>CM065682.1:22005688-22065399 GCA_017654935.2 Phymorhynchus buccinoides
GTGTGTGGTTTTTTCAATATTTTTTTACAATCATCCCTTTGCTAGTTGCATAAAAATCTAAATGTAAGGGTTAGTCCAAATAGCAAAACCTAGCCGCTGATCACCGGAAGTGTTTATCGACACTAGAGAGACTTGCGATGCATGACCAAAATTCCACCCTACGTAACGACCTTTCACGCTCATATCATTGGGACTGCAGTTGGTCAGCTAGGACCAGGTCAGATTCCTGTATTGGGAGATCATGTGAACAGAGCAGATTTCAGAGATCTAGATGTAGCTGTGTAGCTGCCTTAAAGACCCCCCACGTCACGTGTCACATTCCCTCTTATGCTTGGAAGTTTTCTTAAGATGTCTTACCAGCTATAAGAGGGAAAACACGTGAAAAGCATGATTTTGACAAGTGACGTGGTGGGTCTTTAAGCTGTCTTAATACCATTAGGTATTAGGTATTAGGTACTTTATAGTCACAGAGGCGTCTCTGTGAAATTTGGGTTGCTCCCACCTGAAGAGAGCGTCGCAGCCAGAGGCGTGCCATCCACATTTTTTTCATGCGATTTTTTGTGTGACTGATGAGGAAGGAAGGGGGGGTGTAAACTGTGACCAAATGACAATTTGTTTGTTGCCACTGGGATTAGCGTGTGCTAAGTGGGCACACGGGACCTCGGTTTATCGTCTCATCCGAAAGACCCCACGTTCAGACCGTAAGGCCTAGTGCAAAGTGAGAGGAGAAATCCCCTGTAATACTCCTAGAATACCAGCATTATCCTCCAACAATGATTAAATTAAAAAAGATTGTGCATCCACCACACTTACATAAATCATGTATTGTTTGCCGACTCGTGCATTATGTTTACACTGTGTTAAGGAGTGGTTTATCCAACAATGATTAAATTAAAAAAGATTGTGCATCCACCACACTTACATAAATCATGTATTGTTTGCCGACTCGTGCATTATGTTTACACTGTGTGTAAGGAGTGGTTTATCCAACAATGATTAAATTAAAAAAGATTGTGCATCCACCACACTTACATAAATCATGTATTGTTTGCCGACTCGTGTATTATGTTTACACTGTGTGTAAGGAGTGGGTGGGTATAGGCGTGTGTGTTCTTCGAGAATGTAGACTTGGGGACGGGGTGGTGAATTACATAGGATTTAAATAGAACTACAATGGAGACCAGCTAACTCAAACATGGATACCACAAACATGTATGTATTGAAGACATTTCCATAGTGCTTCATCTTTAAGCTCTAAGCGCTTAAAAATCAGATAATTAGCAAAACATTTTGTCGGAATTCAATCTTGCTTAAGGCAAATCTTTTTTCTTTCTTTTTTTTAATCTCAAAATAACATTTCAGTTCTTTCAGTTTTTACTCACCATATTTCCACTGACAGCGTCGGTGACAGCATTTCGAATAATGTTTACTAGTATAAGTCAAGTCAAGAAATCTTTATTATCTCTATACAGAGAAATACATTCGGGTGCAAACACAGAATTACAAAAATAGAACACAATATATTATTTAAGGGCATAACAACAGTCACAAGAACTAATACGTCAACCATATTGCACCCACAAAGTTAACAATTCAAATACTAGGATCACATTGCACCAGCAAACACTCAAACCATTTTGCACACACACAATGGCTTATATACTAGGTAAGAACATACATTAAATATTAAATCATTTTAGAATTCACAAACACATTACTTTCTTTTCAGACAAGATTAGATTTAAAGTTAATAAACATAATACTAATTAATAACATATATATATATATATGTCTGTATACACTATAAATGATGTATCGACGTAGGTCAGACGTTTTGTGCAAGGGAGCATTGTTAATACGCTTATTGTCGCTGACAACAATATGCGTCGGGCGACAATAAATGCGTACTTACTAGTGGGTACGCATATTGTCACCAGACGCATACTGTAATCGGGCGACAATATCCGTACTAACAGAGCATCTTCCAGTCAAGTTTGACATCGACAAGAACCAGTACAGAGAAGGATAATCGTTGAGCTTTATCCAAATAATGTCGATGTGAGATGCATGGAACATCACAATGAGCAGCAGCAGCATTAACCTTATAGATCCCTGGAACAGATCAATGAGTACAGAGACCTTATCAGACACAGAGGAATCTTCACTGTTTTCTCATCCCTTATACAGACTCAGTCATTACATCTGGTTCTTTGCCTCACCACCCATTCTGATTATTGGAAACTTTGGCAACATTATCACCATCATAATTATGAAACGAGAGAAATCAGGATTAAACGTTTACTTCACTGCTTTAGCTATCGTTGACCTCATCATTCTTGACGTTGTATTTGTTGTAGAGTGGATTGGGATGGCGTTTGGATATTGGATTCATGTTCAGCATGATGCATTGTGTAAATTGTGGAGCTGGACAGGGGGCACCTCTACGGTAACTAGTGGCTGGATTCTGGTCAGTCTGACAGTCCACAGAGCCGTGTCCGTGGTATGGCCACACCGAGTTAATGCGGTGTGCACACGGCGAGTGGTTTCCGGTGTATTGACGGGAATAGCCGTCTTTATAAGTGCAGTGTTCTCCCATTACTTCTACGGCAATCAAGTTAAATACTTTCAGAAAACCAATGTGTATCTGTGTGTTTTTCAGCCAGAACGTTATGCCATGTTTGTTCAACACATTTTTGTGTACATGTACCTGGCAATATACAGTCTTCTCCCTTTCGCCTGTATCGTTGTTGCCAACTGTGTGCTGGTTTGGAAACTGAAGATCTCGATACATCAAATGCGTCATAAGTTTGCTGACAAAGACTCTGTTGCTGCACGATCGAAAGCAGCCAGTTCTGTCACAGTAACCATCATTGTTGTGTCTGTAACTTACATTATGTTAACCCTGCCTGGATTCGTGTACTTCATCACTTCATTCATATTTGATCCTTCAGCACATTTGTCGACCTATGACTACGCCAGATCTTATCTAATGAGGGCCATCGTCATGATGATAATGTACACCAACCATTCTATCAATTTTTATCTCTATTGTTTAACAGGAGCAAAGCTTAGACAGGAATTTATTAAATTGTTCTGTTGTAGAATGCAAAGTTTTGCTTAAGCAAACATTCAATACTTTGCACAACCATTTTTCACAAGAATTTCTTAAAGCGAAATTAAAAGCATATTCATAGCTGATGAACTTGAGATGTCGCTTTTTTTTTAAATGACTTAGTTTGGACATTCTTCATGTACTCTGTGTCGAGAATCTGTGTTAGAAAACATATTAGTAACTTTCACATAAAAATTTTAAAGACCAATACAGTGATTAACAAACTAAAGTCGCCGTGTCTGAATGCCAGTGTCGATTTATTCTGAAAGTAAGAACATATTTTTCAAGGGGGTTTAAGATAGAGAGGTACATAGACAAGACAGACAAAGATAAAGGCAGAACGTTTTGATGGTGGTAAACGTGTGTCCTCTACAAATGGGCTACTGGGATGGGAATGTGGTGATGGAATAGGACAAGAGAAACTATTGATGGATATGCAAAATCAAACATATTCTTTTCTTTCAGAGTTGGTGTTGGTGCTGCTCTGCTTTTTAAGATCTGGCAGCCAACGTATCTGACAGAATAGAAACGTGTAAGCATAAGCTATAGATCCACTTTTATTAATATATTGGCTTCGTCTTTGAGCTTGTGAAAGAATAATACACATATGTTGGTAGCATGTTGACAAATCTGATCACAGTTTATATCACACACACACACACACACACACACACACACGCACGCACGCGCGCGCGCGCACACACACACACACACACACACACACACACACACACACACACACACACACACACACACACACACACACACACACACACACACACACACACACTTGAGGTACAACATAAATTGCAATTGTACATCACAAGCCCAGATGTAATGGATGTTTTGCATAAACTGAGATTGCTATTGTTCAGAAGATGGATTAATGATTCCTAAAATGCAAGTAAATCGAAATCTGGTTTTGAATATTTTGTTCTAGTTTTGATTTTACAGTAATCTAAAGTTCGATGTGCAAGATACGTTGTTTGCCAGAATTCTGACAAAGAAGAGAGACTTTAGGCTATTAAGTGTGGTTTAAAAACGATTAAAGAAAAAAATGGAACCGTTTGAATTTTGATGTCATAATGATTATGTGGATGGCCAGTGAAATGCATAAAATAAAAACGAAGATGTCTTATACAGAATTTGTTTCTGGTTGTTTACCATTGTTTTGCTTTTTTTTCTCAAAACATGCTCTATGACTTATTTAGGATTTTCTCACGCACAGTTACAATTATTCACCATTATGTTATGGCTGTGCATTGGTCACCTGCAAGCTGCTGTGCATTACCACCATGAATTGCTGTCAGTGGCACAGACTGCCAGTTTGTAGAATAATCAAACGTTTCACATCACTTTCCAGTTCATATGTTCATATGGTCAAAGATTACCCACCCACCCTCCTTTCCTTCCTCATCTGTCACACACAAAAATGCATACCAAAAAAAGGGTGGCGCGCCTCTGGCTGCAACATGCTCTCCAAGTGGGAGCAACCCAAATTTCACAGAGACGCCTCTGTGACTATAGAGTACCAAATACCAAGATCCCCACCGAAAATGATATAATTTGCCTTTTGTCTCTTTTCAATGGCCTGGAGTCAAAGCGGACTATCTTTAGATAGTCCATTGACGTATTGTTGAATTTATTACAAAAACTAATGCCTTGTATCAAACAATGACTGCAGAAATATTTTTAAAAAAAGGGTGTTCCGCTTTGTATATTTCAGCAGACGTTTTTTTATACAAGTTATTAGTTTTTGTAATAAGTTCAATATTATGTCAATGGACTATCTAAAGATAGTCCGTTATGACTTCAAGCCATCGTTTTATGTGTTTGTATATCTGGTGCGCTTTGTTCTGCCTTATCGCCCTTTAGATTGTTTGTCTTTCTATGAACAACGTACTCGCCAGAAACTGCATTTCATTTTTTTTAAACAAACAGCAGTAAAGAGTAAAGTAGACACACTGGCCCCCCACCCACCTACCAGCACAAGAACAGGCCCACACCAGCCTTGGAAGCACGTGCTATGTTAAGATGGTGTAAGGTATGCACGGGACATTCCATTGACCCCTTAACTTGAATTTATGTGACTCCTGCGTGTGTGTTAGCGTATGATTGTAAATGTATTATTATGCTTCTGAGCACGCGAGGGAGAGACAGTGAGTGCATATTTGAGAGAGAGAGAGAGAGAGAGAGAGAGAGAGAGAGAGAGAGAGAGAGAGAGAGAGAGAGAGAGAGAGAGAGAGAGAGAGAGAGAGAGAGAGAGAGAGAGAGAGAGAGAGAGAGAGAGAGAGAGAGAGAGAGACTCAGACATATCGTGTTGTGTATTTGTAAAAAGAGACCAAAAAAAGAAAAAAGTATTGTATGTGTGTTTGTTCAGAATATGAAGTAAAGTCTATTTATAATTTAACAAAAAACGAAAAAGAACGGTGTGTGTGAGTATGATATTAAATGGGTTAGCTTAAGGTGTATCATGATTATTGTGTTTTTGGTGTGTGTCAGTATGATATTAAATGGGTTAGTGTAATGTGTAAAAAAGAGGGAAAAAGAGAGATCGGTATATCAACGTGTTTTGTGTTTACAAAGTAAAGAGAGAGATCAGTTTATCAATGTGTTTTGTGTAAAGTAAAGAGAGAGATCAGTATATCAATGTGTTTTGTGTAAAGTAAAGAGAGAGATCAGTAACAAAAATGTATAGTCATTAGACGATTTATTTATTTATTTATTTATTTATTAATGATTTATATATTCATCGTTCAATTGATTTCGGTATTTTCTTTCGGGTTTTTTCTCTTTGGTTATTTGCTGTTTAAAAACACGTAACAAAAGCGAGGCTGGCCTCCACCTGCAGCAGTGTTTTGTGTAAGAAGTAGAGAGAGAGAGAGAGAGAGAGAGAGAGAGAGAGAGAGAGAGAGAGAGAGAGAGAGAGAGAGAGAGAGAGAGAGAGAGAGAGAGAGAGAGAGAGAGAGAGAGAGAGAGAGAGAGAGAGAGACAGTGTATCATGTAGTGTCATGTGTTTTGTGTAGAAGTAAAGAGAGAGAACAGTGTATCATGTGTTTAGTGTAAGAAGTAAAGAGAGAGAGAGAGAACAGTGTATCATGTGTTTTGTGTAGAAGTAAAGAGAGAGAGAGAGAAGTGTATCATGTGTTTTGTGTAGAAGTAAAGAGAGAGAGAGAGAGAGAACAGTGTATCATGTGTTTTGTGTAGAAGTAAAGAGAGAGAGAGAGAGAACAGTGTATCATGTGTTTTGTGTAGAAGTAAAGAGAGAGAGAGAACAGTGTATCATGTGTTTTGTGTAAGAAGTAAAGAGAGAGAGAGAGAACAGTGTATCATGTGTTTTGTGTAGAAGTAAAGAGAGAGAGAGAACAGTGTATCATGTGTTTTGTGTAGAAGTAAAGAGAGAGAGACAGAACAGTGTATCATGGGTTTTGTGTAAGAAGTAAAGAGAGAGAGAGAGAGAGAACAGTGTATCATGTGTTTTGTGTAGATATAGAGAAGAGAGAGAGAGAGAGAGAGAGAGAGAGAGAGAGAGAGAGAGAGAGAGAGAGAGAGAGAGAGAGAGAGAGAGAACAGTGTATCATGTGTTTTGTGTAAGAAGTAAAGAGAGAGAGAGAGAGAACAGTGTATCATGTGTTTTGTGTAGAAGTAAAGAGAGAGAACAGTGTATCATGTGTTTTGTGTAGAAGTAAAGAGAGAGAACAGTGTATCATGTGTTTTGTGTAAGAAGTAAAGAGAGAGAGAGAGAGAGAGAGAGAGAGAGAGAGAGAGAGAGAGAGAGAGAGAGAGAGAGAGAGAGAGAGAGAGAGAGAGAGAGAGAACAGTGAACAGTGTATCATGTGTTTTGTGTAGAAGTAAAGAGAGCGAACAGTGTATCGTGTGTTTTGTGTAAGAAGCAAAGAGAGAGAACAGTGTATCATGTGTTTTGTGTAAGAAGTAAAGAGAGAGAACAGTGTATCATGTGTTTTGTGTAAGAAGTAAAGAGAGAGAACAGTGTATCATGTGTTTTGTGTAAGAAGTAAAGAGAGAGAACAGTGTATCATGTGTTTTGTGTAAGAAGTAAAGAGAGAGAACAGTGTATCGTGTGTATTGTGTAAGAAGTAAAGAGACAGAACAGTGTATCATGTGTTTTGTGTAAGAAGTAAAGAGAGAGAGAGAGAACAGTGTATCATGTGTTTTGTGTAAGAAGTAAAGAGACAGAACAGTGTATCATGTGTTTTGTGTAAGAAGTAAAGAGAGAGAGAGAGAACAGTGTATCATGTGTTTTGTGTAAGAAGCAAAGAGAGAGAACAGTGTATCATGTGTTTAGTGTAAGAAGTAAAGAGAGAGAACAGTGTATCATGTGTTTAGTGTAAGAAGTAAAGAGAGAGAACAGTTTATCATGTGTTTAGTGTAAGAAGTAAAGAGAGAGAACAGTGTATCATGTGTTTTGTGTAAGAAGTAAAGAGAGAGAACAGTGTATCATGTGTTTTGTGTAGAAGTAAAAGAGAGAGAACAGTGTATCATGTGTTTTGTGTAAGAAGTAAAGAGAGAGAACAGTGGGGGAAAAAGAGAAGCAGAAAAAAAAACATTGACTGCCGTATAACGTATCACGTACTGACTTGATGACATCTCTGACCGGCTTAGAAAGTCAAACTCCAAGGTCACGGTCAATGTCACCACGGTTATGACTTTTCTACGGACCACACAAAATGTGATGAGACCGACTCGGTCATTACATCTGGTCCTTTGCCTCACCCTCCATTCTGTTGGTTGTCAATGTTGGCAGTATTATGACCATCATAATTATTAAACGAAAGAAATGAAGATTGGCAGCAATAAACGTTTACTTCACTGCTTTTAGCTATTGTTGACCTAATCATTCTTGATGTCAGTTTTGTTGTAGAATGGATTGGGATAGTTTATGGATATTGATCCTAACCCTAATAAAATCGCTAAGGAAATCAATTTAATCTGTTTCTAACCAAGGAAATCGTTTTCAATCAAAAACTGTTTTGATAGGTATTATCAGGTATTATTAGGTATTAGTAGGTATTAGGTACTTCATAGTTACAGAGGCGTCTTTGTGAAATTCGGGTTGCCCCCACCTGGAGAGCGCTTTTTTTTGCATGCGATTTTTGTGACTGAGGAAGGAGGGGGGGGGGGGGTAAATGTTGACCAAATGACAACTTTTTCGTTGCCTCTGGGATTAATGTGTGGCAAGTGCATGGGCACACGGGACCTCGGTTTGTCGTCTCATCCGAAAGACTCGACCTTCAGACCGTAAGGCCTAGTGCAAAGTGAGAGAAAAATATCCCCTGTACCCATGTTCGAACTCGGGTTTACTTGACACGAGGCGAACGCGCTACCACTGTGCCACTCTACACCCTGTCGATTCAAACCTAGGAAAATACCTTCGCAAAGTAACGTTGTTGATATAGTGCCCGTGAGTCACTTGCAAGCTGCTCTTCGTTTCCTTTATGAGTTGCTGCCAGTGGCACAAGCTACCAATTGTTTGTCTAATCAAACGTTTCTTGACTATTCCTTGTTCATTTCACCATCACCTCTAAAGCACACTATACGATTTGCCTTTCTTTGGCTTATCTGTATGAATGTTTGCTTTTATTTTTCCTGTTTGTTTTGTCTCTCTGTCTTTCTTTCTATGAACAACATAATCCAAAATGCTTTTTCTTTGTTTATTTGTTGTTGTTGTTTTTTGCTCTCTTTTTTTTAACCAACATGTTAGCGGTCATAGATCAATATGATCGCCCGTCTTTACCATTCTACTTGCAATGTAAATTAATTACACACATATTTGAATGCGTCACGTCAAATGAGGTGCTATATGATATTTTTTTTATACAAAAAATAAATCGTTACGAATGCTGTCGGCCTATCTTTGTATATGTTGTTTCAAGAGAGGCAGGCATTATATGAAGCTGAAAATCAAAACTTGCCATTTCTTTTAAGCTTCTGCATTGCTTAGTGGACTATTTAGCCAGAGCAATGATTAAAGCAGAACAGAAAATAATGATTTCGTGATTTCTTTTAACCAAAATGAACAAAGAGAAGTCAATATAGCACAGAGAAAGGGTCTTCTTCTTCATTTGATCATCCAACTTCAACGTAGTGAAGACTCTCTGTAGGATGAGAAAGTTTTTATATGTTGTACACGTAGCAGACATCCTTCATTTTTTTGTCATCCACAATTTCACCTTCAATCAAACAAAAACGAATGTTGCCAAACTGATCAAACTTTTTTTCTGCTAGATGTCTACTATGATTTTATTATTTTATGACATCTTTGTTATGTTTCATCATTGTTTTTATGCCATGAGTAAGAGCTACGTCTCAAAACGTTGGCGTGTGTTTATTATTTTTGTTTTTGTTTTGGACTTCTCAAACAACGATTTGTTTTCTTTCTTTTTTTAATTAAAAACATTTTTACACTGTACATTCACAATCTTTATTTAACATTCCACATGCTCACTCTCGACCAGCAAGAAAAGCTGTCTGTTGATTACTGTATGCGTGGATCATCACTCATAACAGTATTCGACATTGACATGAAAAGACAAAGAAAACTTTATTTTAGTGCAGTTGTGACAACAATCGGTCAGCCTGTCCAAAAAAATTATTTCGACCTTTTGAACCTTTGACGTCTCTGACCTCTATCTACATCTTAGACGAAGCCCCCCGGTTCATGAAGGCCCGCACGATGTCGATGGGCAGGGGGAAGATGATGGTGGAGTTTTTCTCGGCAGACACGGTCTTGAGGGTCTGCAGGTAGCGCAGCTGGAGGGCTGCCGGGGACTCCGTGATGATATCTGCAGCCTCCTTCAGGGCGCGGGACGCCTTCTGCTCTCCCTCCGCTGCAACCACCTTGGCACGGGCTTCCCGCGCGGCCTCCGCCTCTGCCGCCATGGCCCTCTGCAGCTGCACCGGCAGACGCACGTCTTTCACTTCCACGCGTTCCACCTTCACCCCCCACGGGTCTGTGGCTTCGTTCAGGGAGGTCTGCATGAGGTGGCTGATGGCCTCGCGGTCGGAGAGGATCTCCGCCAGGGTCTTGGTGCCCAGCATGTTGCGTAAGATGCTCGCTGCCAGCAGTCGGGTGGAGCTCTTCGAATTCTGCACGTTGGTGATGGAAATGGTAGGGTTTTGAACTTTGTAGAACACGACCGCATCCACCACCACCGTCACCGAGTCCTTGGTCAATACCTCTTGAGGGGGCACGTCGAAGGCCACTGTTCGCAAGTCCACCTTGATGTAGGAGTCGATGTATGGGATGATGAAGAACAGTCCCGGTCCCTTGGCCCCTCCCGACACCAGTCGCCCCAGGCGGAAGATGACTGCTCTTTCGTACTCCTGCACCACCTTTATACAGTAGAAAAGGGAGGTAGTGATGCACAGTATCATGAGTATGGACAAGACCACGAGGAGGAAGCCGCCGAATCCATACTGACTGATCAAACTGCCCTGCTCCTCCCCCTTCGGTTGGTCGTCTTGTGCTTTACCTTCCCCATCCATGTGGACACATAGGAACAAAACTATATATTTTCTCAGAAACTGAAACACGATGGATCCATGGAGCAAAGGTCCAGTCGAGAATAGCACTTATTTTCAACCTTGGAAGAAGACGTTTTTGGTGCTCCCTCTCTTCTTCCATACATATACGTCACAGCAATGATACGTCACCAATTTTACATCACGGATCTGAAGAGGTGAAAGGACTAGAGTACGGGATGTTCGGACAGCAAATGAGTCCATTGTTTAAAGTACAAATAAACTCAGTTTGGGCTGAAAAATCGTTTTAAATCGCTTATCTGTATTAAACAGCTTTATATTAAGTATTTCTTTGGGAAAACATTGCCTTTCGGAACCACCTTGGCTATAGTTGGGGGTTTTCTCCAAGTCCCCTGAGTCGAAAACGACTTGATGTTTTACTTTCAAGCGGGAGGTTTGAGGCAGTATCTCGCATACGAGATGAAAGCATGAAAAAAACGATACAAAATTGAGTCATTACAGGCTTGGGCACTGAAAGTAAAAGTAAAACAATGGAAGAATTCATGGACTACGTAGCTTCTTCACAGATCTTAGGCTTACCTTGTTATCAGATTTGTTTCTAACATGACTTCAGAACACCAAAGTAAACACAACTGATGTCCACTGTTCTAATCTTTGAAGAAAATGACGTCAATTGTTAATATGACATATAAGTCAAAGAAGCGCCTTCAATAAAACGTCATTTCCTGTTTCAACGCAATGGAAGTAGTAGGTCTATTTTTACATTGAAGCCTTCGTTCGGAGCCCTATTGTGTCATAGCTGCCAAAGAGTTTAAGTTTTGCTACATTGACTTTATTAGAATATAAATGCAGTTCTAGAAAATCTTCATTTTTACTTCATTTATAGCAATGTTTCGTGTTCATCAATACAACAGAATCAAAGTCCAGTGTATCTCAGCATGTTTGCGACATGTTTGCAACTCTGTTTTCATATCCTTTAATAGAGCTACATAATTCATTTTCTTTTGGCGAAGGTTTGCACCACGTCAGTGCTATGTAGCTCTATGTACTTGTCTATGTACATTTGACGTTGTTTAACATGTTTTCGTGTAAACAATTTTATTAGGTCCACAGTACATGAACAAACATAGATAATAAACATATCAGCAGCAACAAGCTAGAAGCTTATATTGTGCCATCATGTTTAACATTTCTTAAGCACAGTAGAAACCGACTCAAAACAAATGCATTTCAAACGCACAAGAACAGAACTATTAATGATTTACTACACATTACAACACAAAATAGAAGCCTTCAAAAGCTCTTTTTGAGAAAGAAAAATAGATTAGAAGACCGCTTTCCTTTTCATACGAACATTGTGTTTGGACGAATCCCCCATCGTTTGTTACTGGACTCAGTGCAACGAGCAATGAATGGACAGTCGGCCTATTCGTAGCTATGCACGCTGTGACCTTCAGCAAAAGAACAGATTCACAAACTCCTTCCTGAACTCCTTCGGTCAAGCAATAGAGGTAAAAGTTGATGGAGTGATTAACATAGGACACTATGAAGGTAGTAGCCCTGATCAAGTAGGCCAAAGCCTGGTCATAGGTCGACGTAGCCGAGTAATCAAAAATGTAGAAAGAAATGAAATAAACCATCACAGGCAAGATGAGCACTACGAATGTAAACGACACTGTGATGACGGTCAGTGTCACAGAACTGGCTGCTTTCTCTCGAGCAGCAGCAGAATCTTTTTCAGCAAACCTGTGACGCACTTCACGAATGGTGGCCCTCAGTTTCCAGATCAACACGCAGTTGGCAACAAGGATACAAGAGAAAGGTAAAAGACAATAGAGTGCCATGTAGATGTACGTAAACACATTTTGGACAAACATAGCATAGCTTTCTGGAAACAAAATGCACAGCTATTCGTCGGTTTCCTTAAAGTAACGTAGTTTATAGCCGTACAGATACTGTATGAACAACAATCCGAAAAAGACAGCTATTCCCGCTACTACACCAACCACGAGCCGTCGTGTACAGACCGCATTAACTTGATGTGGCCACACCACGGACACTGCCCTGTGAACTGTCAGAATAACCAGAAACCAGGCACTGGTGATTGTTGCGGTTCCCCCTGTCCAGTTACGGATTTTGCACAGGACGTCGCTTTGAACATGGATCCAATATCCGAAAGACATTCCGATCCACTCGTCAACGAATACAATGTCCAGAACAACCAAATCCACGAGAGCTAAAGCGGTGAAGTAAATGTTCACCACCGCTTCCCCCGACTTCCCTCTACGCATGATGATGATGGTCACGATGTTGCCAAAGTTGCCCACCAGGAGGACGATGGGTGAGGCATACAGCCAGATGCTTTGGCTGAGTTTGTATAAAGGGTGAGAGTAGACCGGTGATTCCCCCGTGTCGTGTGTGTTCTCTGTGGTCGATGAACTGTTCCACACAACTGTTGGTTTCTCCGAAATGAGCATCGCTAACGCTGAAAGTGAAGATAAGTGACAGGTGATGGTTTGTTGCGAAGGGTTATCTCTTCTGGAATAGTTAAGGGCGTTTTGTGAAACGAAGAAAATATAACACCCCCACCCCCCCTATGTTTTTGTTTGTTTCTTTACTCCAGTGCTTAATACAGTTTCCGCAGCATTATTATGCTCAAAAGTTTATTTTCACGTAGGTTCTTTTTCGCCTCCATCTACGTTTTATTGCAAGTATCCATGCACACACTAATACCACTCTCTTTTTCTTCTTCTTTGGTTTTCTCTCTCTTAGATAACAGTTTATATGACATAAAACGAATGCCTATTTGCAATGTATGTTGTTCAATGCCACAGACAAACGGACTCCAATCGAATATGAATAGTTGAATTGAATTATGTCTAAACTTAAATTATATATAATCGGAATGCTAAACGTCTTAGAACGCGCGCACGCGTGCACACGCACACACACACACATGCACACACACACACACACACACACACACACACACACACACACACACACACACACACACACACACACACACACACACACACTTAAATTATTAAACGATGGGAAGTTATAGGTTAGAACATTGCACTGAAAGAGTATCTCTACTATTATTTCTTTACTTCCTGTTTTATGAATTTGAATTATTGAGGACTCCCCCCTCCCCCCTTGCTTTGACAAGTCTAGATATAAGCGTTTTGCTTGTAAATGAAGAATAACAGCCTCCATAGTACAAGATTTCACTGTAAGTATCTCATTTTATCTGAGCATCAATATGGTCGATCGCCCATCTGTCTACAGCGTCCAGTAATGTTGTTCTTGTTTCATCAACTTATTGCATGACGCCTTTCCTGTGTCCCCAAAGTCTGTGACATGTTTATTTTGTCTTTTTCTACTAAGAATGCACAGTTCTAGATCTTCAGGCCTCTCACTTTTCACAGAGCGGACTGAAAACATGATACCTAGAGGTAATTTTCAGACACATGCTTGAGAAATCATGAAAAAAAAAAAAAATTGGAGGTCACTTTGGCAATTATTACGTACAGAAAGGGAACTAGAGATAAAAACATCCTTTACACAGACTTATTACCCCACATGTGATTAGAAAACTAATGTTGCCGGGTATTTTAAGCTAACCTAGACACTGTTAGAAAGCGCTACATCGCCGTCGGCGGCCATTTTGTTTTCTGGGTTGCCATTGGCAACGGGGGCCAAATACAGCTTGTCAAATGGCAAAAAAGGATTTAGAAAAAAATCCTTAAGAAAAAAGTCGTTGACAACTTTGTCCCTCAAATGCCTACGGGTGTCTATTTTCCTGAAAATGGCAACAGTCTGTATTGTGGAACGGTGAACGTGTGCCTTCACCTTTTTCGGTTTTTGTTCTCATATTCAAACAAAATATCAAAATAGGAAGGCCCTAGTGCTGTTTTCTAAATGTTATTATTATAAAACTCACGTTATTTGTTGTTCATAGACTTTAGACATACTCCCCGTTTATAGTAAACTCGGTTATAAGAAATTTCGGTTACAGTAAAGGAAAACACTGGTTCCCGGCCAAAGGTCTACTTTTATATATATCATCATATCTCCATGGAAGCCTCAACAACAATCAGCAAGGGTGACGTCCCTTGGTTCTGGATCTAACGGTCGAGCCGACAACATGAATCCCAAATACTGGTGAGTCATAATATTCGACCTATATCTTTTCATGGTGGCAGCGTCGAGATAAAAGACCTACAGCCTTAACAATGAACATTTAAAGCAATAATTGCTGAAACAGAAGTCTAGAATAGACTGTGAAACACATGTATAGAACCGACTTAGGGTTAGATTCAACCCCTGACGTCCCGTGTCAGCATGGCACATGCGCTACCAAATCCAACGCTTGACTGGTCGAATCCTGATCGTCCAGCAGCCGTTGCAGAGTTTAAACAACTATGCAAATACTGGTTTGCTGCAACAAACACAGCAGTCGCTCGCCAACACTCTTTCATCCTGCTATGGATGGGTAATGAAGGACTGAAGCTGTCAAACACTTGGGAGTTGACAGAACAAGAAATACGTGATCCCCAAAACATCTGGGACAAACTTGAAGATGGAGATATTCAGGACAACTTCAGGATTCATCGACTGGAGTTACAACAGTTTTCACAGCAGTCTGATGAATCTGTCGACGATTTCATCACCAGATGCCGTTTGAAAACACAAAAATGCAAACTCCGAGACAAGCAAGCTAATGATGAGCATGTCATTGACCAAATCATCGCTGGAATCAAATATCCAGAAGTACAACGCAAGCTCCTATCAAAGGACAACACTTTGACGCTTAAGAATGCTACAGAAATTTGCCGCACACATGAAGCAAGCGTCATCCACATGGAGAAAATGACTCATCTTCATCCAAAGTCATCATCAAGCAACAATGTGGACTACATTAAAACAAAAGCATCCAAATGTGGAAACTGTGGAACAGTACATGGCCCAAGGGAGTGCCCAGCTTACAGATCTACATGTAGAGCATGCGGCAAACTGAACCACTGGGAAAAAATGTGCCGTTCAGCTAAAGATGAAAGCCAATCCACCAGACCACCACAAAACAGGAGCAACCCAAAGTTTCCATATAAAAAACGCTTCAATCAGCGACATCATGAAATTAAAACACGCCATGAGGAAGAAGATAGTGAGGACGATCTACTGAAGGAAATGGATCAAATACATTTTTCTTCCATTGAAAAAACAGCAAAAAACAGAACAGAAATTTTTGTCAACCTTCAGCTGAAGATATGGGAGAACAAACCAGCAACACTGAAAATCAAGGTGGATACCGGAGCACAGGGCAACACTATTCCCCTCCGCATTTACAGACAAATGTTTCCTGAAAACCTGAATGCAGAGGGATTCCCACAACCAGGCAAAACCAGAGCCAGCCACACCATACTCACAGCATACAATGGAACAACCATCCCTCAGTACGGACGCGTGAAGATCCCATGCCAATATGGGAAAATAAAGCTGGACATAGACTTCTATATCACAGACGTATCTGGTCCTGCTATTCTTGGACTGACAGACTGCCAAAACTTCAGACTCGTCACGGTCAACTGTCTCATCACCACAATGCCTGACAAACCAGAACCACCTACCATCAATGGTGAAAAGGACCTTCAACAGTTGTACCCAGACAGATTCCAAGGAATAGGGGAGTTCACAGGGGAATGCCACATTATTCTGAAAGACAATGCGCAGCCAGTTGTTCATCCACCAAGGAAGTATCCCATTCAACTTGTGCCTGAAATCAAAGAGGAACTGCAAAAAATGGAGAAGTTGGAAGTCATTACTCCAGTCACAGAAGCCACTGACTGGGTAAATTCTCTTGCATTCAGCAGAAAGGCCAGTGGGGCACTCAGAATATGCCTCGACCCCAAAGACCTGAACAAAAGCATCAAGAGAACCTATCACAAAACGCCTACAGTTGAAGAGATAACCAACAAACTCAGCGGTTCCACTGTGTTCAGCAAATTGGATGCCAAGCATGGCTATTGGTCCATCAAGTTAGATGAGCCCTCAAGCAAGCTCACCACTTTCAACAGTCCCTGTGGTCGTTATCGTTTCAAAAGACTTCCCTTCGGGCTGAACGTTTCGCAAGATGTATTCCAACAAAAAATGGATGAAATCCTCTCCCAGTGTCCAGGAACAATCGGCATCACTGATGATGTCATTGTCTATGGGAAAGACGGCAAAGACCATGATCGCAACCTGCATCATGTCATGGAAATAGCAAGGACAAAAGGACTTGTCTTCAACCCTCAAAAATGCTACATTAAGAAAAAGCAAATCAAATTCTAGTCCACCCAGACCCAGAGAAATGTGCTGAAATTAAAAACCTGCCAACACCAGCAACAGTCACAGAGCTCCAGCAATTTCTCGGGATGATACAATACCTTGCCCCATTCATTCCAAAGCTGTCTGACCTGACTATGCCACTGAGAAGTTTGCTGAAGAAAGAAGCAAATTGGGACTGGAACAGCTCTCATCAACAAGCCTTCCAGAAAATCAAAGACATGATCTGCAAAGACAACTCACTGAGATACTTCAATGCCAACAAACCAGCGATCATACAAGTTGACGCATCTCAGTTTGGCCTTGGAGCAGCACTGACACAAGATGGAAGACCCATTGCCTTCGCAAGCAAGGCACTGACCGAAACAGAACAAAGATATGCAAACATCGAACGCGAGTTGCTTGCTGTGGTATTTGGATGTGAGCGTTTCCATACCTATATCTATGGGGCACACTTTAGTGTCGAATCTGACCACAAGCCGCTTGAGCAAATACAAAAGAAAAGCCTGGCAAACACTCCACCCAGACTTCAGCGGATGATACTCAGATTACAACCATATGACAAGGAGATCACCTATCGGCCCGGTAAAGAAATGGTACTTGCAGACTGCTTGTCCCGCATCAGTCCAACACCCGGACCCAACATTGACCTGGAACAGTCGATCTTTGCCATCCACTTCTCTAATGACCGACTTGAAGAACTGAAAGCCGAAACAAACAATGACCAGGAACTTTCAACCCTTCGGAGATACATTGTCAACGGATGGCCAGACACATGCAGAGAGCTTCCCAAAAAGATGAAACCTTACTGGTCATGCAAGGAAGAACTTAGCATCGAAGATGATGTTATCGTGAAAGGAGACACAGTCGTCATTCCTGAGAAAATGAAGCCTTATATCCTGAAAACCGTGCACACTGGACACCAAGGAGCAGAAAAATGCAAGCTCAGAGCCAAAACGGCTGTCTACTGGAATGGCATCAACCACGACATTGAAGAAACAGTCAAAACCTGCATGGTATGCCAAACACACAGGAAAAACCAACCAAAAGAAACACTGCTTCAACATGAAGTACCTGAACGGCCATGGCAAGTCCTGGGATCAGATGTCATGACTTTCGATGGTTTTGATTATCTGATTATCACAGACTACTTCTCGAAAATGCCTTTCATACGAAGAACGTCAGCATCAGGACAGACAAAAGCAGTCAATGTTATCAGTCACATGAAACAACTGTTTGGAGAACATGGCATTCCAGAAAAAATTGTCAGCGATAATGGAACACCATACACTTCGAGGCAATTTGAAGACTTCGTTGAAGAGTGGGGAATAGAACACGTCACCAGCTCACCCCATTTCCCCAGATCCAATGGTCAAGCTGAGCGCACGGTGCAAACTGTCAAAAACATTTTCACCAAAGCAAAAGCAAGCCATACTGATTTTGACATCGCATTACTGGCTTTCAGAACAACCCCACTTGACCATCATCTTCCATCACCAGCAGAAATCCTATACTCACGCAAGCTGAAAACTTCTCTTCCAGCTGTCTACTCCAAACTGGGTTCAGGAAACAAAACGATCCAAAAGAATCTGATCCAGCGACAAAAAACGCAGAAACAATACCATGACCGGACTGCACATGACCTCCCACCTCTCTCCAAGGGCCAACATATCCTTATGCAGAAGGAAGAAGGAGGACCATGGACACCTGCTACTGTTGAGAGTGCAACAAAAGAGCCAAGATCATACATTGTCAAGACACCAAATGGTGCAGTCTACCGGAGGAATAGGCGCCATCTGATGCCACTACACAAGCAAGAAAGCCAGAATATGCATCAGACAAACACACCTGAGCAGAGCACACCTGACAACACAACAGGTCAGCTCACAGGTAGAACCGCACAGCAGTCGTCACAAAGAGATTGGGACGATACGCCACGCCCAGTTCAACACAGAACAACACGGGTGTCACAAAAACCCCAAAGACTTATTGAAAGCATATAGTCGACATGCTGACAACGCAAAACATTGTTAAAGGTTCTTCAAGTTTTCGAGTTTTAAAGTTTACAAGTTCAACAAGTTGTAGTGTTTAGTGTTAGTGATAGTTGACTGTTATGAGTTCTAGTAGTGTTACTGTTTTGGATTCCTGGCTGTTACATGAAAACATACCTAACCAACAGACACTAACATTGTGTGTTAGGCTTGAGTAAGTTTTGTTTCTTCTGTGAAAAGAGGGATGTAATAATATCATCACCCATTGGACTTGCCACGGATATTATCATATCTCCATGGAAGCCTCAACAACAATCAGCAAGGGTGACGTCCCTTGGTTCTGGATCTAACGGTCGAGCCGACAACATGAATCCCAAATACTGGTGAGTCATAATATTCGACCTATATCTTTTCAGTTTTATTACTAAATAGACCTCGGATAGTAGCAACTCGGTTATAATAAAAACAAACTGCTATAGTAAAGTTACTTTTGGTTCCCCACAGGACTGGCTCCTCGGTTACAATAAAAAAAAAATTGTCCTCTTCATGACCTTTGTAAATACGTCACCAATGTATGCATCACAATCTCACCACTCCTTCCACCCACCCATAATAACTGGGTTATAATTAAAAAATTTAAAAACTCCTATAGTAAAGTCATTTGTGGTTCCTCCTGTTACAATAAAAAAAAAAACATTTGTCCTCTTCCTGACCTTTGTAAATACGTCATCAATGTATACGTCACAGTCTCACTACTCCCTCTACCCACCTTCATCAACAAAATTGAAAGGCACTCAAAAACATGTTTCTTTCCCCTCATTACTTAGTGGAAAAAAATGAATGGGGAAAAAAACCCTATATATACAACCGAATCCGCTTATAAGAAAACTCGCTTACAATGAAGCCAAAATAATGTCCCTGCCGAACTTCTTCTTTCTTATCTTTGATCAAAACTGGGATATAAGAAACTCGCTTATAAGAAAACTTGGTTATAAGCAAGCAATTTTTTTCTCCCATCCGCAATGGAAACTTGGATATAACAAAATTATGTCATACAAGAGAGTTGGTTTGCAGTTCATTTTCTTATAAACAAGTTCTATTTACTTATAAGCGAATTACCATTGACAAGATTTTCTTAAAGACCCACCAGATCACGTGTCAAAATCACGGGTTCCACGTGTTTTCCTTCTTATAGCTGGTACAAAATCTTGTTTTGACCAGGCTTGACTCCCATACAAATGCCCCCAAATTGAAAACGAAACATTTAAAGAGCAGCCTCAATTTGAAGTTGGGGGAATTTGTATGTAGGTCACAGCTACCCAGAAAAAACCAAGGGATTTAATCGTGTTGGGTCAGTGTGTCTTTAAAAGTGAGTTGGACCTGAACTGAAAGGATGTTCCGAGAAAATTGAAGTCGTTCCAAAAAGGGAAAACTTTACCTCATACCAGTTGTGTCACAGACATTCTAAACAGTACAGGCACTTGATTGTAAGACTAATTGAGTTGTTTTTGTTCCTTTATTCCATACTTTCCTTCAGTATTCTGTGCAAAATAAATGTTGAGCAGAAGAAAAAAATATGAGTACTTTTGTGTTGGTGGTAGAGAGACTGTCCATCCTTACATTTTCAGCAGCAATGGCAGAGAGGAAAAAGCAATTCATTTCTTTAAGAAGATAAATACAAATAACTGAATATGTGGACGAACATCCACATAAACAAAAGCAAACAATCGATGAAAATCTGCATGGGTGGACAGTAAATGGTAATAATTCAGTACAAGAAAGGTGAAGGGGTACGCATTTGATAACAGTAAAAAGACAAAAAAAAGGCTTCTTAGTTAAGTTGTTGTAGGCACCTTTAAATCTTCTTCTTAGTAGACTATTTTGATTATATGATGCAAGACATGCATCAAATTAGAAAAAAGGATTTTCTCTTCGTTTTGTTTTTCTGTCTTTCTTTTCTTTTCTTTCTCTTTTCCCTTTTCCCCCATTCAATTTGTTTATAACGGGAAAAAAACTTCAAAATGTTTTCTTATATCTGAGTTTCGGATTTAAGAAAACTTGGATATGGTAATAAGCAAAACATCATCTCCCTTCAATTTTCTTATAACCGAGTTTTGCTGTATTTTGATTTTATGATGTAAAACATGAGTCATAGGTCGCAAGTTTCCTTATTGTCCAAACGCAAATACACTGTTGTTTTCCACTGTGCAAAGTAAGTTATACATCCAAATTAGAATATTGATTCAAAACAAGAAACAGAAATTTACATTTAAACAAATATGTTACTCTCACACCTCACCCAATCATTCATCTGCTCTCCACTATCTTGCTCGCTCATCATGCAACTCACACCACGTCTGCCTTCATTTCTGTTTTTAATTTTCTGTTCTGTTCTTTCTTTTTTTCCTCCTTTGTTTTGCATTTTTTCCTTGTTTTTCATGCACCAAATTATGTAAAAGCATTTTTTTCTTCGTTTCATGTTTCTGTTTGTCTTTTATTTTATTTTTCTCTTTTATTTTTCCCCTTTTTCCCCATTCAACTCGGTTATAAGAGAAAAAAATCAAAATGTTGAGTTTCGGATATAAGAAAACCCGGATATAAGAAAGCAAAAAAATATCTCCCTTCGATTTTCTTATAACCGGGTTTTGCTGTAGCATCATGAAAATGCGATATTTTATTGCAAGCATGATAATCTATTATCAGGCATAATGTCTTTAGGCATAATGTCCAGTAGGCAAAATGTCCGGTGAGCATGGTGACCATAGGCATAATGTCCGTAGGCAAAGTGTCCGTAGGCGAAATGTCCGCAGGCAAACTGTTTGGTCATGGTGCATGTGTGTGTGCGTGCACGCACGCGCGTGTGCATGCATGAATAGATTCAAAGGCGATTCTGGAAGTTAGAGGTTGTACACTATATGCTTTTACAGCTAGTTTTGTTTGTGCACAGGGAAATTTACCATGTATAAATCCAATCACATTTTTGGACCTCAAAGCATATGAGGAAGGGGTAGGATGGGTTTATATTTAGTATTGTACGTTAGCTTTGACTTTGAAAAACGTCATCGGATAAGATAAAAAATATCATCAACATTTTACTATATCCGAACATCGTTTATAAGAAAAGCCTGTTATAGTAAAGGAACAGCCTTGCTCCCCTGCACTTTACTATAAGAGGGGTGTACTGTATGTATTTCTCTCTTTTCTTTTCTGTTTTTTCCTTCGGGTTTCTTCTTTAGTTTCTTACTGTTGTGTTCTTGTTGCGATTTATTTTCGTTATGTAATATTTTTTTGTCTTGCTCTGTAGGACAAAACATGGATCAGATGTATGCTTTCTGTGTAAATTTCCATGAGTAGTTGTCTTTTTTGCGCAATGGTAAAAAAAACCAACATGAGTGGCGCTGTAATGGCGGTGACGCGCTCTCTAAGTGGGGCAGCTCTAAAAATAATACCAATGCCAATGCCAATAACCAATTCCTTTATTAACATTTCATTTTTTAGTTTGGTTTGCTCTTTTGTTTTGCTTGCCTTCTGTTAACTGTATACAGTCTTTTTCAATAAACTTCACCATGCGCTACAGTAGCAATTAATGTAGATGATCCTCGTCAGTGAAACGACAGAAAAGTATTGATCATGCTTTTATGCTGCCAACTAGCTTTGAGTATAAGTGTGGGTTTTTGTGTGGGGTTTTTTTTGGGTGGGTGAATACTACAGCGTCGTATTTATGAAAACACCTGTATGTTGTTGTTATAAGCTTAATCTTAATGAAGGTAAAGAGGTTAATTAAGTAATCGTTGCTCTTTTGTGATATTTACAGGATCTCTGAGATGCAAAGTGGGGGTGATGATGGGAGCAGTATGTGCGGGAATAAAATGAAGGAGAATATGCTTTTGGGTCAAACCGATTGTTAATAGTTTTCTTTCTATATCAAGCATCTTTTTATTTCGGGTTTTTTTTTCTCCTCTTAAAAACTGTTTTATTGGTTCATATTTGCATAGCGCGGCAACTAACATGTCATAACATTATCGATGAGCTTCAGTACTACAATTTCAGAAGGAAACAAAATCAAAGCAATCAAGAAAAATAGAAAGCCGTTGAATTTATGTCTTTGCTTCTTTTCTTCTTCTTCTTCTTCTAAAAGTATGCCAAAACAAGTAGTGAATTAACTCTAGCTAATCCTTACAAACGGGTACGGGGTGTGAAATTGTTTGGGTTCACGGTCATTAGTATGGACACCCAACACGTTCACTCCGTTCTGCTTCAAAGAAACTACAGCGACGTAACCTCTGTGATGAAGATGGGACGTAGCAGGGTCTATTCAGCATCCATTAAGTAAGTATTATGGGGTGGTACGGGTAAGGGATAGGGATAAGGAGGAGTTGATGAGGGATAATGATTGGAGGGTGTTGATCAGCACACACCACGCAGACCAGGAATATAGAGAGGAAACCAGACAGTTGTTTGACTTTGTTTATTCACTAGGAAAGACTAAGGAAGACAGTGCAGCAAATAAGATCCTGCAACAATACAAAATATACAAGCATAAATATAACCAAGAAATAACAATGATTAGGTATGACTGTAGGCCTTATGCCATAGCACTCAATGTTCAATAACATGCGGAAATACACAGTGGAAGGAGCTCACTGTAAGACTTAAATAGCATGATTAAACTGACACTGACACAAGCCTAGCTGGGGTTTGGAAACATAACATGAGTTCATGTGAGTTAACCCAAACCAAGCATTGTAACACTGACATCATCAGATGCTATGTTACTAAAAATAGACTACTCATCAAAGTAGGCTGATCAGTTTTAAGTGGAAAACTGACTAAAGACAAATGTAGGCCTATTGAGAGTTTATCATTGAAGTAGCAAGAAACTCAGTCAAAAGAGAATGCCTTATTTAGTTATTAATACTATAGTAGCAGTATTAACACAACACCACACTAGGCTTAGCACACACCCTGATAGTAGGCCTACGAATTAAATAGTGCAAAGTAGGCCTACACCATAGCATGGTATAAACCTAGATCAATAATATTGATAGCATGGAAAGGAGCAAAATGTAGGCAAAGTGCCCCTTCATTGTTTACACAGTAAATTCACGTCACACACGAGTGGATGTGAGGATGGAACAGAACAATCAGAATGTTATAATTTTCAGTCTCTAGACAACATAGTCCTAGCACCTAGTTTATGAATAAACTGACGTCACAATGGTTTGGTGACGGGAATAGCACAGTTTTCCCGTTCCGTAAAAGGAGTACAGTGACAAGGTTAGATCACTGATTAAGTTAAACAACAGTTTGTAGGTAAAACAAATCAAACAATAAACACTGGCTTAGATTACTTACAGCTAGGACAGGGATCAGTGCTCAAACATTTCAGGCTGATGACCACAGTTAGGCACACACACACACATTCCGCAGAGTGGCTGGTGTAGGCTCCCGCCTATACTTGGCTTTGCTCGACTGACGCTCACACTGACCAGCCGAACGAAAATGGTGTTTTACGTCCTCTTGGTCTGAATCAGACACATATGGGACATTTGTAAATACAAATATGTTGGGAACAATACTGGAGGCAATGCCCGGAGGCAGTACGAAACCAGTAAAGTCCCGATTTTTTAAAATTAATACAGATAGGTGTAGCGGTAACCACGCCTCGGTTCAACCTCATCGGCGCGCGCATGTAGGTGTGTGTGTGTGTTGTGTGTGTGTGTGTGTGTGTCGCGTGTATATATATATATATATATATATATATATAGATGTGTGTGTGTGTGTGTGTGTGTGTGTGTGTGTGTGTGTGTGTGTTTGTGTGTGTGTGTGTGTGATAAAGTGGAAATCAGTCTTAATTTATGTCCCCAAAACAATATCCACATCAACCCTCCCCACCCCATAAGTCAAGCGTGTCATGATATCATCATGATAAACTATCACGCCAAAGAAATGGAGTGGCAAAAACCGAATTCAACTGTGGGAACCTTTCTGGAAGCAACACAAACATATTATGCTCTAGACTAGAATGTTTCTTTTCATATAACAGAAATTAGCACACATACACACACGCACGCACGCACACACGCGCACACGCGCACACGCACGCGCGCACACACACACACACACACACACACACACACACACACACACACACACACACACACACACACACCACTTAGTGCAACATCTTGCTGATGAAAAGTATCATGTTTTAAGCCTCCAGTCACTGAATGTTAAGAAAGAAAAGCTTCCTAAGTTAGATAATTATTATTTCCCTCCTATCATTCAAAAGGAAGACACTAACGGGAAAATTAATACAGCCATTTACGTGTATACAGGGGTAAATTACACTCTGTGCCCTAGCCCTGTTCCACCAGATTTACCTAATGTACATTCTTGTGCTGTGACAGTTCAAATTGATAACATCCTATTAACTGTCATTTCTGTTTACTTACCAAAGGGACCAGATGATAATAACACTGAATGGATCCGTACATTTCAAGCAGATAAAGGTAAAAAAGTACTCATAACAGGAGATTTTAATGCACACGCCCCATTCTGGGAGAAGAACTGTGAAAACATTACAAGCAATCGCTTTATTGAAAATATTGTTGATTCATCCTTATATCTTCTGAACGACGGTCGAGTAACACGTATTCCCGATAATCCTAATCACAGGGCAACCGCTATTAACCTGACTCTTGTATCTCCCAATCTAGCTCCAATTTGTGAATGGGCTACTTTAAAGCATAGCCTAAATAGTGACCACATTCCAGTTATTACCAGTTTTGAGTTTATTAATAGGGGATCCACAGATACAACAGAGGAAAAAATCCCCAAATATAATTACAAACTTGCTGATTGGGATAAGTTTTCACAACTATCAACACTTCACTTTGGTGACACAAATGATAAAGACGTTCATGAGCGGTACTCTAAATTTTCTAATGCAGTTCTTGGCGCTGCTAATGAGTCCATCCCTATGAGTAAATCAAAGAAGTCTCATAAACATTCTGGTAATATCTGGTGGAATGAAGACTGAAACGCTAGAGCAGAAAAATGGAAAACATTTGAAGTTTACATAAAAGAACACTCTCTCCCAAATCATATAGAGTCAAAAAGGGCAAAAAATAGAGCAAACAGGGTTAATGCACAAGCAAAACGACAGTATTGGTCATCTTTTTGTACTAATGAAGTTTATAGCTATAAAGATATGCAAAAGGTATGGGAAAAAATGAAAACCATGAAGAACGGAATACATTTACCGCAGTGTCCAATAAAACTGGAAAATTCAAATCTACCTTCTAATCAAGAAAAAGCAGAAGCGTTTGTTGATATGTTTGCAAATTACAGTAGAACTACTGGATTATCTGCTGAAAATAGACAATATAGAGAAAATGAAGAGAAAAATAAGACCACGACAGATGAAGATAATAACAAGCCCACAATAACAAGTTATGTGAATGCCGATATTACTCTAGATGAAGTTAAAGAATGTATTCTACATCTTAGTAAAAACAAAACATCTGTTGGATTAGATGGGATATCGTATGAAATGTTAAGGCATTTGCCACATAATGTCATCAGTTTTTTACATGTAATTTTCCAGAAATGTTGGGCTGATGGAGAAATGCCCCTTATCTGGAAACATTCAATTGTTATTCCTATACATAAGCAAGGCAAGCCCAGGTCTGATAGAAACAGCTACAGACCCATCTCGTTGACGTCTCATGTATGCAAACTTATGGAAAAAATCGTATTAAATAGATTAATTCATGTCTGTGAAAAACAAAGCATTATACCTAATAATCAAGCAGGTTTCCGAAAAGGCCGGTCTACTACAGAACACCTAGTAAAACTCACGACACAAATCAAGCAACAGTTTGAAAAAATATTCTTGCAACTTTCTTTGATGTGAAAAAAGCTTACGACCAAGTATGGCACTATCGACTATTACAAAAACTTCAAAATCACAATGTTACAGGTAATATGTATAACTATATAGAAAATTTCTTATCAGATAGATTTATACAAGTAAGAGTTGGAAGTACATATTCAAATCCCAGAGAACTTCAGATGGGTCTTCCACAAGGTTCTGTTATTTCACCTATCTTGTTTAATATATTGATAGCAGATCTACCAAATAATATATCTAAAGATACAGTCTTAGCTCAGTACGCAGACGATATCTGCATGTGGATGAAGGTAACAATGAAGCGTAAAACTCCACTTAGATCCTTGAACTATGCAAAAAAAATTATATCAACGTGAATTAGATAAAATAAATACATTTATGAAAGAAAATGGTTTAACTTTATCATTAGAAAAAACACATATAGTACTTTTTAATTCGGGATGCAACCCAGAAAAACTTCCAGTTTTTACCATCAATGGCACAGTAATCAATTATACGCAGAGTGTGAAGTTTCTGGGTGTTTTCCTTTCATCAAAACTTACTTGGAATCAACATATAGATTACATATTAAACAAAGCAAGAAAGGCTTTAAATTTTCTCAAAATTATAAGTAAACAGCGTTGGGGACAAAATACAAACGCGCTTATATGTCTTGCTAATTCTCTTGTACGATCTCGATTAATTTATGCTCAGGAAATTTTCTTTAGTGCTCCAAAATATTTGTTAAGCAAACTACAATGTATCGATTGTAAAGCTTTTAAACTGGCACTTGGGGTACCAACTCATGCTTATAATCTAGGATCATATAAAGAAGCAGGTATTCTACCTCTCGATGAATATAGAAAGATTTCTGCTGCAAAATTTGTATTAAAATCAACAGTATGTGACACATTTTGTAAAGAAGTTAAGTTATATACTGAACATGATTTTGTTAAAAGAGCTAAAACAATTCAATCTTTGCAACCAATTAAATCCTTTGTCTCCGATTTTATTAATTGTAAAGAATTAAAAAATAAAGAAATTGCAGCTAAGCCATCTTTTTCGCCAGTACCGCCTTGGGAACAAATTAAACCTGCTTTTGATATTGATCATACAGATATTAACAAAAGTCAATCTCCAAACATATTAAAAAACTTAGTTAATTTACATATGGAAAGTTGTTATAGTGGATGTATTAAAATATACACAGATGGGTCTGTTCTTCAAAATGGGAATACAGGAGCAGCATTTGTAATACCCTCGTTAAAAATAGAGAAACGATATTATATAGGTAAATATTATTCCATTTTTACTGCAGAATTGTTAGCTATTTTAATGGCATTACAATATACCGCAGAATTACCTATAAATGCTTGTAAAATATTACTTTGTGTAGATTCCAAATCAGCATTACAAGCTATTAAAGGTCAAAATGTTAACATACGCCTTGAAATGATATTAGAGATCAAACATTTAATTAATCAATTATCGAGTAAAGACATTAGTGTAACTTTTTTTTATTGGGTTCCCTCCCATTGTGGAATATACTCAAATGAATTGGTTGATCGAGCAGCTAGAAGTGCATCGCGTAATTCCGAGGGAACGATTCATCTTAATGTGAATTTAGATCTGCATGAATATTATAAACATATTGACAAATTATTCTAAGAAAATTTTGACAGCATGTTAATGACTTCAGACAGTCAATATTCACGCTATTGTATAAAAGGCTCAAGTACAATGAATTCCTACTTAATTTTAAAACAGCTCAAAGATACAAGTTTAAGACAAATCGTATCTTTGATGCTTAAACTTCGTTTAAATGCTTTTAAAACAAAATTTTCTAAAGACGTTAAGTGTATATGTGGAAATCAAATATCTATCAATCATTTGCTCCTATATTGTCCTAGAATTAAAGAACAAATCAACAAAACTGATGGTGAATTGCTGAACCATCAAACGCCTTTAACCATTGAAAAAATCTTAAACAACTTTAATCTCCTTAAAAGTTTTTCAGAAATCTTGCACATAAGTCCTGTTGGTATTTTTCTTTGAGTTACTAATTAATTGTTGGTTTAAATTGTGTTATTATATTTTTGTTGTTAGCCATTTAGAAATTAAGACACACTTGTTTAACTCTTCATGTTACATAAGTCAGTTTGAAATGTTACTGTATGTCCTCCCTTCCCTCCCATCTTATATATCTGTTAATGTAATTTTTATATGCACTCAGTTAGATTTGTATGAATAGATGTGTAGGGAAAACACATAAATAATACTACCATTCACGCACTCACACACACTCTCACTTCAATAGCTATCTGATGTAGGCTTAATTAATTTCACACACACACTTCTTTCTTTTTTTTTCTTTTCTTTTTTTCTTTCTTTTTTTGGGTCTAATATCACTTGTGGGTGAACAGACGTTAAACTACAGAACGAACACACACACACACACACCGTGCAAAATACCTATCAATGTCGCACCTATTATCCTCATCACTCAGATTAAAATTTTGTTCACGTCAAAACTCTGAACTGAAATTAGATTGAATTGGGAAAAAGACTCTCGAAGATAATTATATATTCACTTTGTCAGTGAAGAGTGAAAAGTAATCTCCATTCCTGTTGAAGCCTCACTGTTGCAGACCAAAATCATGTGTAGTAACTGTTCTTGTATGAGAGTCATAGAAGAAGCTTTGAAGGAAAAAAATAATTGCTTATCAAATATCATTCATTATTATCCACCTAGATATCCACACTTTGCTTTTGATTGCACCTTTAGTCTGCTCTCTTTTAACATACAAAATATATCATTGGTATTGCAATTAACAGAACAATCACACACGTGATTGTAGCAATGTAACAAAACCATTATCGACATCTGACTAGCTCTATTTGCACATTACAAATATGCAAAACAAACACTACTGGTATGCGTTTCAAACAACGCAGCAGGTTATGTAATTCGTTTTACGTCGATGGTTGTCAACTCTAAGGCTTTATTTTATCTAGAATTCCAAACAAAGACTTCTTTCAGGCTTTGGTTGATTTTTTTTTAAAACCAGACACATAAAACGTTTCATTTACGTTGAAAAGTAAGATTCAGAAATGAATTGATTTCTTTAAGTCATTAAAAGCTAATGAAGGGCTCGGTCAAAAGCTGCCATGCTTGAAAGAAACACACACACACACACACACACACACACACACACACACACACACACACGCGCGCGCACACACACACGCACACAAGCATGTAAACACTCACGCACGCATGAACGCACGCGCGCATACACGCATACACATACACACACACGTGTGCGCGCGCACAGATTTGCACAGGCGCATAGACACACACAAGCACACACATGTGCGCATACCCATACACATACGCGCGCGCGCACACACACACGCATGTACGCACGCACACACACGCACACACACGCACACACATGTATGTGTACGCATAGACGTCATGGGTAGATTGGAGAACCTCTCTCTCTCTCTCTCTCTCTCTCTCTCTCTCTCTCTCTCTCTCTCTCTCTCTCTCTCTCTCTCTCTCTCTCTCTCTCTCTCTCTCTCTCTCTCTTCTCTTCTCTTTTCTTTACAGGTTTTCCACTTTTGTGAATCGATATTATCCCAAGCATGCGTTTATTAAACGAACACCAGGGCACTCTCACCGTGACATACTCGTTTACGATGTATTATTAAGGTGTTAGATACTTTATAGTCTGTCTCTGTCTCAATCTCTCTCTGTCTCAATCTCTCTCTGTCTGAGACATTTCACCCGTCTATGTGAAATTCGGGTTGCTCCCACATGAAGAGCGAGTCGCAGCCAGAGGCGCGCCACTCAATTTTTGTTGTGTGTGCGCATGCTATTTTTGTATGACTGATGAGGAAGGAAAGGGGGGTGGGGGTAAATGTTGACCAAAATAATGACAACGTTTTCGTTGCCACTGGGTTTACCGTATGCTAATGTGTGTATCCGGTCGGTGGGGGGGGGGGGGGGGGGGGGGGAGGGGATGGGTGTTTGTTTGTTTGCTGGTTTGCTTTTTACACAAAAACCATGCCGACTAACAACAATTTAGAGTAGACATTTTTAATTTCTATAATTACATAATTTATTAAGATTTTCTTTAGAAGAAAAAAACCCTTACATTCGCTCACCAGAGACGAGAGAATGTGGGTTTGCTACCTACATTTTCAAACACTATGCATTCCATTGCATTGTTACTATTAAGAATTGCGTTAGGATTGATTTTTAAAAAAAAGGACGTATGTATTCTTAATACGAATGTTTAATGTTTAATGTATGTATTCTTAATACGAATGTTTAATGTTTAATGTATGTATTCTTAATACGAATGTTTAATGTTTAATGTATGTATTCTTTTTAAGATTTTGTTGATTTTGACTTAGTCTGTTTGAAAACTTGAGTGACACTTTCCTTGTTCGATTCCAAATTTCATTTTGTTAAGTGTTACCTTTTCCATTATTTGCCTTTGTCTAACATAACTACTTTACTCATACGCTATGTTTTCTCTTTCAGCATCCTTGATCTTCTGTATATGTATGCATTCCGTATCTTCCCGAGATGAATTCAGAATTTTTCAAGCATACGAAGAAGTCATTGTATATATCAACTGAGAGAGAGATGAGGGAGAGAGAGAGAGAGAGAGAGAGAGAGAGAGAGAGAGAGAGAGAGAGAGAGAGAGAGAGAGAGAGAGAGAGAGAGAGAGAGATGAGAGAGAGAGAGAGAGAGAGAGAGAGAGAGAGAGAGAGAGAGAGAGAGAGAGAGAGAGAGAGAGAGAGAGAGAGAGAGAGAGAGAGAGAGAGAGAGAGAGAGAGAGAGAGAGAGAGAGAGAGAGAGAGAGAGAGAGAGAGAGAGAGAGAGAGAGAGAGAGAGAGAGAGAGAGAGAGAGAGAGAGAGAGAGAGAGAGAGAGAGAGAGAGAGAGAGAGAGAGAGAGAGAGAGAGAGAGAGAGAGAGAGAGAGAGAGAGAAGAGAGAGAGAGAGAGAGAGAGAGAGAGAGAGAGAGAGAGAAAACGAAAACGACGAACTTTTATTTAACCAGGGAACATGTGATAAGCAAGTAACATGCTTTTTTCCACCCAGCCCTGGGGGGAAATAAAGTAAATCAAACAAGAAAGCTATAATTTAAAAAAAAGAGAGAGAGACAGAGACAGAGAGGGACAGACAGACAGAATGAGAGAGAGAGATTGAGACAGACGGAAAGACAGACGAGAGGATTTAGAGAGAGGGCGGTGCATGTCTCCAGAATGAATGTCACACATGTATTTTATTATCAGCCGTGGAGAGAGAGAGAATGACTCTAACGGTTTATTGATAGAGAGAGAGATAAAAATGAGAAAGGACTTACATTGGGACACAAATACTGAATAATGAATACAGGCAAGTGTAGAAGTGTTCAAGTCCAAGTGTTCTCTCTCTCTCTCATGATTTTCATTTGTACAACATACAGCCACTTGCTTGGAAAAATTCTAAATTTGGTGGTAGGGAAAAATCGGAATTTTTGCCGGGAAAATAAAAATTCAAAATTTCACCGGTAAAATTCGGAATTTTCCCGGATTCCAAAATTTATCGTGACATTTTTTTTTATGCCAGCCTGTCTTGTCAGACAATGGATTCCAGATACCATAGAAGGCAACTGGTATTTCGGAAGGCTGGGTTAAACAGTAAATAAATTTTAAAAAAATTAAAAACATTGTGACCAGCCGCCACAAAATTAGTCGTCTCGTCCCCCTGGCTCACATGTCCCTTACGGTGGAAGGGGGTCGAATTATCAATTTTCAGATTTTGACTTATTATTGAACAATAGGTCTTTCTCTACCTCACATAGAAGTATTGAAGTGTAAAACCGATCCTCTCTGCCTCAAAAACGTGTTTATATTAGACACATCTGACTGTTGTGTACACATTTTGAAACTTTCCAGTTGCATTTTCTCATTTCGCCGATTCCTTGAGTATACGACTTCAAATCTTCATAACATTGCAACCAATCATTCGACTAACATTGCTTGTGGTTTGTTAGAAAGCTTTTTCGATGCCGAATAATGATTTGTTACGAACTCAAAAGAGACCCCTGGGACACCACGACTCATTTTGCTCTGGTTTCCTACAAATCAAACCGTCAAAACGGCGATTCCTGCCGGAGAGAGAAGCCATTTTGGACTTGGTGGGTGGTGGCCACTCAAGAGCGGTTGAAGTTTTTTCTTCTTTTTAGTGCATAAAAAACCCGGAGCTGTTTCCTTTGTTGTGAGCGAACTCCTTTTGGTAAACTGTATAAAATAAAAATTAAAAAAAGGCTTGTATTGTGGAAACTTCGTGCAAACGATTTGGTATAAACTCAGGGGCCATTAGAAAAGAGAAGGCACATGCCTTCTCCTTCATTGAAATAATTTGACTTCCAACACCACCGCCAAGGAGGAATCGCCGATTTGACGGTTTGATTTATAGGAAACCAGAGCAAAGTGAGTGTTGCGATATCTGTAAAGGGTGTTTCCTTGGTGATCTCCGCGCGTTTCTTGCAAAAACGCATCCGTCATTGTGCCCCTTTAATGAAACCAGTGGCAACGAAAAGGTTGTAATTTTGTACCCAAACACCCCCCCCCCCCCCCCCCCCCCTCCCCCCCCCCCCCCCTCTCCATCAGTAATACACAAACCACATGCAAAAAAAATGGGTGACGCGGCGCTAGCTGCGACGCACTCTCCGGTTGGGAGCAATCTGTGATTGTAAAAATAATACCAATACCAATACCAATACCAATTGAGAGACATACCTTCGAGAGACATTCCAAACCAATGCAAAACTAGAATCGGAGGGAGGTTCATTGATTCAGTACCTGTCACGCAATTCGTACCACCTGGTTTCCTACCAAAAGGTAGAAGATTGAGGGTTTGTTGTAGCAAACATTGTTGTCACTGCACTTGCATGCTGCTGTGCAAGGAAGACTAGCTGCTCTGCACTTGCACCGAGAACTAGTGCACTGCTTTTTGCATCCAGAGAAGATCACATCAGTGCATGCACCAGGAACTGATGGGATTGACTTGAGAACAGGTTCAAGATGCCGCCTTCTAGTTTCCAGCCCATGGTCTCTGGTGGGGGGAGGCAGGGGTGCTGCAGGTGAGCTTGTAGCCAGATAGCTGTCTGATAGTGTGCCTGCTGTGTGTGGAAAAACAAGGCATCACTTGTTGGAGGCAGTGTTTCTGGTGCATTGGCTTTACGAAACAGAACTGACCGAGCCATGTTCACCGAGTCACAGTGTTGTACACCATACACACTGGAGATGAAGACTTCAGCATTTCGCAGTGTCTCGTCTGTGAGAGTTTCTTTTCCCAGTGAACTCAACAGATCAGGTTGTTGCATGAAGACCTTCAAGCAAGTTGTTTTACTATGTCCAGCCAAGTACGACGTTGTGTCACAGACCGTGAAGGCATGAAATCCAGCCAGGTTTGGAAGCTTGTCTTTTTCGATGGCTGTGGTTTCTACAACAGCATGGACGGGGATGTATTTTCTGGATTTGGCAGTGCCTGCTTTTATCCAGACTTTGGGACACTTGATGCGATGAATATGCGCCAACAGCAGAACTGCAACATCCGTGTCCCTGGAGGACACAACAATGCTGCTTGCCTCAGCCTCACCGTGTACACAGTGCAGGATTATCCTGGTGTCAGCCTCCTCGTGTGAGGCCTCCAGAGGACGTACATCTGTATTGGGGTTTGAGGACTCCACCTGTGTGACATCACTGAAGCCACCACCTGCAACAATAGTTTGGTCAGCTGGACCATGCAGTATGATCTGCCTTGACAAAAACTTCGCCAGGTCAGCCTTGTTGTCAGGGTGAGAAATGTAGTTCTCCCACTTTGCTGGTAGGGGTACGTCTCTGCCTTCATCAATGTTTTTTTCTGACTGGCTGAGAATCTTTACCTCGTCTTCTCCATGTTTCTGTCTTGATGGAAGTCTGGTTGTATCTGTCGAAAACGACATCAATGCGTTTGAAACCACGCCCAGCTTGATGAAGAGAGTTGATGAAAACGTCTGCCAGATCTCCAAAGGTAGCTGCTTGTTGGGGTTTTCCAATGCTGCAGATGAGTGCCTGTCCATCAACAACAAGTGTGGCATTGTCACCAATATCAGCCTCATCTAGGTTTGGTGGACAGGGTACTTCACGAGTGAGTGCCTGAAGCATAAGCGCTTTTGAACCTGAACGTAGCGTCCCATTCATCTCTGCTAGTGCAGAGGGTACTGGCATCAGTTCGTGTTTTAGAACCATGGAGAGGTCAACGTTCCGTCCTGCCTCATAGGCAGTGATCAATCTCTGAAGAATCTTCCTGTCTGCCTTTATTGTTTTCTGTTTGGCATTGTGCACATTCTTCTGGTTTACTTCATACATACTGGCAAAAGTTAGTGGCTTGTTCTTTGTCAAGGCATCACGAAACTTTACCTTCCTTTCAGCATGAGGGAGCAACCGCTCGTCAACAAATGTGTTCAACTGATTTTGACCTTTCTGCTGTGCAGTTAGCAAGTCCTCCTCAATGCTCTTGTGGGCGAGATCTTTGGTTGCAATGTTTTGCAGTTCTTCAGGAACATCGCTGGAGAACAGCTTGAAGTTCTTCAGAGTAGTGAACACACTATCTTCATCTTTCTTGTCCTGCCTTCTTCTTCCTCTGTTGCACTCATTATGGTTGACAGTATCCTCTAGATCAGTGTCAAAAGCTTCTCTGGTTTCACAGGAAATGTGGGATCGCATGATGTAGGACAGCGTCCATCTGCTCAAAGCTGATGGTGTTTTTGTGATACCCACGATTCCGCCACACTTTTTCCCTGTCCCATTGAGCCATTCCTGGCTTTGATCTGGATCAGGTTGAAAAGCTGCTTACCACGTTTCACCACAAAGTTTCCAGGTTCAAATTTAGCTTTGACCTCTTCTGGCAGTTGCTGCATTTCGCTCACGTACACAGAGCATAGTTGGTGTGGTCATATCGCATCATGTATGGAAGCATGGACGTGAATGCGTGCAGATGCAGCTTCCATTCACCATCTCTGCTAGCTCTGGTGAACATTAGCATGATTTCCACCATTTACATGTAAGTCCACCAAAACTGAAAGTTGGCCCCATCCTGGGATGCAACAAAGTCATCCATAAGATCTCTGAACTGCTTGGAAGCAAGAAGAGACAGCAGCGCATCTGTGTCGTCCTTCTGTACAATCTCCTCTCTCAGTTCTCTATTTTCTTCATTGATGAATTGCAACAGCTGAGGAAGCAGGATTCTCCACATGGCTTGAAGTGTCAGTTTGTGAGATCTTATCCCTCTGATGTACGATTTTCCTGCCATAACTTGTTCCACTGTTTTTGGTCCAAGGAGATTACTTTCTACCCACAACTCCACGAGACCTGAGCATTCCATGTGTTTTCCAATTACCTTCATGAAGTGAAGTGCCTATACTCTGTCTTCAGACTATTGCTACGTCTTTGTAGAAGCATCCAACCTCGGTCAAAGTGCGATGGTATGAGGCCACTATAAGGTTACTTATTACTTTTTAGTATTTTTATACTGTTTTTGACACTTATTTTAAAATAATTTAAATCAAATGGTAGAAACAGATTTATACAGGTAGGAATTTTTTTTTTTAATTAATCGTTTAGCACAAGTGCTGTACAACGTAAGCAAATAAGGTGTGTTTGAATCAAAACCGGTTCCGTATTTTCGTTTGTCGGCCATTTTGAAAAACACGATATTCCAGACAAACTAAGCACTTTCAGTCTTGTCAGACAAAAGAAATGGATTCAGCACACCCAAATCCATTAGAAAGTGTTGTCTGACAGCTCCTAACACGAAATGCCTGGGGATGTTTGTTTTTTCTGAAATTTGTCCTAGTCTATTAGTGTGTGAAGTTTGGACAGGGGAAGGGAAGTATTTTATCACAACCAAAATGCAACAAAGCGGAACACTCTTTGCAAGGCAAACGAAGTTTCATTTTGACAGCATCTGATGTAAATTTGGGCAACGCTTTTTTGTTTGTTATTCGGTGCACACATGCAAAGATTAAAACTGGAAAAGCACATTAAAACCTTTCATTTTGGAATTGTGGCGCCTTGTGCAGATAATGGAGAATTCCAGTTTAAGGGCTGGTCTTGAAGCCTTTTGACTAAAACACTTTAAGGTCATAGGGTCAATGTTGTCCACTTTGTAAATTAAAATATTCAAATAACAAATAATTGGGCCATAGTTATGCAATCTGTACCACTATCACGTAATTCGTACCTCCTACGTCTTTTCAATGGCGCAGCGTCAAAAATGCATTCAGGGGCCTGTTTTACGTGACATCGAACTTTTGATGATAAAATAACATAAGAATTGATTTGACGTCACAGAGACTAACTGGAACATTTAGTAGAGAGAATGGTCTATGGATAAAGCCAAGTCACGAGCATCATACAGTTGAATTAGTGCTATAAACCCCCTGGTACGATATCAGTAACTTGGTGGTACGAATTCTGTAACAGGTCTTGTAATTCGTACCTAAAAAGGTATTTTTGCTTTTAAGCCAAAAGTACAAACATTATCTTTATAATTATAGTATTTTGTTATAGCCCTCTACCAGCAGTATCCATATTGAAAGTTTTATAGCTTTGGGATTATATTTGCCCTTGAGATAGAGATATAGACTATGTCCTTAGGAGGTACTAAGAGGCCATTTACACTTGCCTTTTTTTTTACCGGTCTCAGAGCGGTTTGAAAGCGGTTCTGTGCATTTGCATTACACTTGAAACCGCTTTATCGAAAGCGATCTCGGACCTGCTAGCGACCAGGGCCCCCTCCCTTACCGCTTTGCGGGAAATTTCTCAGAGCAGTACAGGCCTACATTCTTTTTTTTCCCTTTTATATTCTCTCACGAAAATGGACGACGAAGCTTCAAGAGGGTGTGATTGGAGTTCTGACGAAACAAGTTTGTTGATTGATGTGTGGTCGGATGATCAGATACAAGTCGAATTGAATGTACCGAAAAGAAACATTTTAGCTTTTGCACGTATTGCAAAAAAATAAAAATAAAAATAAAACAATGATCGAAAGAGGAGCACGGCAATCTGTGGAGCACTGTACACACCACACACTTCGCACTGTGCGTGGTTGATGTTGAAAGTCTAGTGCCTGAATGTAGCACAGAAAAGATGAAGCAAACAATAACAGAAACAATGAAATCAATCGCTTTCTTCTCTGTGCACTCTTGTCAATCAGAAATCTCAATCTTTGAGCTCTTTGCCTTCTCCTCCGAGTCAACCAGCTGTTGCTCAGTTGGTAAGAGTCGCTAGCTCATAATCTTAATCCGTCAGGTTTTCGAGTGCACGGTGCCTTGTGCAAAGTGAGAGGAAAAATCCCCTGTACCCAGGTTCGAACTCGGGTTTACTTGACACGAGGCGAACGCGCTACCACTGTGCCACTCTACACCACCAATGGGAGGTATGACCAACAGATCAAAGCTCCCAGAGAAACTCTGCCGGCAAGTAAAGGTGTTAGAGTCAGAAAGCTTAGATATAATGTCTTTGTTAGAGTTTAAAGGAATTTGTGGCGCCTTGTGTAGATAATGCAGAATTCAAGTTTTGGAAACAATTCTTGAAACGTGTCTCTGTTCAATGGATTCGCCAGTGCTATCTAAAACAAGATCAGGAGCTTTTCGTTTAAACTTTTGCAAAGATGCTGCCTTGGCTTGGTGCTCTTGATCTTTTCCATTGCACATTGCACATGACGCGGAGCGGTTTTCGTGGATGATTGTGATGTCTCCACCAAGGCTTTTGTTTGTAGAGCATAGTGACTTTAGTTCAAAAGAGACCAAGCACGTGTAAATGCTATTATTACAATTAAATACTCGTGAAAGAAAGACATATATAAGGTTAGAAAGACAAAAAGGGAGATGATGATGCAAATAGAGTGTATGTGTATGTGTGTAAGTCCGTGCACTTTGAACAAATGCCCGCAATTACACACACACACACACACACACACACACACACACACACACACACACACACACACACACACACACACACACACACGTGTGTGTATGTGAACCAAATGTTGGCCAAAAGGAATGATTTCAGGATATCCTTTACATGTCCTTGGAAGATTTTAGCATCAGCGTCACTTCCTGGGAAACAATGGCCCCAAAATGACCGATACTGCGTGGAGACACAGCCAAGTTAGCCGACAATGTTCAAACTTATTGCACTGAGGCAGCCCAGGCACGGCGGGAGGCACACACAGCCTTTGTAATCAGCTACAATTTTACAACTCCAACAGATTCCCTAAGCTCTCTTTCCTATCCTCACTGTGAGTGTCAGAGAATTTTCCAAGTTCGCATCGACCTTATTAATCATCTGCATGTGCATTAAACATCTTGACGGTTTATATTTTTTAACCAAACTGTTGCCAGATGGTGTTTATCCCGTGGGATGAACAAACGCTCATCAATACCAATAGTGTCATTCAAATTTTGCCCATTAGACAACGGATATTTATCACGTTTGTTAACATTAACTTAAATGCATGAAAATATAAATATAAGGATTAATAGCAAATGTCATGACCTTTCATTTCGCATACAGTAGGCTTTGGATAATCTTTCAAAAAGCTTGTAATGCTATAAAATGATACGCCACAAAAGAAACTGATCCCACATTCTTCCTTCTATATATTCATCGAAGATATTCAATCAAAATATTGATTTACACAATGTTAATGCAATAGTTACGTTTTATAATCCATTAAATGCATTTTATACACGCAGAGAGATTCTGGACTTTAATTTCTAGATATACCATGTAAAATTACAAATGTAACACTACATTGTATTAAAGATTAGAAGGCTGAGTCATTCTTTAATAAATACTGATTTGTTTATACATTATTCTCTCTACTTTGATTGCCATGTTCTGTGTTGGGTTAGAGGTATAATATGAGTACATATGGTGCTTCCTTTCGTAAGGAAGTTTCTGGGCTTGTTATCTGTACTTTCTACCCACATAGAGCTAGGTTGTGGTGTCATATGTGGCTTTGATGAGGAGTTTGCCTTTCATGGAGAGTGACCTACCTTCGTTTATTTTCACTAGTGCCATCAAAGTAAAAGTGGGAGTTGTGATTTCTCCCAAATTTCAAAGCAATTTCCAAAGTTTTGTTAAACAAAATATTATATTACTATTGTGCAAGAATTTGTTTAGACGTGGGGTTTTTTTTTAAATGGTTCTTTTTGTTGTTTTTATTTCTGAATTAGATTTTATAAAGAAATAATGGCAACATTCATTTTGTTTGCATTCTGAGACGTTTACCTACATACATTGTTTTAATCGTTTGAAATGGACGCAAGGACAGACATCTTACAAACTGCAGTAGAAAATGAGTTTGGAAATGGAGGCACCTTAAGGGCCAATTTAATTGCAGCATCGAGTTGCTGTCTTTGCGGTCCGTGGTGAAGCTGTGCATTATTGACTGTCTTTTGCTGAGGGTAAAGTGACGTTATTTTATTCACAAGAAACAAAACAAAACGACTGGATATTTCGGCGAACACGCCTTTATCAACACAGACAAAGCAAACAGCAAATATAGCAAAAGGAGCAAAAAAACAGGCAACAGAAGGAGCAAAAAAACCAAACAAGATCAAAATAAAAAACATACTTCCCCTCTATAGTCCAACGCGTAAATGATACAACCTTTACACTTTACACTTGTCGTGTAGTTGTTAGTTTGTTGTATGTTCCAGTGACGTTGCATTCTGTTTCAGTTGTTTGTCTTTTGCTGAGTAAACAAAAATGGAGAGAGAGAGAGAGAGAGAGAGAGAGAGAGAGAGAGAGAGAGAGAGAGAGAGAGAGAGAGAGAGAGAGAGGGAGAGAGAGAGAGAGTGAGTGGGCCGTGTGTACGCATGTATTGGTGCATTCCTTCCTGCTGCTTGTTAGCATTTTCATTAGTTTCTGCGAGGGTGAGGTGTTATCAGAGAGTGACAGTGCTGGTGAATGAGGGTGGATGTCTTTGTTGTGAGTGAGAATCATGTTATTTTTGTTACTTTATTTCTTTGCACTGGAATGCTGGTAGTATGACTATCTTGTTGATTGTAATGCATGTTTTTAATGTTGATTTTAATGTTGCTTTTGTAAAGCGCATCGAGCATACTACTGTATGGATTCTAGCGCAATATGAAATAACAATTATTAATTATTATTATTCACTGGTTTTCAGGCTTCTTTGCTGCACTCATATCTTTTACGTACAACTCACCTCACCTATGTCTATGTTCTGTGCATCCCCCACACCATGCCATCACACCATAATAACAGGCTCGTTGATCCTATGACATCCAAATGTAAACAGATTACCCAATAAGCGTTCAGCAACACGGCAAAAGTAGATTCTATTTTAGTCAAGAGTTTACAACGACAGATACCATAATTATATTAAGCATCACAAAAAATATTACTTCTATGTTATTCTGCCCAATAGCATAAAAATGACAAAGACCATAATACATGTATTTAGTTTCACCACCAAATGTACTATTCCCTTATTCTTTCCCAGAACTAACGATGCTCAAGGTCATGAACAGACTACAGTGACATTTAAAAGCATCGTAAAAAGAAAAGCATGTCAACAAAAGATTGAGCAATCTGTCTTTATTTTTCATTCTTGACAACGTTGAAAAGTTTAGCACCACACGAGGAATCAGAAGCAAACCAAAATATACAGAAAGCAAAAAAGAATGAATATAATTATCTTTATTGATTTAGTGCACATTGCAAAATGAGAAGGGATTTTAAAATAACGTTTTTATGAATGCCTTCTGCTTATCAGAACATGGCCTGTTTGTTTACGTTATAATACTGACGTGCATCTAAATATAAAATCGTTTAACCTATTCAATCATTCACAATCCTGGTCAATATATCTAGATCTAAAGCTTGAGCTTCTTAATTCTTATTCATGAAGACTGTAACATTCTGCAAGAGAAAAGTTTCACAAATTCTTTCCTAAACTTTGCTCCGGTCAAGCAGTAGAGATAAAAGTTGATCGCATGGTTAAGAAAACCCACTTCAAACGTGAAAGCCCTGATCAGGTACGCTCTGGCTTGGTCATAAGTTGACATTGTTGAGTAACTAAATATGTAGAAGGAAATGAAGAACACCATCATGGGCAAAGTCAGAACTACGAATGACACAGACACTGTGATGACGGTCAGTGTCACAGAACTGGCTGCTTTCTCTCGTGCTGTGACAGAATTTTGTTCAGCAAACTTGTGACGCACTTCACGAATGGTGGCCCTCAGTTTCCAGATCAACACACAGTTGGCAACAAGGATACAAGAGAAAGGTAAAAGACTGTAGAGTGTCAGGTAGATGTAAGCAAACACATTCTGGACAAACATCGCGTAACTGTCAGGAAACAAAATACACATATATTCGTTGGTTTGCTTGAAGTAGCGCAGATGATAGCCGTACAGATACTGTGAGAGCACTGCACCAAAAAAGAGAGCTATCCCCACCACTACACCAACGACGAGCCGCCGTGTGCACACTGCATTAACTCGGTGCGGCCACACCACGGACACGGCTCTGTGAACTGTCAGACTGACCAGAAACCAGGCGCTGGTGATGGTTGTCGTACCCCCAGTCCAATTCCATAACTTGCACAAAGCGTTATGTTGAAAATGAATCCAGTACCCGAAAGCCATTCCAACATATTCGAATAAAAACGTACAATCCAAAACAACTACATCAACAAGAGCTAAAGCGATGAAGTAAATGTTCACCACAGCTTCTGATTTGTCTCTACGCATGATGATGATGGTCATGATGTTGCCAAAGTTGCCCACAAGCAGGACAAAGGGCGAGCCATACAGCCACAAGCTTTGGCTGAGTTTGTATAAGGGGTGAGAGTACACTGAGGAGTCGGCTGTTTCAGCTGCATTCTCTGTCATCATTGTTTTATTCCATAAACTTGTTGATGTGTCCGAAATCAACATCGTGAAGACGAATCCGGCAAGCGAAGTTCTGCAGATGGGTTCTGGTTGAAGCTATTCTCTCGTCGTTTCAAACAGCAGCTAATTTCTGAGAAGAATGGCATAATTCTTTTTTTCTTTTTGTTTGAGTGAAGCTTTTTAAACTCCTTTCGAAGGCTTCTATGTTGTTGTTTATCATTTGGGCAAGCGCACACACACACACGCGCGCGCGCACGCATGTACAAACACGCACACACACACACACACACACACACACACACACACACACACTCACACACACACACACACACACACTGCACACACACGCGCACACGCACACGCGCACACGCACACGCACACACACCTGCACACAAACACACACACACACACACCGTTCTAGTCCTATCTCTCTCTCTCTCTCTCTCTCTCTCTCTCTCTCTCTGTATGTATGTGTGGTTGTGCAAGGATGGTCTCATAGAAAAATATATAACTGAGCTGACCTTGGCCTTTTTATTTGACCTTGAAAACCGATTTATTTATTTATTGAAGCCATACGTTTTTACTTACGAATGTCAGATTTGGAATTGGGGTGCATTGTCTATTGGCGTGTCCGAATATTACACCTGGAAAAAATTGAATAACCAATGAAATTATCAGAACCCTTTGCCCTGTCGCAAAATTGAAACTGCTGTAAAATTCAATCAGTTCTGGAGAATAAGAGATTTTCCCCCAAACTGGAAAGAAGCCAGCTCATTCCTAAGGGGAAAAGAACAAAACAAAAATAGCTTCATGTTACTGTAAATAGAAAAGTGTCAAAAAAGCTAGAAATACAACGTGGTTGTAGGCAAGGCGACCCAATTTCACCGTATTTGTTCGTTTTGTGTTCAGAGATACTTGCATGTAAAAGTCAGAGAAAACAAAATATCAAAGGCATTACTATAAATGACACTGAATTCAAACTTAGTTTATTTGCAGATGATACATCCTTTACATTAGAGGGAGATAAAGAATAATATGAAAATATTTTCAAAACTTTAACAGAATTTGGATACCTATCAGGCTTAAAACTAATTTTGAAAAAACATTTAACGTTTGGTTAGGAAGTAAAAATAATTCAAGCTGTAAAGACCTACCACATAAAACTATGAAATGGACCCTCCCTAAATATAAACTGCTAGGTATTTGGTTCTCGAATGATTTATCAAAAATTACAGAACTAAACACAGCAGATATAAATTAACTGAAGTAGCTAAACTATTTAATATCTGGTCAAAAAGAGTATGCACACCTATTGGTAAAATCGCACTATTAAAATCAGTAATTCTTTCCAAGTTGATATATTTATGGATTATTTTACCAAATCCTCCAGACAAAGAAATAAAAGAGTTGCAACTCAAATGTTTTAAATTTGTATGAGGAAATAAGCCCAACAAAATAAAAAGATGGTATGCAGTAAACAGGATATAGAATGGAGGCTTGGAAATACCAAACATAAGTACATATATACAGGCTTTGAAAATTATGTGGATGAGGAAGATATACTTAGGAAAAGCAAAGTGGAATAAGATCTTGGCCTCTCAGTGTCCTGAAATAAAACAAATTGATATGTATGGCCAAATGTCCAAATGTAATATATTTTTGAGAGATGTTTTCATGTCATATTCATATTTTCATGAAAGAGTAGAGTTAAAACACCCTCCAGAAGCCTTAGCTGAACCAATTTTATTTATAGTAAGAGATTTAAAATATGAAATTAAACTTTCTGCTACAAAAACTGGCTGCGCAAAAGATATATGTTTAGTGAAAGATGTTGTAGATGAAAATGGACATTTCTTAAAACATATGGAAATTTCAAATAAGTATGGAATAAAAGTCAATTATTTAGATTACATGGGTTGCATAAAGTCTATTAAATTATTCTTTAAAAAGCAGAACATTGAATTGATAGACAGAAAATACTACCCAACAGCAAAAGCATTACAAATTATATGTAGTACAGTAAAGGGCTGCAAGGTTTATTACAATCTGCTTTTAGAAGAAGAATTTATATATGACATAAGTTTTTTTATGAAATGGGAAGACAAATTAGAAATTCTTGTTGATTGGTGCGGTGTCATGAAACGAGTAAAGAAAATGAAAGAAATCAAACTAAAATGGTTTCAAATAAGAATATGTCATAACATATTAGTAACATACAGCTTATTAAAGAAAATGGGTATAACAAATAATGATCAATGTTCTTTTTGTAAAAAGGAAAAATATACAGTACAACACTATTTGTGGCAGTGTCAGCATACTCAAATATTTTGGAAAGAACTAGAATGTGTACTAAAGAGGAAATGTGAAAATTGTGCAAGATTAAATTTTAACATAGAATTGGTTTTGTTTGGATATGATGAAAATTGTAAAACAGACAAAGGATTTGACCAGATTATACTGTATGCAAAATATTTTATTTATAAATGTAGAATAATTTAAGTAACACCGAATGTACAATGTTTTATAAGAGATCTGAGGAATATGCATCAAACTGAAAAATATGCTTACTCTAGGGACATGAGATACTTTGTTTTTTTGCAAAAAATGGTTTCCGTTTACAAAGTTGTATCATTTACGCATTGGACTGTAGAGGGGAAGCATTATACGTTATCTAGATCTAGTCTTCGAATATTGGTTTTGGTTGGAACTCGAGACGTTTTTATCGCAACGAAGCCGCAGGCTGAGTTGCGATAAAAACTTCGAGAGTTCCAACCAAAACTAATATTCGAAGGCCAGATCTAGATGATATATATATCTCGACGGTTTCAAATGCAGTTTATAGTTATTGAAACGAAATACTGACTAAGCTAGATCTACTGCCTGCATTGCAAGCACAGGCCCACTGACGTTCTCATCTGCATGTTCATGCGCAACGAAATTAAGTTCCACTGATTCTGAGAAGTTTTCAAATATTTATGATTGGTGTTAATAGTTGTTTTTTGCGTATTTTTTCGTCATCTGAAATTGTCGCAAAACGCTTCATTTTGCCAGTTTGGGTCGTCTGCTTTCGTTGACATCCTTCCGCGAAGCTCAGATGCGAATATAACGTTATATGACTTACTGTTATCTCGACCTGTGGTCACATGGAGGGGTCGATATATTGTTTTTTTATTTTGATCTTGTTGGTTTTTTGCTCCTTTTGTTGCCTGCTTTTTGCTCCTTTTGCTATATTTGCTGTTTGCTGTTTAATTGTTTGCCGAAATATCCAGTAGTTTTGTTTTATCTCTTGTGAATAAAATAACGTCACTTTACACTTGTTATGTAGTTGTTTGTTTGTTGTATGTTCCAGTGACGTTGCAGTCTGTTTCAGTTGGGGGGTTTTCGTATGCAAACTTAATTGGAAGTTAATATACTTGTCATGTTGACTTCCCCATACATCTTTGATATATCATCATTGCTTTTCCCATGTGATTTTACATGTATGTCTGTGCTGATATTGAATGTCTCAAATGTAATAATTCCACTGTGCTTTTAAAACAATGATTAATATATTAAAAAAAAATATTAAAACATATCTACAGACCAATAAGGCTCTGTCTGCTGATTAGGAATTAATGGAATGCATGGTCATCAAGCAAATCCAGTACCATCTAGAAAACATGGGGAACCCCAACAGGAACTACTCAACAACTTGCACGGCCAAGGGTCCTTGACTATTCACTGTGTCTGTACATGTAATGCAAGTGAAGTTGACCCATGGCCAATATTAAAATGATGCGGCTGTGCTCAATGGAAGCTGTCTTTACCAGTGGCAGTTCTCCCTAAACGCCGTAAAGAATTGCTGGTTGTTGTCACTCCACGGGAAGTCACCTGAAGTCGGAGTATGGCCGCCAATAAGCATCCATACACGCAATTTTCCCACCCAAGGCCATGCGAAATGTTCACATGACACTGGGTGTGCCCCCAGAGCGTTTAAGCTGGGGAACGAAAACAAACAACAAACAACAACAACAGCAGCAACTTGCAGTCAGGTTTCAGAAAGAATCACAGCAATGAATATCTGATCGCCTACATGACTCAGGAAATCGAGAATGGCTTCCAGCGAAAACAAAACCAAAAAAATAACAATGTTTCTCGACCTAACAAAAGCCTTCGACAAAGTATGGAAGGACGCACAGCTATTGAAGGTGGCCCAAAAGAGAGTTTTCAGCACAATGTTTCGCTCGAGTTCCCTCTTCCAAAGAACAGCGCGATTCTCACTGGAAGGCCATACAAGCAGCCTAGTGAAGACCGGTGTGGGAGCCCCATAAGGTGACGTAATATCTCCAACGTTGTTCATCATCTTTATTAACCCTCTAAGGTCAGCACCCATAAATACTTCACTGAAAATTATGTCACTAAAAATCATTATTTTGAATAGAACAAAAATATTGAAAACAAATTGATCTTGCCATTACTTTGAGCATGTATATGACATGCCAGGCCTTAGGGGACTTCAAAAAGCCATCAGGCCCGGTGTATCATATATGATACAATGGGTAAGCTTAGTTTTATTGCTTTTGGGGGGAAATGGATACATCTGTTTTAGGGTTAATTAACACATAAAACACACCGCATTGATGCATCTGGTAGTGTCCCTGCTGGCAGTGGTCAGTGGACCACCCACAGAGGCAGCTCAGTGATCGATTCCAACGAGTCAAAATTCTGGTTTGGGTGCCTTTTTGTGATTCGTTTGCTAGAATGTCATCAATAATAAGGTTTTGCATAATTGATAAGGAGTTTTTAAGTGCCCATCTGAATGAAGTGTGCCAGGGTGCCTGTACTATCTAACAACATAGATGTATTTTTTTCTGAAATACTTAGATTTTCTTCAAAAACATATGACATAAATGAACCTCAATACTAGTAACATGGCCAGAATGCTACCAACATGCTCCAAAACGTGTTTATAATTCATAAATACCAACAATAGCCACAACAAACTTCTATGATGTTATCCCAAATACCCACAATTGCATATATGTCACATGGCAAATGTGTCAAGGTCTGCCCGATGTGTCATATATGGTACGCATGTTTTCTTTAAAATACATTCCTTTTACCAAGTACGTAGATGTAAATGAGCTTCTAGGCAACTAACATTGTCAAAAGATAATCATATAAAATTTGGGTGTTCCAGAATGGAAGACAGTCTCCAGAGCCAAGTGACCCCCAATGCTGTTGTGCATGAGCCTGTGCTCCGTGTCAGAGACTTGTGGACTAAAGGAATCACCAGGTTGTCCATTTAGTAGAGGAAAACAGTTGTGAATTGTACTGTACTGAACTCTTGCAGCACACACTTTTTAAAAGTTCATTTGATTGAAATTCACACCCTTTTTCGCTCGTTTAATATGGATAGTGTAAGAGAGTCGTAAACCGAAAAAAAATGCGTTTCATTGCAGTTCATAAATTGTAGACCAGACACTCTAGTTTTTTAAAATTTTGAGTAAGCCTTAAGTTTAAGGATAAAATAAGGTCTTAAATTTAAAAAAATTAAAAAGCTTTAAATGTACTAGTAAAGAGCGAAAATAAAACACGTTGTAACAAAATAATATTCGTAGGGTATATTTAGATTATGTTGTGAGACATACACGACTGAATCTTGCCCTATTCCTGTCAAACAACAAGGGCAAGGTATGAACGAATAGTGAAGTCAGAAATGAAAACTTACTCTTGATAAGAATGGCTAATCAGTGGAAAATAGCCTATTGGAGAACAATTGAGGATGACAGAGGAAAACACAAATAATATTAGACTAACAGTAATAAAGAAGGGAAAACAAATGTCGTCAGTAGATAACATCAAGCCTTTTTTTTTTAAATCTTTCCAAACAATGCATTCTTTGTGGGCATTAATTGAACAAGTTTTTGTTTGTTCGTTTGTTTTAAACTAGAACCACACAGAAGTTCACTAAACTTAGGATTGATTTTAATCAGTAAAACTACATAATTGCCATTAGCGACACAAGCAGCGACCTTTCTGTTTTGGAAATAAGGCAGGAGCAATTAAACAATTACAATAGACCCTTGTTATCAACACACTAACACACACAGACGCACACGCACAAACAAATACATACACATACACACGCACGCGCGCGCACACACACACATTCCATTGCACACAGGAGCACGCACTCACATAGATACATCAACACACGCACGCGCGAGCCCTACAGTTTATGCAAAAATACGCGTGTGCGCGTGTGCACATTAATGATCATGCTCACACGAATATAGCGGACACACATTTTCATCAACTCGAACAAACTAACACAAACAACAGGAACAGATAGGCCTACAGCATAGACAAGCAAACACGCACACGCACGCACATACACACACACGCACACGCACACACGCACACACGCATGCATGCACAGCACAAGCTCATATCTGTATGCATTTCACACACAGACAGATAGGGATACACACATACACACACACACACACACACACACACACACACACACACACACACACACACACACACACACACACACACACACACACACACACACACACACACACACACACACACACACACACACACACATACATACACACACATGTGCGCGCGCGCCTTATCAATGCACGCACATAAGACTCACACACACACATGCACGTGTACAGATGAAAGAGTGCAGGGTATAAGATGTGAGAACACAATACAGTATTGTACTTTGTTCCTTTGTTGTTGGCTGGTCTTTGTGTGTGTGTGTGTGTGTGTGCGTGTGCGTGTGCGTGTGCGTGCGTGTGTGCGTGTGTGCGTGTGTGCGTGCGTGCGTGCGTGCGTTAGTGCGTGCGTGTGTGTGTGTGTTAATTTCCACGTGAGCATCTGCTTTAAACACGTTCAGCAAAGGGCCACCCTAACGGATGAGTTTTTGTTAGAAACACGTCCAGATCACCCCAAAAAACACCCTTTACAGAGATTGCAACACTCACTTTGCTCTGGTTTCCAAGAAATCAAACCGTCAAATCGGCGATTACTCCTTGGCGGAGGTGCTGGAAGTCAAATTCTTTCACCCAAAGAGAAGGCGTGTGCTGTCTCCTTTCTAATGGCCGCCTGCGTTTAGACACAAACATTTACACGAAATGTTTGCAATACAAGCTTTTTTTTTCTTTTCGTTTATTACATTTTATACATATTATCTAAAGGAGTTTCGCTCACAACAAAGGAAAATCCTCCAATGTTTTTTTTTACTGCACTACAAAAAAAGAAAACGCTTCAACCACAATGAGTGACCTTCACCAACCCCGTCCAAAATGGCTTCTCTCTCCAGCAACTCCGCCAAGGAGGAATCGCCGTTTTGATGGTTTAATTTATAGGAAACCAGAGCAAAGATAGTGTTCCGATCCTTGAAAAGGCTGTCTTTCTGGTGATCTCGACGTGTTTCATGCAAATATTCATCCGTCAGGGTCCACCTTTAACAAATCAATGTTAATTACCCCGTCATTTCGTTGTCAGTAGTGCGCTACGCATACAATGCCTGTTTTCTTACAAAAAGGAAACGACGCTAAACGTATGGTTATGAATCTGGAACAAAGAACAGTTGTCTTTGAATCGATAACAATAGAACTTCAATTGAAAGCCAAAGTCAGTCAGCCACTTTCATAAGAAATTCGTTAATAATGGCCAACCAGTTTAGACAAGAGACTATCTCGGTCACTGCACTCTGGATTTCGTACAATTCACCATTCAAAAGGCAGGTGCGTTTTGGTGGGTTTTTTCTCAGTTTTTATTGAATAAAGTAAAACGTACCTTTCAACTTACATTGAGTTTGATTTCACCATTTACTAAAGTGAATTTTCCTATAATAAATGTCTACCTGTGATTTGAATTTGATTCAACCGAAAACGTTTCTTTCATTAAGCGTGTAGTGTATTATTTTAGTGTCGTATTCTCTGTTTGTGTCACGGGAAAATTTGGAATACGGGGAAATTCGGAATCATTCCGAGATTGGGAAAAGTAATTGCAGACATCAACTGAACGAGAGAGACATAATGATAATAAAATGATCCTTTATTTTACAACGGTAAAAGTATTAACATAGAGTAGACATTTTTCACACTTGCCGAGAGAGAGAGAGAGAGAGAGAGAGAGAGAGAGAGAGAGAGAGAGAGAGAGAGAGAGAGAGAGAGAGAGAGAGAGAGAGAGAATACGAATACGAAAGAGTGAACAGTTGTTTGACTTTATTTGTTCTATTTATATATATATATTAAAATGAGAAAGGGCATAAAGCAGGACATACAACAACGAGTATAGGCAAGTGTTTTAGTTCACGTTGTCTCTGTCTCTGTCTTTACTCTGTGTTTACTATACATAATGTCATCTATGACTATGCGTATATGGCCATTAATACTGGTTTATGTGATATTGTGTTATTTCTATAAATAATGTATGACTGTGAACACGTGACCATTGATACTAATCTATTATGTGCGTTACCTGGGTTATTTTATTTTACAACATAATAGCCAATTCATGCGAAATTATACTATGTAAAGGAAATAGTTGTTCTTGTTCTAGAACTAATTATTTGAAGCAATATTTTGTTGATAATCTTTTCGCTATGAACGATATTTATTATTGCATATGATGTTCAATAATCACATTATCACCATTGTTTATGCACCCTTTACATGCGCAAATAAAAACCTTTCAGTGTTCAGTGTCTCTCGCTCTCTCCTCTCTCTCTCTCTCTCTCTCTCTCTCTCTCTCTCTCTCTCTCTCTCTCTCTCTCTCTCTCTCTCTCTCTCTCTCTCTCTCTCTCTCTCTCTCTCTCTCTCTCTCTCTCTCTCTCTCTCTCTCTCTCTCTCTCTCTCTCTCTCTCTCTCTCTTTCTCAATCCCCTCCCCTCTGACATGGACAGAAGGCCTGGATCAGTAAACTTTGTGAATTGTGTTAATTGTGTGCGAATCTCTCTCTCTCTCTCTCTCTCTCTCTCTCTCTCCCTCTCCCTCCCATTTTCATCAATTCATAAATAAAACACTAAGAAGCCAGACTGATAAGCTTAAAGCACATGATTTTGTTTAAACACTAGTCAGCACTGATACAATGCAAACCTTTGCCAAGAAAGACACACGATTCCTGTTGGCTTAGATGATCCTGGGCTCTTTAATTTCAATATAGTAAACAGAGCAACAAACATCTGTGACAGACAATTCGTAAGCAGTGAAATGAGGCAAATTAGTAATACAAGCAAATTTATTAGTAAACAAAATTAGAAGTTTGATTATTGTATACACGTATAAGAGAAAACAAACTTAACACGTATCAGTGCCAATAGTGTCATTCACATTTTGCCCATTAGACAAAGGGTATTTATCAAGTTTCTTAACATTAACATAACTGCATAAAAATATAAATATAACGAGCAATAGCAAATGTCATAAACTTTCATTTCGTATGCAGCAGGCTTTGGGCAATCTTTCAAAAAGCTTGTAATGTCACGAAATGGTAAGGCACAAAACAAACTGATCCCACACTCTTCCTTCTATATATTTACTGAAGATACTCAATCAAAATATTGATTTACACAATGTTAATGTTATATTCACGTCTTGGTATCCATGAAATGCATTTTATACACGTAGAAAGAATATGGGCTTTATTTTCTAGATATACCATGTAAAATATAACACTATATTGTATTAAAGATTAGAAGGCTGAGTCATTCTTTAATAGATACTGATTTGCTTATACATTATTCTCTCTACTTTGATTGCCATGTTCTGTGTTGGGTTAGAGGTATAATATGAGTACATATGGTGCTTCCTTTTGTAGGGAAGTTTCTGGGCTTGTTATCTGTACTTTCTACCCACATAGAGCTAGGTTGTGGTGTCATATGTGGCTTTGATGAGGAGTTTGCCTTTAATGGAGAGTGACCTACCTTCGTTTATTTTCACTAGTGCCATCAAAGTAAAAGTGGGAGTTGTGATTTCTCCCAAATTTCAAAGCAATTTCCAAAGTTTTGTTAAACAAAATATTATATTACTATTGTGCAAGAAATTGTTTAGAAGTCTTTAAAACAAATTGGTTCTTTTTGTTATTCTTATTTCTGATTTAGATTTTATAAAGAAATAATGGCAACATTCATTTTGTTTGCATTCTGAGACGTTTACCTACATACATTGTTTTAATCGTTTGAAATGGACGCAACGACAGCCATCTTACAAACTGCAATACAAAACAAGGGCATCGCCGGGCGGCAGCAACCCATTGTTCCAATGCAAACCCGGCCAGAGTTATGTCCCCCCCCCCCCCCCAATAAACACACCACTTTCCACCCTTACAGAACGCATAAAATACATAGCCCAAAATTTGAAGCGATTCTGTTCAGTAGTTTACGAGATACAGCTGAACTTTTATACACACTTCCTTGCACCGAGTGATGTCCTCTCCACCCCACCCCCAATAAACACACCACTTTCCACCCTTACAGAACGCATAAAATACATTGCCGAAAATTTGAAGCGATTCTGTTCAGTAGTTCACGTGATACAGCTGAACTTTTATACAAACTTCCTTGCACACATGGTACACCACCACACACAATTTGAAGCGATACTGTTCACTAGTTCACGAAATAAAGCTGGGGGAAATTACATAGCCCAAAGAAGGAAATTTCGGTTTTCAAGGTCAAACTTCAAGGTCAAGGTCAGCACGGTATTGATTAACGAAAGGAAGCTTCCTTTTCAAGCTGTCTATCCCTCTGCCAATTTTAATCAAAATCCAAACAGTAGTTTTTAAGATAATCGATACACAGACAGACACACAGACACACACACAGACACACAGACACACAAACTGATCGCAATACCTCGGCTTCTGGCCGGGTAACGAGTTTGGAAATGAGCCAATTTAATTGCAGCATCGAGTTGCTATCTTTGCGGTCCGTGGTGAAGCTGTGCATTATTGACTGTCTTTTGATGAGTAAAAAAAATAGAATCCATTCACAACGGGGTTTAGCCGCCTTGCAGGCTTGGCCATCCCGCTCCCGATTATTTTGTTTTGTGCTGTTTCCAGTGATCGTGTGGGTCTAAATGTTTGTGTATGAGTGTATGAAAGTATCAAGCATGATGTGGTCGACATATAACGTTGACATTCCTCCGTGTTTCCGTCTGATCTTCATCTACTTCTTCCTTCAATACGCCCAAGTGAACTGTTTTAGATGGCCGCCATTCTCCGCCCAATCTCTCGTGCACCCTTCACCACCCAGCTGTGCGTTCGTGAGTACTGTGCCCCGCAATGACACTCTTTCGTTTCGAAATAACACTGTTGAGAACACGTACACTTTCACCAAAGATGAACTGTTGAAAATAGGCTCACAAGTGCGTACAGATCTCGACCCAAATTTGATCGCCCACCTGAAGTCTTTAGGTATCGGCCGCAACTTGCCCCGACGTCGATCGTGCCGTGGTGGCACTAGAAAACAGCGACCTATAAACGTTGTGTCCAGTTCGTCAGCAAGCAAGAAAAAACAACTAGATCTACCTCTTCCAGACTCTGCTTCTATGATCCCTGTATCGCCCACTCCCCCCTCTTTCGTCAACCACAACAACCTGATAAAAATCACCACCACTGCAAAACCTACCCCGGACATTATGTTTACTTCAGCATTATTCAATGCCCGGTCTGTCAACGATCCCATGAAACGAACTGAGATCTCTACGTTTATCATGGACAACAGCATCCAGCTCATGTTTCTCACTGAGACCTGGCTGAGAGAACACGGTGATGAGCCCAAGTGCTCTGATCTCTGTCCCCCGTCCTTCCAGAGGTGGTGGGCTGGCTGTGATCTATCACAAACGGTTCACAACCCACATCTCCTTCAGCAATCCTTCCCTTTTGACCACCCTGCATTTGAGCTTGTCCGCGTCACCCTCTCCCTGCCCCACACGACTGTCCACTTCTTCTGTCTGTATCGACCTCCTACCACCCTGCATTTGAGCTTGTCCTCGTCACCCTCTCCCTGCCCCGCACGACTGTCCACCTTCTGTCTGTATCGACCTCCTACCACCCTGCATTTGAGCTTGTTCGTCACCCTCTCCCTGCCCCGCACGACTGTCCACTTCTTCTGTCTGTATCGACCTCCTACCACCCTGCATTTGAGCTTGTCCTCGTCACCCTCTCCCTGCCCCGCACGTGGACCTCCTACCACCCTGGACCTCCTACCACCCTGCTGGCTGTCCGCGACCCTCTCCCTGCCCCACACGACTGTCCATCTGTACAAACGCTTGTTCACAACTGTCCACATCTCCTTCAGTCACCTCCTTCCACCCTTTATGACCACCCTGCATTTGAGCTTGTCCGCGTCACCCTCTCCCTGCCCCACACGTCACCCTCTCCCTCACGACTGTCCACTTCTTCTGTCTGTATCGACCTCCTACCACCCTGCATTTGAGCTTGTCCTCGTCACCCTCTCCCTGCCCCGCACGACTGTCCACTTCTGTACCAGCCGCAAGAACAAACAGACTGACACCAACTTTCTTGATCAATTCCATGATTTGTGTGAATACTGTAATTCCCTATCCGGATCCTTTATCATACTGGGTGATTTTAACGTTCACTATGATAATCCTCTCCACCCTACAACTGCCAAAGCCCTAGAACTTTTGAACATCTTCGACCTGACCCAGACTGTGACAGAATCCACTCACGACAAAGGCCACATCTTGGACTGGGTGGTGCAGAGAAGTGACAACACCAGTGTGAAGGAAACGGTGGTGTCTCATGACCTCACCTCCGACCACTGCTGTGTCATCAGTCACTTTGACATCAGTGTCCCCCGCTCCCAGTCAACCTACATTACAAAGCGTGACCTGAAGGCCATCGACAGGACGGCCCTGAAGAACGACCTGGCCGCCCGTCTGTCCTCCCTGACGCCCTCCACCCTCACCGCCGCCACTCTGGATTCAGCCCTGACCACCACGCTGGACCACCACGCCCCGGCCACCAGACGCCAGGTGTCGTCAGCCAGGTGTGACCCCTGGTACAGCGCAGCGGCCGAGCAAACGCGGGCTGCCAAGCAGCACAAACGCCAAATGGAGAGGCAGTGGACGCGCTCGCGTCTGGCTGGCCACAAGCATGTGCTGAACCGCGCAAAAAAGGCTGTCACGGACATAGTGCATGCTGCAAAAACCACGTACTATTGCAACAAAATCAAAGAAAGCTGTTCATCTGGCAGATTATTTCAGGTATCCAATCAGCTACTTGGCATGGTAAAGACCTCACCCCTCCCGTCCATTTTCCCACTCACTGAGCTCCCAAATCGTTTCATGCAGTTCTTTAAAGGCAAAATGTACACTATTCGAAACAATCTTGATTCAGTCTTCTCCCGTTCATTTGTTTCTAACGAACCCTGTTTTCATGGCCAGCCCCTGACCCATTTCACCCCTGTGACTCAAGATGTAGTTAAACGGACAATTCTTTCTTCTCCACTCAAAACCTGTGAACTCGACCCATTTCCCTCTGACTTGCTTGTAGAATCTCTTGACGTTTTGTTGCCTTTCATCACTGACATCATGAATGCATCCCTCACTTCTGGGACCTTTCCTGACGAGTACAAGTGCTCTTTGGTAAAACCTCTGCTTAAGAAACCCTCGCTTGATCCTGATGACTTGAAAAATTACAGACCAGTTTCAAATCTCCCCTTTTTGTCTAAAGTACTTGAACGCCTTGTTCTTTTGCAACTAAACGAACATTTGACTCGCAACAATTTACTCAGTTCCTAACAGTCAGCATACAGACCCCATCATAGCACCGAAACCGCCCTTCTTAAGATCATGAATGATATCCTAACATCCCTTGACAATGGTAAAATGTCCGTCCTTACTTTACTAGACCTCTCTGCCGCTTTCGATACTATTGACCATGCTATCCTACTAAACAGACTTTCCTATTCCTTTGGTATTTCTGGCTCTACTCTCTCCTGGTTTAAAGCCTATCTCTCAAACAGAACTGAAACAATCTCAGTAGCAGGCCATAAATCCACTCCATCGACTGTTAAGTATGGCGTTCCCCAGGGCTCTGTCCTGGGACCTGTGCTTTTTGTATTGTATACGCAACCCCTTTTCAACATTGTTAAGAATCATTCTGTAAATCATCATGCCTTCGCTGATGATAATCAGCTATACACTGAAACAACTCTTTCTGACTTCGACTCCACTGTTCAAGGTCTTCAAGGATGTGTCAGTAATGTCAAAACATGGATGAATGAAAACAAACTCCAATTAAATGACAGCAAAACTGAAGCCATCATAATGACTTCTAAAAGACTCTCTGTTGACAGGTCCCTTCCATCTTCCATAAGGATAGGTGACTCAGATATTGATTTTGTTCCTTCTGTCAAAAAACCTGGGCGTCACTATCGATTCCAACCTTACAATGAAAACACATGTGAACAATGTCTGCAAAATAGCCTATCTACAGATTCGTAAGATAAGTTCTATTCGCCACCTCCTTACCACTCAGGCAACACAAACTCTCGTCTGTTCTCTCGTCTTGTCTAGGCTAGACTATTGTAACTCTCTGTTATTTGGTTGCCCGCAGTCCTCAATCAAGAAACTTCAGAAAGTTCAGAACGCAGCTGCAAGATTGATTTTCAAAGCAAAAATGACACAGCATATCACCCCGCTACTTCACACTCTTCACTGGCTTCCAATTTCTGCTCGAATTCAGTACAAGGTCGCATGCCTCACCTTCAACTCTATTAATGGAACTGCCCCTCAGTATCTCACTGACATTGTACAAACCTACACTCCCACCCGACATCTCAGATCTTCCTCCGACTCATGCCTGCTCTCCACTCCCCGTATTAAAACTAAATCCTTCGGTGAATCTTCTTTCTCGTACTCTGCTCCCTCGGTCTGGAATAGCTTACCACACAGTGTTCGCCACTCTTCCTCTGTTCAGTCTTTCAAAACTTCTCTGAAAACTCATCTTTTTGAAACCTCATACTCTCACCTCTAATCCACGTAGTCCTTGATGATATTACCCTGCAGTATGTGTGTGTGTGTGTGCGTGCGTGCGTGCGTGCGTGGGGGGGGGGGGGGGGGAGGGAGGGGGAGGAGGGGGGGAGGGAGGGCGAGAGAGATTAATACATGTATTTTGTATGAACAGTCTCACTTATTTTTAATGTTTATATTCATTGATACTTGTCTTCATGTTGATTATTCTTGGCTTGTCTTTAATGTGTATGTTTATCTGTATGTTAGTGTTTAGGCCTTTGTTCAGCGCTTTGAGCACCCTGCAAAGGGAGTTAAGCGCTCTATAAATAACCAGTAAGAGAGAGAGAGAGAGAGAGAGAGAGAGAGAGAGAGAGAGAGAGAGAGAGAGAGAGAGAGAGAGAGAGAGAGAGAGAGTGTGTGGACCGTGTGTACGCATGTATTGGTGTATTTCTTCCTGCTGCTTGTTGACATTTTCATTACCGCCTCTTGCGGTCGGTTTGTGTGTCTGTGTGTTTGTGTGTGTGTCTGTCTGTGTATCGATTATCTTAAAAACTACTGTTTGGATTTTGACTAAAATTGGCAGAGGGGTAGACAGCTTGCAAAGGAAGCTTCCTTTCGTTAATCAAACACCGTGCTGACCTTGACCTTGAATTTTGACCTTGAAAACCGAAATTTCCTTCTTTGGGCTATGTAATTTTCCCCCAGCTTTATCTCGTGAACTAGTGAACAGAATCGCTTCAAATTGTGTGTGGTGGTGTACCATGGTGCAAGGAAGTTTGCATAAAAGTTCAGCTGTATCTCGTGAACCACTGAACAGAATCGCTTCAAATTTAGGCTATGTATTTTATGCATTCTGTAAGGGTGGAAAGTGGTGTGTTTATTGGGGGTGGGGGTGGGGGGGGGGGGAGAGTACATGGTGCAAGGAAGTTTGTATAAAAGTTCAGATGTACCTCATGAACTACTGAATAGAAGCGCTTCAAATTTTGGGCAATGTATTTTATGCGTTCTGTAAGGGTGGAAAGTGGTGTGTTTATTGGGGGGGGGGGGGGAGAGGACATAACTCTGGCCGGGTTTTCATTGTCACAATGCGTTGCTGCCGCTCGGCGATGCCTTTGTTAGTTTCTGCGAGAGTGAGGTGTTATCAGAGAGTGAAAATGCTGGTGAATGAGGGTGGATGTCTTTGTTGTGAGTGAGAATCATGTTATTTTTGTTACTTTATTTCTTTGCACTGGAATGCTGGTAGTATGACTATCTTGTTGATTTTAATGCATGTTTTTAATGTTGATTTTAATGTTGCTTTTGCAAAGCGCATCGAGCATACTACTGTATGGATTCTAGCGCAAAATGAAATAACAATTATTAATTATTATTATTCACTGGTTTTCAGGCTTCTTTGCTGCACTCATATCTTTTACGTACAACTCACCTCACCTATGTCTATGTTCTGTGCATCCACCACACCATGCCATCACACCATAATAACAGGCTCGTTGATCCCATGACATCCAAATGTAAACAGATTACCCAATAAGCGTTCAGCAACACGGCAAAAGTAGATTCTATTTTAGTCAAGAGTTTACAACGACAGATACCATAATCATAATAAGCATCACAAAAAATATTACTTCTATGTTATTCTGCCCAATAGCATAACAATGACAAAGACCATAATACATGTATTTAGTTTCACAACCAAATGTACTATTCCCTTATTCTTTCCCAGAACTAACGATGCTCAAGGTCATGAACAGACTACAGTGACATTTAAAAGCATCGTAAAATGAAAAGCATGTCAACAAATGATTGAGCAATCTGTCTTTATTTTTCATTCTTGACAACGTTGAAACGTTTAGCACCACACGAGGAATCAGAAGCAAACCAAAATATACAGAAAGCAAAAAAGAATGA
>CM065682.1:22065899-22068399 GCA_017654935.2 Phymorhynchus buccinoides
GCAAATGAGAGGATATAGAACGAAATAATGTGACTAGAAGATATTGTATTTCACAAAGAAGTCTGGACAAAGTGAAAAACAGTCGAACAACAATCAATTCTTGACTTATTCTACGTCTATATATTTTAAAAGCAGCGTCAAAATGGTGTTTCTTTATCATTAATAGAATGTGCACATTAAAACCAAAACACACACTCGATTTTATGTGTAAATTAAAACCAAAAGACACACTCGATTTTTAACCAAACACACTTTTAAGATGTGCCTTTTTGTGAGTTTTATTTTCTATCAGTTTTAAAGTTATTTTCCTGTTGAAGAGATCTTAAATGACTGCCACCAACGTATCACATACTGACGTGATGACAACACTGATGACGTCTTAAGATGAAGAGGAATAACTCTGATATGCTGGGTTTTTTGCTCTAACACGGTCAAGAGAGTTATACCCCCAGACCATTTTACCAGATTGGCTCTGTCAGTTGTCTTTTTCATGGCATGATTTGTACAATGATTTGTTCTTTCATTTTCTCTGGCAGTCAAAGCGTTAATAAAAAGTATCAAAAACTTGACACCCTAGGTGTTAAGGCCGTGTACACACATAAGTGGATATTCCACGCGGAAACCCGTGCGCAATCCATAAATAAGTGAAACAAAGAAGGGAAAAGATTTCCGTATGTGTCCGAATTTCCCCTATATGCCTAAACTTTTATCCTTCTTTCTTCCACTTATTAATATATATATATATAGGGTTTTCCGTACTGGAACTTACGCGTCTAATGTGAACCCGGCCTTAGTGTGGTCATTTATATAAGTCGCACACTTCATTTGAGTACGAAACACCACAACATACTGACATCACATCTTAACAAGAATTATTCACAGGGCTATATAGGCCTAAGATATACGTTGCCCAGAACGCATCCCCACTCTGTCAGCCAAGAGGAGTTTAGGACAGTTGGTGTAGATGAGTGTTACCAAAGGCTAGCAAAGCTCAAAGGCCGCAGCATTTGCAACCACTGCATTGGCTTCTAGTCATACTCAAATGCAATGTTCGCAATTGTGAAATAATTCCCCATTAACGTCAAAAAAATCAATTATAACAACTACTAAGCTATGATATCCCATTACTGTGAAAAACCAATAAAAGCTTTACTTCTTCTTCTTCTTTCTTTCAAACAATCTCCTGTCTTATATGTGCATATACATTGTGTTGTCATTATGCGCCTGACTAAGAAATAGTTTCAGTCTTGAAAAAAGGGCAGGAGAATGGACCAGTGAGATAGAAAGATAGCAGATGACAGTAAGCAAAGGGAAAAGGCAGAGTCAAAGAGAATGAAAGAATTGGAGGAAGTTACAAGCACAGAACTTCCATAAGGTGGGGGAACTATTTGTACAAAAGACCCCCCCCCGGTATCCCCACGGGATGTCTTACAAAGACATAGGCGCCGTCCTGTGGTCTCTCTGGCATCTCTTTCTCAGCGGACATCAACTCAAACTCGAAGCCCACCAGGTCAATGGGGATGCTGTAGCGCCGGGCAAAGTTCTGAGACACCCCTGTCAACGTACATGCATGCATGTATGCATACGCGCGTACACACACACGCGCGCATACACGTATGTGCGAACGCACACACACACATGAACATACACACAAACGTAGGCCCACGCGCGCGCGCACACATACACATCATTTTGTTTTAAATACAATATTGGCATTGCTCTAACAAAGTGTGATTTGTATTTATAGCAAACAACCGTGTCACCAAAAGCAACGACAAAAAACCATCCGAATTATCTCCAGATAGTCCACTGACTTATTGTGAAAACTAATAACTTTTATAACTTCCTGCCTTAAAATGATGTCCCCCACATTGTGGGTGGGTGGGTGTGCGCGCGTATGTGGGTGTGGGCGTGTGCGTGTGCGTGCGTGCGTGTTGTGGCTGTGTGAATGTTTGTGATAGTTGATATTGTAGTAGCTTATTTACGATTTATGTATTTATCTAAACAATTGTGAAGCGCCGTGAGCTCAAGAGAGAAAGGGCGCTCTATGAATGTTATTTATTATTATTATTATTATTAAAAAAAAGACTGACAATAATAATTATAAAATAGGGACTACGCAAATTCTGTTTCTTCAGTCTTTTTTTTAGCATAAGTTATTAGTTTTCGCAATACGTTAAATAATAAGTATGGAATCTGGAGATAGTCCGTTTTGGCTCTAAGGCATCGATGTCAAACAACCGGTAGGGGAAGACGGGGTAAAAAGCGCATGGGCGGGTAAGAAGCCCACCCCAATTATCTCATGAAATAAAGAAAATTTCAGTCAAATTTGCCCATGAGACGAATGCTAGACATTAACGCTCGTCTCATGGGCAAAATGAGACTGAAATTTGCTACATTTCATGAGATAATTGGGGTGGGCTTCTTACCCGCCCATGCGCTTTTTACCCCGTCTTCCCCTATATTGATGCGGTCACAAGCTTAGAAGAAATAAGGAGAA
>CM065682.1:22073399-22120899 GCA_017654935.2 Phymorhynchus buccinoides
CCAAACACCTCGGGGTTGGGGTTGAGGGGCAGGGTCCTGATGTAGTCCACATAGCCACCCACGGGCGCCTCGTTTGGGGCGTAGTACAGACCGCTTGGGGAGAGCCTGCCATGGTAAAGACAAAAAGAGAATGTGATTGATTGATTGATATACACGGGAAATTAGTCTAAAACATGCATGCATTCTTTTTTTAAAATCATATCCGCAAACTTAAAACGTAACGTAAGAAACAAAATGCAATAAATGAATAACAACTGGATGCATTATTATATTGTATTGGAATTTACTTTCATGCCTACATTTCGCATTACATTTTTTATGGGGGGGTTTTAGAGAGAGAGAGGGGGGAGGGGGAAGAGAGAAACAAAGAGAGAGAGGGGTAGAAAGTGTATGTGTGTGCATGCGCGCACGTTCACGTTTTTACATGTATGCATGTATGTGATAGAATCAGTAAGCATATGCCTATGTGTTTACGTGTGCACTATTGTTAGTGTGCATCGAAGTGTGTTTTACAAACGGAAAGAAATTCCTGTCGTAAAAGGCATTACAAAAACCATGCATAGATACATTCACTACCAAATTATGAAAACACTGTCAACAATGCCTAAAAATGAACACAAGCAAAACAAAAACAAAAAAAGTAAAACAAAAGGAATACAATGATAGAATAATAGGGAGGAATCCTAAGGGCACATTAGATCCGCCATCCGTAAGTTCCGTGCGGAAACCCCATATACTTACATCATAAAAAAGTGGATGGGATTGCGCATGAGTTTCTGTGTGTAATGTGCACACTCTTTCATATTTCTTACTTCCAGATTTTTTTGTACGGATTGCGCATGGGTTTCCGCGCGGAACTCCGCGTATATCTGCACACAGTCTTCGAATCAATAAATCCAGATAGGCCGGGTTCACGTTAGACGCGTAAGTTCCGTACAGAAAGCCCTAACTGGGAGAAAGAACGTTAAAAGATTACGCATGTAGTGGAAATTCGGACACGTGCGCAAATCTTTTCCCTTCTTTGTTTCACTTATTTATGGATTGCGCACGGGTTTCCGCATGGAATATCCGCGTATGTGTGTACACGGCCTAAAGTAACCAATCATGACGGACTTGTATGCGTCGTCAGTGATGATGTCCTTGGTGTAGAAGATGGCCAGGAGGGACATCAGCAGTCGCCGGTCCTTGTCGTCCGTCACCCTCCCCCCGTAGTTACACTCCCCGGTCAGGTAGTTCAGGGCGGGAAGCTGCAGCTCCTCGTAGTCGTTGAGGAACATCTGGACAACCACCATTAGTCAGCTATATCGTCATCAGTCTCGCAGTCGTTGAGGAACATCTGGACAACCACCATTAGTCAGCTATAGTCGTTGAGGAACATCTGGACAACCACCATTAGTCAGCTATATCGTCATCAGTCTCGTAGTCGTTGAGGAACATCTGGACAACCACCATTAGTCAGCTATATCGTCATCAGTCTCGTAGTCGTTGAGGAACATCTGGACAACCACCATTAGTCAGCTATATCGTCATCAGTCTCGTAGTCGTTGAGGAACATCTGGACAACCACCATTAGTCAACTATATCGTCATCAGTCTCGCAGTCGTTGAGGAACATCTGGACAACCACCATTAGTCAGCTATATCGTCATCAGTCTCGTAGTCGTTGAGGAACATCTGGACAACCACCATTAGTCAGCTATATCATCATCAGTCTCGTAGTCGTTGAGGAACATCTGGACAACCACCATTAGTCAGTTATATCATCATCAGTCTCGTAGTCGTTGAGGAACATCTGGACAACCACCATTAGTCAGCTATATCATCATCAGTCTCGTAGTCGTTGAGGAACATCTGGACAACCACCATTAGTCAGCTATATCATCATCAGTCTCGTAGTCGTTGAGGAACATCTGGACAACCACCATTAGTCAGCTATATCATCATCAGTCTCGTAGTCGTTGAGGAACATCTGGACAACCACCATTAGTCAGCTATATCATCATCAGTCAACTATGTTATCATTGGCGTTATTGAATTGGACAGTATTATTGTCATCCCCCCCCCCCCCCCCCCCTCTAGTTATATCACGGGGTAAGGAAAAGGGTTAAGCGGGAAAGGGCGAATCAAGACGATATAAAAGATAAGGTCCAAGGTGGTAGCTACCTACGTCACCGGTAGCCCCCCTAAATTCCAAAACAAATAAGCGGATGCGTTCTGTCCACGTGATGGGCAATCGCATGAATATTAATTAGGGCTCTTGGAAACAAAAAGCAAGGGATGCCTGCCCCCAGGCTAGGAGGAGACGGGGGGAGTCGAGAAGAAGAAGAGAGGAGAGTCCAGAAGAAAAAGGAGAAACAACAGGATAGTCAAGAAGAGAGGCATTGTGATTCAACCCAGCCCAGTGCGCAGATTTCGGAGGAAGGGAGCCCTGAGACCCTAAGGTAGGCCTATACATTTTGTTGCCCATTTGTTTAATAAAGTTGCCTCCCTAAAATGAAAGCACCTGGGGTAGCTTTTATAAATGTGGAGGATGTTTCTATGTACCTGACTTGTCACCTCCTCTTCCCTTTACCTGCTCCTCCTGCCATGTAGTACTCTTGTCGGACTGTTGGACAGATTGTCCGTCTGTCTGTCAGTCTGTCTGTCGGTCTCTCTCTCTCTCTCTCTCTCTCTCTCTCTCTCTCTCTCTCTCTCTCTCTCTCTCTCTCTCTCTCTCTCTCTTCTCATTCTCTCTCTCGTGTTCTCTCACTTCACTTTTCCTCCCTCTCTATGCCTCTCTCTCCCTCCTACCTCTCCTCGTAATCTCGTAATGCGTCTGTTTTTAGTTTTAGGGAGTTGCTCTTACTCTTGACTACATCATCATCCCCTCCCCTCCGTCGCGGCCAGACGCCAATCAGGTCCGTGATAGGGGTATGAACGAGTTGGCGTCGATAAATGTGTGTGTTTATGTGTGTGTGTGTGTGTGTGTGTGTGTGTGTGTGTGTGTGTGTGTGTGTGTGTGTGTGTGTGTGTGTGTGTGTGTGTGTGTGAGTGTTAGAGAGAGAGAAAGTTGCTTTGTATATGCGCTGTTGCTGGTTGGTGTCACTCTTGAATGCTGTTCTTGTTGTCTGTTGATGAATAATTGATTGTAAAGCGCTTTGGGCTCATCTGAGGTAAAGCGCTATATAAATGCACTATTATTATTATTATTATTATCATTATCAGTCAACTGCGTTATCGTTGGTGTTATCGAATTAGACAGTATTATCGCTTAGGAACATCTGCACAGTCATAACTGACATTATCATAGCTTTTCAATATAAACGCATATCCGATGTTATGTATTCTATAATGACCAGGCCAGGTCAGGCTCGTGACAAATGTAAAGTGGACGCAATCAGTAAGCATGATCACCAGCACAGTCTATGAAAGCATCGAATGTTAATCAATAGCTCCTTTGACCCCAGAACAATTGACAGAAAACAATCTATTCAATTGATATCAGCAAGGTTGACACTACATACTCAGTATTATTATTTCTTATCACGTTTATTGTTGCTGCACATTTTTAACACTAACTCAAGATATTTCCCTGTTAAAATTTGGAATGGCATTGGTATTTGGTATTTGGTATATACTAGTCACAGAGACTTATCTCTGTGAAATTCGGGCTGCTCTCCCCCGGAGAGAGCGTCGCCGCAAGTGCAGCGCCTACCCTTTTTTTCGGGGGGTGCACAGGGTGAGGAGGGGTGTGGGCACACTTGGAAAACCTAGCTATCAATTTGGCCATACCAGGCAACGGGATTTCTCCCTGCTCTTACCGATTTTCAACTGCCGTGTGATTTTTACGTGCGTAAAAGGCGCACGGGTCAGACTAGCTTTAAGTCCCCATCCGAAGGACTGGACGTTCAGTTCGATTTTCCTGTCAAACTAGAAAGAGAGGGGAGGGGATTCGAACCCGGGTCACTCACGCTGCAGTCACGCATTACATTTGGCAGGCGAACTTCTTAACTACTCTGCCGCCTTTGGAATAAATGGTCAACAAACTAGGAGCATACAGTACCAGCATTTGTCGCATGCTGATGCGGAGGTCTGACTCGTTGAACTCGTAGGGGATGTTCCAGCCCAGGGGGCCAAACTTGCGCCTCTCCTGAACCATGGCGTGGAAGAAGCACAGTCCGAACAGCATCTTGTGGAATGCATTCGGCTGGGGAGGGGGGAAAGCGTAGCAAACACCGATGAGGAAAAATAGACACATACAATCACATACAAAGACAAGCGTGCAAGTGCACGTATACATGCACGAACACACACACAACAACAACAACAACAACAACAACAACAACAACAACAACAACATACAGTATTTATACGGCGCTGAATCTTGATAGAAATCAAATCAAAGCGCACACACACGTTAGCATTCATAACGCATTCAAACAAAAATGCAATACAAAGCGAACACACGTAGTAATAATAATAATAATAATAGGGGATACTTATATAGCGCGATACCCCACAATGGGTTCATCGCGCTTTACAACAATATAAATGCATTGCAAATCATTTTTAAAAACTAAAAACAAAAACAAAAAAACATATAGTTAACAGCATCATATTAAAGTGTCATACATAAAATCACAAATTGACTAAAAACATTTATCAATTAAGCCAATATAAAACAGCACGTCACACGAAAACTATGGGAAATATACAACTTTTAAAATATGACTGCACAGAAACAACAATACAATAATAACATACGGTACACTTACACGCCAACATCCACACCCCCAGTGACACGCGCACGCACACACGCACCCACCCACACTCACGCACGCACACACGCGCGCGCGCGCACACACACACACAGAACTGGACGCTGTTGATTGACCGCAAGACCGAAACACGGGCAAGTCAACGGCAGAGGGGGGGGGGGGGGAGGGAATGAGAAAAAGGGGATGGAAAAAAAAAGAAAAAAAAAGAAAAAAAAGTAAGAGACAGACAGAGAGAGAGAGGAGAGAGAGAGACAGAGACAGAGACAGAGAGACAGAGGGAGACAAACACAGAGAGTGTGTGAATGTGACAGAAACACAGAGAGTGTGTGAGTGTGACAAAAACACAGAGAGAGAGAGAGAGAGAGAGAGAGAGAGAGAGAGAGAGAGAGAGAGAGAGAGAGAGAGAGAGAGAGAGAGAGAGAGAGAGAGAGAGAGAGAGAGAGAGAGAGAGAGAGAGAGAGAGAGAAACATTTGAAACATTTGTTTATTGAGGGAAAAGAATAAGCACACAGTGGGCTTGTTTACATCTTGCCCTCGAAACAAAAGAAGAAAAGCATGATTAAACTTCAATTAATGAACAAAAGCAACAAGAGAGAGAGAGAGAGAGAGACAGGGACCGAGAGAGATAAGTCAGAAGGGCGTGGCATAGACTTTTAGTTGGGAAAATACAACCGGAAGAGGTAAGTTTTCAATGCTCTTTTGAAAGAAGACTCTGATGGGATTTCGCGGACAGGTTTAGGAAGAGAATTCCACTGAGTTGGAGCAGAGAAGGAGAAAGCTCTTTCTCCAAAAGACTTTGTTCGGACTTTTGGAATGCAGAGGGTGAAGTGGTCAGTTGAAGAACGAAGAGATCGAGCGGGAGAGTAAACAGATAGAAGGTTTGAAATGTAAGCTGGGGAAGATCCTGAGAAGAATTTGTGGCAAAGTATTGACAGTTTGTATTTGATGCGTGCCTCAATAGGAAGCCAATGTAGGGACTGCAGTAAAGGAGTAATATGATCTCGTTTTTTCGCCTTGAACACAAGCCTCGCGGCCGAATTTTGGACTCTTTGAAGTTTATCTATGCAACGTTTTGGACACCCAGCCAGGAGAGCATTGTCATAGTCCAGCCTAGACAGAATCAGAGAACAGATCAAGATTTTTGTTGCTGAGACTGTAAGGTAATGACGGATAGAACTTATCTGACGGAGAGCTACATATGCAGATTTACAGACATGAGAAGTGTACTTGTCAAAAGAAATGTCATCAGAGAATATGCATCCTAGATTGCGTGCAGAAGAGGAGAACTCAATGTCGTAGTTTCCTACACGGACAGTGGCTGGTTTGGGACAGTTAGAGAAGGATCTTTCTGTGTGCATGAGAAGGGCTTCGGTTTTATCATCATTTAACTTTAATTTATGCTGAGTCATCCAAGACTTAACCTGGGTGGTGCAACTTTGCATGTTTTGCAAGGCATGTTCTATTTTTGATGGATGAGATGACTTGTAAAGTTGGGTATCGTCTGCAAATGACTGATCTGAAATGGAGTGCTTTTCAATGAGTGTGTGCAAGGGCTTTGTGTACATAATGAATAGAATGGGACCAAGTACTGATCCCTGGGGTACACCAAAAGTCAGCGCTTTTGCATCTGATGAAAACTCGTCAATGAAAACAGACACGTATGACATAAATGGAATACAGCAGAAACAGACCTAAAAGCAAGAGAGAGAAGAGAGAGTGGAGCCTCAATAACGGGGGAACAGGTGGGTTTTGAGGTTAAATTTGAAAGCAGAGAGGATCGGTCGCTGACGGAGGGAAAGAGGAAGTTTGTTCCAAGATGTCGGTCCTGAGACAGCAAAAGAGCGCCGACACACACACACACACACACACACACACACACACACACACACACACACACACACACACACAATTACACAAGCTGTCAAGCTTACTCCTTTATCCTCAATAAAGATCATTTTGACTTGACTTGACTTGACTTGACACGCACACACACAAAACGTAATAAAGGCGTCTGTAAAGGTGATTATTTTTCACTCTTTCGACAGGGCAACACAGTGATATGCAAGATTCGGATTTGCAAGTAAACTTCTGAGTGGCTATCACTGTGTTGCCATGGGAAAAGAGTGAAAAAATGTCACCTGTACAGGGACCTTCAAAAAACTGCATTACTAGGCAACACGTAAAGCTTTAATTGACGATAACCGGAAGAAGGGGGACAGGGAACCTTGCAGATTTCATTCAGACATGAAATGCACAATGTGTCTGGGGTGTCCTGCCCTCACCTTGTTGCAGCCAGAGAAGAAGGGGGACAGGGAACCTTGCAGATTTCATTCAGACATGAAATGCACAATGTGTCTGGGGTGTCCTGCCCTCACCTTGTTGCAGCCAGAGAAGAAGGGGGACAGGGAACCTTGCAGATTTCATTCAGACATGAAATGCACAATGTGTCTGGGGTGTCCTGCCCTCACCTTGTTGCAGCCAGAGAAGAAGGGGGACAGGGAACCTTGCAGATTTCATTCAGACATGAAATGCACAATGTGTCTGGGGTGTCCTGCCCTCACCTTGTTGCAGCCAGAGAAGAAGGGGGACAGGGAACCTTGCAGATTTCATTCAGACATGAAATGCACAATGTGTCTGGGGTGTCCTGCCCTCACCTTGTTGCAGCCAGAGAAGAAGGGGGACAGGGAACCTTGCAGATTTCATTCAGACATGAAAGGCATAATGTGTCTGGGGTGTCCTGCCCTCACCTTGTTGCAGCCAGAGAAGAAGGGGGACAGGGAACCTTGCAGATTTCATTCAGACATGAAAGGCATAATGTGTCTGGGGTGTCCTGCCCTCACCTTGTTGCAGCCAGAGAAGAAGGGGGACAGGGAACCTTGCAGATTTCATTCAGACATGAAATGCACAATGTGTCTGGGGTGTCCTGCCCTCACCTTGTTGCAGCCAGAGAAGAAGGGGGACAGGGAACCTTGCAGATTTCATTCAGACATGAAATGCACAATGTGTCTGGGGTGTCCTGCCCTCACCTTGTTGCAGCCAGAGAAGAAGGGGGACAGGGAACCTTGCAGATTTCATTCAGACATGAAATGCACAATGTGTCTGGGGTGTCCTGCCCTCACCTTGTTGCAGCCAGAGAAGAAGGGGGACAGGGAACCTTGCAGATTTCATTCAGACATGAAAGGCATAATGTGTCTGGGGTGTCCTGCCCTCACCTTGTTGCAGCCAGAGAAGAAGGGGGACAGGGAACCTTGCAGATTTCATTCAGACATGAAATGCACAATGTGTCTGGGGTGTCCTGCCCTCACCTTGTTGCAGCCAGAGAAGAAGGGGGACAGGGAACCTTGCAGATTTCATTCAGACATGAAATGCACAATGTGTCTGGGGTGTCCTGCCCTCACCTTGTTGCAGCCAGAGAAGAAGGGGGACAGGGAACCTTGCAGATTTCATTCAGACATGAAATGCACAATGTGTCTGGGGTGTCCTGCCCTCACCTTGTTGCAGCCAGAGAAGAAGGGGGACAGGGAACCTTGCAGATTTCATTCAGACATGAAATGCACAATGTGTCTGGGGTGTCCTGCCCTCACCTTGTTGCAGCCAGAGAAGAAGGGGGACAGGGAACCTTGCAGATTTCATTCAGACATGAAATGCACAATGTGTCTGGGGTGTCCTGCCCTCACCTTGTTGCAGCCAGAGAAGAAGGGGGACAGGGAACCTTGCAGATTTCATTCAGACATGAAATGCACAATGTGTCTGGGGTGTCCTGCCCTCACCTTGTTGCAGCCAGAGAAGAAGGGGGACAGGGAACCTTGCAGATTTCATTCAGACATGAAATGCACAATGTGTCTGGGGTGTCCTGCCCTCACCTTGCTGCAGCCAGAGAAGAAGGGGGACAGGGAACCTTGCAGATTTCATTCAGACATGAAAGGCATAATGTGTCTGGGGTGTCCTGCCCTCACCTTGTTGCAGCCAGAGAAGAAGGAGCGGTCAGTGATGGGGTCATTGAGGTAGGACCGCAGCAAGTTGGACTTGAGACCCTTCGGAGGCTCGTTGGTCATCTTCACGCCTGAAGGGAGGAGGTAAGTTCGCAAAAGGTCTTTAAAGTTCAAGCCAGGTAAGTGTACGGTTAACTATTTATGTGGGCTTAGCAGAAGCCATAAGGATTTGCACTTTGAGAACATACACAATGGAATGCTAAAAGAACTGTTTTTAATTATTGGACAATCCTAAAATTCAAGCTAGATAAGTGAATAGTTAAATATTTCTGTGGGCTTAGCAGAAGCCATAAGGATTTGCACTTTGAAAACACACAACTGAATACTAAAAACAAATTGTTTTAATTCTTGGACCATCCTCGTACATATGTTACAACAGAACCACTACAGAAGTAAATATTTGACCCAAACAGTTCAAAATGAAACATAGCATTGTATACTGACACACACCCGCGCATACTCACATTCGCGCACATGAACAGAGAGAGAGAGGGGGGGGGGGGGGGAGAGAGAGGGGGGGGGGGAGATAGGGCGTATGTGTCAGAGGGAAACAAAGAGATACAGAGACAGACACACTGAGAAAAGGAAGTGTAGACAAAAAGTGCAAAGCAGATCGATCTGACAGCATAACTTGTGTGACTACTTTGCCGGATAGACACTTTGATCCGACAGTTTGACAGACAGACTGACAGAGGCTGCGAGGGAGACAGAGAGGGAGATCAAATATATTCTAAAAGGCTAAGATGGACTACTTAAGAGCTCGGCGAACCGGGCTGATAGAGTTATCGTTAGTGGGGACAGTACACTATTCACAGTGCAGGCTATCCAAAAACTCAGACTGGAACTTGAAAGGAGAATTCAACTGGCCTATCGATGTGTAAAATGTGTCCTGTTTAAAAGGGACATAACCAGTGTTTCTGTCCTCACTACTCATATAGGGAAAAGAGACCGGATGCTTATCTTCCCCTATACAGTCTTTGGGGAGATACAGACAAACAGACAGAGAAGCAGACAAAAAGGCAGATATAAAGAGAAACACAGTAAGACATGCACAGAGAGAGAGAGAGAGAGAGAGAGAGAGAGAGAGAGAGAGAGAGAGAGAGAGAGAGAGAGAGAGAGAGAGAGAGAGAGAGAGAGAGAGAGAGAGAGAGAGAGAGAGAGAGACTTGAAAACTTAAACTTTATTTTCCAAGGATATAGATTTCAGGCAACGCCTATTCTTCCAATCTGTCCTTGATACATACATACTAACACATAACACAGCATGGCAAGGCATACTATTACACATACAGAGCTGAACAGAAAGGTAGCAAAGCAGTTGATATTATGAAACACAGATAGGCTGAAATATGGTTTTATAAAACTTGCATAATTTTTAATACTCGCGCGCGCATACAAGCATGCAACCATACTTACACACTTGCGCGCATGTATATAAAGGAAACATACATTATAGAACAGGGCAAATAAATGCATCATAGGGTATGCAACAGGTAACAATTTGCATTAAAGTGAGGACTAGAGAGAGAGAGAGAGAGAGAGAGAGAGAGAGAGAGAGAGAGAGAGGGGGGGGGGTCTAGAATAACTGGCAGAGCAGAGACAATCAGAAAGACAGAAAGAGAGGGGAAGAGGCAAATGGCGAACGCAGGGAGAAGTATGACAAGACTTGCAAAAGAGATACAAAGGCCAAGAAAGAAAAATCTAAGAGAAAGAAACAGAGGATTTGTGAGAGAAAGAGAAGCAGAGAAAGAAACAGAGGATTTGTGAGAGAAAGAGAAGCAGAGAAAGAAACAGAGGATTTGTGAGAGAAAGAGAAGCAGAGAAAGAAACAGAGGATTTGTGAGAGAAAGAGAAGCAGAGAAAGAAACAGAGGATTTGTGAGAGAAAGAGAAGCAGAGAAAGAAACAGAGGATTTGTGAGAGAAAGAGAAGCAGAGAAAGAAACAGAGGATTTGTGAGAGAAAGAGAAGCAGAGAAAGAAACAGAGGATTTGTGAGAGAAAGAGAAGCAGAGAAAGAAACAGAGGATTTGTGAGAGAAAGAGAAGCAGAGAAAGAAACAGAGGATTTGTGAGAGAAAGAGAAGCAGAGAAAGAAACAGAGGATTTGTGAGAGAAAGAGAAGCAGAGAAAGAAACAGAGGATTTGTGAGAGAAAGAGAAGCAGAGAAAGAAACAGAATCAAAGGCGATAATTCCAGAGACAGCCGACAGATGTAATGATATAGACTAGTGGACAAAAAAAGGAAAGAAGTATTTGACCATTCTGCAGGATGGACACTGGGAACTGGTCAGAGGGGTAACTGGTCAGCCACAGGCGGAACGACTTGTGGGTGTTCTCCGGCACTATCTTCTGTACTCCGTATGGTTACACATACACACACAAACGTGAACACATTGGCACACATACATGTGCGCGCACGCACACGCACGCACACACACACACACACACGCACGCACGCACACGCGCGCGCACGCACACACACACGCACACGCACACGCACACGCACACGCACACGCACACAAACATAGTTTCTGTTATTTTCGTGAAAGTTTTACTCTCCCCCTTAAATTACAGCACAAGACATTCGTCACAACTGGATTGTTTAAACTGACTCAGTATCTCACAGTAACACAGAAACCACGTTACGAATATACTATTGGGAAAGCTCTTCATTGTCAAAGGAACTGGAAAGCAAGCAGCGGGATTCGTCTCCAAACTGATCTACGTATCTAGTGGAAGAAGAAATATAAGCAAGCAACGGAGTGTGATTACAAGAAAGAAACAGCGTGTGATTATATGCAAGCAAAAGTGTGATTACAAGCAAGCAACAGAGAATGACTATAAGCAAGCAACAGAGTGTGATTATAAGCAACAGAGTGTGGTTGTATGCAAGCAAGAGTGTGATTGTAAGCAACCAACAGAGTGTGATTACAAACAAGCAACGCTGTGCTTATAAGCAAGCAACACAGTGTCATTATAATCAACATCATTTGATATAAAGCAGCATGATAACATTAACAATCGATGTAACAATCGGCAAAGCAACGTATTTTTACATAAGCTGCGTAATTATTTGAACCCCAGTACATAATAATAATAATAATAATAATAATAATAATAATAATAATAATAATTGTACATTTATATAGCGCTTTACCTCAGATGAGCCCAAAGCGCTTTACAATCAATGATTCATCAACAGACAAAAAAACAGCATTAATCAGCAACAGCACATATACAAAGCAACTCTTTCTCTCTCTACACACACACACACACACACACACACACACACACACACACACACACACACACACACACACACACGCACACGCGCGCACGCACACACATAAACACACATGTCAGTAACTGGACATTATTGGCAGAAGGAGAAGAATAAGGTTTACTTTGATGTAACAAACGCACATTTAATCTACTTGAGCAAAACGACTATTAAGTGTGGCTGCTTTACAGTAAAAAGAATAACTTCATAACGACTATAGAGCGACCGCTTAAAAGTAAAGTGGAACCTCCCTTTTAAGACCTTGAAAACTCATCCAAAATAAGGTCTTAAATGGGAGTGAGTTGTATACCGTTTCATCGCCACTGTCGCCTCTTGGCACCACCATGCTTTAACACCCATATCACTGATAGGCATCAAATGAGGGTCTAGTATCCAGTGACCTTATGTTCAATTTTGTTCTTTTTGTACGCATGTCACAGAGGAATCCCCAATATTGCAAACATAATCATTTCTATACCCAGGTAATTGTAATGAAAAGGTTTAGCTCAAAAATGGCTGGCGTTGAAAGGGTTGAAGGGAGGTAATACTTACAAACAAGGGCAAGGTCTCAAAGAAGTAGGTCTTAAGTGGAAGTGAGTCTTATAAAGGGAGGGGGGTCTTATAAGGGAGGTTCCACTGTACAAAACAACTTCAACTTTATTTCATAAAATGCACAAATGTAGGCTGACAGCCTGTGCGCTGACCTCTTCACAGATCTTCTCCAGGCTGGGCATCCAGCTGGTGGCCAGGTGACAGTTCTGCAGCACCACCCACGTCCCGTCCACCAGGGCAGTCTCGATCATCTTGGCCGCTATGGGACCCTGGGACCCGTCGTGTTTGTTGTTAACTCATTGAGGACGAATTCCGAGCATACTCATAACAGGAGAACGCCAGTCAGGGCCTAGTTCCGAGTATTCTCGGAACAGCGATTTCGGAGTCTAATTTTTATTTTACTGTGTCTAAAAAATCCATAAATTTAATTATTCAATCCAAACAGTGGAGCCCTATTTTTATTTTTGGCAAACAAGTAAAATTGAAAAGCATATTGACCAAGCTTTCAGAAAAAAACATAGTGACCAATCCCCCCCGCCGGGGTAAGGGGGGTCTACGGACACCTGTTAGGCCTAGTCTTTGCCTGTGGGTCTAAGCCTCTTACTCTTAGAAAATTAATAATTGAAGTTGCGTGATCTGTTACTGTTTTAAACTGATCGTTCATGCGATGAAAACTTGTTCCACATCATCTCTAATATTTTATTTTCGTTTCGTTAATTCTCCCCCCCCCCCCCCCCCCCTCTCTGCCACAAAGCAAAGGTCAAGGTCACAGCCAGCAAGCTCATCCATGTTTATCTTCCCCTGTACAGTCTGCTCGTGGTGATCAATCGTCTAGGCTAACAAAGGATTTACGTCGAAGGCAGTTCGACGAACACTGGATTTTCCGTATATGTGAAATAATGTGGGCTAAATGTTGTACGTCCACAAAATCGGCCCTGGACTCTAGGCCTAGGCCTTGTTGCCGGAAGTGCAGTAGCCTAAGTTATGCGCAGAGATGATGGGCAAATGAACACGAACAACCGTTACTCAAAGGCGCAAATTAAACAACCGGGCCGTCAACGCACACACTCGGTACATCCATTTGTTACAGAAAATATGAGTTAGACGTTAAAATGTACCTATTTGTACACACCTGAAGTCTTGTGTTTCTTTTTAAAGAGCATTTTTGTATATCTAATGGAGAGTCTTCTTTCCAATGTATCTCCTACTCGGTACAACACAACAGTTACAACAAATGATTTTCTTTCTTTTGTTCCTTACCGATGTATCTGACTGCTTTGATTAACTTGAAGGCTCACGTCAAAATCAGTATCCTGTAACTTTAACCCTCTACATCTTATGTTTTTTTGAGAAAATGACAACGTTAAAGTTTCAGTGGAGAGTGAGAGTTTCTTTAGTTTGAAATTGAAGAGTGTGACTGAGTCAAAAGGTTGCACAACCTTATCTTTATTTTGTTCTTTATCAATGTATCTGACTGCTTTGATCGTCGTGACTTGAAGGCTCACGTCAAAATCAAGTATCCTGTAACGCCTTATATGTTTAGAGAAAATGACAACGTTAAGGTTTGAGTTGTTAAATCGGACGCAACACACACACACACACACACACACACACACCACACACACACACACACACACATACACACAGACACACAACCGACAGTATATAGACTTTTGTTTTTGCACAAAATCGGCCCTAGACGAGCCTCAGAAAATACTCTAATATGTTTTTATTAACAGTGATAGCAATAAGGAGACTAATTATTCCAATTTTAATGCAAGTAACCACGATTTTAAAGCGAAAAATAAACTTGGATCAACCAGTAAATGAGTAATGTTGTCAAACTGAATCATTGACAGTATTAATTTTGTTGCGCTTCTCATTTTTTTTTTTTTTTTTTTTCTAGGCAGCCTCAGGCCAGTAATAGAGTTTGCCTAAGGCAGTGATGTCTTGAAACGGTTAAGGTCTGTGTACACGTTAACATCATTCACAAAATATCACTGTTTCCCCATGGCAACACAGTGAGTTGTGAGTCATATTACACTGTGTTGCCATGGGGAAATAGAGATATTTTGTGAATGAGGCCTCTGTACACGTTAACACTATTAACAAAATATCACTATTTCCCCGTGGCAACACAGTGAGTTGTAAGTCGTATTATGAGTGGTCTAACATTGTGGGAAATAGATATATTTTGTGAATAAAATGTTAACGCGTACACAGACCTATAATGTTAACGTGTACACAAATCTTTACATTTATTCAACAGTCAATGAGTCATCAATATTGTTTTACTAGAAACGCTCAAATATGTATATAATAACCTAAGTTTAAATGCACCATGACAAAGTGCTCTAACTTACAGTCATTATGTCCAGCTATAAAGCTACCTTGTCAGTAACCAAGAAAACGGACTGCTACATCCCTTCAAGGCTTAGGTCGTCAGCAAACAGATACATTCAGTGGTTCTGGTTACTATTTAGAGAAACATGTTCTGAAATGAACAGAGTGACTGATTTGCAGTACTGTATAATATGTTAGTGCATTTATACAAACAAACACTTTTCTAATTTATTATTAGATTTTGTGATCTTGATTTTTAAAAAAGTGTTAAAAGACCCACAACGCCCATGAGTTAAAATCACGGATTTAACATGCTTTCCCTCTCAACGTTGGTAAGATATCTTAACTTTTAGAGGGAGAGAAGGAAAATACTCGTGACGCGATGGGTCCTTAATAGATGACTACAGTATTTCTACAAAGCAAAGCCTCCTCACCTGGCCCTGGCCCAAGGAAATGGTCTGAATCTTCTGCCCCGTGTAGCCTTTGTCAGCGCCGAACTTGAGCAAGGCAGCCATGGGGTCAGCACCAGGGGACAGCACAAAGATGAGCGGGGCGCAGCAGTGGGAATCGGCGAACGACCCGGGCAGGTCGAAGGTAGGGGGCTCGATGTAGGTGGAGCCCAGGGTCTTGACGATGAAGTCCTGCACGGCGGGCACCATCTTGTCCGGGCGCAGGGTGCGCAGCACCACCATGCGCTCCAACCCCTTCAGTCTGTAGAAGCGGTCTGGTAAAGACTCTGTGTGCGGCGATTGGGAGTCGTAGAACTCTTTCCACTGGGCGGTCTTCTGCTGCACGTCTGTTCATTGTAATATCCAGGGTAAGGTGTCAGAAGGTGGCATCAGTCTGCTCGCGTTAAAAACCAAGAAGGTATTACCGCAAAAGGAATTCAGAAAAGGTATTTGGTATTTGGTATATTCTAGTCACAGAGACTTATCTCTGTTAAATTCGGGCTGCTCTCCCCCGGAGAGCGCGTCGCCGCAAGTGCAGCGCCTACCCCTTTTTTTAATAAATTTTTTGGGGGGTGGCACAGGGTGAGGAGGGGGTGTGGGCACACTTGGAAAACCTAGCTATCAATTTGGCCATACCAGGCTGGTTGTACCTTCTGGCATTTTACCCGAAAGGAATGATAGCACCTCCTGTCATAATTATAACCCTTGATATCCATCAAAATAACCTTAGCACGGTTGAGAGACTGCGGGTAGAACCTAGGCTAAGCATTTCCAGCATAGTAGTTGTCTCAACTGTTACCTACATGTCATAGTCAAATACGCCTGCCTAGCACGTAACACGCATGATTGCTTTGAAGGTGCATCCGCTTCTGAATGATTTTAGCTGAAGAATGTCCATGAGGAGAAGAAAGAAGTCAAGAGGAGCAAGGAGAGCGGAAATTAAAGAAGAACAAAAGTATGAATTACAGCAGCAGCATGCACTACAGCGGCAGCAGTAGCGTAGCATTAGCAAATCTAGTAGTACTAGTAATGGTGGTAGTAGTAGGCCTACGATTGGAAAAGGGGATTTGGTTTTTAAACGTAGAATGCAAAAATTGAAATCTTAAATGTCAAGGCCCTGAGGGCGCTGACCATTCCTCGCCTGCACCGTGCACACATACACTTGCAATCTATAACTGGCATAATTATTTTCTGTCCATTTGTTTGCTTGCAGTGTCACTTACGCAGCATGAATCCCTGCAGTGGCTGCAGGTTGGAGGCCCTGACGATCTCCCCCCAAGCCTTGTCGGTGAGCCATTCTGAGGCAGGGTTAGGGTGCGGGTTCTCCAGGGCCACCCCACCCGTCAGCAGGAACCGCCACACATCCTCCTGGATCAGGCCCCTGGTAGGAGTCATTATCATCGTTATTATCACCATCGTCTTCGTCGTCGTAAACATTTTCTTTCTTTTTTAAAGCACCGATAATAGTGATACATTTGGTAAAAACAAATTGATAATAGTGATATCTTCACCACTACTATCATTACCATTATCGTCAGGAACATTGTTACTTCCACTATTATGAGTACGCACACAAGCAAACGCATGCATATAGATTAAGGGATATGTAGACACATAAGAACAAATGCAATAAAATACCCCCCCACACACACACACACATATGCGCACACCTTCAAGCGCGCGCGCGCACACACACACACGCGCACACAATCGCGCGCATACACACCATATCCAAACACTAATAGAAACATGTGCGTGTGCGCGTACGGACAGTATCCATGATTTACTTCAACCAATCCATTACATCAGAACAAAATCACAATAACAGTGATGATGATAGAAACAGTTGCGTTGTAGGCCTTCTCAAAACAAATAGCAATGACTTTGTGTGTGTGTGTGTGTGTGTGTGTGTGTGTGTGTGTGTGTGTGTGCGTGTGCGTGCGCGTGCGTGCGTGCGTGCGTGCGTGCGTGTGCGTGTGCGTGCGTGTGCGTGTGCGCGGTGTGTGTGTGTGTGTGCGCGCAGTGTGTGTGTGTGTGCATGCCTGCGTATGTGTGCATTTGTATATGAGTGTGTGTGCTCAATATAAGTCTACTCAAACACACAATGCGAGAGCTGGGGATCTACCTGATGGTAGAGTACCTTCCCCTGTTTGACCGATTGAATTAGGCAAGATCATTCCCACACAACATGAAATTACTCCCCTTAATTATTTCCGAACAATTCCTATTATGATCACGTCAGTACAGTGTTCCCCACTTGTTGCTATCAATGTGAGAATCTAGAAGTGTCGCATCTGATGAAATGCCATCACACGCCTATTAGTACATCCCTCTGCGCTCTCCCCCCCCCCCCCCCCCCCCCCCCAATATCTTATTACTAGCGAAAAGCAAAAACCTGGTACATGGGCCGGATGTGTTGAGGTGAAAGGCCTGGGGGGAGCTCTGGAGAAACTCTAGAGGTTAACCGCAAAGAACAGTAACTCTGAAGAAACTCTAGGAAAACGCTAAGAAAAATAACTCTGGAGAAACTCTAGGAAAACGCTCAGAAAATTAACTCTTGAGAAACTCTAGGAAAAAGCAAAGAACAATAACTCTTGGGAAACTCTAGGAAAACGTAAAGAACAATAACTCTTGAGAAACTCTAGGAAAAGACAAAGAACAATAACAATCCCGTTGTAGTTGTTGGACTCACTGTCCTTTCTGAAGGCCCACGTCCAGAATGAAGGAGAAGAGCAGTTTGTCCTTTTCGAACAGCGAACGACACACGTTGCGGTAGATGCTGTTGGTGAAATGCTGGTTGATGTTCTTGAGGCGGATCTCGACGTTGTCTGAGCGCGCGCTATGCTCAATGGACTGGAAACAAGAGAATAGTATACTGCATAAGAGATACAGTGCAATGGGTCACAGGGCATTGCGCGTGACAGATAGACAAAGACGCAAAGAATAACAACACATGAACAATTGCAAATATCCACCCTTACCAACGTGACAAAGAACCAATTTTTTAAAATTAAAATAACATGCTTAGCGAAGGTTCTGCTGACAAGGATCCATCTAAGAAAAATATTAGTATTATAAGGTGTCGACGAGCAGCAGACATGCTCTCCATTCTCGGTTCCCGAAATAAACACAGCATAAATTAACCATCAGGTAGACGTTCATGAACCAGGTGAGGGAGTACTGGTACGTGTGCTGGATGTTCGCCAGATGACACTGACTCACCATCAGGTAGAGGTTGATGATGTTGGCAACATGACACTGACTCACCATCAGGTAGAGGTTGATGATGGACAAATGACACTGGCTCACCATCAGGTAGAGGTTGATGATGTTGGCCAAATGACACTGACTCATCATCAGGTAGAGGTTGATGATGTTGGCCACATGACACTGACTCATCATCAGGTAGAGGTTGATGATGCTGGACAAATGACACTGACTCACCATCAGGTAGAGGTTGAAGATGTTGGACAAATGACACTGACTCACCATCAGGTAGAGGTTGAAGATGTTGGCAAAATGACACTGACTCACCATCAGGTAGAGGTTGATGATGTTGGCCAGATGACACTGACTCACCATCAGGTAGAGGTTGATGATGTTGGCCAAACGACACTGACTCACCATCAGGTAGAGGTTGATGATGTTGGCCAAACGACACTGACTCACCATCAGGTAGAGGTTGATGATGTTGGCCAAACGACACTGACTCACATTCAGGTAGAGGTTGATGAACCAGGTCAAGGAATACTGGTACATGGGCTCGATGTTGGCCAGGTCGGAGATGCAGAAGAAGAGGATGGAGGAGTGGACAGCCACGGGCCGGTAGCTGTCGCGGGTCTCGTCGATCAGCTTCTCCGTGGAGGCGGCAATCTTCTGCTTGGCTGAGATGTCCTCAGACAGCACCTTGGACGACGACAGGATCTGGATGGCTGCCTCGTCCTCTAAAATGTTACCCTGAGTAAAAAAAGACAGGTGTTATTAGGGAGAAAACTGATTCCCATGCAATACCGATTCCATGGTTAAAATGTGTCAACAGAAAACTGAACTGCATCAATTTTTTAAGGTTTTGGAATCATACTCGAAAAAATTAAGAAATGACCACTGAAGGACAAGGTACAGCGTTTTTTTCCTTTTGGAATCATACTTTACATAGAGAATAGTTAGTTTTGCAGAATATTGCAATGTTCTCCATGAATATTGCAACATGGTGGTGTTAATACAAGTAAATGTATGGATGCAACAAGGGTTCAAAAAATGATTAGACAAACTGACCATAGCCAAGAAATTTGAAAGGTTTTAATACAAAACACGTAGTTTTATCATTATTGCTGTACACCTTAGCAACACTTCAAAGCTTAAAGATAAACAGTATAAACTTTTTTATCACTATCATTTTCAAAAAATCGTAATCAAATACCATTGTTCTTTTCGCCAAGAAGAGAGCTATGTACTTTTTAAGTTTCTGAAACAACAAAGGGACTTTTGTCTCCAAAACAAGAAGATAATTTATACAATAATGAAGAATTTAAAGGGTTACAAAAGAATGATAGTGCGCCAATGTCTGAAACAAATCACTATCAATTCTGAAAATGTCTGCAAGTGTTGCTAATGGTAGTTCCTGACCTTTGAGGAGGAGAGGACCTCCAGGATTTTGTCCTCAATCTCCTTCAGCTGCTTCTGGTTGTCGGCACTCTCGATGATCAGCTGGTTCTTCTTCTCTTCCAGGTCAGGCTTCTCCCGGGCCGCCACCATGGCCAGTAACTGGTCCTGCAGCCCTTGGGGTGTTATCATGAAGTTTAGCAGGCACACCTGGGGTGGGAACACAAAGCAGGCATGCATACAATACATAGCCAGTGCACTTATACATGCACACACATACGCATACTCACAAGGACACACAAACAGATCTGAGATGGACAAACACAGACACACATGCAGAGATGCGCGCACACACACACATGCACTTTTATTCACACACACACACACACACACACACACACACACACACACACACACACACACACACACACACACACACACACATACACAACACATACACACAAACAAACAAACAAACAGTTCACACACACAGGACACATCTCGGACACATTACAGAATTAAAATTAATTAAAAACAATGAAAACTTCCTACCCACAATCTGGTTAGGTGTTTGGTTGGATGGTTGTGTGTGTGTGTGCGTGCGTGCGTGCGTGCGTGCGTGTATGCGTGTGCGTGAGTGCATGGGCGCGTGCGCTCGCGTGCTTGTAAGTTTATGCCTTTTGTTTAATTAATCGCTTCAATAAATTCCACAGTACCTTGACAGAGACTTCAGGCAGGTAATGCGGGTTCCTGAGTCTGGTGGTGATGTAGAGCTTGAACTCTTTAGAATACTCAATGACGTTGTCCCCCAGCCTCATATAATCCACGCCCTGCTGCCTGAAGGTGAGCTTCTGCAGCACGGGGTCCAGGACGGGGTCCAGCTCCTCCCCCACGTTCTCCAGCAGCACGGGGGAACCGAACTGGATGGCGTTCTCCAGGGTTCGCATGTAGCTGGCGTCAGACAGCTTGATGATGCCCATCTTGTTCTCCTTCTCCAGGTTCTTGATCCACTTGTTGGCCTGACCTGCAGCGCAGTCACCAAATAGCAACGTGTTACAGAGAATAAGAAGCACCAGGGTGAATAAGAACACATCATTATAGAGTGTAGAGTGGCACAGTGGTAGCGCGTTCGCCTCGTGTCAAGTAAACCCGAGTTCGAACCTGGGTACAGGGGATTTTTATTCACACTTTGCACTAGGCCTTACGATAAACCGAGGTCCCGTGTGCCCATGCACTTAGCACACGTTAAACCCAGTGGCAACGAAAAAGTTGTCATTTGGTCAACATTTACCATCACCCCTCTCCTTCCTCATCAGTCACACAAAAATCGCATACAAAAATTAAAAAAATGGGTGGCGCGCCTCTGGCTGCGACGCGCTCTCCAGGTGGGAGCAACCCGAATTTCACAGAGACGCCTCTGTGACTATAAAAAATACCTAATAATACCTACCTAATATCTCGAAACACACAGAAAATAAGCTATCAAACTAATGTTATTACTTCCAGCCAGCCAGCTATGATAGAAAGTTAGTTATGGTGCACGACACAATTTGCTATTTTTCGCTCTTTCCCAGTGACAAGACAGTGATATTACGTCAACCATATTATTACTGGCGTATCACAGTGTTACCATGGGGAAAGAGCGAAAAATAGCAACTGTAGATTGACCATTAGCAGAGTAAAGCTTGCGAGCGGAGAGGGAAACAGGCTGGATGAAACTTCCGTGTCTTACATGCTGCAATATCAACAATATTGAACGCTCATCTAGAAATTAGAAAACAATAAAAAGATTACATTGTCAACCATTGAGGCTTTATACTACTCCTTGCCGAACTGCCGATGCCCCCTGGTGACGAGTCAGGAGCAGATAATTTTATGTGGCTATATACTACTAGTTTCTGACAATAATCTTAAGTAGGTGACGTTCGCATCTCAGGTCACGAGGCAGGGGCGGCGAATGTTCGGTATGTGTTGTTGATTAAGTTATTACGGCACTGAAGACCCCTTTATTTCCTTCGGTCACATGTTAGATGTGCCATTTAAACCATTTCTCTCCATTCGACTCCTCATTGTAGCTTTATTTGGGATCAGTCAGTCTCACCCTTGGGATCTATCATGAGGGGCCATTGCCATGACTTTGCTGACTATGATGCTGTTACGGACACTGAAACAGTCATTTTCTACCAAACGTCTACCAAATTGTTTTGGCATTCTACTCCACTTTGATTTTTCTTTAAACCCTGACTGTCTCACACTTGGGGTCTATCATGAGGGGCCATTGCCACGACTTTGCTGACTATGATGCTGTTACGGACACTGAAACAGTGATTGTCTACCAAACGTCTAACAAAGTTTTAGAGTTTTTAGTCATTCTATTCCACTTTGATTTTTTTTAAACCCTATCTCACTCTCAGCCTGGGGGTCTATCATGAGGGGCCATTGCCATGACTGTGCTGAGAATTATGCTGTTACGGACACTGAAACAGTCATTTTCTACCAAACGTCTAACACAGTTTTAGAGTTTTCAGTCATTCTGTTCCACTTTGATTCTTATTAAACCCTGACTGTCTCCCGCTGGGGGTTTATGATGAGAGGCCATTGCCATGACTTTGCTGACGATGATGCAGTTACGGACACTGAAACAGTCATTGTCTACCAAACGTCTAACAAAGTTTTAGAGCTTTCAGTCATTCTATTCTCCTTTGATTGTTTTTTAAACCCTGACTATCTCACTCTCAGCCTGGGGGTCTATCATGAGAGGCCATTGCCATGACTTTGCTGAGGATAATGCTGTTACGGACACTGAAACATTCGTTTTCTATCAAATGTCTAACTTGTTTTAGAGTTTTTAGGTCATTCCATTTGTTAACCCTGACTTTCTCACCCTGGGGGTCTATCATAAGGGGCCATTGCCATGACTTTACTGAGGATTATGCTGTTACGGACACTGAAACAGTCATTTTCTATCAAGTGTCTAACTTGTTTTTAGACTTTTGGGTCATTCCACCCTGACTGTCTCACCCTGGGGGTCTATCATGAGGGGCCATCGGCGTGACTTGCTGACGATGATGCCGTTGTCGACGCTGAAGGCGTCGATGGGCAGACCGGCGATGTTCCAGGAGCGGATCACCACGGGCTCCCCCAGCGTGAGGTTGACGGAGAAGTTGGCTGAGCAGGGGATAGCCTTCTCCATGCTCAAAATGTGCCACCCTTTCAGGATAGACTGAACACACGTTAACATGTCACCATACAGTGGAATCTCCCTTATATAAGACCTTCAAAAAGCATCCAAAATGAAGCCTTAAATGGGAGGGAGTTGCATAAGGGAGGCAATTTTAAAACTTACTAAGAAGGGCAATGTCTCAGAGAAGTAGACATTAAGTGGAAGGGAGTCTTATAATGGGGAGTCTTATAATGGGGAGTCTTATAATGGGGAGTCTTATAATGGGGAGTCTTATAAGGGGGAGTCTTATAATGGGGAGTCTTATAAGGGGGAGTCTTATAAGGGGGAGTCTTATAAGGGGGAGTCTTATAAGGGGGAGTCTTATAAGGGGGAGTCTTATAAGGGGGAGTCTTATAAGGGGGAGGGGAGTCTTATAATGGGGAGTCTTATAAGGGAGGTTCTACTGTATCAATGACTCTTTCAAACGAACAGTCCCTCTTTTCCCATCTGTCTGTCTTTCTTATAAATACATTTCTGTTTTTTCCGTCTATATGTCTCTTGTATGTGGACACGCACACGCACACGCACGCACGCGCACGCGCACGCACACACACACACACACACACACACACACACACACACACACACACACACACACATACACACACACACACATACACACACACACTAACAAACACACACTCACACACACACACACATACACACACACACACACACACACACACACACACACACACACACACACACACAAACGTGTGTGCAAGCGCACACGCACGCACAAAACACATCCACAGCTGAACATAAACCTTGGACGCATCTACGTGACTCGTGACGACAGGTAAAGAGAGAGACGTAAGAGATAATTGAGTCAAAATAACATCCACTAACTGCGAGTTTTTGTCTGCAAATCAAGAATCTGCTGTACATAACGTTCTAATGAGCCCATCGATGTATGCTTTTTACTGAGAAAAAAACAACAACAAATAATTCAAAATCGACACGTGCATTACAGTCCTACATCACGGGCAAGACCCACCTGGCGGTAGTCCACAGTGAAGGCCCCGAGGTAGGCCACCACCCCTGATGACAGGAGGACATCCCCCAATATATTGTAGTACTTCTCCCCCAGGATACGGGCGGCCTCGGTCCAGCGGTCCTTCTCCCCGCCAAGCCCCCCGATCAGCTTCTCGGCGCGAACCAGCTTCTTGGAGCACAGGTCGATGTTCTCCTCCAGGTCCTGCTTCTTCTGGGTCATCTTCGTGAACTCGTCGTTCAGGGTCTGCAGCTTGTCTGTCACCTGCACAATAGGGAGTTTGCCGCGTGCCAGCGACCTGAATTTCACTGAGTTGAAATTTAGAGAGCTGAATTAGAAAGGTCAACGCAACTCGGGCAGAACGAGCGCGGGCAAGTTAGTAGTCTTGTATAGAGTTCGAACTCTCGTGGCAAATGCCATTTTAACGCCCGGAGTGTGAGCGATCACACTCGTTTTGCTACCTTCGCGTTAGGGAGCCCCGAGCTACCTTGTCTAGGGAGTTTCAATAATGGCAAAAGGTCCTACCAGTCTTCTCGGGTAATAAAAGCCAGTTGCTACGATATTCATGAGTGCGTCACAGTTAACACGGGTCAGGGGCGGACCAGATGATCCGTAAGGGGTGTGAGTGTTCTGTCGGGGGTTAAGGGAGCCAGCCAAAAATTCCTTCCACCTGGATTTTCCCACCACCATCAGAAGTTTTGTTCAGAGGGACAAACCACCAACTTCCGTGCAAGCTACAACTTCCAACCGAAACCAAACTACGGCATCTCTTAAAATTTGTGAGCAGGTGGGGGGGGGGGGGGGGGGGGGGAGGGGGGGGGGGGTCTACCACTTCTCTAGACCACAACACTAAGATCATTTCAGCATTTTGCGGCCTTTCTTTCACTCAAAAACACCTGTCGCGAGCCGCTGTACGGAAGGTACATCTTCAAGTACAGGGGGATTAGGGTGGGGTTCAAAAAACTCCTTTCACGACCTACATTGCCTTGTAACACTAAAACACACTATTCACGGGCCGCTACATTGCCTTTTTATTCATTAATAAGCCAAAATCAAGTAATTTTCGTACTGTTCGCCCTTCTATAACGGACATTTTGGGCTACAGTGGTTTTTTGGGGGGGTCCGGAAACCCTGTAATATGCTCCTCCCCACCAGACCCGCCCCTGCCGGGTAATAACATGTAAATGAGCATAAACAGCCAATCATATCGGCAGTTTCTTCTTCTACTTTACATGTTACTGTCCGTGCTAACTGTTTAAAGACCCCGCACGTCATGTGTCACATTCCCTCTTATGCTAGGAAGATTTCTTAAGATGCCTTACTAGGGGAAGACGGGGTAAAAAGCGCATGGGAGGGTAAGAAGCCCACCCCAATTATCTCATGAAATAAAGAAAATTTCAGTCAAATTTGCCCATGAGACGAATGCTAGACATTAACGTTCGTCTCATGGGCAAAATAAGACTGAAATTTGCTTCATTTCATGAGATAATTGGGGTGGGCTTCTTACCCGCCCATGCGCTTTTTACGTAGCTATAAGAGGGAAAACACGTGAAAATCGTGATTTTGACACGTGACGTGCGGGTCTTTTATGGCGCACTCATGATTACCGTACCAGGCGCTTGCAATCACAAAAGGACAATGAAGGATCAAAGTACTTTGCTTTATGGCTTTTACCAAAGACACTGAAAGTCTGCTTTTACTCGAGAAGAATGTCCTTGCAAACATGCGTACCTATCTGTTAGATTTGACCGTCTGTATTATCAAATGATGTGTATTTGCTCAAAAAGTAAACCCGGCATGAAATGTTCACGAGTGCACAGAAATACGAGTGAACCGTTCAAAGACAGTAGAGGATGGGCTGGGAGGGGAGGGGGTGTATCTAATCACACGTGATAATGGGGAAGCAATTTAATTCATCCAATTTGATGTTAAAGATAATAAAAATGGATAATGAGCTTAGGCTCTTAGCATAAGTAAAATGAGTTCTAAAGTGAATAATAGTAATGTGGTGTCTCTTCTGTTGAGTTGCCTTCTAACGTGTTCACAAATTCTTTTTTAAAGACCCACCAGATACATGAGTGAAAATCACGGGTTTCACGTGTTTCCCTCTCTCGCTGGTAAGAAATCTTATTTTGAACAGGTGTGACTCCCATACATGTTCCCCCATGCATGAAAACGAGACATCACTTTAAAGAGCAGCCTCGATCGTGCATGGGGGAAGACTGTATGTGGGTCACACCTACCCAGAAAAAAAACAAGGGACTTAATCCAGCCGGGTCAGTGGGTCTTTAAAATGATATGCACAATCCCCCTTTAGAATAAATTCGAACAATCATGCCAAGATGACTTCTGAAATATATACCTTAATAGCGTTTGGCAAACCATTCTTTTCCTTTTCAACATTCCTTGGGGAAACGTCACATCTTTTGATTTACATCCATTAGCATAATAAATGATTCTATATGAGTCAACATTACCCACATACAAAGACAACGTAGTACTTATTCACTTCAAACAATAGGCCTAAATATGCATTGACTGACCAGTTTTTCCTTCTTCTTCGTCGATCGCTCAATCAGTTTCCTGTCAAATGAAAGCAGATGCGTCATGCTGCCGTTATGCGCCTATTGAAGAAATAGTTAGGCCCAGCATGTCCGTCTTCGGCTAGAGAAAATGTTAGTAAGATTTTTTTTATATATTAGGGGCAGGAGAATGGACCAGTAAAGCTTGGAAGTAATGTCCCATAATGTCCTTGTGACTGGTAGGACGTTAAACATAAACTTTCATTCATTCCAGTAAAGCAGAAAGGCGGAGGAAGAAAGTAAGCAAAATGGAAAAGACATGAGTGACAGATTAGAGGAAGCAACAGGACTTCCATAAGGTGGGGAACTAGTCGCACAAAAGACCCCCGGTATCCCCACGAGCTACTGACCAGTTTGAGTTCCGCCCTCTTTTCGTTGAGTTTATCCATCTGGGAGGCCAGCTCGGCCTGGGCCTTGAGCAGCTTAGCCTTTTTGGGGGCCACCACCTTGGCCACCCGGTCATACACGTCCATGGCCCGAACCCACCTGCACAGCCCTTCGCAGGCCGTCGAGGCGTTGCGCACCAGGGTGGGCTCAAAGTTGTGGTCGCACATGTACCTGTAGGTCATAAGACGTAGTACAGCTACTTTCGTGCGTGTTAGGCTGATCGCCATGTGTGGATATAAACTAAACTCCCTTTGCTATAAATCTATCAATCAGACTGCTCCTCTGCAAAAATATTTCCATCTCTACGCCAGCTGGCACACAACATTCAGTTTCTGACCCTCTTTCTCGCCAGTGCTTAATTTTATGAAGTTCTACTAAAGCTTAAGTGGGAAACTAAACGGTGTTACTTTCTAAATTAAGTAAATCGGTTTACTTAATTTAGAAAGTAACACCGTTGAGTTCGATTTACTTAATTTAGAAAGTAACACCGTTTAGTTTCCCAGTTAAGCTTTAGTATAACTTCATAAAATTAAGCACACATCCCTAGGTATAATATAAGCATTCAATTGTTGGTCGGTGCTCTTTTGCTTTTTCAGGACCGACCTCCTGTAACAAACTTCCTCTCTCCCTTTGTCAGCGACCGACTCTCTCTGCCTTCAAAGTAAATATCAAAACCCACCTGTTCCCCCCGTCAATGAAGCTCACTTTCTCTTTCTTTCTTCTCTCTCTTGCTTTTATGTCTATTTCTGTCGTGTATTGATAGCGTTTTTGTTTGAATGTCTTACGAATGTTAATGCGTGTCCGCTTCAATTTGATTTCAATCAAGATTTAGCCCCATGTAAATACTGTATGTTGTTGTTGTTGTGTACTAGTTTCTGCATATGGCTGATGTGTGGCAAAAAGGAAGATTCTAATAGGAGTTCACGAGTGAAGATCTGCTGGTAGCACAACACCTGGAAGCTGGCAGAAAGGCGGTGAGGGGTAAAATGAAGAGAACAACGGGATCTGCCTGTTCTCCAAAATCAAAACACGATGGTCTTACTACTGGTTACTTGCGTAAACACATTCTTAAGATATTCTAACCGATTTCAATGTGATGTGGAACTAATATGATAGATCTTGAAACTCATACGGCAAGAATCAAAAACGAAGAGGGCAAGCATAGGAAGAAAAGTGTCTTAAATTATCAGGCAAGAGGAACAGCATTTCTCTGAAAATATTATGGGGCACAGGAGATGTTGTTTCCTTGTATGGCCAAAGGGCAAAGAGCCCTTTATGATGATCAGGGGGCAATTTCTATTGAAGACGACTCCATAAAACTGCTTAACATTGGGAGAGAGGGCATCTCCTCAAGCTGTAAAACCCTCTTCTGACATTGTTTTTTCCCAAATTCAATTGTTGATTGAATTCAGAGAATTCGCTTTATTGTAAGTACCCTGGCTGATTCTACTGACTTCTCTCGAATCTTCTTCATGACGGACACAGGGATGTTGTCCTTGTCGTAGCCCTTGAGTCGCTCCAGGAACTTCATGTCGCCCAGCAGCTTGAGGGAGGCTGACCAGTAGTCATCGATGTTCTTGCCTCCGCCCGCAGGGTCCGGCTTTCTCTCCGGCTTGATGGACAGCATCACGCACACCGCCTCCATCACCAGCTTCACCGCGGGGGGAGGGTTCTACGGGAGAACATTGGGAATGTGGATAAAACAATGTGCTGGCTGGGGTCCTGACAAGCCAGGGTGTGGCTGCGAGTTGGGACTCAGAATGAGAGACGTAGGAGAAATGCCACTGTACGGCCCAGAATATATATACATGTATATATATTTTATAGACTTTTTTTGGGGGGAGGGTTCCAGGAAAAAGACATAATATGGTCTGCATGACATCGATAACGGATTGGGGGATCGTTCTATAGGAGAAACGAGGGAATCAGGATAAAATGATTGTAGACGCACGTTGAAATCGTGACGAAGCATGCACATAACACTTATGCAATCGCATAGGTAAGTATATGTAGTTGAACTCTCTCTCTCTCTCTCTCTCTCTCTCTCTCTCTCTCTCTCTCTCTCTCTCTCTCTCTCTCTCCCTCTCTCTCTCTCTTTCTCTTTCTTTCTCTCCAAAGTGAACAATAACAAAAGTAAAATATTATCTGCAAATAACATATGCATGAGTGTAATCTTATTTGTGGTCTAGTCAATCTGGGTGTTGAACCCCCCTTGAAAGGAAATTACATGAGTCTCCTCAATAAAATTCAATTGCTTATTGTTCTCTCTCTCTCTCTCTCTCTCTCTCTCTCTCTCTCTCTCTCTCTCTCTCTCTCTCTCTCTCTCTCTCTCTCTCTCTCTCATGTACATACCTTCATGGACTTGACCAGTGTGATGTCAGCGGGTTTGAGCGTGTTGAGGGCAGACAGGGCAGCCTCCAGGGCAGGGATGGCCTCGGCCAGGTCGCTCTCACACTCGTCCTTGATGGACTGGGCGTCGGCCGCCGCTTCGTTGGCTATTTGTTCGTCCGCTCCCACCACCTGACATGGACATACACCTTTAAAGACCCACCACGTCACGTGTCAAAATCACGGTTTTCATGTGTTTTCCCTCTTATAGAGCTAAAGAAATCTTAAGGAATCTTCCTAGCATAAGAGGGAATGTGGCACGTGACGTGGGGGGGGGGGGGTCTTTAAGTCTATGCGCATGCATAAACATGTAGGTGTATATGTACGTACCTACATGCGCACAAACACAGAAACATGCGCGTGTATACATCACACACACACACACGCACACACGCACACGAACACGCACACGCGCGCACACACGCACACACACACACACACACACACACACACACACACACACACACATATATATATATTTACGCACGTACGAATGTGCACACACGCGTATTCGTATGCACATACGTACAGAGTGCTGTCTGCTGATTCCTCTGAACAAAACTGACCCCTTCGTCTGATCCACTGACCATTCACTTGACCTCGTTTTTCTATGGCGAGTTTCCTCCGTACTACAAAGCTGTCTGATGCTGTTTTCTCTTAACGAAACTGACCCTCCATCTATGTTTACCCATTGACCTTCTTGTGCTCACAATTCTACTGGGAGTCACTTTAGCGGGGTGGGGATATTGTCATATTTGGAAGAATCGTGCACTTTGTGACAAGTCTTTGAAATGTGAGCGTGAACAGTATTGTCCGATGCTAAATTCTTATAAACAAATACTGACCCTCCGATCGCTCAGACAGTTTATGCGTCATGCTGCCGTTATGCGCCTAACTAAGGAATAAGTTAGGCCCAGTATAATTATCCGTCTTCGCCTGGAGAAAATCTGTGTAAGGGTAACTTGAAAAAAGAAAGAAAAGGAGAATGGACTAGTGAGGCAGAAAGATGGTAGATGACAGCTAGTCAAGGGAAAAGGCAGAGTCAAAGAGAGTGACAGACTAGAGGAAGTTACAAGCACAGAACTTCCAGAACGTGGGGGTAACTATTTGTATACAAGAACCCCTCAGAGGAGGATCTCACTCACGCTAGCTCCGCGACTAAGAGAATAGTGTCGTCAGTAGGGGGCTTAGTAGGTGGTGTCCTGAACAGGCTCCACTGAACTCCACCGGAGTGACTCAGCAGCAGTGCAGTGTCTCCTCGGTTGGTTGCCTCCTGACGGCCTAACATAGATTCGCTCCCCTTGAACTGCTGTTCTCGGATTCTGCGACCTGAACAAGCGGAGGTGTGGCTGCGAGTTGGGACTCAGAATGAGCGGCGTGGGAGCAACGCCACTGAACGGCCCAGAAGATGGGACAGCAACAAAACGAACAAAAAGAACCCCTGATATCCCCTAAGGGGGACCCCTCCACCCAAGCCACTGACCTTCTTCTTGGCCTCCACCTCCACCGTGTCCTTCTCGATGGTGACCATGAGGGCTACGGTGTCGGCCGAGGTCTGGATCAGCTCGGGCTGCAGGTCGGTCAGCTCCTGCTGCATGACGGACACCTGGGAGGCGGCGAACTGCAGCTTCTCCAGGCCCACCAGGTAGCGGTTGCGCATGGTGGAGATGTCGTTGCGCTTCAGCTGCAGCAGGGTCTTGAACGTCAGGATCAGCTCCAGGTACGAGGTGGGCGTCACGTAGTTGTGGCGGCGAAGCTCGTCGTAAAATCTGAGACATTGTATGTCGATCATTATACATGGATAAACGATTGGGGATGGGGGTTGGGGGTTGATAAGCGTCAATGAATATATAATACACATTAGCGCCAGGTACGATGTAAGCGTCACGTAGTTGTGACGGCGAAGCTCGTCGTACAAACTGAGACATTGGATGTCGATCATTAGACATGGATAGATGATGCAACGAACGTGGGGGGTGATAATGGTCAATGAAAATAATGATAAACATTAGCTCCAGGTATGAGAGGTGGGCGTTACATAGTTGTGGCGGCGAAGCTCGTCGTAAAAACTGAGACATTGGATGTCGATCACTATTAGACATGGATAGATGATGCAACGAACGTGGGGGGTGATAATGGTCAATGAAAATGAGATGATAAACATTAGCTCCAGGTATGAGAGGTGGTAGACGGACTAGTGGACGTGCTTGCACATGGACACGGTGGACAGAACAGAGACATTGGACAGAGCGACAGAAGTGACGCACTGTTGAAGAGCTGGCAGACACACACACACAGAGACAGACAGATAGACAGACAGACAGAGGCGACGCACATGGACATGCTGCACATAACAGAGACAGAGAGACAAAGACAGACAGAGACGGACAGACAAAGACAGACACGCAGACAGAGGTGACGCACTGTTCAGAGAGCTGGCAGACGGACTGGTGAAAGTGCTTGCACATGGACACGCTGCATAGGCGCACGGCATCCTCCATGTCCACCTCCTCCAGGAACTTGTGGGCCACCATCTCCAGGGCGTCGTCCGGCCACGCCTGAAACATTCACACACAAGTCACAAGTAACAACATTTTATTGTCCTTAAAAAGATATACAGCTTGCGGTGGCACGTAAAAGTAAAACATAACACAAAACCCAACATATCACAGGTCTAATAACGCAGCATTCATGCAAAACACGCTCACATTACACCCCCATGGGGATATCGGGGGGTATTTTCTACAAATAGTTCTCCCACCTTAATAATAATAATAATAATAGTAATAATACATAGTATTTATATAGCGCCTTTCTTTATAATTAAACTCAAGGCGCTCACATTCACTGATTCACACGCAATTGGGCTAACATACACATTCATTCAATCATCATCTAATTAATGTGAAAAGTTAGAGAGAGAAAGCTCTTTGAAACAAGTGAGTTTTCATTTGGGTTTTGAAAGCGGGAAGTGCTCAATTGTGACGGAGGTGAACAGGCAAGGAGTTCCAGACAGTGGGGGCGCAAAAACTAAAACTGTGTTGTCCAAAAGACTTTACCTTCTGGATGTTCTGTGCTTGCAACTTCCACTAAACTGTTACCAGTCTATATTTGACTCTTCCCTTATGCTTACTGTCATCTACTATCTTTCTGCCTTACTGGTCCATTCTCCTACCTTTGTTCTAGAAAATTTAACAAGATTTTCTCGAAGGTGGACATGCTGGGCCTAACTATTTCTTAGTAAGGCGCATAGTGGCAGCATGACGAACCTGCACTCATTTGACGGGAAACTGAGCGATTGACGAAGAAAAAACCATTACACAGCAACATTACACCACGTCTTCGTTTTCCCCCGTGGGGATGGCTTTGCATAAATAGCTCCCCCGCCTTCTGGAAGTTCTGTGCTTGTAACTTCCTCTAATCTGTCACTCTCTTTGACTCTGCCTTTTCCCTTTGCTTGCTGTCATTTACTATCTTTTTGCCTTTCCGGTCCATTCTCCTGCCTTTTTTCAAGAAACGCTTTCAAAAAGATTTCCTCCATCCGAAGTCGGACATGCTGGGCCTAACTATTTCTTACTTAGGCGCATAACGGCAGCATGGCACATCTGCGCTCATAATTGAGAGGAAACTGTCTGAGCGATCGAAGAAGAAGAAGAAGAACGTCATCGTTTGAGACAGACCTGAAGTTGGATCAATAGTACAGTGAAAGCTGAACAATGAATAATATGTTGGCCACCATTTCCAAGGCGCCATCTGGACGCGCCAGACACATAGGGCCTACACATAGAGCTTACGTTGAGTTGTAGCAAACACATTCTATTGTGTTGCATTGTATGATAATTGTATTGTATTGTATTGTACTGTGTTTTATTACTTTTCTCGTCTCTGTGACAAACCTCTGTGAAATTCACCATTTTGGGCCGTTTTTCTATGTGTGACTGAACAGAGGGTGGGGCAGGGGGCAGGGATACATTTTGACCAGTTGATATCACTTTCGTTGTCATTGGATCCTTTAACGTGCACGAATTATGTGAGCACACGGACTTTGTTCTGTCTCACCCGAGAGACGTAAAGTGACGTTCTTTTATTCACAAGAGACAAAACAAAACAACTGGATATGTCGGCGAATGCGTCGTTATCAACATAGACAAACAAGAAAATAGTAAACAGCAAAAATAGCAAAAGGAGCCAAAAGCAGACAACAAAAGGAGCAAAAAATCAAAAAGACCAAAAAACAATACCTCCCCTCTACAGTCTAATGCGTAAATGATCCTTTTGCTATTTTTGCTGTTTGCTGTTCTCTTGTTTATCTATGTTGACAAAGGCGCATTCGCCGAAATAGCGAGTGGTTTTGTTTTATGTCTTGTTAATTACATAACGTCACTTTACACTTGTCGTGTAGTTGTTTGTTTGTTGTATGTTCCAGTGACGTTGCAGTCTGTTTCAGTTTTTCATCGGAGAGAATTAGCGTTCAGACCAAAAAATAGGATGAGCAAAAAAAGATATATTATTCCACGGTCACGAAATGAACTGGTTCGCTTTACACCACTACACCAAATCTCACTTTGATCCATCCTGATTCGATCGTTTTTAATTCCAGCGCAATTTTAGAGTATTCAGATTGTACAGAGATTCCCCAGTGTTGGTACCCATCCCTGTAGCCCACCTGGAACCAGTCGATGGTGCAGCAGTTGATGAGGGAGGGGAACATGCGCAGTCTGTTGCGGAAGGTGTCCCCGATGGGGCTCATGGCCAGAACGATGTGCAGGTTGGACTTGACCCGCTCGATGAAGAAGTTGTACATGGACAGGGGCGTCACCTCCATTTTGCGACCCTGAAACGCAAGGACACAGTGTGCAATCTCATACAGGGAAACCCAAATCAGCCCCCCCAAAAGGTCTTGTTAGGGAGGGTACCGGGATCTTAATACGGAGGTGGATACTCAGTATTCCACATAAAATATGATCGGTGAAAAATTGTTGGGTCATATTTTAGAGGGAGTCTTCATAGGGAGGTTCCATTGTATTTTTTACTTGATTTGTTCGACAAAAGTTCATTGCATCTTTACATGAAGAATTTGTACATCTTCATTCATCCCTTAACTCCACAATTTGCGTGTGTATCTTGTTTATCATCAGGTAAGTATTAATATACTGATATCTTACAAACTCGCACGGTTAAAACATTGAATAATATCATAAACACACATTACCAGATAAGGCATAATGAACAGCTTTTTGCCAATACTGTGGTCATTATTTGTCCCATATTTGACTCATGCGATAGCAGGCACTTGTAACTTGTTGATAATCTGTCTGATTACATATCTGTCTGCAGGTTTTTCTCTCTCTTCTCTCACTGTCTCTCTCTCTTTCCCACGAGATTTCATGCAACGGTCTGTATCTTCCCAGTCTCTCTCTCTCTCTCTCTCTCTCTCTCTCTCTCTCTCTCTCTCTCTCTCTCTCTCTCTCTCTCTCTCTCTCTCTCTCTCTCTCTTTCATGGTCCACATAAATAAACATATTCTTAATCACTTTAATTCTTTTGGTCTGTTTCATCCAAATCAATCGGGCTTTAGAGCTAACCATTCATGTCATACGGCCCTAACTAACCTAGTAGACCAATGGCTTATTAACATAAACGATGACAAAATCACGGGTGTTCTTGCTGTTGACTTTATGAAAGCCTTTGATGTTGTCGATCGTAATCTTTTACTAAAAAAACTGAAGATATATGGCATTACTAACAATACCATAGAACTCCTAACATCATTTTTATCAGACCGAAAGCAGCGAGTTTCTTTAAATGAATGCGAATCTTCTACTATGCCTGTCAACTATGGTATTCCCCAAGGCTCCATTCTTGGTCCTATATTATTCTCAATATATATTAACGACTTACCATTATATCTAACGACTTTATGTGAAATGTTTGCAGACGATACTACAGTACACTCCTGTGACAGTAAAGTGGAAAACGTTTTTATTTCTTTACAAGATAACATTAACAGACTAATAAAATGGTCCGAATTTAATCACATGCAGCTACACCCCAAGAAATGTAAATACTTACTTATCACCACCAGACAAAAGCGTCAAAATCTTACCCTTGGTACTCAATCCCTGTATATCAATGGTGAAATCATGGAAGAGGTTGACTATCATAAAATTTTAGGACTTATTGTTGATCACAACCTTTCATGGTCCCATCAAATATCCATGGTTTGTAAGCAAGTATCAAAAAAAGTCTATCAACTTTCCAGGATAAAGCATTTTCTTGATTTAGAGAGTCGTAAACTTTTTTTCAATGCTTATATCCAGTCACACATCAACTATGCCTCTACAATTTGGGATCTGGCAAGCGAGAAAAATTTAAAACCATTATGCAGTTTGTATAGACGTGCATTGAAATTGATCCTTCTGAAATCATCTTCCCTTACACTTACTGATTATCAGCGTTTAGAAATTCTACCTCTAAAATGGAAGCTTGTGTACAACAAAGCAATTTTTATGTTTAGATTAATGTCCGATAATGCTCCTCCAACATTAAAAAATAAATTTGAAATTAACCTTGTCCGTAATGTTTTTAAAATAAAAATACCTCTTCCAAGAGTTGACCTTTTTAAATCTAGTCTTGTATATTCAGGTGGCTGCTTATGGAATACTATTTCATCTTCCTTTAATGTGTACTCGGGCATTACTGTTTTTAAAAAAAGAGTACCATAAGTATCTTATGTTGAAACATACAAGCAATGTTGTTTAACCCCATTCTTAGTTTCAAATATGTTTCCACTTTTGATATGTTAACATGTATGCATATTATCAACTTTGTTGTTGTTAAATTATTAACAAGTTTTGTATTTACTTATTTCATGTGTTTCCTCTCTCTCTCTCTCTCTCTCTCTCTCTCTCTCTCTCTCTCTCTCTCTCTCTCTCTCTCTCTCTCTCTCGCTCGCTCTCTCTCTCTCTCTCTCTCTCTCTCTCTCTCTCTCTCTCTCTCTCTCTCTCTCCTCTCTCTCTCTCTCTCTCTCTCTCTCTCTCCTTTTGTGTGTGTGAGGGGGGGGGGGGGGGGGGGGGGGAGGGGGGGAGGGGGGATAGATAGACGGTTTTGTTGTATCTATGTTTTCTTCTTCATGGATAATTCTTCGATGATTATTTTTTGCATGCTTCTTCATTATTTTTGTGTTGAATATATTGATTTTCTTGCATGTTTGTTTGAGGGCAAGATGTAAAAAAGCCCATTGTGTGCTTACTCTTTTTCCCTCAATAAAAAAATTTCGTTCGTTCGTTCTCTCTCTCTCTCTCTCTCTCTCTCTCTCTCTCTCTCTCTCTCTCTCTCTCTCTCTCTCTCTCTCTCTCTCTCTCTCTCTCTTTATATGATATGGGCTTTTATTTTGAAATCGTTTTCGGCTTCGGATCCCCCCCCCCCCCCCCCCCCCCCCCCCCCCCCCCCCCCCCCCCCCCCCCCCCCCCCCCCCCCCTTGTATATGAGTTGATACTGGTTATATTAACACAATAAATCATTGAATTCATTCAATTCTCTTTTATATGACTCACAAGGTTTCGTGCCACGGTCTGAATCTTGTCAATGATCTCGGCCTTCTCGTCAGCAGGGAAGATGTTGGGCACGTCCCCCGTGTTGAGGATCATGCTGATGTCCTCCATGAACGACTCGTTCTTGATCTGGTTGTCCGAGAACAGGAACACCGTCTGCTTGCCCTCCGTCCCCGTCTTCTTCAGCAGCTGAAGGGAAAAGGAAAGAACGAGTGCACGCTAGAAAGTACCGACACATTGCGATCGAAATCTCCGCCTAGATACAATACATTTCTCATATTTGAAAGCAGGAAAGAAAGAAAGCGCACTAGAAAGTATTGACACGTTACAACCCAAACCTGCTCCTAGATACAACTCATTTCTCAGATCAGAAAGCAGGAAAGCACGAGAGCACACTAGAAAGTACTGACACATTACGATCCAAACCTCCGCCTCGATACAATTTATTTCTCAGTTCCAAAAGCATGAGAGAAAGAGAGCACACTAGAAAGTACTGACACATTACAACCCAAACCTCCGCCTAGATACAATACATTTCTCATATCTGAAAGCAGAAAAAAACAGAGAGCACACCAGAAAGTACTGACACGTTACGATCCAAACATGCGCCTAGATACAACTTATTTCTAATTAATGTTCTGAAAGCAGGAAAGAAAGCGAGCACATTAGAAAGTACTGACACATTACAATCCAAACCTGCGCCTAGATACAACTTATTTCTCATTTCTGAAAGCAGGAAAGACAGAGAGCACACTAGAAAGTACTGACATATTACAATCCAAACCTGCTCCTAGATACAACTTATGTCTCATTTCTGAAAGCAGGAAAGACAGAGAACAGACTAGAAAGTACTGACACGTTACAACCCAAACCTCCGCCTAGATACATTTCTTATATCTGAAAGCAGAAAAGACAGAGAGCACACCAAAAAGAACTGATACGTTACAACCCAAACATCCGCCTAGATACAACACATTTCTCATATCTGAAAGCAGAAAAAAACAGAGAGCACACTAGAAAGTGTTTTCAACATAACTCTTTGCCACCATTAAATACCACAAAGTATCATCAGGCTTGGGAGAATTTCTTTCATCTCCCCAAAATCTAAAAATATCAACATAAAAATAATGAAGCGAATACATAATTCATATTTTTATGAGAAAAACAACAACCACACGTTTAGTTCATTGCTCAGGGTTTTGTAGCCTACACCCACTAGGCTTACCATCAGACAACAAAAGGCTGGTACTACAAAAACATATATTGAGCCTCGTAGAATAATGACCATGGTCGAAAATCTCTGGTGAAAGAAGGGTTCATTTTTCTACACGTTTACTGTCATGGTTGTCCCCTAGGATGCTTTCATCAGTGGATGCGCATGTGGCTTCAGAGACCAAACTCAGAAACGCACATGCGATTGCAGGCAGGACATCGAACAACAGCTGTGACAGGGACAGATGTAGCTCTGTGACGCTGCTCTCGTGCTGTTGCCTGGCGCTGCCGACGATCTTCTTCGAAACTCCTGGTCAGGGCACGCCAGCTGGTTCTGTTGGCTGCAGCAGCTTCAAGCTGACGAGGCTGAAGCCCTGCCCACTTGAGGTTGACCGTGAGATTAACCTTGTATCTCTTATTGGGGCGACCCTGCTTGTGGCTGCCTTGTATCAGCTCACAGTAGAGAAGCTGACGAGGCATCCTGGACTCCTCCATGCGGATGACGTGGCCAGTTCAACGAAGCTGAGTTTGGAGGATTTTCACTTCGATGCTCGACGTGCTGGCTTTGTCAAGGATCTCTTGGATGGAAATGCGGTCCTGCCACTGTATTCGCACGATTGACCGAAGAGAGCATTGGTGGAATTGCTCAAGTTCATTGATTTCACCTCGGTACAGTCCATGTTTCGCAGCCATAGAACAATGATGTGAGAACCACGGCATTGTACACCTTCAGCTTGATTGAGAGGCAAGTGTTTGTGCTGCAAGACTTTGGTGCAGAGCCTGGCGAGTGCCTGGCTGGCCTTCTGAATTCTGGCAGCAGATTTGCAGTAAAGGCTACAAACCAAAAGATCTGCCAAGGGTCTACTTTCTACGGAAGACTATAGACCATGGTCTCACTATTGTACGGGGTGTCACTAATGTTCGTACTACAGGCCCCGTGTTTATCTTGCTAACCCTCTTGAGGTCCTCTCTCCAGTCGGGGATGCCGTAGGTTCTGGTGATCTCGATCTGGAAGAGGTCGTAGTCAGACATGAAGGTGGCCAGCTTGGCGGCACTCTGACGGCCTGAGCCACCGATGCCTGAAAAGAACACGGTCACCACATACAAACCTTGTATCAATTGTAAATATCGGAATGGTATTGTATGGTTGTTTCTCTCTAATCATTTGATGCTCTCTCTCGTTATTTCTTTGACGTGTTGTTCCGCATAATGGTGCATGTATGTGTTGTTGTTTGAAGTTATTTCTGGCCACAGTCCTTAGTCTTTTTCGTACTTGTTATATTTGGTGTGTGTACAATGTGTGTTTAAGAGAGTGAGTACATGCTGGTGCACGTGTGCGCGCGCGTGTGTGTGTTTGGTCGTTCGTTTGTTTACCTGTGAGCGCGTGCAGATGCACATGGGTGAGTAAAATGTGAGTGTGTAAACGCACATGTGAACATGTGAAACGATATGTTCGTTGCAATCTAAAAGAAAACTACAACACTTTAAATATGGCATTATTGTTGTTATTATTAGTTGCATCATATTTACCAACGAGCAGGGCGTGTCCGTTGTCTTGCTGAAGCACCCGTGACACCCTGGAGATGTGCTCAATGGCGAACGTAAACATCACCAAAGACATGCGAGCCTTTACTCGTAACTATCAACATTGCTCTAAAAAAAACAATCCCTAATGATACTATCACTTTTATTATTATTTACCAACGAGTAGGGTGTGTCCCTTGTCTTGCTGAAGCAACCGTGACACCCTGGAGATGCGCTCAATGGCGAATTTAAACATCACCAAAGACATGGGATCCTTTACTCGTAACTATCAACATTGCTCTAAAAATCCTTAATTATAATATCACTGTTATTATTATTTACCAACGAGCAGGGCGTGTCCCTTGTCTTGCTGAAGCACCCGTGACACCCTGAAGATGCGCTCAATGGGGAAAGCAAAAATCACCAAAGACATGGGAGCCTTTATTTGTAATTATTAACATTGCTCTAAAAAAACCAATCCCTAATGATACTATCACTTTTATTATTATTTACCAACGAGTAGGGTGTGTCCATTGTCCTGCTGAAGCACCCGTGACACCCTGGAGATGTGCTCAATGGCGAACTTAAGCATCACCTGAGAGTATGTGGGAGCCTTTACTCGTAACTATCAACATTGCTCTAAAAATCCTCAATGATGCTATCATTTTTATTATTATTTACCAACGAGTAGGGTGTGTCCATTGTCCTGCTGAAGCACCCGTGACACCCTGGAGATGTGCTCAATGGCGAACTTAAGCATCACCTGAGAGTATGTGGGAGCCTTTACTCGTAACTATCAACATTGCTCTAAAAATCCTCAATGATGCTATCATTTTTATTATTATTTACCAACGAGTAGGGTGTGTCCATTGTCCTGCTGAAGCACCCGTGACACCCTGGAGATGCGCTCAATGGCGAACTTAAGCATCACCAAAGACATGGGAGCCTTTACTCGTAACTATCAACATTGCTCTAAAAAAACCAATCCCTAATGATATTATCACTTTTATGATGTATCTATTATTTACCAACGAGTAGGGCATGTCCATTGTCCTGCTGAAGCACCCGTGACACCCTGGAGATGCGCTCAATGGCGAACTTAAACATCACCAGAGACATGGGAGCCTTTACTCGTAACTATCAACATTGCTCTAAAACACATCCCTAATGATACTATCACTTTTATGATGTATCTATTATTTACCAACGAGTAGGGCGTGTCCATTGTCCTGCTGAAGCACCCGTGACACCCTGGAGATGTGCTCAATGGCGAACTTAAACATCACCAGAGACATGGGAGCCTTGCTGACGATGTTGAACTCGTCCATATACCTGTAGGAAAGTTAATTGTAGACAAAAGCTTGTGTAAATAATCCCTCACACACATAACACCCATACACATACACTAACGAAGATGGACAAATTTACACAACACACTGACACGTACATACATACATACTTACGTTCATACAGGCAGGCGAGCATGAACACATATACACTGACACATACACAGACACAGACACACTGAGAAACACACACACACATAAATAAATATTTTTTCTCTCTCTCTCTCTCTCTCTCTCTCTCTCTCTCTCTCTCTCTCTCTCTCTCTCTCTCTCTCTCAGGGGCCATGGCCTAGATTAATAAATTTTTTTCATTTCATCTCTCTCTCTCTCTCTCTCTCTCTCTCTCTCTCTCTCTCTCTCTCTCTCTCACACACACACACACACACACACACACTGCATACGATTTGACCCAAATACGATACGATTGTGACGATGTCTGTCAGTCATGATTCACATGAAATACTTCCGTCTAAAAATAACTCTAGTATGTTCGTTCACTATACGCATGTAGACCGCAATACACGAATCAAATAAAAAATGTCGAATACAAAAATAATATATTTTATCAGATTCCTGTACGGGAGACTACAAACATAGTGAACACAGCTAGTAAATATTTCATCAGATGTATTTAGACAGTAGAATTTCACGTCAATCATGCCTCACAAATTTCAAAATAGTATCGTAGTGAATCGAATCGTAGGCAGTGTAGCCGTCCCTTAACGCACGCTTCCATGACTCTGGTGAGATCCTTGAGGTCGACAATCTCGTTGTAGACTTTGTTCTCGGAGTCGAAGTAGTTGCCGAAGAAGAGGTTGCGCACGGTGTCGTCGGTCACCTTGCCCGACTTGGACAAGTGGCCCAGCACTTTGTCCAGACTCTGCTTGAAATTCTCCTGACACTCGTTCCGAATGATCTCGAAGAACGTCAATCTAGACACAGAGAGAAGAAAAAATGCAACAGAAAAAGTCTCAATTTAAATCTAATAAGAAATGATGATGATGATCATGATGATGATGACGACGGTGATGATGATGAGGATGATCTATTGCAAACATCAGTCCCCCAAAAATAATTTCAAGGACAGAAGAACATAACTTTAATAACTGATGAAAATATTAATTCGAGAGTTTTTTGACTAACTGGAAAAATGTGTATGTTGCTGAAACAGACACACACAGAGACAGGCAGACAGACACACACACACACAGAGGCGCGCGCACGCACGCACGCACGCACGCACGCACGCACACACACACACGCACACGCACACGCACGCACACACACACACGCACGCACGCACACACACACACACACACACACACACACACACACACAGCGAAAGGCACGAATTCGTCTCTTGTCTCCCGTGACTCCCCAACCTCCTCTACACCCTCACATCCAGCTCTCGCTCACACCCTCCCATCCTCCCACCACCACTCCACTCTCTCTCTCTCTCTCTCTCTCTCTCTCTCTCTCTCTCTGTCAAAAACAAAATAGTTTTAAAAGCTACTCTCAGTTCGCACACTTTCCACTACTAAAAGGCCCACACTAACCTGTCCTCGGCGTCAATGAGGCGGTCATAGAAGGAGCGGTAGATCTCGTGCACCCATAGGCGGATCAGCTTCTCGGGCTCGGCCAGGTGGGTGGGGGGCACGAGCAGCACTCCGCGGATGACGCGGGCAAAGTCCCTCAGGTTGAACACGTAGTGCGACTTGGAGGGCGTGGGCAGGAACTGCTGAATCGACTCCTTGTACACCACCAGGGTAGCGTTCACCATCAGCTGCGAAGATTTAGAAAGGCAGTTTTTTGTAAAGCGCTTAGAGCCCCTTCATAGCTGGATCGACTCCTTATACAAAACCAGGGTGGCGTTCACCATCAGCTGCCGACATTTAGAAAGGCTGTTTTGCTGAAAAGCGCTTAGAGCCCCTTCATAGCTGGATCGACTCCTTGTACAAAACCAGGGTAGTGTTCACCATCAGTTGCAAAGATTTAGAAAGGCAGTTTTTGTAAAGCGCTTAGAGACCCTTGATGGAGAATAGGCGTTATAGTTGTTTACATTAGAAGAAGTGGTAGAGTAAGTCCTCAAATGTCTTTGGCCCAAAGAGCAGGGATGTAGTTGTACCCTGGGTAAAGCATCTCAACGATTAACAAATTCTAGCCCAGCCCGCCGGAATAGCACGTGCCCCCCTTTGCTATCTGGCAGTCATGGTCGGAAACGGCTGACTGGCATACCAAAAAAAAGTAGTAGGCCAAGAGATACAAGTAGCATCAGCAGTGGTAGAAGCAGTATTAATATCGTTGTTGCTGTAATGATAAATTCGAGGGTTATTATGTGCAAGACGCTACTTTCTTGGATACAAGCCAGAAAGCTGCAAACACAAAATGATTGAAGAAGACTGATAGACTAGTATCTTCTGGCTTATACCTAAGAAGAAAAAAATATCGTACAGTCTAGCATTTAACCAAAGACTCTAAAATGGTAAGATGGACTACTTAAGAGTTACGGCGAGCCGGGCTGATAGAGTTATCGTTAGTGGGATAGTTACACCATTCACAGTGGCGGCTATCCAAAGACTCAGACTGGAATTTGAACGGAGAATTCAACTGGCCTATCGACGTGTTTTTAACCTAAATGTGTCACGCTTAAAAGGGACATAACCAGTGTTTCTGTCCTCACTACTCATATAGGGAAAAGGGACCGGATGTTAGTCTTTTCTTTTCAGTGTCTTTGATTTAACTGTCAATGTCAGGTAAAGAAATGCAAGGGCACGCGGGTTCATTTGTGTGTACACAGACACAAAATCAACAACGTAAAGACATTGATGGAAACACGCATGCACGCATGAGTGCACGGAGCGAAAATAAATAAACTGATATACAGACGGAAAAGACTGACGGATAGACGAATCAACGGAAGACAAAGAAGCAAAGAGACATGTGTGCGTTTGAGTGTGTTTCATTTTTCTTTCTCTCTTTCTTTCTATCTTATTCTCTTGCTCTCCTTCTTTCTTCCTTGCTTTCTTCTCGAGGCGTGCACTACTAACCTTGCTGGTGCGAAGAATGGTCCCTTCGAATCCGCTCTGGAAGTGTGCATCACAGATGTTGCCGAAGATGCGAGTCATGGTGGCATCATCGAACTCGTCTATGGTGATGATGTTCATGTGACGTGCGAAACGGCTAGAAATGTCGTTTCGGCCTCCCCCCGGAGGCCCCATGGCCGATACGAACAGCTGCACAGCAACACAGGAGAAAAGTCAACAAGAAAACCGAACATAGACATAATTTGACTTATACCAACAGGTCCAATCATGACAATGTGCTTCACTTTCAAACTTGCGTTCTTGTGTTGCGAGTTGCAATTGTTTTTATGTTGTAAGTTTCTATGTTGTTTTATGTGTGTATTTAGTTGTAAGCCTACTGTTGCTTCCCTCTTTTCCATACAGGAACCATTCCTTTTATTTGCTAAATGCGGGCAATGAAACAAACTCCCCTAACACAAAACATTAGCCTACGAGTAAGTTTATACCCGAAATTTAAGTTTAAGCAATGTAACTGATATCACACGTGTTTTGTCTTGTGACAATAATAATGTTAGTTGAATACCTTCATTCATATTTCTGAACTATTTACAAGGTCTGCTTTCCCAAAGAAAGGGAGCATAAGAGAATGGTGAGAAATGCAGGGGGAGAGATAGAAACAGACGATATAAACAGAAACAGGGGGAAAAGATAACAGCATAGATTGAAACAGGAAAAAGGGCAAACATAGAAACTGAAACAGAGGAAGACCGACAAACAAACAGGCAGAGAAGCAGACACACAGACCAACGGGCAAAACCCACGACGACAGGCAGGAAGATCTTGGAGGTGTCCTTCTTGTCGAACCAGTGTCCGTGAAATACACAACAAAGAGGCGTACAAGCAAACAGACAGACAAGTAGATAAACAGTCCAAAACCAACTGACCACGTCCAGCAAGAAGATCTTGGAGGTGTCTGTGTCGAAACAGTGTCCGTGAAATACACAACAAAGAGGCGTACAAGCAAACAGACAGACAAGTAGATAAACAGTCCAAAACCAACTGACCACGTCCAGCAAGAAGATCTTGGAGGTGTCTGTGTCGAAACAGTGTCCGTGAAATACACAACAAAGAGGCGTACAAGCAAACAGACAGACAGAGAAGTAGATAGACAGTCCAAACCAACTGACCACGTCCAGCAAGAATATCTTGGAGGTGTCTTTCTTGTCGAACCAGTGTCCGTGAAATATACAACAAAGAGGCGTACAAGCAGACAGACAGACAGACAAGTAGATAGACAGTCCAAACCAGCTGACCACGTCCATCAGGAAGATCTTGGAGGTGTCTTTCTTGTGGAACCAGTGTCTGTACAATACACAACAAAGAGACGTACAAGCAGACAGACAGACAGACAAGTAGATAGACAGTCCAAACCAACTGACCACGTGCAGCAGGAAAATCTTGGAAGCGTCTTTCTTGTCGAACCGGTGTCCGTACAATGCACAACAAAGAGGCGTACAAGCAGACAGACAGACAAGTAGATAGACCGTCCCAAACCAACTGACCACGTCCAGCAGGAAGATCTTGGAGGTGTCCTTCTTGTCGTACCAGTGTCCGTGGTTGATCCACTGCCTCAGCAGCTCTATGGGGGGCTGGGCCCCGTATTTCTCCTTGGCCGGCATGCTCAGGTCGTCCACGAACACCACAGACTTCTTGTTCACGGGCGGCCCGTACACCCCTTTACGGCGTCTGTGCACAAGGTTACCTTCTCTTGTGAGTTTCTGGTTGCGGTCTACACTCGTTTTCATACCCCCAAAGGCAGTAACAAATCATAACATGATAATACGAGTTGTCATGTAACATCCTATAGCTTATTTGTTTTTAAATCAATTGACCTCAAAGCGTTTTCTCTCACTGATTTACACGCAGACCCGTACCGACACTTTCGATTCATTCTCCAGCATTCAGTCAACGATTTGCTCACCTATAACCTTGAAATAAAGAACCATTTGACATAATTATTTAAAATATGCCAAACAAAATGTTTTGGATTTTTTTTTAAAGTGGTGGAGGTTTGATGTTTAAACCTGCAAAGAGTTCGTACTTCGTAGGTCACGTTGGTACAAACTTCATCTTCAGAAAGTTCCACATCAGCAACGAATCTGATGTTGAACTTTCTGAAAAATCAGAAACGGCAGCTAGATATGTCTCTATTTTTTCTTCAACAACGTTCTGCTATGCATGATTTGTTTGTTTTCATTTTTTAGGAGATTTAGAACAATAAGTTTAGCTGACCTGTCCAGTTTGGACATGATGATGTCCTGAGTCTGGTTGGCTGAGGTCCTGGCGGAAAAGTTGATACAGTTGGGGATGTATCTGAAGAAAACAAAATGACCAACACACTTTTGTATCCACTCTCTCTTCTGCAACAAGCTGACAAACCAAACTTTCCATGGCATATTACAATCATTTACATAAAATATATACACAAATACAGACACGATGCGGATAACATACTCACACATGCACGCACATACACAAACACACTCTCTCTCTCTCTCTCTCTCTCTCTCTCTCTCTCTCTCTCTCTCTCACACACACACACACACACACACACACACACACACACACACACACACACACACACACACACACACACACACACACACACACATTTCTTTTCTACAAGTTTGTTCCCTACTTATTGACTCCTTAAAACCCTTTCAACGCTAGCCATTCGTCAGCCAAAATTTACCATTAAACTTACCTGGGTAAAGAAAAGATTTCGTCTGCAATATTGGGGATTCCTCTTTGACATGCATAAAATAGGGCCTATCCTTACCTCTCAAAATTAAGAACATAAGGTCACTGGATATCAGACCCTCGTGTGATTGATGCCCTTTAGTGACATGGGTGTTAAATCATTGTGGTGCCAAGAGGCGACAGTGGCGATGAAAGGGTTTAAAAGGTTTAAAACATTCTCAACATATAGCGACCATCTTGCAGTTAGAAACAACTTTTGCCAGTCTATAATTACGTGGTCGTAATAGGCCTACGAATTTCCACAGTAACTAATGTTATCCGTAATTTTTGTACATGAGGATTATGCCTTTCTATTTCCCCGCCAGGAAACGATTGTATGTCAAAACTGGTCAATTTCGATGTGTTGGAGCTACCAGTTGATCAAGGCAATATACGTCATCTAAAAACATAAGCTGCTAGAAAACAATTTGCACAGATAAATCACCGATGGTGACGCTAAATGAAAACAAAATGGCATAATTTGACCAGAAATGGCCAAT
>CM065682.1:22123399-22138399 GCA_017654935.2 Phymorhynchus buccinoides
TTACTTATGTATCTATTGAATCCAGTATGCAGTATTGGGGATTCTTCTGTGACATATCAAATAAGGTCTATCCTTACTTCCCAAAACTAAGACAATAGGGTCTTTGGATAATAGACCCCAATTTGATGCCTTTCAGTGACGTAGGTGTTAAATCATTGTGGTGCTAAAATGGAACTTGGGCGGTGAAAGGGTTTTAATACGCTCCCAGAAAAAGATCAGTGTAAAATGTGGGATCTGAAAACGGACCTTGGTGATTTTGCTGCTCTTGGGTTTGGGGTGGTTTTCGTCCAGGCCACCAATGAGGTGGCGGAAGAAGGCATCGAAGGCTTGCTTGCTGTCGTCCTCGATAGCCCCGCCCACCGTCCACACCAGGGCGAAGAGGAACAGCCCTTGAAGCCACAGGACGATCTGAAAAAACCACAAGTACAGCATGTACATGTGCACAGGCATGCACACGCTCTCGTGTAGATTGAGGGCGTACGTAAAAATAGTATTCTATCACAACATCTAGAGTCTCCTGTCTAGTATTACCATAAGTTAAACAACAAACAAGAGGCAAAGCCTTCAAGGCTCACTCGGGTTGGGCCTACAAAAAATAATGGCTTTGAGATGGAGGGTCGTAAACATGAGGGGGGTGTGTGTTTAAAGTACAAATGAAATTATAATTAATGAATACAACTATGAAAAAAAGTGCCTTTGCCGAGAATCGAACCCGGAACCATTGGCATGACAGACACTCTACCAATGAGCTAACGAGGCTTTCAGTGTTGATGAGTTTATTAACTCATGTTGCCTATTAAATACTCTCTAACCCACTAATCTCAAATGTTATCTGTATACAGTATTGTTTTAAGTATTTAATTATTCAAATCATTATTGTTTGAAGGCTTGCATAAACATCTATGTGTATTGAAAGTTTGAACAATGTACACCTTCTATTTCCCGAGAAAATGCCAACGTTAAAGTTTGGAGATTAGACCACGGACGCAACACACACATACACACACACACACACACAAACACATACACACACACAACCCAACAACTATCATACTATAGACTCTGTTAACTTCGTTAACACGAGTTAGCCCCAAAGAACAAGGCAGCAGTCGCATGCATTGTGGATCTTGAAATGCCTAGATGCTGCCACTATCCTTTCTTAATCCCCAGTAGCCTGTCACTTGCCTATCAACTACTTTTGAAAAAAAGAGCCAAAGTTTGAAAGCTCCAGATATGTCTTTTCTCAGGTCAGACCTGCTTCTTCTACTTTTTTGTTTCTTTATCTTCGTTTTCACGAGCAGTCACCAAATTCAACTACTGTAATTGTGAACCTCAGCCCACCTGCTGTCCAGTCATGGACCCCTTTTGAGGGCCATCAGCATCCTTGTGTGGCTCCAGGGCCTCCTTGATCTCGTCCATGAGGGCGGTGTAGAGCATCATGTGCGTGTGCACCAGGTGCATGGGCGACGTGCTGATGAACAGCCGGCACTGGCTGCTGTGCACAAAGTCCAGCGTGGGCTGCATCAGCCAGTTGTACATGTCCTCCACATTATCTCGCTGATCCTGGTTCAGACCCTGGTGAGAAAAAAAGACTAAAAAGTTCAATGCCAAATAATACTAGTCTATCCTTCTTCTTGGATAAAATGGCTGACTGTCAGGCCCTGGTGAAAAAATAAAATAAAAAGTTCTATGCCAGATCCAGATATACTGTCATTCTTCTAGGATAAAATGCCTGGCTGTGCACAACGTCCAACGTGGGCTGCATCAGCCAGTTGTACATATCCTCCACATTCTCTCGCTGATCCTGGGTCAGGCCCTGGTGAGAGAAAAAATACTAAAATATTCAATGCCAAATTATATTAGTCTATCATTCTTCTAGGATAAAATGCCTGGCTGTGCACAAAGTCCAGAGCGGGCTGCACCAGCAGTTGTACATGTCCTCCACATTCTCTCGCTGATCCTGGGTCAGGCCCTGGTGGGAAAAAAGAATCACAAGTTCAATGCCAGATTACACTGTCATTCTTCTAGGGGCAGAGGAAAAGAGAGAGGCCAAAGATGAACTGGCGTCAGACAGTGGAGCGAGACCTTCAGCTGGAGAACAGACGCTGGAGCGATGCCATCAGACTGCCTGCCGATAGGAGCCGTTGGAGCGCCCTGGCTGCCTCATGCGTCGTACGATGCAGACGAGTTACGGTACACAGGGTGTTATAGTAAACCCACCTGTGGCAGGCTGTTACGGTAAACTTTCTTGTGACAGGGTCTTACGGTAAACATTCTTGTGACAGGGTGTTACGGTAAACTTTCTTGTGACAGGGTGTTAAGGTAAACCCACCTGTGGCAGGATGTTAAAGTAAACATTCTTGTGACAGGGTGTTAGAGTAAATCTTTCTTGTGACAGGGTGTTAAGGTCAACTTTCTTGTGACAGGGTGTTAAGGTAAACCCACCTGTGGCAGGGTGTTAGAGTAAACTTTCTTGTGACAGGCTGTTACGGTAAACTTTCTTGTGACAGGCTGTTTAGGTAAACTGTCTTGTGACAGGGTGTTTAGGTAAACTGTCTTGTGACAGGGTGTTAAGGTAAACTTGCTTGTGACAGGCTGTTTAGGTAAACTGTCTTGTGACAGGGTGTTTAGGTAAACTGTCTTGTGACAGGGTGTTAAGGTAAACTTTCTTGTGACAGGGTGTTAAGGTAAACTGTCTTGTGACAGGGTGTTTAGGTAAACTGTCTTGTGACAGGGTGCTAAGGTAAACTTGCTTGCGACAGGGTGTTAAGGTAAACCCACCTGTGGCAGGGTGTTACGGTAAACTTTCTTGTGACAGGGTGTTAGAGTAAACCTACCTGTGACAGGCTGTTAAGGTAAACTTTCTTGTGACAGGGTGTTACGGTGAACTTTCTTGTGACAGGGTGTTACGGTAAACCCACCTGTGGCAGGGTGTTACGGTGAACTTTCTTGTGACAGGGTGTTACGGTAAACCCACCTGTGGCAGGGTGTTACGGTAAACTTTCTTGTGACTGGGTGTTACGGTAAACCCACCTGTGGCATGGTGTACTGCATGTAGGAGGCCAGCAGCGGCTTCCAGCCCAGCTGGTGGGGCTCCATGTAGATCATGCCGCACCGGGACACCGTGGCGGGCGACGCCTGCTCCAGGTCCGCCGGCTCGAAGATCAGGTTCATGGAATTGCTCATCTGAATGATCTCGCCGCTCATCAAGCACAGCTGAAAGTACAGTTGAATTTTGTTTGATTTTTTGTTTGTTTCGGTTGTTATGTTTTATTCCATTTTTTATGTATCTTTTTGAGACAAAGTCTCTGTCTCTCTGTCTCTCTCTGTCTCTCTCTGTCTCTGTCTCTCTCTCTGTCTCTCTCTCTCTCTCTCTCTCTCTCTCTCTCTCTCTCTCTCTCTCTCTCTCTCTGTCTCTCTGTCTCTCTCTGTCTCTCTCTGTCTCTCTCTGTCTCTCTCTCTCTCTCTCTCTCTCTCTCTCTCTCTCTCTCTCTCTCTCTCTCTCTCTCTCTCTCTCTTTCTCCCCTTTTGTTTCTATCTTTCATAATCTGACACAAAATCACAGAGAAAAACATCCAACTTGTGGAATCTTGTTCAGTGGAACCTCCCTTATAAGACCTTCAAATATCATCCAAAATGAGGTCTTATAAAGGAGGGGTCTTATTAGGGAGGTAATTTAATACTTACAAAGGGCAATGTCTCAGAGAAGTAGGTCTTATATGGGAGGGAGTCTTATAATGGGAGGTCTTCCCAAATCATTGCTGTAAAATGTTTTCCCGAAGGCCTGCAAGTCTGCATGCTAGTCGTTCTCCTCCCTCTTCCTCTCTTTGTACTCTGTCTGTTATCTGTTTCCGTCTGTCTGTTTCTGCCAGCCTTCCTGCCTGCCTGTCGCTCTATATGTCATCTGTTTCAGCCTGCCTCCCTGCCCCCCCTTCCTGCCCCACCTTTCTCTGTCTCTGTCTCTCTTGCTTTCCTCTCTCTCTCTCTCTCTCTCTCTCTCTCTCTCTCTCTCTCTCTCTCTCTCTCTCTCTCTCTCTCTCTCAGTATGTCTGTCTGTCTCCATAATGATGTTGTTATCTAATTGAGATGTGTAGTAAATATCGTATAATATTTTTTGTTCCTTGACCCTGTTCTTAGGGGCTAGTGGCCTAAAGAAAATAAACCGTTGTTCATTGTTCTCTCTCTCTATCTTTCACTCTATCTGTCTCTCTCTCTCTGTGTCTCACTCTCTATCTGTGCTCTGACCTTTTTGTTGTCATCCAGCACGGTATTCATGTTTTCAATCCACACGGCATCCACAGGCCCATCAAACAGGATCCACTTGCGGTCGTCAGTAGGATTGCTAGCAAACTCCCGGAACGTGTTAGCCAGCACACCTACACACCAGAAACACTACAATGCAATAATACAATACAATAAGTTTGATAAACCGCTGACCCCGATATCTACATTCAGTGTTTCAAATTGCAAAGGGACCCAGGTCAATGACCCGAATTGACCCCTCATTTTGTGTAGTTATGACCCATGAAGTCTGAAAAGTCTGAAGCTCTGAGACATTACTGGCCCTTTAGTTTGGAAATTAACCCCTCATTTTTATTTCAATCTGGGGTCATTTGATCCATGAAATTTCAAAACAATCTGAAGTTCTGTATATTATCAATATAGTTTATCAAATAAACAATGCTTGCATAAAATAATGGGCAGGCGTCGTGGTATCATATTATTATACATCGAACAACAATAATACCTAGGTGCTGTGTACACACAACAATTCGTTACATAAGCTTAACAGGAGTAAGTTCAATGAATCAGTTTACATGTTTGAATCTGATTGGCATATTCCGATCTATGCATTTCTAGTTTACAACAAAAGTGTTGCACAGTTGCTTTGATGCTGCTCAGCATAACCATTTCCAACTCTGGAACATCTGAGAGTTGTTTCAACAATTCTTAATAAGGGCAGACAAACACATTGGGCAAACCATTATATGATCCCATAACCACAATTCAAAACGCCACAAGTGAAACCAGATTATTGGCCACTGCAAGTAGGGTTATTAACGCCCTTGACGGCAAGTGTTAAGCCCTTGTTGATCAGTATCCAAAAGGGCATTCACTCTTGCAAAAGGCAGCCATTAAGTGGCCTCAAATAGGGTTATTGGCGAGAGTTATTCCCTTGTTTGGTCAGTACACAACCATCTTCCCCCACCCACCAAGGGCAATTACTCTTGCAAAAGGTGTTCTATGCAGTGACCAATAGGCCCAAGGTATTAAATAGAAGCACCGCACTGCATATATTCAATGTGTGATTTATCATTTTATCAGATTTGTAAAGACTGAGCGCAAATTGGCTGTAAAACGTATTTTATATTTGTATTTGACTTGTAACCACACACAAACAAAAACACAAACATATACATACAAACAAACAAACAAACAAACACGCACACGCACACACACACATATATATACACCTACACCTTCTGATTCACTTCTAGTGGAAGGACGTACAATCGAAGAAGACACACACACACACACCATATTTACACACGCAAGCGCGAGCGCAAACGCGCGCGCGCGCGCGTGTGTGTGTGTGTGTGTGTGTGTGTGTGTGTGTGTGTGTGTGTGTGTGTGTGTCAGAATGTGAAGGATACGGGGGGGGGGGGGGTATGTAAGTTTTTGTTTTTTTAATATGTGTCATTTTAGTACAATTGTAAAGCGCTTAGAGCTTAAGCGCTATATAAATCTTCTTAAATCAATCAATCAATCAATAAGTAAAAAAATAAATAAATACATTCTTAAATAAATGATAGAGAAAGAGAACGCGAGGCACATGCACCATTACACAGTCTGATGGGAATAAACTGACCATCAGTCCACTCGTGGGACACAGGGTCAAAACATCCGTACAGCTGCCCCATGGTGATGGCCTTGGGGTTGATGATGCGGTACATGGTGTGGTGCTCCTGGAAGGCGCCTGCCTTCTGCAGTTCGCCCAGGGCGTCCGCCAGCACCTGGTAGCTCATGGTCTTCCCTCCCATGGGCTCACCCACGATCATCAGCCCGTGACGCACCAGGATCATCTCGTACACCTACCCCCCCAATGAGCACAGAAACTATGGGGTGAGTTGGACCACAAACAAGATCTTCAAAGAAGAAATCCCACTCAATCAAGTCTTTCGGCCCTGGACTCTTTACACTCTAAGGCCGTGTACACACATAAGCGGATATTCCATGCGGAAACCCGTGCGCAATCCATAAATAAGTGATTTGCGCACGTGTCCGAATTTTCCCTATATGCGTAAACTGTTATCCTTCTTTCTTCCACTTATTTAGGGTTTTCCATACGGAATTTGCGCGTCTAATGTGAACCCGGCCTAAAGAGTTAGGCTTAAACCAGGTCATGCGTCTGGGTGCCCCTCTGCTGTCGACACTTCCCCCCCCCCCCCCCCCCCCCCCAACTCCCTTTAATAACGCTGAACTGAGAAGATGCTTCACGTTTACAAATGTATATTTTAGAATACTGAATACGAAATGTTGAACAGGTTTAATACAATTGGCCTGAAGGGGCTTATGAGACAATATTTTCCTTCGTTTTTGTTGTCGAATGAAGTGATTTGCAAAACATAAGCAGTAATGAATCGACAATCGCATAATTTATTCCTAAATTATGATAACCATCATTATTTAAACTGACGGAGTAGTAATCCTTGTCAGTAACAGAAGAAGTGTGTGTGTGTGTGGTTTCCCTCTAATGCTCTTTAATCAAGCACGACTACAGTATCGAATCATCCACACAGACTTAGGCACACTTTGGATGTCTTGAATATTGTGTCCGAAAAAATGAAGATAATAACGAAGCATGGAGCTGCCCCCCCCCCCCCCCCCCCCCCCCCCCCCCCCCCCCCCCCCCCCCCCCCCCCCCCCCCCCCACTCCACCTACAAATAAAATAAAAAGATAAATACAACAGTGAAGAATTGTCCAAACGATGTCAAAACTACTATAAATGCAAAAGAACTCCGCCATGACCAGGAAACAGACACCAGTAGTTTAGCGAGGGATTCACCTGAACCATCTTCTCCACAAACCAGGGCACGGGCTGCAGCTCTCTCTTGGGTACATTTGCTAGCGCGCGAGCGTGTGTGCGTGAGTGTGTACGTGTTCGTGAGTGTGTGCGTGTGTATGCGCGCGTGCAAGTGCGTAGATGTGCTCATATGTACAAGTGCGTGCGTATGTGCATGCATGCTATGTGTGTATGTGTGCGTATGTGTGTGCGCGTGCAACGACGAGTGTGTGTACCATGTCCAGGTAAGAGGCATCATTAGTCAGGGGAGGGGGGGAATCACCTGAACAATCTTCTCCAGGAACCAGGGAACGGGCTGCAGCTCTAGCTCTCTCTCTCTCTCTCTCTCTCTCTCTCTCTCTCTCTCTCTCTCTCTCTCTCTCTCTCTCTCTCTCTCCCTCTCTGCTCTCTCTCTCTCTCTCTCTCTCTCTCTCTCTCTCTCTCTCTCTCTCTCTCTCTCTCTCTCTCTCTCTCTCTCTCTCTCTCTCTCGGGTGCATTTGCTAGCGCGCGAGCGTGTGTGTGTGGACGCGTGAGTGTGTACGTGCATGCACATGCGCAACTGTGTGTGTGTGTGTACACGCGCGCAAGTGCGTATATGTGCTTGTATGTGTATGTGCTTGCATATGTGCATGCATGCTGTGTGTGTGTGTGCGTGTGCGTGCGTGCGTGCGACGATGAGTGTGTACCATGTCCAAGTAAGAAGTAACGCTAGTCAGGGGGGGGGGGATTACTTGAACAATCTTTTCCAGGAACCAGGGGACTGGCTGCAGCTGTCTCTTGGTGCAGTTGTTCTTCAGGGCGTCCATGAACACCCCGTAGTCTGGCTTGGGAAGCTCCACCCCGGGGAACAGGTCAGAGATGATGCCGTTGAAGAGGGGCACGTCCTGAGCACACACGGGCACAAACACGCGCACGTCCACACATATAGGCAAAGCATACGTTCACATATTATATGCACATGCATATATACACAAGCATAAAGATAAAGCATGCACACATACATACATATATACATACACACATAAACACATACATACATACATGCATAACGGTACATACATACATACATTCATACATACATACATACATACACAGCATGCATTCACATAATATTACACACATACATGCATTATTAACATACACACAAACATTCAGCATACACTCCTTAATGTATTCATTATCCTACATAAACGTTTGAATAATGCACACGTGCATACGTCCGCACACAGACACACACACACACACACACACAACCACTTATGCATGATTGTCCGTCATTTTGTTTTAAAGACCCACCAGATCACGTGTCGAAATCACGGGTTTCATGTGTTTTCCCTCTTATAGCTGGTAAGAAATCTTGTTTCGACCAGACTCCCATACAAATGCCCCCAAATTGAAAACGAAACATCATTTTAAAGAGCAGCCTCCATTTGAAGTTGGGAGCATTTGCATGTGGGTCACAGCTACCCAGAAAAAACCAAGGGACTTAATCGTGGTGGGTCAGTGGGTCTTTAGCAAACAAAACAAACAAATAATAGGAACCTCCTTCGCCTTCCCTTATCCACCCGCACAACCAACAATCTCTTTCAAACCCACATGTCCCCCCCCGTGGGGATGCCGGGGGGATCTTTTGTATAAATAGTTCCCCCACCTTCTGGAAGTTCTGTGCTTGTAACTTCCTATAATCTGTCACTCTCTTTGACTCTGCCTTTTCCCTTTGCTTACTTGTCATCTACTATCTTTCTGCCTAAACCGGTCCATTCTCCTGCCTTTTTTTTCAAGAAACACTTTCAAAAACATTTCCTCTTCCAACCGAAGTCGGACTTGCTGGGCCTAATAATTTATCAGTTAGGCGCATACCGGCAGCATGACGCATCTGCGCTCATAATTGACAGGAACCTGTCTGAGCGATTGAAGAAGAAAAAGAAACCCACATGGGTGAAGATGGGGCAAAAAGCCCATGGGCGGGTAAGAAGCCCATGCCAATTATCTCAAGAAATGACGCAAATTTCAGTCACACTTTGCCCATGAGACGAGTATTATTAATGTTTAGCATTCGTCTCATGGGCAAATTTGACTGACATGTTCTTTATTTCATGAGATAATTGGCATGGGCTTCTTACCCGCCCATGGGCTTTTTACCCCGTCTTCCCCCTACAGACAAACAAAGAAACGAACAAACAAGGGACAGGGGGCTGACCTGGAAGAGGAATTTGGGCAGGTTGACGTCGTTGATGGCTTTGAGCAGCAGCACCGGCTCCTTCTCTTCCATGTACTTCAGCTTGAGGTTGCCGGCTGCCGTCAGCACGGACTTCACGGCTCGCATGCCGTAGTCGTAGTGATGCTGCGAGGACAGCAGCTCCGAGCATAGCGTGTACGTGGCCACGATTTTGTTGGACAGACTGCCCACAATTGTACGAGTGCTACGTGTTGAAACGTGTATATCGTGTGTTTTGTGTGAACAGTAAAGTGAGAGAGAGAGAACAGTCTATCGTGTGTTTTGTGTCAGAAGTAGAGAGAGAGAGAGAGAGAGAGAGAGAGAGAGAGAGAGAGAGAGAGAGAGAGAGAGAGAGAGAGAGAGAGAGAGAGAGAGAGAGAGAGAGAGAGACAATGACAATGACAATGACAATGACAATTATTTATTGACAATAGTTTTACAACCCTTATGCCAAGGGGGTACATGCGCAATTATGTAGATAAATTAAGAAGCACAATATAATAGAGTTAACACAAAAAAACACTAAATTCATTGTAAATAATAAGGTAACAAAACAATTAATATAGAGAAAACGTATAAGAAATGCGACCATCCATCCAACAATTGCAATTAAATGAATACTTTTCTTATCAAACATAATTTTCACGATAACATTTTAAGTTAATGTTTCAAGTTTTTTCTCTCTACAGAGAGAGAGAGAGAGAGAGAGAGAGAGAGAGAGAGAGAGAGAGAGAGAGAGAGAGAGAGAGAGAACAGTGCATCGTGTGTTTTGTGTACGAAGTAAAGTGAGAGAGAACAGTAAAAAAAAACAAAAAAAACACACACACACAAACAACGTGTTAAAATAATGTTTCCGTGAGTATGCGTACGATGAGATTGTGTGTGTGTGTGTGTGTGTGTGTGTGTGTGTGTGTGTGTGTGTGTGTGTGTGTGTGTGTGTGTGTGTGTGTGTGTGTGTGTGTGTGTGCGTGTGTGTGTGTGTGTGTGTGTGTGTGTGTGTGTGTGCGTGCGCGCGTGCGCGTGCGCGCGCGCGTGCGGTGTGTGTATGTGTGTACGTGAGTGTGCATGCCTGTGTATGTGTTTATGAGTGTGTGTGCTCGCACGAGTGCATGTGCATGTTTCTCAAACATCAGAGAGAGAGAGAGAGAGAGAGAGAGAGAGAGAGAGAGAGAGAGAGACGAGAGAGGAGAGAGAGAGAGAGAGAGAGAGAGAGAGAGAGAGAGAGAGAGAGAGAGAGAGAGAGAGAGAGAGAGAGAGAGAGAGACATTGAAACATTGAAACATTGAAAGAGAGAGATACAGACAGAGAGACAGACAGATAAACAGAGAAACACTTTCGATGCTTTATAGTCTATTAGAAATGTGTTCATCAACTATGATCTAACGAAGCCCTCATCGTGTCAAAAAGGCACAGAGTACTTATAAGTAGCGGCGAGAAAGGAGAAGGAATGAACTAAATAAGTACGTAATACGTAGAAACGAAAAGAGCTGTTGACTAACGCAATGAAAATCGTCCTAGCCCAGAAAACAAACAAAAAAGCACACGCCAAACATGCAAGCAAGAAAAAAAGAAAGAGAAAGAGAGGGGGGGGGGGAGGGACAGAGAGAGAGAGAGAGAGAGAGAGAGAGAGAGAGAGAGAGAGAGAGAGAGAGAGAGAGAGAGAGAGAGAGAGAGAGAGAGAGAGAGAGAGAGAGAGAGAGAGTTATCATCAACAAAACCCAGAAGAACAGCGACATAGACAAGGACAGAGAAGGGGACGAGGATAATATGAAAACTGATTGGAAACCTTCGGGCATCCACGAAGCCCATGGAGTAGAGGACAATTTCTCCGATCATGCCGTAGTCTGGAACCATCATGGCCACGGTACGAAACAGGACCTGCCAAACACACAGTTACCATGTTTACAGCATGTGTGCCAAAGGGTGGTGTTTCTTTCTTTGTTCCTTTGTACCATTGTCTTTCAGCCTCTGAACAGTATATATGTTGCATAGAATGTTGACCCGCGTAGAATGTATACATTCTATGATGAGATTGTAGAATGTAGGCTATACATTATACGACTGGTTTATAGAATGCATAGGCTACTTTCTATGAAAATAAAACACATAATGCATACTGTATACAGCGAAATTGTAGACTCTGTACATTCAATGGACAAACTTATGGAATGTTGAAAGCCAGAAAGTACAAACATAAGAATTGAGAAGGGTAATACCATAGCATCTTTGGTTTTTCACAGGATAAGATATTACCATATGGCATTCTCATCCTTGAAATACTCTCAAAAACATATGTACGAAGCAGGCCTACCATGACATTTGAGCTTGGTAATGAAATAAATAAGGAACTAATAAGCAGAACAAAATTACCAGTTTGATCGAACGATGCGACGAAATTCTTATTCTTCTTCTGCGTTCCCGGGCCATATGGCCAAGGTATGTATGTGTTATGTTTTATGTTTTCACTGGTCTCCCCGCTGCGTTCAGGGCGTAGTGAGAGAGAGAGAGGAGAGAGAGAGAGAGAGAGAGAGAGAGAGAGAGAGAGAGAGAGAGAGAGAGAGAGAGAGAGAGAGAGAGAGAGAGAGAGAGAGAGAGAGAGAGGAGCTCATCTCCCTCTCTCTCTTTCACTACGCCCAACTAAGAATATCACGCGCTAAGCCCCTACCGGTTTGACTGCCCCCTGGCGGTCAAATTATCGTCGTACGTGGGTACGATAAACGCCTTGTGATTGTCCTACATTTTTCATGGGAGACAATCCGATTTTGTGGCAAAAAAGACACATTCTATTTTTTTCTCGGAAAATCGTCTATTGCTACATTTTCGGCTTCAACAAAGCACCCTCACCTTGAGGTTATCAGGCAGCTCCTGTCGCCCGGCATAGCCGGGATTCATGGTGATAAACATGGTGCACGTTGGGTTCAGCAGCAGGTCGGTGCCTTCGAAGATGAAGCGCTTCATCTTGTTGGCGATGGCCATCTGGATGGAGTGGATCTGCTGGGCCACCACCGACAGCACCTCCAGCTCGATGCGGTTGAACTCGTCGAAGCAGGCCCACGCCCCGGCCTGGGCCAGGCCCTTGAAGAACTTGCCCATGGCTTTGTAGTCCAGCCCGTCTGAGCAGTTGAACACCACGCACTGCGGCAGATGCAGAGAGATGTCTATGTTTTCTGTTCGATGGTAGGAATGAAGGGACGATTCTGGGGTTGCTACAATTGCATGTAACATTAGGGCTGCTGTATCATTTTTTTTCCATTTACATCATTAGCATCCTTATCCTCAGCGCCATCAGCAGTAGTAGCAAAGTCATCATCATCATCATCATCATCATCATCATCAGAAACAAAGATATTAAATGACATTGTTAATGTAAATAATATACATTTGTAATTACGAGAGTAACTACATTTTTTGGGGAGGAAAATAAGATCAACAGTTCAACTCAATGCATTTTATGCTAATTTGCAGAGTGAAAATGCTGGACTATATGTATTTGGGTTTTAAGTTTATAAAGAAAAATTATGTTAATGTGAGTGTATATGTGTGTGTGTGTGTGTGTGTGTGTGTGTATCTGTCTGTCTATATGTCTGCACGCGTGCGAGTCCACACACACACCATTATTAAGTGCATGTGTATACATGATCGTATGTGCACGTATGTATGTGTGTGTGTCTTTCATTTAACGTCTATCCACTTCTCGTGATATTAGACAGGTGTGTATGTATGCGTATTTGTGCATGTATGTGTGTATGTATTTGCGCATTTAAGTTTGTGTGCTTCAATACAACACTCCAAACATCTTGGTTTTTTTTTATCTTCCTGTCTTTTCTTTCATTCAATTCGAAGTTACAGGCACACTTTCACCAACACTGATACTCTCTTCTACTCATTCTCTCCAAATTTCACTCCCCTTTGTTCCACAGCTCTCACACCCACCTCAAGAATTCAGAACATACACAATCTATAGGGCAGGCTGACCTGTTTGGCGACAGCCTTGGCCAGATCCTTACAGGTCTCTGTCTTCCCTGTGCCGGCTGGCCCTTCAGGGGCTCCCCCAAGGTTCAGCTTCAGAGCTCCCATCAGGGTTCTGGAAAAATAAGCAGATGTACACAGTTATCATTGTCTCCAACACCCGTCATTACCGGGGTGGCGAACTGATTGATGAGCCGTGGCGTCTTGCTCGTACCGTGTGCTTGAAACCATACTTGATGATGATGATGATGATGATGATGATGATGATGATGATGATGATGACAGCGACTATGAAAATGACAACGATAACGATAACGCTTCTCACCTGTAACACCTATCAGTGAGCGGGGTGATGACGAGCCTCGGAGTGTTGCCCAGGTACTCCTAACCATAGCCAATGGTGGTGGTGCTGATGACGACGATGATGATGATGATGATGATGATGACGACGATAACAGCGACGATGAAGATGACGACAACAACGATGCTGTTTCTCACCTGCAGCACCTATCAGTGAGCGGGGTGATGAAGAGCCTCGGCGTGTTGCCCAGGTACTCGTAGCCGTAGCCGATGGTGGTGATGACAATGATGATAGTACTGCTGACGATGATGATAGTGACGATGATTACAACGACGATAACGATGACGCTTCTCACCTGTAGCACCTATCAGTGAGCGGGGTGATGACGAGCCTCAGAGCGTTGCCCAGGTACTCATAACCATAGCCGATGGTGGTGATGACGATGATAATGATGACGATGATGATAGTGACGATGAAAATGACAACGACAATAACGACAACGCTTCTCACCTGTAACACCTATCAGTGAGCGGGGTGATGACGAGCCTGGCCGTGTTGCCCAGGTACTCATAGCCGTAGCCGATGGTGGTGGTGATCATGCGCACCAGCGCGTCCTCCTCCCAGTAGTAGCGGAGCTGGGCCAGCCAGCTGAAGTCGTCAGGGCTGGCCACCTTGTCCTGGGTCATCTGGGCCACCACGTCTCGGGCTGGACACAACGAAAAACGGTGGTTTTTCCTGCTACAATTTATGTAATCGTTTGCTTCCAGAATAGTTTCTAAACTAAGGTCATCAAAACCAGTTTCGATTCCGGTACTCTTAGCTGGAGAAGAATTATCAGAACCCCCACCCCCACATACACCCCTTCTGAATTGCACACTCACTCACTAAGTCAAATGAGTCAATCACTCACAGTTAACACCAATGGTTTAACCAGAACTGTGTGAGCGATTAGTATTTATGTTTCAGTTTTCAGTCTGTTTGTGTATTATGTTTTATGCAAATTACATGGAAAAAAAATTCAATGACAAATATTTAAAAAATATAAAAAGAACTGTGAACAGAATGTACAGTTTAAATTGCATATAAAAGCATTTTGCAAGTAAGCTTTAGAACATCACTCGTTCTTGTTTTAGTAGTTAAGTTATATCAACATGCACACAACACAAACAGCTTGGGCGTTTCTCTGTCTGAATATATAATCTGTATACGTCAAAAAGACATTTCTCACAGGCTTAGCCACATCACTGTGAGCCCATGCTCTTAGATAAATAGACTTTTTCGTATTGTACCAATGAAACAAACTACTCACCATGGACATCTATTACGGTGAGGGCTCCTAATGTGATGCGCGTCCCAGACGTCAGCTTGCCTCTGACCAGCTCCACAATGCCTTCGATCTGCTTGTTGCACTTCTCGAGATATTTCTGTTACAACAACCAGCTCAGCG
>CM065682.1:22143399-22148399 GCA_017654935.2 Phymorhynchus buccinoides
TTTGGAAAGCGCATTGAGCTTTAAGATAATGCGCTATATAAGTTTCCTAAATAAATCAATAAATCTATGTGTGAGTGTTTGTATTCGAATAAGTGCGAGTTAAGCCAGATTAGAGGGGATGCGTGTATTTGTGTTGGTGTATGTGTTCACACGTTCAAGCGTGCATGTACTACTATATGCATCTGCATTCATCCTACCAGAATACGCAGGAAAGTGAACAGAGTACACATGTGAAATAAGCAATGCAGCAAAAGGAGAAGGGTACGCAGTAAATATTTGTCTCTTCTCAGCCATTCCAGCACGTGTGGCTGGTCGCAAAGAAAGAGACAGACAGATTCATACAGAGAAGAGAGAAATACAACATTTGGCTGGTCACAAAGGAAGAGACAGACAGATTCATACAGAGAAGAGAGAAATACAACATTTGGCTGGTCACAAAGGAAGAGACAGACAGATTCATACAGAGAAGAGGCAGAGACGGAAAGAGAGATGACCTTGGGAAGTAGAGCCTCTTCTTCTCTAGGTACTCATTGAGGCCTTTGGTGATATCCTCCAGCAGGGTGTTGGCCTCTCTCAGCTTGTCCAGCATGTAGGGCTGGTCGGTGGCCGTCAGGCAGTGGGTGTCCTTCAGCGTCTCCACCATGATGCTGCGCCAGTGCCGGTCCACGATGCCGAACTTGCGCCCTTCCTCTGGCATCTGGGCCATGATGTCCTCTGAACTGAAGATCGGCTCCAGGTACAGCCAGGTAGCTTGACACTGCGCGATACCCATAGCCGCCATTGTTATTTTCAACATCATCAAATCAGTATTATTGCTATCAACATCTGCATATCATTATCATCGTAATAAGGCATTGATGTCCTCCGAACTGAAGATGGGTTCCATGTGCATCCACGTGGTTTGGCACTGCGTAGAGATCATTATCAAATCAGCATCAGCACCGCTGTCATCAATTGTAGTAGCGTCTTTGTCATTGCAATCGTTATCGTCGTCTTCACTATGTGAACAAGCAGACAGACACACAACCAGATACAGTTTGGAAACAGTTTTATTTGAGCTTTGGCCCCAGGGGGGCTTTTAAGCTAAACACACATTGAGCCGTTCGTCCAGAATGCCATGCATGGCATGAGAGGAACGCAAGAGACAGAGGAAATAACGCAGCATATTAACCAGGGAACGCAGCAGAGTGAGCAGGGTACACAGCAGACAAAGCAAGGAACGCAGAATGTGAACAAAGGAATGCAGCAAAAGGAGAAGAGTTCGCAGCAGATAGACCAAAGAAAGCAGCTGATTAACCGGCTTGAGGAACTCGATAGTTCGGGGCTTCACACGTGGCCGTGTGATCGTCCAACAGACGGACAGACTGACAAAACAAAACAAACAAATAAAGCACGCTTTGAGTCATTCATCCATAGTGCCCTGGTTGGGAACCAGTTTTTCCTCCCACTGTCTGCCACACTTCCTCTTCAAAAGGCTTTAATAATTTGGGCCTTCATTGTGTGAACAAACAGACAGACAGACAACTCAAATACAAATTTGGCATACATAATCAGATTTGGCATACATAATCATATTGATTGCTGTTTATACTTTACACTGTGTATCTTGCATGCCTTGGATGTGTTGAAACGCCATGTTCCTGCAAAAAAAGAATGACTATTATTTTTTTAAAAACTCTGATACAAACTTGAGCCAGAATATCCTGCATGGCAACGAGTTTTCCTCCATAGTCTCATTTCCTCAAAAGGTTCGAATGGTTTGGGCCTATGTGAAGAAACAGACAGACAGACAGACGAGACAAGCACAAACCTTGAGCCATTCGTCCAGAATGTCCTGCATGGCAACCAGCTTTTCCTCCCACATCCTCATGTCCTCTTCAAAGGGCTTGATGAAGGGCGAGCCTCGCATGGTCTGGGCCTTCACTATGTGGTCATCCAACAACACCTGAATGTCGTCGATGGCTGACAGAATGCTCACACCCTGTCAGAAGAACAAAACAATAAAGCCGCGCTTTGAAGGGTGTGTGTCGCACAATCACAAGTGGACAAAGATATTCACACCCTCAAGCAATGTACTTGACCGTGCGTGGGCGCACGCATGTAGGTGCGTGCGTGCGTGCATTATGTGTGTGCGAGCGTGTGTTAATGTACGTGCGTGTTTGTGCGTGTGTGTGCTGTGGTGTGGCGTGGTAAAGTGTGTGTGTGTGTGTGTGTACGTGCGGGTGTGGTCTGTGTACGTCTTTGCGCAGTACATGTGCATACATATAGAGTGCTTTTGTGTGCTTGCATTTATATGTGTGATCAGTCAGTACTGACCGTATCTCTGTAAGGAATCATTTCAAAGAACAGGTCCCTCCAATCGAACTGCATCTTCTTCAAAGCCTTCGCCAGAGAGTGCTCCTTGGCAGCTGCTGCCCCAATCTCCTCCAGTCTGCAAAAGGTAACAGACATGCAGAGAGATAACACACAGTAAGATATAAGCATGAGCTTCTCCTGCAAGGAAAGTATGAGTACACTGACTTTGGTATACGTTTGGTACAGGAATGGATATTAAAGGCAAGTTCCTCAGGTGAGTGTTTGGATAGGTGGAAGATTCAGAAGTTCGGTGCTTGACTTGTATGCCCTAACTGGAATGGCTAAACGGTTGCTACTTGTTTGGGCAAGATATTAAAAGCGCTTTATAATCATGACAATATTATAGTTGAGCTTAACTGGAGAAAAAAAAACATATTTGGTAAGGCCGCAACAAACGTGGAATAGAGTTTGAAGGGTTTATGAGCTTGGCAAGAAAGTCCATAACACTGAAAGCATTTAACTGGGTCGAGGATTAAGTGATATTGTTAGCGGTTTAATTAAGTGCATGTTTTTGTAAGATGCTTCACACTCTCGTTTTGGTAACTATTTGATGACGTCAAAGGTTTTGTAATATGAACCCTTATGACATGACAATGACCCTCATGACCTTGTGATATGATTAGCGCTTGTAACTAGGGTAAGAATTTGACTAAACCTAAAAATATGACTATGATAGCTGTATGTCCAGTGCTTTCTGCGTGTGGCAGAATAGTTGTAACTCATTTTAACAGGCGTTGCTCGCGGCCCAAGGGAATGCGATACAGAACGTGATCAATGCGGTGTGTGTGAAGAAGAGGGTTGTCACTGTACTCACTTGGGCAAGAACTTGGTGAGCTGCAGGTCCAGCATGGTCTGTAGACACGTGTCTTCATCGGGCGTGAGGTCAAAGCCCACGATCTCACTCATCTGAAATAGTGTCACAAAGGGTTACTGTAGTTTTGTGCCAGTACCCGTCCCTATGTGTCCACAATTTCGTCTCCATGCATCCCCGTCTCTGTGTGTCCCCATCTTGTGTCTCTCCCTCTCTTTGTTTATCCTATCCCTATCCCTTCTTCTTCTTCTTCTTCTTCTTCTTCTTCTTCTTCTTCTGCATTCCCAGGCCATATGGCCATAATGGGTAAGGTACTGTGTGTCCGGTTTTCAGTTTTCACTGGTCTCCCCGCTGCGTACAGCCGACACATTCCGATTTTGGAGGAGCTCAAGGGAGAAAAGTTATTTGGAAGATTTTTTTTAAAAAAGGCAGGAGAATGGGCCAATAAGTCAGAAAGATAGTAGATGATAGAAAGCAAAGGGAAAAGGCAGAGTCAAAGAGAGTGGCAGATTAGAGGAAGTTACAAGCACAGAACTTCCAGAAGGTGGGGAAACTATTTTTACGAAAGATCCCCCCCCGGTATCCCCATGGGGAGATCCCTAGCCCAAACACTAACCTTAACCTCTAACCCTAACTCTAATCCAAAGGGACACATAGAGATGGGGGCACATGGAGACGGGGGCGCAGAGAGACGAGGACACATTGAGACGGGGGCATTATAGAGACGGGGGCGCAATGAGGGCGACACATAGAGACGGGGAAACATCAATATGATCTCTCACAAAGTACAAAGCCTCTGTCGGTCGCAAAAAGAAGCCAGGAGATGAAGTAGGGACCAAAAACTGATAGAGGGAGCAGAAACAGAGAGAGGGGAGAGAAACACAAATGTACCTGTGTGTCTGTGTGTCAGTGAGTGTGTGGGCGTGTGCCTGTGAACATGTGTATGTGTAAAAGAGAAAGACACACATACACATAGTGTGTGTGTATGTGTGTATACACATAGTGTGTGTGTGTGTGTGTGTGCGCGCGTGCATGTGTGTGTGTGCATGTCTGTGTGTTTGTGTGTGTGTGTCTGTGTGTGTGTGTGTCTGTGTGTGTATGTGTGTTTTGTCTGAAACTGGTAGTTTTAAAACGCATTTTTACATATATCTGAGTTTTTCGTACATATGCTCTTCTAGTCTGAGTTGTTCGTACATATGCTCTTCTACATAAACAAAACTCCGTTGAAATTGTTTAACATTTCATTCTGCCTATGGGGTCTGACGACATGTGCCCGTGCTACTTCAGAGAACAGTAACTTTGAAGAAACTCTAGGGAAGCACAAAGAACAAGGACTCTGGGGGCCATATGGTGGGGGGGGGGGGGGGGGGGCATATGGCCCAGAAGAAGAAGAACCGATGCACTGCTTATCTTGCATCCACACACGGGCGACATTCAAAAGCACGGATTTCTGAACAGGATATATTTTTAAAAAGCGCGTATAAACCCAAGATACGAAAGTGCGGAAGGTGACTTACCAGACAATGAGTGTGAAGCACGGGAGACACGAGTCTCTCTCTCTCTCTCTCTCTCTCTCTCTCTCTCTCTCTCTCTCTCTCTCTCTCTCTCTCAAAGAACAAACTAAGACAGTACATAGTGTCATCAATATCCTGTCATCGACCATCACAATGAGTGTCATCCACATCCTGACTGTCATCAACATCTATCCATCTGGGACCATTCATCTACCTGTACACTCGAAGCTATGTCAATGGTGGGGTAAATAGGTGGACGCGGGTTGGAAATCTGTGCTCAAAATTGCATTAACAAAATCCGCGCTTACGTATGCCGATTT
>CM065682.1:22150899-22163399 GCA_017654935.2 Phymorhynchus buccinoides
ATGAATGGGGGTTTACACACTAGTCGTGTCATTTCAATCGTGAGCAATCGACGAAGTCATCAAAGAGCATAATAATTAATATCAACAGGGTAACAAAAAAGACTAGAAAAGAAAAACCAAAACTATTGCCTGCAAGTCAAAGAGTACATGCATGCATAAAGAGAATAGGCCTAGGACTGTTAAAGTAACAGAGCAGTTTCAGAAGAAAATTCAGATGCAAATATCCATCTGTTTTATTTAGTCTTTTTCGTGCATGATTCTCGCACAATTGCATACTGAAAATGAATACTGGTATTAACATTCCAATGGGAAACACTTACCGCACTGACAGCTTTGCCTTGAGGAATCTGAAACATTGAAACGTATATGTATTCTTGTGGCCACATATTTCACATCACATTTCACAGATTTGGTGTGCAGATGCATTGGCTTAATTTACGGTAATTCCTAATATTTAACACAAAAAAGGTCAAGGTCAAGGTCACAACGGTTATAGTCTGTCGGTATGACGATCTGTAACCGGTCATTTACAGCCGCACCTTTTTGACACATTTATTATTTTTTTGGCAATTGCTCAGTTTTTGGCACTATAGCGCAGATGCGTCATGCTGCTGTTATGTGCCCGAGTTCGCTCGCTCGGGAACTTATCTGCTGCTCGGCGATCCATTTGTTTTGTCTTAAGATCCACTTGTACGTGTCAGACTGTGTTGACTATCACAACCAAATGACAAATATGGCCTAATTCTTAGCAAATTTACTGATATTGATATTCTTCTTGGAGGTAATGAAATGCTGACATCAAAGATAATATTCAATGAATTTCAGTTTAACACTGGAATTGCATCTAACAGCCAAGAAAGTTCAGATATATTTGAGACGACTATCTTGAAATTGCAAAATTCAAGCGTACCTGTTTTGACAATTAATTACTCTCTCTCTCTCTCTCTCTCTCTCTCTCTCTCTCTCTCTCTCTCTCTCTCTCTCTCTCTCTCTCTCTATTTTCTTTGCTAACAGTTTCGCTGGTTACTAATATTGTTAAAAACTTAACTTGTTTGTCATAAAAATAAAAACAAAAATGTCATGTGAATTACTGACACTGGTGTAGGAAACAAAGTCCTCGAATTTAAACAAAAAGCACAAGGTAAAATTGGTCGCAAAGGAAATGTGTTCATACGAATTATGATGTGTGTGTGTGTGTGTGTGTGTGTGTGTGTGTGTGTGTGCGTGCGTGTGTGCGTGCGTGCGTGCGTGCGTGCGTGTGCGTGCGTGCGTGCGTGCGTGCGTGTGCGTGTGTGCGTGTGCGTGTGTGTGTGTGGGGGGGGCGCGTGTGCGTCCATGCGTGTACGTGCGTGAGTGTGTGTGTGTGTGTGTGCGTGTGCGTGCGCGTACGTACGTGCGTGCGTGCGTGTGTGTGAATGTGTGTGTATGTATGCGTGCCCGCGTTCTTGTGCTCGCGCGCGCGCATGACTGAGTGTGTGTGTGTGCGCGCGCGTAAAACAGGACATCCCAGCCTCTGGACGGACCTCTTTCTTCATGACCATGGCCAGCTCTTTCCTGTAGTCGGTGAGCTTGATGTCGAAGGCCAGCAGGCGTTTCTTGAGCTCCATCTCCAGCACCTCCCTCTTCTGGTGGATGCGGGTGCCCGTGGCGTCGAACGTCTTCTCCATCTGGTCCGGCCAGTGGAACACCTTGCAGTGCAGCTTCACGTCCTCTTCTGCAATCAGGTGCGGTACGCAGGCACGCGCGCGCGTGGACATACGCATACAGCGCACGCATACGCGTGACAAATACATACAGCGCGCGATCTCACACACAACACGCGCGCGCGCATGCTCACACACACACACACACACAAGACACGTATGTGCGCAGGCTCACACGCACACACACACACCAAGACACACTCGTTATAAAGAGTAATTCGTTGTAATGACTGTACTCTATCCTAGTAGGTGTGTATGCTTTGTAGAATGCAAATTAATACACACACACACACACACACACACACACACAAACACACGCACACGAACACACACACACACACACACACACACACACACACACACACACACACACACACACACACACACCAAGACACACTCGTTATAAGCCCTGTACTTGGATTGTGTATGAAGAGTAATTCGTTGTAACGACTGTTACACGTTCACGTATTATCAGTCCTCTATCCTAGTAGATGTGTATGCTTTGTAGAATGGAAATTAATATACACACACACACACACACACACACACACACACACACACACACACACACACGCATGGACGCGCGCGCACGCACACACATACACACACACACACACACAGACACACTCGTTATAAGCCCTGTACTTGGATTGTGTATGAAGAGTAATTCGTTGTAACGACTGTTACACGTTCACGTGTTATCATTCCTCTATCCTAGTAGATGTGTATGCTTTGTAGAATGGAAATTAATATACAGACACACACACACACACGCATGGACGCACACGCACGCACACGCACACGCACGCACACGCGCACACGCACACACACACACACGCACACACACACACACACACACACACACACACACACACACACACACACCAAGACACACTCGTTATAAGCCCTGTACTTGGATTGTGTATGAAGAATAATTCGTTGTAACGACTGTCCTCTATCCTAGTAGGTGTGTATGCTTTGTAGAATGCACATTAACACACACACAAACACACACACACACACACACACACACACACACACACACACACACACACACACACACACACACACACACACACACACACACACACACACACACACGCGCACACGCACACACACACACACACACACACACACACACACACACACACACACACACACACACACACACACACACACACACACACACACACACAGGATCAAGTTTAGGTGTTAATGTGCATGTGGGCATAATACACAAACATAATCATACAGATACACAGATTCTTAGACAGTTTTGTTTCTGTGTTGTTGTTGTTTTATACAAAGCGTTGCATTTCAAGGCGCACCCCTAAATTGTTATATGAAAAAACATAAGACGTCAGCAGGGGGAAAAGTGTATATGAAAAGAGAAAACAGATAAACATTTAATTGCTCCGCTCAGCTTATAATGGTTTATGACTAGCTCAATAAAGGTCATGAAAACCATATTACGTATAAAGGAATGTTTAAAAACAGTTATGTATGGCATAATGTTCATCTTCAAGAGAAATTGGCATAACTCACATATTCAATTTACTCACTTTATGTGCTTAAAATTAAGATAAATCACACGTCTGTTTGTTGTTGTTGTTTAGATAACACGAGCAACATGTGATTTTAAGGTTTCACTATACTATTTGTCGTTGTATTTGTGATAAGGCGCTATCAGTAGATAATAATAATAATAATAATGAAGAAAACTTATATAGCGCACATTCCAGGCTAGCTGCTCATGGCGCTTTACAAAAAATACATTTAATCAAATCACATCAATACCCATGCCCGCACGCACACAAGCACACACACTGACGAACATAGCATATCATTTACACGCGCATGCACACATACATACAGTACATACATACATACATACACACAGACACAAACACACACACATCCCCACACACGTGCATAAGCACATGCCAGCGCGCGCATGCACACACACACTTTCTGTCTCCCACCTTTCCCATGCCATTCCTCATCCACACACGCTTTCATTCTCACAATCCGATCATGGTGGACAGTAGTGTTCAGAGAATAGATGGGTTTTCAGGTTGGTTTTGAAAACTGACAGGGAGTTGGAATGTCTGAGAGACAGAGGGAGTTTGTTCCAAGTAGCTGGGGCCTGAAAAGAAAAGGATCTCTCGCCATAAGTTTTCGTTTTAATTGAGGGAGGCTGTAGAATACGAGAATCAGAAGAAGAACGAAGCTGACGAGATGGAATGTAAATGTAGATAAGGCGCAGGAGACAAAGTACAGATTAAAACGTTTCACCTTGTATGCTGCAAAATATGGAAAAGGGGACTGGTCCCTCTTCTGCTTGTTACGCATCAGACATTGGACATGCAACATTATTAATGAAGTGTCGAGTGTAGAGTGGCACAGAGGTAACGCGCTCGCTTCGTGTCAAGTAAACCCGAGTTCGAACCTGGGTACAGGGGGGTTTTCCTCTCATTTTGCACTAGGCCTTACGGTCTGAACGTGGAGTCTTTCGGATGAGACGATAAACCGAGGTCCCGTGTGCCCATGCACTTAGCACACGTTAAACCCAGTAGCAACGGAAAAGTTGTCATTTGGTCCAAATCTACCCCCCCCCCCCCCCCCCCCCGCCCCCTTTCCTTCCTTATCAGTCACACAAAAATCACATGCAACAAAAATTGGGTGGCGCGCCTCTGGCTGCGACGCGCTCTCCAGGTGGGAGCAACCCGAATTTCACTGAGACGTACGCCTCTGTGACTATAAAGCACCTAATAATAATTATGACAAATGCAGAACAATGGTGAACTGATCAAACGTGTGTAATTAAACGTATCTCTGGTGTTAAACGTATTATGTTGGATCAAATCAACTTCCGTGTCCAATTCCTAACAGGTAGTGTCTGATCGTGGAAGAAGCCTTGAAATAGTACTGCAACTCACCTGGGAAGAGAAGGTAATCTAAGAGGAACAGAAGTCTTTTTGCAGATTCCAACACTTCCCCTTTCAGACCAAACACCGTCTTCTCCTCGCACTGTACCAACATCACCATTAAATCACATTCTATGTCAGGTTGTTGTTTTACCAGTCTCAACAAGAAGGTGAAAAAATGAGAACATTAAACGTGAGAGAAAAAACTTACAACATTAATAGCAATCTGTGAGCCCTTAACATCGTTAGTACCATTTGCTATTAATTCAGCAACGTTTTGTTAATATGCAGATAAACGGTATTTGGCAATCAGCAAATCACAACACCATTATACATCACCACTATCCTTTTTTTGTAAAAGTGAATTAAATACGGTTTACTTTCATCAGGTTATCAATCTCTGCATAGATTGTAAGTAGGGGCCTACTGGATAAACACACTCGACAAATGACAAAAACAAAATCATCCATTCAATTATAATCCTTATTAACTCTGACACAGAGAAGAAAAAAAGGTAATAACACTACCCTCCACAAAACCTAATCAAAATCCATTAATATCTTCAGTTATTCTTAAAGGTGGACCCTGACGGATGAGGTTTTTGCAAGAAATACGTCGAGATCACCATGAAAACACCATTTACAGAGATCGCAACACTCACTTTGCTCTGGTTTCCTAGAAATCAAACCGTCAAATCGGCGATTTATCCTTGGCGGAGGTGTTGTAAGTCAAATTATTTCACTGAAAGAGAAGGAGTGTGCTGTCTCTTTTGTTATGGCGACCAAATTGTTTGCACGATTTTGTCGCAATACAAGCATTTTTATTTATCTTTTTTATGCAGTTTATCTAAAAGAGTTTCGCTCACAACAAAGGAAATAGCTTCAATTTTTTTTTTACTGCACTACAAAAAAGAAAAAGCTTCAACCACAATGAGTTTGGCCCCCACCCACCCCATCCAAAATGGCCTCTCTCTCCGGCACCTCCGCCAAGGAGGAATTGCCGTTTTGACGGTTTGATTTCTAGGAAACCAGAGCAAAGCGAGTGTTCCGATCCTTGAAAAGGCTGTCTTTCTGGTGATCTCAACGTGTTCTTTGCAAAAACTCATCCGTCAGGGTCCACCTTTAAGTGGAACAGGCATACAAAAAACCTATAACATAACATGCTTGGCGGAGGTAACAATGCGGTACCTTCTGGACGTACTGTTGGAGCTCCACCAGTTCCTTGGTGGCGTCTGGCAGGGTGGCCACCTTTTCAGACATCTCCTCATAGCCAAAACAGATCCTGCCAGAAAACAGCCTGATTACAATGCAAAGAACACTGAAACTAGACTGTCTTTATTGACAGGTGTTTTCACAGTCTCGGTGCTTTCTGTTCTGATTTGTGAATCAGCCCTTTTATGTAAGTCATATTTTAATCTGAGGGGTGTCTTGGCGGAGGTGTGAGCTTTGTCAATGTTTTCTGCCTCTTAACTCACGATTTCTTGAGGTCGAGATTGAAACCGAGTGGTGCCTTGCTGTGTCAGTGCTTTCAAGTCTGATAAGGAATGTAGCAGCGTTTTTTGGTGCGCTTTACGAATCGGGTCAGTTACTCAAAACTTGTTGTGTCCCGACCGCCATTTATCAACATTAATTGTGCGTGATGCCGCACTAAAATTAAATGATGTGTTGAAACCTTCCCCAACGCTGTCTTCTACAGTCCTTTTCCACGAGTCGGGATCTCCATTACAAACACTTTTATAAACTCACGCCCTCCAGAACAGCAGATGCCTTTGCTATCTGGACTGGACATCCTGGTCGGAAATGACAGACTGGTCACGATAATCTGTTGAGGTCCTGACAGCAGTCTATCTATATTGTAATGACGTATTGAAAGTGGGAGATCTGTAGGGTGTGTGCGTGCGAGTGTTTTGAGTTTGACAAACGTATCAGTCCCTATATTATTACTCACGATCTGCCGAGGATCCTGACAGCAATCTTCATTGTAATGACGCATTGAAAGTGGGAGATTAGTAGTGTGTGCGTGCGAGTGTTTTGAGTTTGACAAACGAATCAGTCCCTATATTATTACTCACGATCTGCCGAGGATCCTGACAGCAATCTTCATTGTAATGACGCATTGAAAGTGGGAGATTAGTAGTGTGTGCGTGCGAGTGTTTTGAGTTTGACAAACGAATCAGTCCCTATATTATTACTCACGATCTGCCGAGGATCCTGACAGCAATCTTCATTGTAATGACGCATTGAAAGTGGGAGATTAGTAGTGTGTGCGTGCGAGTGTTTTGAGTTTGACAAACGAATCAGTCCCTATATTATTACTCACGATCTGCCGAGGATCCTGACAGCAATCTTCATTGTAATGACGCATTGAAAGTGGGAGATTAGTAGTGTGTGCGTGGGAGTGTTTTGAGTTTGACAAACGAATCAGTCCCTATATTATTACTCACGATCTGCCGAGGATCCTGACAGCAATCTTCATTGTAATGACGCATTGAAAGTGGGAGATTAGTAGTGTGTGCGTGCGAGTGTTTCGAGTTTGATAAACGAACCGGCCCACATTACTCACGATCTGCCGAGGATCCTGACAGCAATCTACATTGTAATGACGCATTGAAAGTGGGAGATTAGTAGTGTGTGCGTGCGAGTGTTTCGAGTTTGATAAACGAACCGGCCCACATTACTCACGATCTGCCGAGGATCCTGACAGCAGTCCACCTTCATTGTAGCCTAATGACGGCATTGAACACAGGAGATATGTACGGTGTGTGCGTGCGAGCGCGAGTCTTTTCGAGTTAGCCTGCCATCTATCTGCATTACAAGTACCGCTGACGCTTTGAAAGTGAATAGTCTCCGTACAGAGGTTTGCACCGTGCTCTCGGGTGTCAGTTCTGACTGATCCCCGGTTTACTCACGTTCTGTTGATGTCCCGACTGCCGTCCATCTGGAAGGTGATGACTCTGTCCAGCAGACGCTGGACCCGGTTGGCGAAGTTGTCGTTGAGCAGGTGAGCGTGCAGGCAGATCAGGTTCAGCGGCACCGTCACCCGCAACACCTCGATCTCTTGCCTTAGGTACTTCAGCTCATCCATTTTCTGTTGGTAGAATAATAATAATAATGTTTTACGCCCTCTTTGGCCTTTCGGCCATGTGGGGCATTTTTCTGTTGGTACAATGGAACCTCCCTTATAAGACCTCCCATTATGAGACTCCCTCCTGCATAAGACCAATTTCTCTGAGACATTGCCCTTCTTTGTAAGTATCAAAACTGCCTCCCTTATAAGACCCCAACCTAATAAGACCTCATTTGGGATGATTTTTGAAGGTCTTATAAGGGAGGTTCCACTGTATCGTCTAGTCAAGTCAAGTCAAAATAATCTTCGATGAGGATCAAAAGAATGAGGCCGATTTGACGGCTCTTTATTACAGACATGTAAGCATGCACAATGCATGCGCTTAAAGATATACATGCAAACAAACATGACTCTGGTTTTCTTCACACACACACACACACACACACACACACACACACACACACACACACACATTTACATTTATAAATCTTCAAACTTCCAATATTTAAGAAAAAGAAAAAAAACATTGATGGGTCTTAAAACTCCCGATTTATAAGCGAAAATAGATCTTCAAACTTACAATATATTAGCAAAAATACATGGATGGGTCTTCCAACTTCTCATGACGGAGTACGTACCTTTGAAAAGATCAGACGAATTTCTTGGGGCACCAGGGGCTCGGGAGCCTCTACCTTCCCGCCACTCCCACTCTCACTCCCATTCTGAACACATGGGGAAACAACATAAAATGGCAAATACACGTTGAAACAGTAAAAACGTTTTCGTGACAATTACTTATAAGGTCACTTGTGAATAAATGTAAGGAGGAATGTGTATTATTCTGATTTAACACATGTTTGTGTGTGTGAATCACATTTTTTTTTCTCGCTTTCTACTGTTTTTGTAAAGCGCATTGAGCTTTAAGGTAATGCGCTATATAAGTTTCCTAAATATATAAATAAATAAATAATATTTTTATGCAGAATTCAGAGTAGTTCACTTCTAGTGGTAGCCTAACTCTCACAAGAACGAAATTCTGACTTTGTTAATAATTTTTTAAAAATATGCGCGAGTAGAAATCGATTTTATGGATCATACGCATAATCATTGTCATTGTAATTTTCATATCACCATCCTCATCATCGTCATCGTCATTATCATTATCATCATCGTCCTCAGTATCAACGTTGTTGTGGTGTGTGTGTGTGTGTGTGTGTGTGTGTGTGTGTGTGTGTGTGTGTGTGTGTGTGTGTGTGTGTGTGTGTGTGTGTGTGTGTGTGCGTGCGTGCGCGTGCGTGCGCGCGTGAAGCGCGTGCGTGCGTGCGTGCGTGCGTGCGTGCGTGTGTGTGTGTGTGTGCGTGCGTGCGTGCGTGTGTGTGTGTGTGATCATCTTTGCGTTTCCATTATCATTCTTTTTGACATTCCTTTATAATTGCAAAAAAAATTTGTAATAAAAGAAGGTCTACAACTAACCGAGTATGCCATGAGATGTCGCTTTGTGGTTTTGTGGTGGTTTTTTTTAAATTTTTAAACGTAATGGGCATATGGGAATCAAAACCTGTGGATAAAACATCACTAGGCAAAACATGGTTGGTTGAAATGTGATTAGGTAAAACACGATGGGAACAAGAACTAACTCGAGATAACACAGACGAATTTCATGACAGTAATGTATGCCCGTGGAATGAAAAAAGAGAAATTCGTGGAAATACAGAGCCCCCCCCCCCCCCCCCCCCCCCCACCCCCACCCCCCACCCACACACTGACCACATGGAGAGCGAGATGATGGGTGGTGAACTTGGTCATCAGAAATGTTGTTATATCGGAATCGGCTTCGCTGTTCAGAAGGTTTTTGTACTTGTCGTACGCGTTTAGGTACCTGGAAATACATGCACAAAGATATGCACATACAAATGTGCGGGGGCAAACATACGCACATATTCAGAGAGAAAGAGACTGAAAGATAAAAAGGAGACAAAGACAAACACGGTTAATGCATACAAGCACACTGGCGCTCTCGCGTACATACACATGTGCGGGAACAAGCACACGCACATAGACAGTGAGAAAGAGACTGAAAGATAGAAAAAGAGACAAAGACATACACACACAGGGCATACAAGCAGACGCGTGCGCTCGTACACGCACACACAAACACACATACAAGCTCGCGCGCAGCACGCACGCAATAGTACTTCATTACAATTTTATCAGGCTTCAGTCAATGATCAGTTTCCTGTATCTTTAATGACCGCAGCGAGACTCTTGCTGGAGTGTATGTCAGACTGTCATTCAAATTTGCCTGTGTATGCTGGAGTGTATACCAGACTGCCATTCAATTTGCCTGTGTATGCTGGAGTGCATACCAGACTGTCATTCAATTTGCCTGTGCATGCTGGAGTGTATACCAGACTGTCATTCAATTTGCCTGTGCATGCTGGAGTGTATACCAGACTGCCATTCAATTTGCCTGTGTATGCTGGAGTGTATACCAGACTGCCATTCAATTTGCCTGTGTATGCTGGAGTGTATACCAGACTGTCATTCAATTTGCCTGTGCATGCTGGAGTGTATACCAGACTGTCATTCAATTTGCCTGTGCATGCTGGAGTGTATACCAGACTGCCATTCAATTTGCCTGTGTATGCTGGAGTGTATACCAGACTGTCATTCAATTTGCCTGTGTATGCTGGAGTGTATACCAGACTGCCATTCAATTTGCCTTATGCTGGAGTGTATGCCAGACTGTCATTCAATTTGCCTGTGTATGCTGGAGTGTATACCAGACTGTCATTCAATTTGCCTGTGCATGCTGGAGTGTATACCAGACTGTCATTCAATTTGCCTGTGCATGCTGGAGTGTATACCAGACTGCCATTCAATTTGCCTGTGTATGCTGGAGTGTATACCAGACTGTCATTCAATTTGCCTGTGTATGCTGGAGTGTATACCAGACTGTCATTCAATTTGCCTGTATGCTGGAGTGTATGCCAGACTGTCATTCAATTTGCCTGTGCATGCTGGAGTGTATGCCAGACTGTCTTTCAATTTGCCTGTGTATGCTGGAGTGTATGCCAGACTGTCATTCAATTTGTCTGTGTATGCTGGAGTGTATGCCAGACTGTCATTCAATTTGTCTGTGTATGCTGGAGTGTATGCCAGACTGTCAAATTTGTCTGTGTATGCTGGAGTGTATGCCAGACTGTCAAATTTGTCTGTGTATGCTGGAGTGTATGCCAGACCGTCACTCACATTTGCCTGTGACTGCTGGAGTGCATGCCACACTGTCAAATTTGTCTGTGTATGCTGGAGTGTATGCCAGACTGTCATTCAATTTGCCTGTGTATGCCAGACTGTCATTCAATTTGCCTGTGTATGCTGGAGTGCATGCCAGACGGTCTTTCAAATTTCCTGTGTATGCTGGAGTGTATGCCAGACTGTCATTCAATTCGCCTGTGTATGCTGGAGTGCATGCCAGACTGTCATTCAATTTGCCTGTGTATGCTGGAGTGTATGCCAGACTGTCATTCAATTTGCCTGTGTATGCTGGAGTGCATGCCAGACTGTCATTCAATTTGCCTGTGTATGCTGGAGTGTATGCCAGACTGTCATTCAATTTGCCTGTGTATGCTGGAGTGTATGCCAGACTGTCATTCAATTTGCCTGTGTATGCTGGAGTGCATGCCAGACGGTCATTCAATTTGCCTGTGTATGCTGGAGTGTATGCCAGACTGTCATTCAATTTGCCTGTGTATGCTGGAGTGTATGCCAGACTGTCATTCAATTTGCCTGTGACTGCTGGAGTGTATGCCAGACTGTCATTCAATTTGCCTGTGTATGCTGGAGTGTATGCCAGACTGTCATTCAATTTGCCTGTGTATGCTGGAGTGCATGCCACACTGTCATTCAATTTGCCTGTGTATGCTGGAGTGCATGCCAGACTGTCATTCAATTTGCCTGTGTATGCTGGAGTGCATGCCAGACTGTCATTCAATTTGCCTGTGTATGCTGGAGTGCATGCCAGACTGTCATTCAATTTGCCTGTGTATGCTGGAGTGCATGCCAGACTGTCATTCAATTTGCCTGTGTATGCTGGAGTGTATGCCACACTGCCATTCAATTTGCCTGTGTATGCTGGAGTGCATGCCAGACTGTCATTCAATTTGCCTGTGTATGCTGGAGTGCATGCCAGACTGTCATTCAATTTGCCTGTGTATGCTGGAGTGCATGCCACACTGTCATTCAATTTGCCTGTGTATGCTGGAGTGTATGCCACACTGTCATTCAATTTGCCTGTGACTGCTGGAGTGCATGCCAGACTGTCATTCAATTTGCCTGTGTATGCTGGAGTGCATGCCAGACTGTCATTCAATTTGCCTGTGTATGCTGGAGTGTATGCCAGACTGTCATTCAATTTGCCTGTGACTGCTGGAGTGCATGCCAGACTGTCATTCAATTTGCCTGTGTATGCTGGAGTGCATGCCACACTGTCATTCAATTTGCCTGTGTATGCTGGAGTGTATGCCACACTGTCATTCAATTTGCCTGTGTATGCTGGAGTGCATGCCAGACTGTCATTCAATTTGCCTGTGTATGCTGGAGTGTATGCCAGACTGTCATTCAATTTGCCTGTGTATGCTGGAGTGTATGCCACACTGTCATTCAATTTGCCTGTGTATGCTGGAGTGTATGCCACACTGTCATTCAATTTGCCTGTGTATGCTGGAGTGCATGCCACACTGTCATTCAATTTGCCTGTGTATGCTGGAGTGTATGCCACACTGTCATTCAATTTGCCTGTGTA
>CM065682.1:22165899-22175899 GCA_017654935.2 Phymorhynchus buccinoides
CACACACACACACACACACACACACACACACACACACACACACACACACACACACACACACACACACCGGCACAACTTTTCCATACTTAGGAAACATCGTAAAGAATGATCGTCTTTACTTTTGTGATTTCTCAGTCAGGAAGAGAACAAGCAAGATTTTGAAAACATATTATGCCAATAAGAGCCAAAGCATGTGCATACACAACATACAAATCGACGGTGTTCATCAACAATAACTTCTTCTTCTGCATTCCCAGACCATATGGACACACTGGGTAAAGTACGTATGTGTCCGGTTTTCACTTTTCACTGGTCTCCCCGCTGCGTACAGCCGACACATTCCAATTTCGGAGGAGCTCCAAGGAGAACATTATTTGGACGATTCTTTTTGGAAAAAAAGGCAGGAGAATGGGCCAATAAGTCAAAAAAATAGTAGATGACAGAAAGCAAAGGGAAAAGGCAGAGTCAAAGAGAGTGACAGATTAGAGGAAGTTACAAGCACAGAATTTCCAGAAGGTGGGGGAAATGCATGAAAGAAACCCACCCCACGGTATCAACAATAACAAAATTACACACTTTCAACACCAGCAGAAACATGCATACCCGCAAAGGCGTACTGCTCTAATGAACCTGTCTCGGATGGTGTTATAATATGGTAAGCACTGTAGAAAAGAATTTCCATAATTAATACTCTTCGTGCATACAGCACAAACCAATGGCATACATCCTTAGAACAATCCATAGCTAGGTTTTCCAAATGTGCCCACACCCCCTCCTCACCCTGTACCCCCCAACAACAAAAAATGTTTAAATGGGTACGGCGACGCGCTCTCCGGGGGAGAGCAGCCCGAATTTCACAGAGGTAAGTCTCTGTGACTAGAATATACCAAATACCAAAATACCCCCAAAATGTTCTAGCACCACATACTCTGGTGAGATTGTCTCCGCCGGTGATGAGATGAGAGTAGCAGTGCAGGAAGACGTCCTTGACTTCGGTGAAGGAGGGCTGGAACGTGATTTTGTTGTCGTCCACAATCAGCTTGATCACCAGGGCAGACAGTTTGGTGAACTGCAGCTCGTCGAATTCGTCGTCAAAGTCGTTACCTGCCTGATAGTCATACAACGACATATACGCTGTATTCATCCACCATTCTACGCTTTTCGTCAGTTGATGTAGTAATAACTAATCATTACAGTCATCAATGTTTATCCTTTCGAAAAGTCACAGACAGTAATTATGCATCAATCTCATCAACTTCATAAAAAGAGTATTATGTTAAAGCCACATGTTTTTCCAAGCAGTCACCATCTTTCAATACACTCTTCTCAATCCAGAATCCACACTTTGGGTAAACTTGACAATTCTGACAAACTTTACAATGCCCAGAATCCACACTTCTGACAAACTTTACAATGTCCAGAATCCACACTTCTGACAAACTTTACAATGCACAGAATCCACATTTCTGACAAACTTTACAATGCCCAGAATCCACACTTCTGACAAACTTTACAATGTCCAGAATCCACATTTCTGACAAACTTTACAATGCCCAGAATCCACACTTCTGACAAACTTTACAATGTCCAGAATCCACACTTCTGACAATCTTTTCACAATTTCTAAACTATTGCTTTTTTGAACTCCTCTAGCATTTCGCGCAGTGGTCAGTCAGTTCTACACTATAGCTTCGGCTAATTATCAAAAGCCACGGTTACTTCGCTCTTCCTTTATTATATTCAACAAACCATATTGTTCTCATGCTCTTTCAGTAAGAATCAACGACTTCTTTAAATATATTTGCTAGATGTCGAATGAATATGTTACAGCAGGAAATAGTAAGTACTAAAGAAAGGAACTATAGGGATCATAGTAGCTTACTATGATCCGTCAACTAGTTTGAAGCGCAATCTAGATCACCTTCAGAATCCAGACAGATTTCAAGAATAGCAGCAGCATCAACAACAACACAACTGTTCAAAGTACGAATCAGAAAAAAAGTGTTAGGCCCTACATGACAAAACATCTACGGCAAGAATTATCTCCTTAGCCTTTCTTTTACGCCATTGTATCTCCTTTACCATCTCCGTACTCCCAAGTGTACATTCAAGCTCTCTCTCTCTCTCTCTCTCTCTCTCTCTCTCTCTCTCTCTCTCTCTCTCTCTCTCTCTCTCTCTCTCTCTCTCTCTCAATGTGTGTAAATCCAAAACATCTTTAGCCCTAGAGCTAAGCGTAACGTAATAACACCTACAGTTTGGTACAAAGTCTCACACCCCACCTGGTAGTTGGTGAAGAACCCCAGGAAGTCTGCCATGGAGTTCAGCAGGCAGGAGCGGAGCTGCCTGGACATGAGGGCGGCCACGCAGGCGAAGAACTTCTCCACCTGGGCCGTGCTGTCCATCTCCCTGGGGGGCACCAGGTGGCGCCAGCAGTCCTGCTCCTCCAGCAACAGCTTGGCGCACGCCGGGATCCACCTTGTCAGCCAGCAGGAACAGTTCATGCGTGTCAGTAGGAACGAAGTATTTTTTGGTGGGAGTTGTAAGCTGTTTCTATGTGTGTCTGAGTGTCATTTTGTCAGTAATCCATTATGTCTTTTTTTTCCCTTCTTTTTTTTGGACTATTACTAACAACTTTACTTTTCAACCAATACACAACAAACAAGAATGATGACTATTACAGACACACGGGACTGGTCCACCACACGGGGAACATCTCACTCAGCCTTTTTTTTTTAACAGAAAACTTTTTTTTTAACCTTACAATGACTTTCACACAAAAATATATCAAGTATTTTTATTTTTTTACACAGCAATGTGTGTGTTTGGGGGAGGGGGGTAGTGTGAGAAAATGCCTTTTGCGTGGAAAACGCTATTTGTAATGGTTTGGATTCTAGGGGAGTGTGAAAGAGGGGGGGGGGGGGGGGGTTGACGTAAATGTAGTTATCGTGGTTTCGTTTCGGGTTCTTTATGATAAGTGCGTTGTTTTGTTGTTGTTTTTGCTCAGATTTTTAACTTCTTTGTGAAGCGCTTAGAATGGAGAAGCGCTTAGTAAGGAGAATAAGCGCTATATAAATTGTCATTATTTTTTTTTATTTTTTTTTTTACCTTCACACATCATACACACATTTTTAACAAACTAACACCAACATTACCTTCATAATGCCTATTAAATAGTCATGCTACGCCCTTAGCGCTCCTACTTGTCCAAGAGCGTTTGGCACATGCTTGGAATCAATTGTTGGTAACGGAGGAACTTAGCGTTAGAAAACTTCTGTCTCTTTTTTTTTAACTACATGTATTATCTCTCTCTCTCTCTCTCTCTCTCTCTCTCTCTCTCTCTCTCTCTCTCTCTCTCTCTCTCTCTCTCTCTCTCTCTCTCTCTCCTGTCTCTCTCCCTCTCTCTCTCTCTCTCTCTCTCTCTCTCTCTCCTCTCTCTCTCTCTCTCTCTCTCTCTCTCTCTCTCTCTCTCACTCTCTCTCTCCCCTGTCTCTCTCTCTCCCTCTCTCTCTCTCTCTCTCTCTGGGTGAAGGGGAGGGCATCTGGTGGCGCCAGCAATCCTTCTTCTCATCAACAGCCATGGCACACGCCGGGATCCAGCTAGTATGTACCAATTATGTGGATTACAATGACTAGAATGCATTGCTTTGATATCTTGTACATTGTGTTTATATATCATTGGAATTTGTAAGAGAAAAAAATCAACAATCGTGTAATTGATGTACAGTGGAACCTCCCTTATAAGACCTTAACAAATCATCCCAAATGAGGTATTATAAGAGAGAGGTCTTATAAGGGAGGTAATTTTAATACTTACAAAGAAGGGCAATGTCTCAGAGAAGTAGGTCTTATATGGGAGGGAGTCTTATAATGGGAGGTCTTAAAGGGAGGTTCCACTGTATTGTTTGAACCAATTACGAATTCACTGCGCTAGGCCTGCGATTTAATTGTACTTATCAGTGTGTGTTGCTAACAAGGGACAAAGAACCTTAATTTGTCGATCAATTAATGAACACAAAACATTTTAGAATCACATAATGCCATCTAACTTAATAAGCCAACTTTTTGATGGCTGACAATTTTTTCTAGGGCTTATATGGTCACATAATTCTATAAATTCAATTAAACTGACTCTTCTGCTAACAAACTCTTTATTAATCACAATCAATCAATCAATCAATCTGTTTATTGGCTTCATAACAAGAAGAATTCATCTTGTGCGTGGGGATCAAAACATAATATAAACTAACACACGTATTAACAGTACATAAAATGAACAGATACTCTTAGACAGGCCACACCCTCTTCAAAACGTCTACATCTACACACACGCATACACGCACGCGCGCACAGTAGCTTCACTAAACTAATTCTATGAGTTTAAACTAACATATTAATACCTTCTCGCTAGACCAGCTATTCAAACGTCACAAGCAACTTTACTTAACTGGTAACGCGATTCAACATTTAAAATTCACATGATAATTAAATTAACTCTTTGCCTCTTGAGGATACCATGGGATCTTCGTTCAAATAGTTCTCCCACCTTCTGGAAGCTCTGTACTTGTAACTTCCTGTAATCTGTCACTCTCTTTGACTCTGCTTTTTCCCTTTGTTTACTGTCTTCTACTATCTTTCTGCCTAACCGGTCCATTCTCCTGTCTTTTTTTCAAGAAATTCTTACAAATATTTTCTCCAGCCAAAAACTGACATGTTGAGCCTAACTTTTTTTTTTAGGCACATAATGGCAGCATGATGCATCTGCGCTCATCATTGACTGGAAACTGAGCGATCGATGAAGAAGAAGAAGAAGAAGAAGAAGAAGAAGAAGAAGAAGAAGAAGAAGTAGAAATTAACACACAAGCACATAGTTCAGCGAAGATGCTGCATTTATTGTATTGCATTGTATTTTGCTTTCTTTTATATTGACTGCAAGACAAAATTCCTTCTTTTTTTTAAAAATGGGGACAATAAATAATTGATTGATTGTTGATTGATTGATTGATTGATGTACTATTTCACCTTTTCTTCAGATGCTTGTGTGTATGGTGGCAGTGATGTTTCACCAGTTCCTCGAAGTCGTGTGGGAGCAAGGGCAGGCCAGACTCCAGCAACTCCGGCACCCTCACGAACCGAAGATGTCGGAACCTGCAGTGAGTGTCCACACAAACAGTTATAGAATTGGAACGTTTCCAGTGTGTGCGTGCGTGCGTGTGTGTGTGTGTGTGTGTGTGTGTGTGTGTGTGTGTGTGTGTGTGTGTGTGTGTGTGTGTGTGTGTGTGTGTGTGTGTGTGTGTGTGTGTGTGTGTGTGTGTGTGTGTGTGTGTGTGTGCGTGTGCGTGTGTGTGTGTGTGTGTGTGTGTGTGTGCGTGTGTGTGTGTGTGTGTGTGCGTGTGTGCGTGCGCGCGTGCGCACGCGCGTGTGTGTGGTTTTGTGTGTGCGTCTTTGTATGTTTGTGTATGCGTACGTCTGTGTGTGTGTGCATCTTTGTGTGTTTGTGTGTGTGTGCGCAAGCGCACGAGTATTACATTTTATGCTTGTGTGTGTGTGTGTGTGTGTGTGTGTGTGTGTGTGTGTGTGTGTGTGCGCGTGTGTGTGTGTGTGTGTGTGTGTGTGTGTGCGCGTGTGCGTGTGTGTGTGTGTGCGCGCGTGCGTGTGCGTGCGTGCGTGTGCGTGTGCGTGTGTGCGTGTGCGTGTGCGTGCGTGTGCGCATGGGTGCACGAACTGTGGACGATGCACGCTTCAACATTTCCTTGCACACACAATAAAATGAATTCATAATTGTTATGGAGTTCGATTTCTGAGCAGGTATGTTTATGTCAATTTGCGTGTGTGTGTCTTTGTTTGTCTAATATGAATGTGTCCGACGGCATTAGCATCACATTTGTGTGTGTGCTTTTTTTTCTTCTTCCTAATTCTAAAAAAAGTGAGAAACAGAGACAAACAGCCTTGGGCAGACACACAGACACACCAACGCAGACAGATAGGCACACAGAAAGCAGAGAGAAAGAGAGTCAAACTAAAAACGGTTTTGTATTCCTTCTCACTGGTCAAACCAGAGGTCTTGGAGTTTGAGTGTGATGGGGTTGGTGATAACAAGTTCTATTTTTGTTTCATCCAATGCCTTATTATTGGAGAGACAAGCAGATAAGACAGCCAGACAGGCGGGTAGGCAGTCCGAGTCAAATAACAAAAATAATAGTTTTTCCTCTCACTGGTCAAACCAGAGGTCCTGCAGTTTGAGCATGATGGGGTTGGTGATGAAGAGGTTCTCTTCGTTCCACTGCTTCATCGTGTGATAGGTCCCGTGCCACGGCACAGGCGCTCGGATTGTTCTGAGAACATAACAGCAGGGGACAACAAGGGGGAACTCGAGAAATCCGCATGGAATTCAATGTACACAGCACAAAATGAAATAGCGCAAACGTTCGCCAATGAGACGCAATTTAGAAGTGAAAAAGTGTTGTGAAATAAAAAAAATAATAAAAAAAAAGAAAAGAAAGCAACTCAAGGGAAGAACACTTCGTTGTTTGTTATAGCCAAAAGGCTGGCAGACTAAAATCGATTAGCAGCCCATCAATCCGCCACCTCGAAAATGGTGTTTTACGTCCTCTTGGTCTGAATCAGACACATATGGGACATTTGTAAATACAAATATGGTGGGAACAATACTGGAGGCAATGCCCGGAGGCAGTACGAAACCAGTAAAGTCCCGATTTGTTATTAATACAGATAGAATCCCGCCACCTCGTCTGCCAATGGGTCTTTATACCAAAAATTATCTGCCCCTGTCTCGTGACCTGAGATGCGAACGCCACTTACTTAAGATTATCGCCCTTGACTGTCAGGAACTAGTAGTGTATAGCCACATAAAATTACCTGCTCCTGACTCGTCACCAGGGGGCATCGGCAGTAAAAATTATCGCCCTTTCGTGTCGGCAAGGAATAGCATAAAGCCTCATTCTCGGACAAAATAAAATGTTCGTTATCAAGTTAATGTTTCTGACATATTCGAAGCCGTACGCCTACATGCTCTAAATGTTGTAGTACACCCGGGAAAAAAAAGAGAAAAAAAAGTGCACTAATATCTGGATGGCGACACAAATCTTACTACTAACAGGTAATGATTTCATTCTGTACAGTGAAATAGATAAGATTAGCAATCATGATTTTTTTTTTTTAAAGAGATAAATACAAAAGAGTGAGTATTTATTCTGAATGAGTGTTTCAAAGGAACAATAAGAAAAATAATGATAAAATTTCATCAGATCTCGCCTTGAGCCTATCACTAGATTTATTATGCATGTACTAGTAATTGCGCATGACCAACACACAAACACAAACAACGGAAATATTATAAACTATTTAACAAGCTTACAATTTCTCCAGTATTGTTCCCACCATCTTTGTATTTACAAATGCCCCACTTGGCCGAAAGGCCGAAGAGGGCGTAAAACCCTATTTTCTTCTGCTTACAATTTCATAAGAATGTTCTTAAAGCAAAGGAATGTATGTCACCGTTTATGCGAGCGTGAGTATGTGTGCGTGCGTGTGTGTGTGTGTGTGTGTGTGTGTGTGTGTGTGTGTGTGTGTGTGTGTGTGTGTGTGTGTGTGTGTGTGTGTGTGTGTGTGTGTGTTGATTCTGTTGACAATGTAAGACAAATATTTATCCGTAAATGCTTAGGGAAATCTTCAAGCAGAAACCACATATAGTTGCCTCTACCTGAGAGGGAAAGGCTTCGGTGTTGCCGCAATGTGTAGCCGTTCTCTCTCCTCTGGGTCCTTTAGAATGTAATCCACTGAAACATATGAACACAGAAGACACTGGAACAAGGGCATCTCAGCCCCGTGCACACAATCAGTACTTAAAATATGTTGCGAGTTCACTTTCTAGTGGAACATCTTAAACAAAGAGTAGGCCTACATTGATTTTCACAATTATTTAGACTTTAAGATTATATAATACACGGGAACTTCAAATAGTGAAACATCTCAAGAAGTTCTGAAAACCAATTCAGATTCAAAGTTGAGTGACAAAACGCCATTTATGAAATCGGCAAACACATGATCGCATAGAAGCGACCATACTTACCACAGGATTTCTACTGGTAAGCAAAAGGGTAAGAATGAGGACATTAACATAATAGCATTATTCGTATTTGGGACTGCAATCCTTTGTTTCTAGCAAAAATGGTTGACATTTTCTAACACTACCCTCCCAATCCACAATTTCCTCAGCACCCATACCCCAACCCCCACCAGATTATCTCCACAAACTTTCCATTATCTCTACACTTAGACCGACACATACCCCCCTCCCCGCCTTACCCCTTTAATCACTTCTACACACCCAACAACACACATCGTCACACACACACATGCACACACACACTGTCGATGTTACATACACACACACACACACACACATTCACCCACCCACACACACACACACACACACACACACACACACACACACACACACACACACACACACACACACACACCACACCACACCACACCCATTCACACACACACACAAACGCACATACACACATATCACCCACAACGACACCAACAGATCACTGACCGATGGACTTGTATCCGCTGGTGCAGTGGTCGTGGTCGACCTCCTGCCACAGCTCCTCCTGCAGGTCAGCCAGGATGGGGCTGGTCAGGTAGTGGTCAGCAATCAGCCCCTGGATGGCCCCCAGGGTCCTCGGGTTCTGCGGAGCCACCATCCACTGCGGCACGCCCGTCTCTATGTAGTAGTAGTACCGCTGTGGAATACACACAGGCATACAGATTGTATGTGTTGTAATGTTTCGAATTGTCTTATATTATGTTGTACTCCTCTCAGTTCATAAAGACTTGGCTCTGTGAAGTCTGACGCGACATGTTTTTACTTGCTAAGTTTGTGATTGATTAATGGGTTTTTTAACAAAACTATTTTAACCCTTTGATTTTGTTTTTACCTTGCGTTTTTATCCCTTTTTAATACGTGGTAACAGCCCTGCCATGGCCTTAGAGTTGTCGGCGGGACTATAATTTTAATCTTAATCTAATCTTAATCTGTGAAGTCTGGGCTGCTTCCACCTGGAGGGCGAGTAGACGTTTTATACAGTGGAACCTCCCTTTCAAGACCTTGAAAAATCATCCTAAACAAGGTCTTAAATGGGAGGGAGTTGTAATAGGGAGGTAATTTTTAATACTTACAAACAAAGAAGGGCAATGTCTCAGAGAAGTAGGTCTTAAGTGGGAGGGAGTCTTATGAGGGAAGGTCTTATAAGGGAGGTTCCACTGCACATCGCTACCTTTTTTTTTTTAACATGCTTTTGTATGTATGACTAAACGGGGATGGGGAGGCGTAAATTATGTCCAATTGAAAACTCCTTTGTTGTCACTTGGTTCTTTAACGTGCGCAACTTCGCGCCCACCTTTTCAGCAAATTTAGAATTGGAGAGACTGAAGCATGCCCATGCGGAGCAGACCTCATGAATGTAGAGCATGTTCTTCAACATTGCCCACTCCACAATGTCCCCAGACAAGAAATGTGGCCAGACCCAACACCACTGAGGGAAAAGCTGCACGGAAACCTAACCAATCTCCAGGCGACTGCCGCATTCGTGGGGGCTGCTGGCATCTCCATCTGATGTGATCGACGAAGAAGAAAAGAAAGAAGAACGTGTTTTGTTGAGTCCTACGAAAGACCTAGCGTTCAGAATATAACACGGTCCAGCGGAGGATGAGCAAAAAAATTTAAAAAATAAAAATAAAATAAATAACCACCAAACTTCAGATGCAGCAGGGAAACGAACCCCTGTTTGTTGCTTTCGAGGCGAAACTGTTACCATTGAGTCAGAGACAGCCGAGTACCACCTACGTGTGCAAACACTAAGCAGACAAATAAACACATATGCGCGCGTGCGTGCGCGCACACTCGCTCTCATAGACACATACTGACACAAACACACACCACAATAAGACTCAATACGATTAGATCCAA
>CM065682.1:22178399-22223903 GCA_017654935.2 Phymorhynchus buccinoides
CAATTCATCTGGAAAAAAACAAAAAAACAAAAACAAAGCCAGCTTACAGAAAACCAGCGGTTACGCTCACTAGCTTTCGCTTTGTACTGGACTCCCGTGACATTAGGATCTGGGAGTTAGTTGTTCACGTTAATTTGGTCCCTGAACTGGGATCAGTTCGATGTGCCCGCGTCTATATGTGTCTCTGTGTCTATGCGTCACCCTCATTGTGACCCCGTCTCTATATTTATTTATGATTTTAAAAAATGTCTATAGCGCCTATCCCATGCCCCCCCCCCCCCCCCCCCCCCCCACACACACACACACACATGCACACCCTGGTCAGCCTGTAGACGTCTTTCACCTTCAGGCGTTTTGCAGGCAGGGTGTAGTTATTGAAAATCACTAACTTAATATATCAAGCTAAAAACACATATTATTATTAGTAATAGTTGAAGTGCATGCCCGACCTATGTTCCCCCACCTAGTCAACCTGTAGATTTATTTCACCTTGATGTGTTTAACTGGCAGAGAGTAGGCCTATTAATTGAACATTCGTAATCAAGAAAAGGGTAAAGTTGATGTGCATATCTCACCTATGTGTCTGCCCTTGGTCAATCTGTAGACGTCTTTCGCATTGATGTGTTTAACTGGCAGAGTGTAGTAATTGGATCAATTAACATGTAAAATTGATGTGCATGTCTCACCTATGTTTCTGCCCTTGGTCAATCAGTAGACGTCTTTCGCATTGATGTGTTTAACTGGCAGAGTGTGGCAATTGAACATTTGTAGTCAAGTAAAAATGTAAAGTTGATGTGCATGTCTCACCTATGTTCTTGCCCTTGGTCAACCTGTAGACGTCCTTCACCTTGATGTATTTGGCGGGCAGGGTGTAGTTGTTGCCAATGCAGTCACTGGTGGCCCGGCAATGCCACAGCTCGTTGTAAGGCGAGGCCTGAGTGAAGGGGGCATAGCGCATCAAGGGAGGGTGCTCACTGTGTCGCAGAACCAACTGCAAAGATAGCACATACCCAGCACCTTGTTCATATTTACCAAGTCAGTCATAAAATGCCACATTATTTTGCAAAAAGCCAAATCTTAATAATAATAATAATAATAATAATAATAATAATAATAATAATAATAATAATAATAATAATAATAATAATAATAATAATAATAATAATAATAAAAGAATTAATGTTCAGCGGGTGATTTCAGTGTGCACCCAAGTCTTGTGCTGCAAGCCAGCTTTGAAAGACAGTGAGTGTAACTATTGTGTTAATACAAAATGGTATAGCTGATCCAATCAAAGTGAGAGTTTTAATCTAAAGAAAAAAAGGATTTCAAGATTTCAACACACATGCACACATACACGAAAAGCACGCACGCACACAGGGACGCAAACGCGCACACTCGCGCGCACGCACGCACGCACTGCACACACGCTCGCTCGCTCGCACGCACGCACGCACGCACGCACGCACGCGCACGCACGCACGCACGCACGCACGCACGCACGCACGCACGCACGCACGCACGCACGCACACGCGCACACACACACGCACTACCTGCACACACACACACACACACAGGACTACCTGGTACAGGTCAGATGGGTTGTCAGCACCCTCGAGAGCGAGGGGCGGAATACCGGGTAAACCGCGACTCCTGCTGCAGCTGTGTTCAGAAGGATGCGAATTCTGAAATCAAAGTTTAGGCCTACTACAGTGGGACCTCCTTATTAAGACCTTCCCTATAAGACTCCACCCAAGATCAAAATTTAGAGACCCAACTGAACAATTATAGGCGCAATGTGTGTGTGTGTGTGTGTGTGTGTGTGTGTGTGTGTGTGTGTGCGTGCGTGCGCGCGCGCGCGTGTGTGTGTGTGTGTGTGTGTGTGTGTGCGTGCGTGTGTGTGCGTGCGTGCGTGTGTGTGTGTGTGTGTGTGTGTGTGTGTTCAAATGCAAGATGATTGATACGATTTCAAAACCATATCAACATACTTCCAGCTCAACAATAAAGAACAACACAATTACCAAGCTCATTGTAAGCTTAATATTATGTTTGTTGTGATCACATAACAGCAATCTTGCACTGTTATGTGCAGGATTATCTTGCACCCACCCCCCTCCCCCGATCATGTTTACAACCATGAATCTCAAAGTCTGCTTCTTTCAGTTTTATGAAAATAATCCTAAGCTGATCCTAACCCTTTCCCTTTCCCAAAAATAACAGAATGTTGCTTCTCAGAAATAAAAAAAAGTTTAATGCGAAAATTTGAGGGGTGGGTGGGTACTGTGGCACCCCGAGGGATTGCGTTTATATGCTTGCCTTTTGCCCTTTGGTAAATGTAAAACTGTCACAAAGAACATCAACACGTCACCTGGACGTAATTGTGGCACATTCTACCACGTTTCAAACAGATCTATTCAGTAGTTTAGGCACTGTGAAGTGGAAGCTTGGGCAAACAGAAATTTGAATGAATTAGAATTTAGATCTACTAGATCTAGGCCTAACCTGGTTAGCAACCATATCTGATATCATTTATTTGGCGTCAATGAATAGATCTAATTATATATAAAATGCTAAACTTTAGTCTTTAGAAAGAAAAGATATTACTTACCTTAACTCGTTCTAAAGCCATAGCAATTGTTTACTCCACACTCACTATCAAAGTCTCCACACAAGTTATGTCTAGATCTATATCTCTTCAAAGAAAAAAAGTTATAAACATGTTAACATGTTTCAGATCTAAAATCGCGATTAGACATCAAATCATGCTTTCGACAGTTGCCTTTCACTTTGTAAATAAACCTTGACCTTCGTTCACATCCGGGTTAAAAGCCGGCCTGACCCAAGTTCGAAACTAAACAAGTGACGAATAATCTAGGATTTGATAAGTATAATCGATTGTTTGTAGTGGAAATATGTCAGTTATAGATAAATATGCATCAAACATAAGCCTTCAGACTTAATACGCTAACATACAAGGGCTGTTATCATTTTTTTTATTAGGTCTACCGTCTACGTCAAATTCAACAACATCTGAAAAGTCCATTAGGTAAAACCACGGACCCTACACTAATGTAGGGTCCGTGGGTAAAACCAGGGATGTATAGTATACTATACTATACATCCCTGGTAAAACTAAAAGGTAGGTTCAAGCAAAGATACTGTATAGGGGTCTTTGGTTCAAGGTAAAGGTTGCTACGGGTACGGCGTTGATGCAACACTCAGACCATGTTCAGGGATAGTAAAAGACACTGAAAGTGTCTTTGGGGATAGTAAACTCTTCCTAGTTGAAGTTTTTATCAACAAATGCATTAAACATGTCTGAGAGTTAATGTTAGTAGTTTTTGAAGACATTTTGCGCACAATGTATGTGTGAAGTATGTATGTGTGTGTGTGTGTGTGTGTGTGTGTGTGTGTGTGTGTGTGCGTGCGCGTTAATGTCTAGCAGTGTCGTGTGCCTATGTGTGTGTGTGTGTGACTGTCCCTAGTGTGTGTGTGTGTGTGTGTGTGTGTGTGTGTGTGTGTGTGTGTGTGTGTGTGTGTGTGTGTGTGTGAATGCGTGCTAAATTTTCCTGAAACTTAATTTTATCTGGTAAGATAATAAAGATTTTATTTTATTTGTCAGATGATGCTTCCTACACCTACTGCTTTTTAAAATAAACCGAGTGACTGGAGTGATCATCTGCCCGATTTCAAAACAAAAAGGCACGAACTGTGGTCCGTTAATGGCGTTATGTCAAGTAAGAGCAAGAAATATAAGTATTTCTCAGATGTGCGCTCTGCTCTCTCTCTCTCTCTCTCTCTCTCTCTCTCTCTCTCTCTCTCTGTCTCTGTAGGCTCTCTCTCTGTCTCTCTCTCTCTCTCTCTCTCTCTCTCTCTCTCTCTCTCTCTCTGAAACTCTCTCTCTTCACATCACACACACACACACACAAAGACACACACACACACACACACATGCACACACACACTGACACACACACACACACACACACACACACACACACCACACACACACACAGTGACACACATCAGCAACATAATACTAATTACATTTAAATCAGCATTTGTAACGGTGTTTGTGAGGCTGTGTGCTTGTGTGTGCCTAAGACCAAATATCGGACCTACTAAAAAGAAATATAAAACATAAACTATTCACTCAATCGTTAATGTATGGTTTATTGTCCGTCACCGAAGGTGAACGGACTTTCCGATGGGCTGGTTTGTATTTTTTTTTTCTTTTTTTTCTTTCTGTCTCTCCCAAGGATATCTCCCGAACCGCTTGACCGAATCGCGTCAAATTTTGTGTGAAGGTGTGCCTCCTTAATAGGAAGAGATCGGCGCAAACCATTTTGCCGTCGTGACCTTGACCTTGACGTACGACCTTCATCTATTTTTAGCCATATCTCGGGCTCGATGTTGAAACTTGGTATGAAGGTCTTTGGCTGCCCGTTCTCATCGATCAAGGTCAAGGTCAAGGTCAAAAAGATCGCTGGAGAGCCTGAAAATCGGAGGGTCATTTTTTTCTCCTTCTGTCTGTCCCAAGGATATCTTTCGAACGGGTTGACAGAATCACGTCAAATTTTGTGTGCTGGTGTGTCACCATGAGAGGAAGGCATCCGCGCAAACCATTTTGCCGTCGTGACACACGTACGACCTTGAAAACCGAAAATCTTTCACATAACTCCCACACCAGTGTTAGAGTCTTCAAATTTGGCATGAAGGTACACTTATGCCCGTTCTGATGGTGGCATACCAATCAGGTCAAGGTCACGGTCCGGGCGAAGTACTTGAAAGTGGTTACACATTTAAAATCAGCATTTGTAACAGAAGGCTTGATTGTGTGTGGCTGTGTCCGAGCTTCACCATGTGTGCCTAGTGTGACCTTGAAAACCAAATTTATCTTTGGACAAGCTATCTCTAACTAAAGACAGAATATAAAACAGGATGTGACACTATGTCGCAACTGGCAATGCTGGTGACGGACATGTCTACGCTCGGCGACGCCTTTGTTGTCAATGCAGCTATGAAATGGTAAATGCTTATGTGAAAAAAAATCGCTAAAAAAAGAAGAAGAAAACCCTAACAGTTTATATGGATATTTTAGGTATAGGAGTAACATTTGATCTTTTAACACCTTTTAATTTTGACATAGTAACTTTACATGCTCATGACTTAGTCAAAAGTTGTAGAATTTCCGTACCAAAAATCATAAAAAAAACTTGTGCCATCATATCAAAATAAAAACGTAATCAGAATACGTGTGTTTGTGGTGGTGGTGTTTTTCAGGAGACACACATGCCAGTTTGCCGCACTTCGTTTCGAGCACAGCAATCGCATCAGACGTTTGGGCTGATTCCAGAAACAGATCAAGCACGATCCGCTCAGTGGAAGTGAAAGAACTTAATGCTGATGACATGATTGTTGCACAAAATTGAAAGGGGATTTTTTAAAAAAAAATTACGAAAAATATATATAAAGACATAGTCTGATGATTCCCTGATCATGATTCGATCATCCTGCATTTTAACAATTCATATAAAATTAATTTGCGACAATGCTAAAACTTTTTTCAATATTTATTATACACCATGTTCGCAGGTTGGGAACATGGGGTATTCTTTGTTGGTGTTGACGTTGTGAACAATGGAAGTCCACTTTTCGAACATCAACTGGAGCTGTGCTTCGGGGGTGGACACAGCCACCCAGTATAGGTAGTTGAGAATGGACATAGTCCACTCCCCAGCTTGAGGTATAATGCACACCCTCAGAGTCCCCGCCTCCCTTCACAGGTACCCATGGAAGACTGGGACATTATCATGCACAACATTCCTAGATACCTCCTCACCCACCCGGACCCCCCGACCAACAAACCCACCTCACGCATACCCAAATCATCTTCCACAGCCCACCCACCATGACACAGCCTTGGACCGACCGACTCCCCAGCTTGACGAGCCGACCTCCCCAACTGCCACACACCAGCATCCCGACAATACCTCCATTGACCCGATACTTTCTCCCCACCACCTGATCCGTCATGAACTTTAATCAATGTTCTAGAGATTTCTTCATACTATTATTTTCATTTGGATTGAACCAATTGTAAACCTACACTATTATTTACAGGGTACACCTTTCTCTTACAAACCATAATTATATTTCTTAGTTATATTCAAAATAATTAGTTTTTCATTTGGCCATTATACCCTAATTTTGGTTTAAGCAAAAGCACAGTTTTATTTCTCAATCGTTCGGGTTCAACAACAAAAATTCACAATAAAATACTTGAGTTCGATTTTCAGTCTTGTCCTGATGATTCCATGTTTTTTCATCTGTCCCCGTTTCTAACTGTCTATGGACCTCCTTCCTTCCATTCTTTATCTTTTCCTCTCTACCTCCTCTCTCTTCTTTTTTCCTTATACTTCCTCTGTCTCTATTCTTCCTCGTCTCTCTTTCTCCCTCCCTCTAATTAAATGGTGTACTTTATGTGCCAATGATGTTGAACTGTCAGGGGCTTGCGCCACCTTTTATTATTAGACTTTACTGGGAATTATGATAGATTTCCCCTGATTCTTTCACATACCAATTATGATTAAATGGTGTACTTTATGTGCCAATGATGTTCGGTTGTCAAGGGTTTGATCCATCTTTCACCTCTCCCTTTTGGTAACTAACTAGACACAACTTCCGCCAACAACCATTTCAGCACCTGGGTCACTGCCCCTCCCTTCCCTTTGGAAATCCAATGCTTTACCTTTTCACACTTAGATCCCTTTATCACCAAACCCTGACTCTAGCCCTAACCATAAACCTCACTCTAACCCTTATCACTATACCTTAGTAGACACAATGCTGATTTCTTTCTTCTTATCTGAGCCCTTCATTGATGGTGCACTCCTACTCCATGGAACATCCCTCCCATTAGTCTCTGGATGCTTCCTTCTATCTCTCCTCCTTTTTTTTTTACACTCTCACATTCACACTCTACGCATCAATGTAAGATCCAATGCGCCTTTTCCCCACGCTTTAGACTGATTACACATTTCTCGACCTTCCCATCTCCCAAATCAGGTACCGAACAGAGCTTTGCCCTGACATACAAATAAACAGTCCACTTTTCAAACATCAACTCTGGTTGTGCCTCGGGGTGGACACATCCAGTATGATCCACCCAGTATAGACAGTTGAGTATGGACTTAGTCCACTCCCCAGTGATCTCGCATCCTTTGAAGTTCCTAAAGAGCTTGAAAACGTTCCTACGCCACTGTAAATGGTAGGGCGGCTTACTTAACCAGGGTAAAAAGTGAGCGGCTGCCTTGCTGACGTTTCATTACATACCTTACTGTTGCAGGAGAGTGAAAGCAATCATTCAAAAGAGGGAGAAGTGTCAATCAAGTGTTCATCAGCGCTATTCAGTATTTATGTTGATTCATGAGAGAGAGAAACAAACAGCAAACCTGGAGGAATGCATCAGTCACACTCACGCTTAATTTCCTTTCTGGGCCTCCATTTTCTTTGCCAGAGAAAAAGGATACAATATTGCAACCAGCGAATGCGTGTGTGTACCAGTTATTTTAGAGTGTGTGCTAGGCCTACATACTCTAGATGTTTGAAATTACATATGTTTGCCTGTGCCCATTGCCAGAAATAATATTATAGCAAAGAAAATAACATGTGTGTCGTCAACAATTAGAGGCACACACTTTAATGCCTTGCAGTGCAAATTTATGCATGAGGAAACAATCGTTGTGTCATCTTCCTGAGATCCTCACGTAGCCTACCACCCGAACGCTGTTTATTATATTATAAAACATATATAAAATATCAAGCACACACACACACACGCACACACACACACGCACACACACACACACACACACACACACACACACACACACACACACACACACACACACATACACTAATTTGCCCGAGCACTGCACACACACACACACACACACACCTCACTTGAAAGCAGAACAATCAAGCTAATTACTTTATCCGATATTTTGGGCGGACTGCCCTTTGTCAAGCAATGAGAACACACTGAAACACAGCACTCGTGACACACAAACAGAGCACGTTTCCTTTCTTCTTTTTTTTGTCCTTTATTTTATTTCTATTCTGTAAATTTTGTGTGTGAATTAGGGCATGCAATGCTGGAAGGTACATAATTGTGTCACTGTGTGTGCGTGCGCACGCAAAATCTATAAGACTACACAGGACACACACAGACATTGTACACACACACACGCACTGAAACACAGTGTGCAGAACAGTACGCAGACACTGAAAGATAGTACGCATGCACTGATTGGCACAGTACGAGTTCCCTGCTGGCAAAACACTGAAAAGTGTAGGCCTAGGCTTATTATTTTGCTGATGGGCTCAAGCCTTCTGCGTAACTGAACTGTCTAGGCCTAACATATACGTACATGCATTATATTTATATTCTTGGCTAACTAGACATTGATCGTCACAGACCTAGTGAAACAGCGTTTTAATTTTTCTGTATGTAGCCTATCTGTATCTGTTACGTTGAAGGTGTGTACTCGATTTTTTTTGGGGGGGGGGGGGGGGGGGGGTCTAGTCAAGGATGAACCATTGACGTAACAAAGTAAGCTAGGCAACTATCAATGACGTATGTGTATGACCAGTAAAAAACCCACTATAGGCCTAATTTTAGAAACATTATTTTTAGTACAATGACCGCATATTTCTGGCAAGCTGCCAAAATTTTCTGATGCAATAGGTCTAGACACATCGCTTCTTTAACGTTTCGAGGCATCAAGTAGTACTCGTGTTTTATGTGTATAATTCGTAAGATAACTTTTAATATTTGTACAGAACCACTGATTTTATAGAATGGACAGGCATTATGTACGAAAACATTAGTTATGTGTAAAAAAATAAAGTCTTTGACATCGTTTCTACGAGGGGCGGATGAATCCCAAATTCATGCTCTGACGTCGTGCACGAGGCAAGCCGCACCTCGCGCCATACCCCATCTTGACATCCTGAGGAGAAAGACGTATTATAGACACGTGGAAAATGGACGCGTGAATTAACCGCACCGGGCACCCGCTCGTGCACCTTCGCACATATCAAAATGGCGTAAGTGTTTGCAAACATTTTAGAAGTGATTGGAACGCATTTTGTTAACGATTTTGCAATATTTGCAGGAGTTTTGTGGGATTTGTTCTTTGACCTTGATTTGCCCGCAACGTGGTCACCCTGTCCCTGGGAAGCTCGCCATCATGTCTGCCATTGATGTGAATATTTACGATCGCTGTTTTCACCGTTTAGCGTAAACATGTTAATATTGTTGTTAGCCATAGCCAAATGCGACAGTCTTTTATATCTTCTACAGTTCAGGTTATCAACTTCTGTTCTCATCACAGGACTTAGGCACTGGACCGACTGGTCTTGAGCCTGTCTGCAATGTTGAATTATTTTAGCACTAGCAGCCCTACCCCTCTGCAGCCTTGCTTTGTTGGCAAATCTCTGTTAATAATGCCCATAGTGAGCACAGTCCTCCAGCCTCATTATAAGTTATAATATAACCCCCATCCTCTCCAACTGACCCAAGAAATAAACTTACCCACCCCCTAACCTTTCCACCACCTCCCACTCCATTCAACCTTCTTTCCCCATCCCTCATCCCCCATCACATTGCAGAAAAAAACAAATGGGTGCAGCTGGACTTTACATCTCCTGGTTGCAAGCTGAGTGCTGGCACAGAAAGCTATCTGCAGTATCACTCCAGCTATGTGCAATTTCGTTGGATAATCATAACGACAAGCAGCCATTTTGTCTTGACCTTTTTTTCCCATTTCTAACCCTATCCCTTTCCCGGGTGTTCTATCCTAACCCTATCTTGACCTGGAGAAAGGGATAGGAGTAGCAGCGAGTTCATAACTTGAAAATAATAAAATTGGCGTCAATACTGCAGATAGCTGTCCGTAGTGCTGAATGGCCAGGTCATCAGATTAGGACGTGCTCTCCCCAAGTTCTTATGATTATGCCACGGTGTGTCTATCAACTATTGATGCAGATACAGACCCCAGCCCCCTTTCCTTTCCCCATACCAAATTACAGTATGGCACATGTATCTTTGCAATAGTCTCAGAAAACCCTGCAACTGTACCAGAGTAATGGTCAAGGGACAATGGTTGGGTGATGCTGATGTGGATTTCATGCTTGTCCATATTGTAGATTAATGATTTTACTCTTCGCATTTGTGTGACTGATGAGGAAGGAGGGGGTGGTAATTTTGACCACATGACAAACTTATTCGTTGCCACTGGGTTTAGCATGTGCTAAGTGCTTGGGCACACAGGACCTCAGTTTATCATCTCATCTGAAAGATTCCACATTCAGACCATAAGGCACTACTGCAGAGTGAGAAGGAAAATCCCCTGTACCCAGGTTCGGACTTGGGTTTACTGTGCACAAGGCGAACCCGTTACCTCAGTGCCACTCTATGCCTTCTGGAAAAGGCATGTTATTTTTATAGTGCTAGAACATTGATATATCATATATGTGAACATGTAATTGTATGCATATTGTTGCATGTGAAGCAAAACACGCTATTAAAATGTCTTATTTCATTGTGTGTTCACAGAACCCTCAGCGATGTTTTCGCCACCTTGGCAACTCTACTGACCGTAACAGTGAAAAACGAAGAGAGCATACACTTCCATACCGACGACCTTGCTGTTTCATCATCAGTTCATCGGTTCGATTTGGGCAGCAGCATCAGACACCATGGACGAGTTATTTCAGATAGAAGACTTCCTGGGTGGGGCGTTCGAGTACGTCCCCCTCGATGACGGTGACCTCATCGAGGCCCACCGGGGCCTTCCCGAGATCAGCTCCAAGCCAGAGACTCTGGCTGACACACCCATGGAGCCTCTGTTCGACCTGGGCATCGACCCTAGTAAAGGTTAGTAGCGATGTGGAAAAGGGAGTCAACTTGCTTACAATAAGGCTTTATGCTATAAAAAAAAATCAAAAAAAATCTGCTCCCCCTCGTGCACTGAGTGTGCATCACCTACATAAGATTATCGCCCTTGCCTGTCATGAAGTAGTAGTATATAGCCACAGAAAATTATCTGCCCCTGACTTGTCACTTGGTGGCATAGTCAACTCGGTCCTAAAAATAAAAATTACAGGAGATCTCGCTCAACAGATTCAGAGAGCGGGCGCGCGTGTTCACTGATAAAGCATGACCATGGCATACACCATTACTCAACAAGAAAGAGCAATAATCATGAATTCCAAGTTCTATGGCACAGCAGAACAGAAAAACATTTAGAATAAAAGGGAACTGGAAATGAATGATTAAACATGATGGAAAGATTGATGGATGAGGAAGGAAAAACACTTGTCTTCATGAATAATTATAATATATATACTGCACTCTCCTACAAGACGGGGGGGGGGGGGGGGGGGGGGGGGGGGGGGGAGGGAGGGGGGGGGCTTTAAAGATACACTGACGCTCCACGGTCAAGTCCCTTGTTTTTTTCTGGGTAGCTGTAGCCCACATACACATGTCCCCATATTCAAATTGAGGCTGCTCTTTAAAATTGTGTTTTGGTTTTAATTTGGGGGCATTTGCATGGAAGTGAGATTACAAATTTGTCTTGACACCTGTTGATTACTCCTAGCAATGCATTTTATAGACTTCCGTTCTTTTCTTGAAATATGAATCATTTCATTTAATATCCTGTTGGATGCTGCTGTATATTACATTGATAGTCTGTGTTTAGTGCGTGTGTGTATAATATATTGTCTATTTATATTGCTTGCTGGCTTATTCATTTATTATTGTAAGCGCTTGGGGCTTTTTTAAAAAGATTAAGCGCCATAAATGCTGATTATTATTATTATGATCAAGCTGTACTGATACAATCATTATGCATGGCTCTTGAGAAAGATTTAACCACAGACTAATAAACACCGTCCTCCGAAGTCAGAGTGTGGCTGACCACTTGGCAGGGTGATAAAAGAAATGGTCACGCGTAATGTTCTCATCCCTGGCTGGTGTATTTGCACCATAGTGTTCAAGTGCTTCGGTGTTGGGATGAACCCAGGAGTCTTTTAGCCAGAGCATGACAACACCATAAACAATTGGGAGGAATAAAAAATATTGAGGCAATCGCGTTTGCATGCATGCGTAGGATTGTTAGGAGGCAAGGTAAAAGTGACTGGATTTGTTTGCTCTCTTGAGTTGGTTTATCATAAATATGAAGACGTCTTTTACAAGTTTGACATTGGGTATTTTTGTGTGCGCATTAAGTTTAATTTAATGAAACCAATTTTGATAGGGAAAGGGTGTGTTTTGTGTGATTTCAGGTTCTTTTGGGGAGGAGTGGATGGAACAGGACATCACCATTCCTGATTTCTCTCTCATGCCCCAGGACCTGGTGGAAGACTTTGATTTCAACAAGGCCCCCACTATCACCATCACCACCAGTGGCCCAGCCCCTGCAGAGGTGAAGAACCAGTTGGAGAACATGGGCCACAGTGTGTTTGCCGATGAGTTTCTGCTCAGCTTGCACCAAGATTCCTCAAAACTAGACACTCCCCCATCCTCCCCATTGACCCTCCCGCCACAAGCTGAGGTGAAACCAGAGATCATTTTTGATGAGGTCGACATTGATCACTCGACTCTGCCAGTCCTGGACAACGCAGAGTTTATAAGGTCCCCTCTCTCACCAGATGATGTTGAAAATGTTCTATCAGCTGGTTCTGTGTCCAATTCCCCAGCTCCCACCCCCAGCCCATCCCTTTCCCCATCTTCAACAACAGTGGATACTGCCCTCTTGTATTCAGACAATGGCTCCTGGTCCTTCAACTCTTCAGAGCTGTACAAAGTAGTCAAAAACACTGAAAAATCACGCCCTACTCCGTATAGCAGGCCCCCCAAAGCATCCAAAAGTAGCAGCAAGTCTAAAGGGCGCAGGCAAACCGCCAGCATTAGTCCTGACCCCTCTGAACTAGAACTGGAACTGATGAGCAAGAAAGACAGAAAAAAGTTGCAGAATAAGAACGCAGCAATTCGCTATCGCATGAAGAAAAAGCAAGAGACAGATGAGAAGATGGGCGAGGTGGAAGAACTGGAGTCCATAAATGTTAGCTTGCGTGAAAAATGTGAGGAAATAGAGCGCGAGGTGAAGTGCATGAAAGACTTGATCAATGACATACGCAAAGCGCGGGGCCAACCACCATTGTCTCTGTCACAGCACTCCCTTTTAGCACGTCAGAAATAAGTTTTGGCTACACATGTACAGAAAATAAATCTCTACCTCTTTTCATCTGTAATTCGTGTGAATATGAGTAGTTTCACCATGACTCGTCCATTGTGTGTATAAGAATTAGTTACAGGGTTCCCACAAGTCCTGGAAAACTTGAAAAGTCCTGGAAAACTAGCAAGGCCTTTTCCAGGGCTTGAAAAGTCCTGGAAAAACAGCTCAGCTCCTGGAATTTTCCGATCTCTTTGAAAATATATATAGTAAAACTAAAAGTTAGTACTTGTTTTCTTTTTTTAAATTCAGACTTTTTACCACCTGATATTGTGACAGCAGACGACCATGCTACTGCATGTGGACTTTTGGGGTGTACAGGCTTTTTAGTTTTAAATAATCAGATTAATTCAATATTGGCACACCTCTTACCGTAATGCTTATTATCCATATTACAAGCAGAATTTTTAGACCTTGAAATTTACCAGCATGATCCTGGAAAAGTCCTTGATTTTTTTCTTTGAGAGATCTGTGGGAACCTCAACCCTGTAGTTAGGCCATGACTGGTCTTTTTTTTGGTTATGTTTTATCCGTTCTCTCTTTTTGTCAATGTTGTGACGAGTATGAATGAATGTAGGATTATTGGTTATCATTCAGATAATTAAGCATTTCAATTTTAAGAAAGTCAAAAGTTATGAGTGTTTTTAGTATTTTTGTGGGACCCAATGTATAATATAATCCAAGTTGCAATTGTTCTGGGCCTGTATTCACGTTGAGATAGCATGAGACTTAGCATCTTGCTAACTTAGAAGCTCTTCCAAAAGTCCTATTAAATCCTATAGGACATTGGAAGAGCTTCTAAGTTAGCATGATGCTATCTCAACGTGAATACAGGCCCTGGTGAAATACTTATTTATAGTTTTGTTTTTCATTTGTTCCCACCATTACGAGTTATTGTTTTTAAAGATTGTAATTGTGAGGATCAAATAATGTGAAATAAAATTTGGGAAATCATCTGCTTTTCTAGTTGTGTGGGTGTATGTTAAAGGTCTGTGTACACATTAACAGTATTCACAAGATATTTCTATTTCTCCATGGCAACACAGTGAGCTGTAAGTCATTAAGAGTGGGCTGTCACTGTGTTACCATGGGGAAATAGAAATAGCTCGTGAATAATGTTAACGTGTGCACAGACCTTTACTAGTGTAGTTTATGATGAACTAGAAAACTGTTTTAAACACTGATGCAGACCTCAACCAAATGAACAACAGATGCAGTTTGTTTCAAGTGAACCAACCTCATGGGATGAGACTAGTATTCCTGCTTAATGATGAAAATTCAGATTAATTTTCAGTTCAATATTCTCGTTGTGATCCCTAAATTCATTGAACTTTTTAATGTTCATTTAAAATGTTACAATGTAACCGTTTAACATAATCATTCAATGACAAAGACGGTATAATGCTGGCAGAGATTGAGATTTTTTTTAACCCTTTCACCGCCAGCCATATTTCAGCCAAAAATTTCCAATAAATTTACCTGGGTAGAGAACAAAATCCATCTGCAGTATTGTGGGTTCTTCTGTGATATATATTTTTTTAAAAGGTATATTCTTACTTCCCAAAACTAAGACATTATGGTCGTTGGATAATAGACCCCAATTTGATGCCTTTTAGTGACATAGGTGTTAAATAACTGTTATTAAAATGCGACTTTGGCGGTGAAAGAGTTAAAATGCTCAAACTGAACGGTCAACAAGCACAAAAAGTGATGTCGAACTGATTATGCAACTTTCAAAATAACATTCTTAAGCTGATGCCCGGGCTTGTCATTCCTTTCATTATATATATCAAGATCAAGATTAAAAAAACTTTTTAACTGTCGTTTAAAAAACCCAAGCTGCTTGATTTTGATACCTCATTACCTGACAATACAAATTATAAATTCAATAGACTTGTGAAATATCTGCACATTGAGGGGTATTTCTTTTACACTATCATTTTGATGGTTCTGTTGTCACAACTGTTCAAATTGTAGCACACATACCGCACTAATGGGCAACAGCAGTAAGTCTAAAATCTTGCGAAAGAAGAAACGGGAGAAACAAAACAAAAATGAAATAAAAAATGCATTAGGAGCCTGCAGATGTTAGTTCAGCTCTTGTCCTACGGTTGTTGAAGTTATTCACATTCTTGTTGTTTAGTGAAGATGATTTAAGTTCAATTTCAAAACAAAACAAAAAAGTGACGATGGCTTGGAGTCGAAACATAAATAGTCCATTGACATATAATTGAACTTAATACGAAGACTAATAACTTGTATAATTATACTGCAGAAGTATAAAAAGCATAACCCCCTTTATATATTTCTGCAGTCGTTGCTTGATACAAGTTATTCATTTTTGTAACAAGTCCATGGACTCTAAAGATAGTCCGTTTTGACTCAAGGCCTTTTTACAGTATCTAGGCAAGACCAATCCGGCTACCGTAGCGGTCCCCGGGGCCAAACCCCAACCGGTTTGGATAACCAAACCCTATAATTGCCCCCCCTCCAAAAAAAATGCATACTCTTATTTTTATATATTTTTTACAGTATCATATTGAGTTGTCTGCACAGCAACAGCTGAGAAAAATTTCGTCAGGGATATTTTTTGAAAAAAAAATTAATAACAATCTTCGACAAGAATACTAATAAAATTAGTTTTCATAACTTTCTGATTACATAACTTTGTTTTTGGCTGGTGATAGTATACTGTTTGAAATGACGCTATCAAAAAAGCACACTATCATACATTATGCAAATAACAGCCATTAAAAACTACCATTTGGCTTCATACATTATGGCTGAGCACCGACTGTTAACTGTTCAAAAGAAAATGATTTCATGTTAACTTATGACTAATTTTAAAACAAAAGATTGAAATGATTGCTGTTTTCTACTTCAAAACAACCTCTTAAAAACTTGAACAAACTTTAGATTTCACTACAGTAACACATCACATTACAATATAAAAAAATATTAATGATTTATTTATTAATCAATATTAAGGTAGAAGATAAGGTATCCAATTTATCTCTCTTAAATGCTTGAAGTATATTTGTTGTTGGCTTACCCTGGCTAAAAGACTCCAGGGATCATCCCAACATTTGAACACTCATGACTATGGTACAAGTGCATCAGCTACGGATGAGAACATTACAAGTGTGATCGGATGAGAACATTACAAGTGTGATCGGTTTTGATTACCCCGCCACATGAACATCCTTCAGGTGTTTTTTTAAAACTTAATGTAAGTTGGGCAGAGCCTGTCATGGCTAAAGACAATCACTGCATAATTATGTAACCCGTTTGCTACATCACGTTGCATCTGCCACAATCCTGGGGAGTTCAAATGGCGAAAAGCAACATGTAAGCCCTACTGCAAAGAACACCTTTTGCAAGAGTGAATGCCCTTGTCAGCACTGACCAACAAGGGCTTCACTCTCACTGTCAAGGGCGTTAATAACCCTAGTTGCAGAGGCCAATACCATCAACATTTTACAAGTAACTGAACTGGGCCAAAGACTGTACAGGGGAAGATAAATATCCGGTCTTTTCCCCCTATACGAGTAGTGAGGACAGAAACACTGGTTATGTCCCTTTGAAACGTGACACATTTTACACATCGATAGGCCAGTTGAATTCTCCGTTCAAGTTCCAGTCTGAGTTTTTGGATAGCCTCCACTGTGAATAGAATAGAATAGTGTACACGTCTGCACTAACGATAACTCTCAGCCCGGTTCGCCGAGCTTTTAAGTAATCCATCTTACCCTTTTAGAATATCTTTGACTGGGCTCTGAAATATTTCATTTTGTGAACATGCACATGGGTGATAGTTCAGGAATGCTCCTAAAATCAGGCATGAAAAAGCTAAAGGAAAAAAAATCTGAATGGTCATACTGCCAGCCGGAACGTCTGATAGAAATATGGTAATACTAATAGACAAGCAATGCTTATAATCACCATCATCCCTCTTAGGGCACGTACACAGTACATCTGGATTTTCCGCGCGGAAATAAGTAAAAGAAAGAAGGCAAAAATATACAGACGTGTCAATCCGTATAATATTATTTTCCTTCTTTCTTTTACTTATTGATTATTTCCGCGCAGAAAATCCGGATGTACTGTGTACGTGGGCATAGTCTTTGCATACTGTTGATACGTAATTCACAATTGCGCATGTATTGGAAATATGCGGCCATCACTTCAGCAATGAAGATGTGTTGCTCATGAATTGGAACATTCAGACCCTTCAAATAATTTCAGGAGTGATACATTTTTTTCACTTTCACGCATGCATGCACTGATTTTAAAACGCTAAACACCAAATTTCAATATAAAAGCATGCCTATAAATGTACTTTGCGTAAGTGCCAACAAAATATATCATTATTATACTAACTTGTGGCGGTGCCATAGCCGATGAGGTTTAACCGAGGAGTGGTCACCGCTACATCTGTATTAATACAAAATCGGGACTTTACTGGTTTCGTACTGCCTCCGGGCATTGCCTCCAGTATTGTTCGCACCATATTTGTATTTACAAATGTCCCATATGTGTCTGATTCAGACCAAGAGGACGTAAAACTCCATTTTCGTCGTCGCCAACAAAATATGGTTGTCATTTGGTGAAAATGTACGCTACTCCTTCAGTCACACACACAACAGGCATGCAACAACAAAAAAGTACACAGGACGACATTCTCTCCAGATGTGAGTAGTCCGACTATCTCGAAAAATCCATGAAAATCATACCACACCATACTGAAAAGTAATTTTACCTATATTCTAACTGTACACTGAAACCAAAAGTCTAAAATGATAAAATGAAATAAACTTTATTGTCGCTCTAATTATAATCTAATTGAGAAAGTCGAACTCAACGCAATAATTATACTCTCCTATCGTATTTGATTATTACTTGGCCAGAGGACTTATTGCTTTTGGTGTGTGTGTGATTAGATTTTATCAAAAACTACTGTTGGGTGGATTATAATCAAAACTAGTAATGGTAACGCCTAGTAACGGCAACGCCAAGTACTGGTAACGCTGAGTACAGCCTAAACTTGAAGCGATTCGGTTAAGAAACGGCGGAGTTATAAGCCGGCCCCATTTCCCATTGGCGCTGCTCTGAGAGTGACGCGCTCTCCCGATTCTCTTCACATTTGCTGCCAGGCTATGCTCCGGCCACAGCAAATTTGAAGCGATTCAGTTGAAACGGCGGAGTTATTTGTGAAAAGGTGAAGCGGCATATATCGCGTACGTTTATGAATCGATTCACTTCCGGTTTGGCACACAGATAGTCACAGTCATCGACCTTCCAAATTCGAAGGCAATCCGTCCAGAAATACCGACGGGCGCCGAGAGGCCGGCGGATACACGAGTCGCACAAGTTTGCCAAACCGCGCAAATGACACGGCCGCCTCGGTTGCCATTGCCATCATAGCAAATTAGTTAGGGCTCATAGCAAATTTGAAGCGATTCGGTCGAAACACGGCAGAGTTATAAGGCCCGTTTTGTGTTTCAGACACACAGACACACATGCTTGCCTTTTTATTATATGACTAGCGCAACGCCGTGTACCGGTAACGCCTAGTACAGGTAACGCCAAGTACCGGTAACGCTGAGTACCGGTTTTGCCGGGTCCGCAAAATATTATATTTTTACTTTTGTGGCTGAAAACCCAATTTTTAGACCCCTACCACTTTCAAGGCCTACTGATCTCCCTGACCTTGACCTTTATCAGTATGCAATCATCAGACGTAACGGCCATAAGCCGGCCAAAGTACCTACATGGCAAGTTTGAAGTCTCTCATCTTGAAGACCAACGGCCGTGTGGACGTTATAGACCCTTAGAGATTTTCGGTTTTTAAGGTCATACGCCAAGGTCAAGGTCACGACGGTGATAATTTATGCGCGGATGCCTTCCTGTCATGGTGACACGCCACCACGCAAAATTGGCAACGATTCGGTCAAGCAGTTCGGGAGATATGCCTGGGACAGAAAAACCCAATTGTTAGACCCCTATGCCACTTTCAAGGCGTACCGAACTCCCTGACCTTGACCTTGATCGGTATGCCATCATCAGAACGGCCACTATGATAAGCGAATGTACCTCCATGCCCAGCCGGTTTCAAGACTCTAGGACCTACAGTGAAGTGATTCGGTCAAGCTGTTCGGGAGATCCTTGGGACAGACAGAAAAGAACAACAAACAAACAAACAAAAAAAGGAAACAAACCCGAACGAAAACATACTTCTTTGTGATCGTAGATCGGCAAAGGACAAAAAAGAAAAACGAACCGAAAGCCTACTTAGTTCTACAAGAGAGGCCCCTTCTCAGCCATTGTAGGTCAGTTTTGGTAAATCTCGGGACCCACAACAAAAACAAAAGCATTCATTCTTCTCCGTGAACACCCCCCACCTCACCCCCCCCCCCCCCCAACCATCCCCCGCCCTCCCCCTCCAGCCCCCCAGCCCACCCCCCCTCCCGAACACCCCTCACCGCACCACGCATTTTGCCCATGAGACGAGCGTTAATGTCTAGCATTCGTCTCATGGGCAAATTTGACTGAAATTTTCTTTATTTCATGAGATAATTGGGGTGGGCTTCTTACCCGCCCATGCGCTTTTTACCCCGTCTTCCGGCCCTAAGTGCATTGATTTTGGTAGTTCTGCATACAGGATCAAGGTCCTTGAAAGTGGTTAGGGTCTATAAATTCGTGTATTAGTCATAATCTTTCACATTTTTGCTTGACCGGAATGGCTACTCTGCATGGTGGTGTTTCACCTTCAGTAGAAGACGCCCTAACATAGGGGAAGACGGGGTAAAAAGCGCATGGGCGGGTAAGAAGCCCACCCCAATTATCTCATGAAATGAAGCAAATTTCAGTCTCATTTTGCCCATGAGACGAGCGTTAATGTCTAGCATTCGTCTCATGGGCAAATTTGACTGAAATTTTCTTTATTTCATGAGATAATTGGGGTGGGCTTCTTACCCGCCCATGCGCTTTTTACCCCGTCTTCCCCTATTATTGTTGGTGTTCTGACTTTGACCTTCAAAACATAAATTTTCTATATATTTCATGTCCAAGCTGTATCTCATGAACCAGTGAACAGAATGGCTTTAAATTTTGTGTGGTTGTGCATCGCAGAGCAGGGGCGAGTTTATCTAGATAACGGTCGCCGCGTGAATAACGCTCACGGCAAACGGGGCCTAAGAAACACTTTAGAAAGCGTCGACGCGGCGACCGTTATCTAGAGAAACTCGCCCCTGGTGACTCAAACAGCTTGCTTTCTAGTAGAAACATAATTAGTCCGTCACCAAGACGGACTATTGCGATGGGCTGGTTTGTATTATTTTTGTTTTTTGTTTTGTTTTGTTTTTTTGGGGGGTTTTCTGTCTGTCCCAAGGATATGTCCCGAACCGCTTGACCGAATCGCGTCAAATGTTGTGTGAAGGTGTGCCTCCTTAATAGGAAGAGATCGGCGCAAACCATTTTGCCGTCGTGACCTTGACCTTGACGTACGACCTTGAAAACCGAAAATCTATTTTTAGCCATATCTCGGGCACCGATCAACATAGGATGTTGAAACTTGGCATGAAGGTGGTTTGGCTTATGCCCGTTCTGATGATGGCATACCGATCAAGGTCAAGGTCAAGGTCAAAAAGATCGCTGGAGCCTGAAAATCGGAGGGTCATTTTTTTCTCCTTCTGTCTGTCCCAAGGATATCTTTCGAACGGGTTGACAGAATCACGTCAAATTGTGTGTGCTGGTGTGTCACCATGAGAGGAAGGCATCCGCGCAAACCATATTGCCGTCGTGACCTTGACCTTGGCGTACGACCTTGAAAACCGAAAATCTTTCAGGGGCCATAACTCCCACACCGTTAGTGTTAGAGTCTTCAAATTTGAAGGTACTTTGGCTTATGCCCGTTCTGATGGTGGCATACCGATCAAGGTCAAGGTCACGGTCCGGGCGATCTGTAGGCCTTGAAAGTGGTAGGGGTCTACACATTGGGTTTTAAGCCATATTTTCCACATTGGTACTTGACAGAAGCGCTTCAGATTATGTGTGGTACTGTATACCCTAGAGAAGAAAACATCCGAGCATAAATTATCACCATGCTGACCTTGACCTTGAAGTGTGACCTTGAAAACCGAAATTTCCTTCTTTGCGCTATATGTTTCTTCTTCAAGCTGTATCTCGTGAACTAGAAGACAGAATCCCTTCCAATTTTGTGTCAGGATGTGACACTCTACGGGGTGTCGCAAGTGCGTGGCATTGCTGGTGACGGACATGTCTGCCGCTCGGCGACGCCCTTGTCTATGAATGTTTCTCTACATGTACCCAAAGTTTCAAAGCTGTACCACGAAGTGCAAATTTGACCCAATTTCGGTGTGCTGCTTGCAACCGAGCAGCATTCAAATAGGCGTTCAAGACTGCACTTGGTCATCTCCAAACATAGAACACTCAATGTTTTAAGTAATGTTTTATTTTTTGTGTATTTGACGGCTTAACCCTTTCACCGCCAAAGTCGCATTTTAGCACCATTGTGATTTAACACCTATGTCACTAAAAGGCATCAAATTGGGGTCTATTAATATTATCCAAAGACCCTATTGTCTTAGTTTCGGGAAGGAAGGAGAACTTTTTTTTTTTATATATGTCACAGAAGAATCTCCAATACTGCAGATGAACCCAGGTAAATTTAATGGAAAGTTTTGGCTGAAATGTGGTTGGCGGTGAAAGGGTTAAGGCTTTGGTTAGGGTTAGGGCTATCGTCAGTTTAATTTCAGATTGAATGGTTAAAAGATACACAATCTAAAGTTTCGCTGAAAACCGACATTGTCACGCGAACGGTATCACTTTCCATATTTGGAGATGACAAAATGCAGCATTGAACGTCTTGTATTCATTCAGAGCAGAGGGTCGATTTGTGCTCTCTGCACAACGAGAACAGTGAAATCAGGGGGTGTAACTATGGTAAACTAAACCTGGCAGCCTGCAGCTCTGGGAAGTCAACCATGGCAGTGCCTAGCTCAGCTAGTAGCTGGAGAGAAAGGCGAGGTAATTTTAAGCCTTATATATAGCTAGCTGGTTGGGCTACCTTGAACAATATTTTGTTTCTTTATTTTTAAAAATTTGGGACTTTACTGGTGTTGCACTGTCTCCGGGCATTGCCTCCAGCCCCAGGATCGTTCCCACCAATATTAATATAGATCAGATACATTGTACTATACGACTAATGTCCCATGTGTGTCTGTTCCAGACTGGATAATTTCATTCATTACCTTGAACAAGCAGCTTTATTCATACTGCTTGATGAGTTGATGGCAATACCGGGGCGGGGATACTGCAATGAATCTGGGGAATCTTTCTTTGTCTATGCCAACAAAATTGCCTCCTAATTCATTGTTATAATTATGCTACACGCTTGACTCTTCTATTTCTAAGTTCTTTTTTTTTCTTCAGGTCCTTACTTAGGCACTTCATCAATATTCAAATATAACTCAGAAACCAGGTGTTGCGAAAAATATGTCCCGAATTGTTTGCTGTTTCAAGTGTTTGGGAAGGATTCACCCCTGAATACATTCAGAGGCATCTTATGTTGGTCTTATTTCCCCGGTGTCACAAGAAATAAGTCCCACCGTAAAATAAGTCCTGGTCACCGTAATATGCGTGTGTGCCGCAACCATAACCATAACTTCTTATTTTTTTAAATAGAGAGATTTAAGTGTTTAATCTACACGGGAAAAAAACACGAGAAATTTGAGTGGGATGGTTTTACTCTACATCTTTGCCGAGAAATCGATGTACAGACCCATGACACTGCTTTTGCATTTTTCCAAAATGGTGGACAATCTAAACAAACACCCACGCAGACAAAAATAATTAATAATAAATTTCAGAAAAATATCGCTGACCTCTCGATATTTAGTAAAGAATCCTCTGCCCTTCCTGCATGCCACCAGATGTCTCTGACTGTATTCAGGGGCGAATCCTTCTCAAACAGCAAACAATTTGAATGAGGAAAAGGGCATCATTTCAAGTGGGACATAATTTTCCCCAATGCCGGAACATACTAAACTTGACATTCAGAAACACATGGACCAGTTGGTGATTTCATCATGACATTCAAATTTAATGCTAAAAGTAAAAAATGATGTTTGTTTTCAATTTGGTACTTTTTGAGGGAAGGGGACAAGATGTGTGCCTGACCAGGGGCAGAATCAAGGGATTATTTAGATCTACCATATTTAGCTAACTGCTTGCCCACCCCCATTAGGGCCGGACCTAAGTTTTTAAGGGGTGGGGGCTAATTCATCGAAGGTGCGAAGCACCAAGACCCCTAGGGGGGTCTGGGTGCATGCTTCCCCGGAAATGTTTTAAATCTGAGAAGCAAAATAGTGCAATATGGGCATGAAATAAAGGACTAATGACATTACTGTTCATACCCCTATTGAAACATGTCTTGTTGAACCATTAAGCTGCTTCCACACTGTCCTACAAAAGGGAACGACCATTAATACTCGTGGCAATGTCATCATATATTATATTTCTCCTCAACTGACAAATCAAATCAAATATGTTGAACAAATAGGTTTTTGAGAAAAAAAGGGTGAGGGCTGCAATAACAGTCAATTCCCTGTATAAGGGGAGGAACATATACACACAGAAGTTCCTGCGGAAACCCATACACAATCTGCCCAAAAAATCTGGAAGTATTATGCAAGAGTGTGTACACTACATGCAGAAACTTGTGCGCAATCCCGTCCTTATTTCTAAGTGTATGGGGTTTCTATACGGAACTTGTGGATTGCGGACGTAATGTATACAAGCCCTTGGAGTGGAGAAGGTAATCTGAAGCCTTCTACTAGTTCTAGTTATATCCATAAAAAATCTTTTTCATATTTGGATTAATGTGGATACTAGGATAGTGCCTATTATTGTACTGATTATCATTTATATGTATCACAGATTCTGACCTTGGTAGTGGTGGTAGGTTGGATCGTAGGGGAAAAGAAAACAAAGTTTGTTTTGACAAAGAGCTAAGCTCGAAAGCTTAACTGTCTTCTTCTCCCCTATGATCCAACCTACCACCACTACCAAGGTCAGTTTTCTTACTTGGATCAGCAGTCAACAATTTTTTTTTTATTATCATAGATTCAGCTGAAGGAAGGGCAGCCTTTGAGAAAAGAGAGAAACGAAGAGTCATCCGTCGACTGCAGGAAGCCATTGATGCCAAGGACGTGAGCACGGTGACAGAAATACTGCAGAGAGACAGAGAGTTTGACGTCGACTTTCGTTACCGCGGCCAGACCGCTCTGCAGCTGTCGGTACGACTTGGTGTCCCAGACATATGCAGACTTTTACTAGATCGTGGTGCTAGCGTAGACGAAGCTGACGGAGAACTGAACTCTCTCCTCAACGTGGCTTGCTGGAACGGATACTGCAACATAGCCAAGCTTCTGATTGATCATTCAGCTAACCTGGATTTTGAGAACGAGGCGGGCTGCACACCCTTGCATGCCTGTGCCAAGAAAGGCCATGTGAACATTGTCAGGCTGCTCGTGGATGCTAAATGTAGCCTGAATGCCGTGGACAGACTGGGCCGCACTGCGATGATGCTGGCTGCTAGGTCGGGGCATGGGGAGGTGGTGCAGGAGCTGGCATGCAGCGGTGCTGATGTCAACTGGATCGACCAGCAGCACAAGTCTCCTCTTCTGGCCGCCGCAGAACTGGGCCACCTGGACATTGTGCACACTTTGATTCATGCAGGTACTGACATTTACACATACTATGTATTTAAGAACATGATTTACATGGATGCTCCTTCTTGCAGGATGTCCTGAATTGCAGGATATTTAAATTGTCTAGAGCCGGCGTCACCGGATTATGAGAATTTGAGAAGCAACGATTTTCTTGCACATACACACACACTTGTACAATTAAAAGGGCCTATATAAGCATTTGCTATATTCAAAGGAATGTAGCACTTGTACTAGTTTAGAGGGGTGAAAAAAGAGCAGTAAATGTGTGTGTGTGTGTGTGCGCTGCCCCTGCACTCCGCCGGGGCTGCCCCCTTGCAGGATTTTTGAAATTTCCCAGGAGCACCCATGGATTTATAATTATTGTTGAGATGGATCTAGAACTGCAATTGTTTATGTTGCTGTCGCATAACAGTTATCTAGACCAAGGTTTTTGGGGAGGGAATTCTTTTTATGTTAGTTTATATAACAGTTCAAACAGAACATCAGAATTGGCAGCAAGTCTTTTATATATATATATATATTTTTATACCTAAATTACTTTATAACATAAAGTGGATAAACACAGAAGTGCATAGCAAGTTGTGCACTTTGTCTTAAATATTTTATTTGCATATTAAACGTAAAGGTTATAATGTTTTAGTGGTATACATTTTATTATTCCATTCCACCACCATTCATTGCAGTTGTAATTTTGAGTGTGTGTGTGTATGTGTGTGTGTCATAATATATTAAATTCCACCACCATTCATTGCAGTTATAATTTTGAGGTGTGTGTGTGTGTGTGTGTGTGTGTGTGTGTGTGTCATAATATATTAAATTATTCGTAACATATTCAATTGGTGGGTGTATTTTTCTTCCTTTTAAATTAATACCTTTTTGTGTACATGTGCATTTCCCTTGAAATAATAATGTAACGTGTAAATATGAGTAAGTGCAGAGTGCACTTCTTTTAGTGATGTTCTTTTTGTGCTGTTATTACTTGTCATAAATTTTGATGATTTGTTTTTATTTCAATACCTTACAATTTACATCATCTTCCTATCTTGTCATTGTAAAGCGCATAGAGCATTTTCAATAGATTATTGCGCTATATAGATAAAATTATTACTATTGATATTAATATTATTATTATGAGAACGGGTTCCAATGGTTAAGTGTTGATCCTAATGCTAGATGCAAGTGTGGATATGAAAGATTGTGGAGACGAAACAAAGCCTCCTTCTTCGCAGTACGTGGCCACAATCAACACACTGATTATTATGCCACGGAACCAGGGAGGTTCATTCGCATATGCTGGAAGAAAGGGCCAGGAGGCCAAAGATTAAAGAAAGAGAAGAGACGACAAATAAAAGGAAAATGCCTAACTTGATGGGAATCTGCAGGAGAGGGGGGAAGGGAGGTGGGGCTTTTGCTTGGTTGTTAGACTGATGACCCCTGAGTGGGGCCACCAGCCGCTGCAGGTGCAGTAGGCGGGTGTCCTTTGAGGAACTTCCTTCATGGTGGCATGTACATCAATTATCATGCTGCTATTGTTCAAGCACATATTGTTCAATATTATGTTGTGTGCATTGTATCATTAGATTTAGATTTTTCACTGTTGTTTCTAGGTGCCAGTGTCCAGGATCACAGAGGCCACACAGCACTGATGATGGCCTGTATGAAGAATCATGTCCATGTGGTGCAAGTTGTATAAGGCATTATGCAATAATTCTGTAAATTGTATATTTGTGGGAGGGTTCTGTGCTAGTGTGGATATCCAGGGTCGCGGAGGCCACACAATGCTGATGATGGCCTGATGGCTGTTTTGCAAGTTGTAGGATAGTATGTCATTGCTGTGAGTCTACCATATTTTTCGGACTATAAGGCACCCCCCAATTTTTTATTTTTTTTTTAACACATTTCAGATTGTGTTACTGTAATTTTCTGACTATAAGGCGCACCCCCCAAATTTTACCCAAATTTCAGATTTTTTTTACTATATATTTTCTTACTATTTCATCAGTCACATTATAAGGCGCAGGGGTCTGAGTCTTGGAGAAAAAAGTATTGCCTTATAGTCCTAAAAATATGGTATTCTATTTTCTTACTATTTTATTTTGTCACATTATAAGGCGCAGGGGTCTGAGTCTTGGAGAAAAAAGTATCGCCTTATAGTCCGAAAAATACGGTAATCATTTGTTGTTGTTGTGAACTCTAGGTGCCAGTGTGGATATCCAGGATCGCGGAGGCCACACAGCGCTGATGATGGCCTGTATGAACGATCATGTCCAAGTGGTGCAGGCCTTGCTGGATAGCAGGGCCAGTTCTGACCTGTGCACCACCAAAGGGACCACTCCTTTGTTAGGTAAATGTCTGTATATCTGTCAGTTTTAATTACATAAATTCAGATTCTTGCATGGGGATACCAGGGATATTTGTCTTTTGTACAAATAGTTCCTCCACCATTTTGAAGTTCTGTGCTTGTAACTTCCTCTACTCTGTCACTCAGTCATTCAGTACCTACTAGGATGATCAGTAGGTATTTGGTATTTTGTATATATTCTAGTCACAGAAACTTATCTCTGTGAAATTCAGCACCTATCTTCTTTTTTTTTTTGGGGGGGGGGGGGGGGGGGGGGGACAGGGTGAGGAGGGGGCACACTTGGATAACCTAGCTATCAATTTGGCCAAACCAGGCAGCGGGATTTCTCCCTGTTCTTCCCGACTTTCACGTAAAGCGCGCGGGTCAGACTAGCTTTAAGTCCCATCCGAAGGACTCGACGTTCAGTTCAATTCTCCTGTCAAACTGGAAAAAAAGGGCAAGGCGGGAATTCAAACCCGGGTCACTCACGCTGGAGTCACGCATTACATTTGGCAGGTGAACTTCTTAACCACTCTGCCACCTTATAGGAGGTATATTTGTGGAAATGACTTGCAAGAGTAAAGCTTCTTTTAGTTTTAAGTTGCAATTTTGCTGTTGAAAACACATATTGTTCCTGGTATCTGTATCAAATCAATACCTCTGTGTGTGTGTGTGTGTGCGTGCGTGTGTGTGTGTGTGTGTGTGTGTGTGAATGCATGTTTGTATGCTGTCTACAGAGGCTGTGAGTCACCAGTACATGGAGTCGGCCAAGTTGTTACTGGCGGCAGGCTGTGATGTTAACAAAGCAGATCGCATGCACCAGGCCCCTCTGCATGAAGCCATCAGACAGGGTCAGTTATTACCACTTTGAAAAAATATTTTAACAAATTTGCTGGGAAAAGCAGACAAAGAAAACAATGTCAATTTTTTCTTCTTCCCCTCCCCCCCAATTTCATATGAAAATGATGAAAAATTGGAGATAAAATATGTAAAATGTATTTGATATATGTGTGATTTTCTTAAAGAGACGCAATTTTTTTGTTTTAGTTTTGAGTAAATTTTTTATAAGTATTTCATAAATTAGTGAGTCAGTTTTCACTTTTGGTAACTGAGGATTTCGCTTTTTCAAGTCTTATTGTCAGTAGTTGAAATGTTTTTTGTTGTTAAAATATTTAAATAGCCTACTATGTGTGCTCCATTTTATAATTACAGTGGAACCTCCCTTTTAAGACCTTGAAAAATCATCCAAAATAAGGTTTTAAGTGGGAGGGAGTTGTATAAGGGAGGTAATTTTAATACTTACAGAGAAGGGCAATGTCTCAGAGAAGTAGGTCTTAAGTGGGAGGGAGTCTTATAATGGGGGGTCCTTATAAGGGAGGTTCCACTGTGTATAGTAAATCTTGTTACATTTTAGGGAAGGTTAGTAGTTTGGAGTACTTAATGTTGTAGTAAGTAAATCTGCTACTGTTATGTATGTGAAATCTTATCTTAAAAAAAGGAAGAAAACAGTCGGGCGCTTTCACCTTTGTGGCTTTAATTTGGGGGGGAAAGTATGGATAGTACTGTGGAACCTCCCTTATAAGACCTCCCATTATAAGACTCCCTCCCACATAATACCTACTTCTCTGAGACATTGCCCTTCTTTGTAAGTATTAAAATTACCTCCCTTATAAGACCCCATTTTGCTAATTTTTGAAGGTCTTATAAGGGAGGTTCCACTGTAACAAAGAACAGTTTCAAAGAACAGTAACTCTAAAGTATCTCCAGGCGAACGCAAAGAACACTAACTCTGGACATCGAGATAGATCTAATAACGCAGCGTGAACTTGGTTGTAATTTGTGTTGATACCTGTGTGTTGGACAATACTCTTTCCATGCAGAGTTTCCTGACTCAGACCTGTCAGTCCTGCTACTATCAAATTCGTCGCATTGGCTATATTCGTAAATATCTCTCAGATGAAGCCACAGCAAAGCTTGTTACTTCCCTCATCCTATCTCATCTTGACTACTGTAATGCTCTCCTTTCTGGCCTATCAGTCTCTTCTCTATCTTGTCTCCAGCGTATTCAAAACACAGCTGCTCATCTTGTCCTCAGGAACAAAAAGTTTGATCATGTTAGCCCTCTTCTCCATTCTATGCACTGGCTTCCTGTCGCAGATAGAATTGAGTATAAATTAAACACCCTTTGCTATAAAGCTGCTCCATCTTACCTCTGCGACAACATTTCCATCTATATGCCAGCTTGCACTTTACATTCAGTTTCTGACCCCCTTTCTCTCCAGATCCGTTGCGACAACATTTCCATCTATACGCCAGCTTGCACTTTACATTCAGTTTCTGACCCCCATTCTCTCCAGATCCGTAGGTATAAGCTTTCAACTGTTGGTCAGCGCTCTTTTGCTGTCTCAGGACCGACCTCCTGGAACAAACTTCCTCTTTCCCTCCGTCAGCGACCGACCCTCTCTGTTTTCAAAGCTAACCTCAAAAGCCACCTGTTCCCCCGTCATTAAAGCTCCGCTCTCTTTCTCTTCCTTCCCTTGCCTTTAGGTCTGTTTCTGCTGTATTCCATTTATGTTATACGTGTGTGTTCGCTTTGTATTGCGTTTTTGATTGAATGCGTTATGAATGCTAATGTGTGTGTGCGCTTTGATTTGATTTGTATCAAGATTCAGCGCCTTATAAATGCTGTATGTTGTTGTTGTGTTGCAGTTTCTCAGTATTTCGACCCTGCAGAGAGTGAAGAAGCGGTGGGTCTGGTCAAACGTCTGGTGAAGAGTGGAGCCAACCTGAATTTGGGAGACAACCAGGGCTGGACCCCGCTCTACCAAACAGCTTACGGCAGACACCTAGGTATAATGGAGAGAAAAAAAAGCTGGCAAAGTGTTGTGAAGCGTTCTGCAGACACAGCCCTTCAGTTCTAAGCAATTCACTGACTCAAGTGAAAAGTCAGGGGAAAAAAAGAAGAAAATAAAATTATATTAAAATAAAGATTTTAGAGGGGTGCATGGAAGGTAGGAAATGAGCCTTGATTTGATTTGAGTGGATGGAACAAAGATCAGAAACCTTTTTTTTCTTCTGACCTGTAGAGCAAAGATCTTGCAAATGCTGTTATGTTTAACTCATTCCGGACGAATTAAGAGTATACTTGGAACATCGATTTTTTTGTCTAAAACCTGTCTAAATCCATGTTTTTTTCAGTCCAAACCACGTGTTTTGAGTTACATCTCTTCAACACTGTTCCAGCTTTCGTTTTACTTATGTTTGGTACTTCTATCTTAATTTTTAATGTTAAAAATGTCAAAAAAATCGGCCCTAGACAAGCCTCAGAAAAAAATCCAATACTTTTTCTTTAACAGTGATAGTAATAAAGAGACTAATGATTCTGATTTTAATGCAAGTGACCACGATCTCAAAGCGAAAAATAAACTCGGATCAACCAGTAATGTTGTCAAAACTGAATCATTGACAGTGTGAGTGTTGTTGCGCTTCTTATTTGTTATAACATTTTTTCAAGGCAGCCCCAGGCCAGTAAGGCAGTGAAGTCCTGAAGGGGTTAAGAAAGTACTGTCTTGTTATGTCTATCATCGGCTAGACAAAGCAAAGGTTCAAGAAGATTAACACAGAATCCCAGACTTCTTTGTAGACTTTAAGGATTTTTTGTTTCTCAGTGTTGCCACTGGTTGAACTGTCTTAGCTGAATTGCTGAAATTTGCTTCTCATTTTTCTCAAAATGAATACACTGCACTTCAACAATTGCATAGCTGATACACTTTGGAACATCATGCAATAGCACTTTTGGTGTGTTTTGAATACCTCAGCTATTTGTGAGAGAGAGTTTCAATTTATGTATTAATTAAGCTTAGCTAGTATCAGACTAAGCTGTATTTAGATGTTATAATCGCTATGGACTGCACATTTGCTACTCTACTAATGTGAAGCCAAATCACTGTTGCTTGTATGCGTATTGCTCTTCTCCCTTTTCTCTTCGTTTTTTTTTCTTTATAATTTTCTTCTTCTAATTTTTATACAATTAAATGTTGGTGCGTTTTCAGAACTGACCAAGCTTTTGGTGGAGAGGGGGGCTGACCTGTCCAAACTGACCTTCAGTGGTGAGAGCGTCATGCACGCCGCAGTGCACGGCAACAGTCTGGACATTGTGCAGTTCCTCATTGACGCTGGTCAGTTGCATGATTTTTGTGTAAATCGAGAGGTGCCAACAAGAACAGCCTTTCTGCCTTGTTCATTCCTTTTGTGATAGGCACTATTTCAAGCACCCCTCGGGATACTGAGTATTACAATAATAATAATAATGGGGAAAATGTATATAGCGCCCATTCTACGAAGTAGGCTACAGGGTGCTTTACACATAACAAAATAGAATAACAACATGAAACAGATATCAGTAACATGATCAGCAAGTGCAGATAGTAATCAATAACAAAAAGCAACTACTACTAGTACTACTACAGTGGAACCTCCCTTATAAGACCTTCAAAAAACATCCAAAATGAGGTCTTATAAGGGAGGTAATTTTAATACTTGCAAAGAAGGGCAATGTCTCAGAGAAGTAGGTCTTATGTGGGAGGGAGTCTTATAATGGGAGGTCTTATAAGGGAGGCTCCACTGTACTTACAAAAGGCCTAAAACAAGTTTGAAATGACACAAAAATGCAAACATAAAAGAAATGATATGAACACACATTACACATGAACCCTTTGATATACACGCACATGTCACAAAGATACACACATGCACACACATACACACACACGTATACATAAACATATTGCACATACACGCACACACACACACAGACACACACACACAGAGGCCCGCACGCGTACACACACCTTGCACACACACACAGAACACGCACAGAGGCCCGCACGCGTACACACACCTTGCACACACACACAGAACACGCACAGACAATGTGGCTGCCTTCCACTTCTATGTCGGTTTCTCTCACACTTTCTTTCTCAACATGAGCAAAGATTCTGTATTTGATGATAGATCTAATAATCTGTGTGTGTGTGTGTGAACAGGGTGTTCAGTGAATGTGGCCAGTAAGGATGGCCAGACTCCTTTGATGGTGGGCGTCATCAGCAAATCAGACATCCAGGTCAGTTGGCCAGTGGAGGCCTCTCCTCACCTCCCCCCACCCCACCCTCCTCTAATCCCATCTCTGTTTCCTCTGTGGAGGTCAAGTAGTGTTTTCATTTGATATAGGAAAAAGGTTACTTTTATTTTTTTTACTTCCAGTTTAACCCTTTCACTGCCAATGTCGCATGTATGCACCACAATGGTTTAACACCCATGTTACTAAAAGGCATCAAATCAGGGCCTGTTATCCGAATACCATATTTTCTTAATTTTGGGAGGTAAGGGTAGGCCTAATGTTATACATGTCACAGAGGAATTCCCAATATTGCAGGTTTTTTTTTTCTCTACCCAGTTAAAATTAATGGTATTTTTTGGCTGTAAAATGATTGGCGGCAAAAGGGTTAATAAGAAGTAGAATACATTGAAAATGGGAACGAGGGGTGTGCAGTTCCCTCTCCCTCTCTCTGAGTGTGATTGTGTGTGTGTGTGTGTAAGCAATTCTATGGTCCACATCACAGAACCTAGACCATTGAACCAGTATTAACGATCTAAACAAAATGTAGTAGAATGGTTTCTTAGGTCCTCTGGCTGCTTCCCTTGTCAAATTCGCCCAAAATAGCAAGCCATATTATTATTAATATAAGTGAATCTTTATCCCTTTCGCTGCCAGACATTTTTCAGCCAAGAAATACTCTTAAATGGGTAGAGATTTTTATTTTTTTTTCAATATTGGGAATTCCTCTGTGACATGTATAACATTAGACCTATCCTTACCTCCCAAAATTAAAAAAAAATAGGGTCTTCGGCTCACAGGCCCTGATTTGATGCCTTTTAGTGGCATGGGTGTTAAACCATTGTGGTGCATAAATGCGACATTGGCGGTGAAAGGGTTACAAAATAGCACAAGTAGTTTAATCTAAGGCGCGCAGACCCATGTTTCAGGTGTTATCAGCGGTTGTGAAAGCAGGGGGAGACATCAACTATGCTGAGTACAGTGCACTGCACACGCCCCTGCACGAGGCCATCCACCAGCACTACAACAAGGCAGCCTGTCTCCTCATTGATGCTGGTACACTTTATTTTTGACAAGTCCATACTGTCATTATTCTCTTGTGTTTCTTCTTTTCTGTGTGTCAAGTTTGAATTTTACAAGACTAAACAAAAACCACAAACGCCCATCATATATATCATTTTTGGCAAATTTTCAAGTGAATTGCTCGAGAGAGAGAGAGAAATTCCCACCGACTGCTAAGCCATCCTGCGCCACATAAATTTCATTCAATGTTCAATTTAAATTGTGAATTTTTTTTAAATTCAAGATTGATTTTTGTGATTACCCACATAATTTTCAATGTTCGATTTAAATTGTGATTTTTTAATTATTATTGAAGTTTGATTTTTGTGATTACCCACATAATTTTCATTTGTAATGAATTGCAGCTTCCCATTGTTTGATTGGATGTGGATACACATTTGACCTGGATCAACATTTATGTCTAAAGTAGAGTTAACGAAAGGTATAAAAGAGTTAGCAACCCCATGGATGCATCTGCATGTTTTCAGATCTTTATCATTCAATGAACATTACTTTGTAGCTAAATCTCTGCCTGGAAGTTTATGACATTGGAGTCAATAGTTTCTAGTAATCAAATTTTGGGTACCATACAGATATAACGATACTTTTTTTTCCCTAGACTGAGACCCCTGCGCCTTATAATGTGACTGATAATATAGTAAGAAAATAGAGTAACAAAATCTGAAGTTTGTGTTAAATTTGGGTGGTGCTTCTTATAATCATGTGCGCCTTATAGTCCGTAAAATACGGTATATGTGCTTTGGGCTCTTTAACATACCAGTAATCAAATTTATGTGTGTTGTCACATGTGGATTAACTCTTCTAGCGCCATGTATTTTAAAAAACTTTTTTTCCCTTGCAGGGCTCCTAGTCGTCCCGCAAAACAAGGGGTCCCAGGGACTCCTTCACTTACAGACAGTATAGAGGGTCCTAGAGGCGGGCTAGAGGGTCCCAGTGGCATTGCGAATGCTCAAAAGAATTTTTCTAGTGCATCCCTGGGACCCCCTGCACATTCTTTTAGAGGGTCCTTTAGAATTTTAGTACTTCATAGCCCTGCCTTGCCCAAGTATCCAGGGTGGAGTATCCATTTTTTAAAAAGTGAGCATGCTTCACTTTAATGGACAAAACAGTGACATAATATCTAAAAACACACAGGCACGTGGCAGGGTGCTTGGCTGCGATATCAGGCATGGTAGACCTTAAAAAGTCCGCGAAACATGCTTCACTTTAACATTGAAACAAAAAAGTGAACATAAGACTCTCATTTATTGAATTTTATTGAATTTTCTTCGGCCCCCACCCCCGGCCATTTTCCTGGCAGGGTGCTTAGCTGCCAATGTGCAACCGCCTTTGGTGGAGTGTAGAGTAACATCATCGGCCAATGTATTTGCCCCGTGATATCGTGGTGTTGTGTGGTTATGCTTGCAGGCTGCGACCTGCTGGCCCAGAACAAGGAGCGACAGAGTGCGCTGTGCATGGCCAGCCAGAAGGGCAACGAGGCGATCGTCACTCACCTGCTGCACGCCCTGCCACGCCCCCTGGTGTTCACCACCCTCTCCGCCATCCCCGCGCATGCCGCTGCCAAGGAGGGGCACGCCCATGTTCTGCAGCTGCTGGCTGAGGGGGGGTGTAACATCAACCAGGTAGGTGACGCTTGCCTTAGTAAATTGGATAGATGAAGGGTTCAGTGCAGATGTTTATCCTTCTTCTTCTTTTTCTGTGCTCCCAGGCCATAATGGGTAAGGTACGTATGTGTCAGGTTTTCAATTTTCACTGGCCTCTCTGCTGCGTACAGCTGACACATTCCGATTTCGGAGGAGCTCAAAGGAGAAAAATTATTTGGAAGATTTGTTTTGAAAAAAAGGCAGGAGAATGGGCCAATAAGTCAGAAAGATAGTAGATGATAGAAAGCAAAGGGAAAAGGCAGAGTCAAAGAGAGTGACAGATTAGAGGAAGTTACAAGCACAGAACTTCCAGAAGGTGGGGGAACTATTTGAACGAAAGACCCCCTGGTATCCCCACGGGGGACAGATGTTTATCCAATCCAATCCAATCACTTTACTCACTTCGAAACAGAAAAATCCCTCCAAGGGGATACCCGGGGTCTTTCGTACAAATAGTTCCCTCCACCTTCTGGAAGTTATGTGCTTGTAACTTCCTCTAGTCTGTCACTCTCTTTGACTCTGCTTTTTCCCTTTGCTTACTGTCATCTAATATCTTTCTGCCTTACCGGTCCATTCTCCTGCCTTTTTTCAAAAAACACTTTCAAAAAGATTTCTTCCAGCCGAAGTCGGACTTGCTGGGCCTAACTATTTCTTACGCATCTGCGCTCATAATTGACAGGAAACTGTCTGAGCGACCGAAGAAGAAGAAGTCTCAAACTAAGTTCTTAGTGTTTTCAATCTGCATCGTTCAACAGAATGCTTTGCCCAGGTAAAGCCAAAATCACTGCTGTCTGTAGATGCTGATCATACATTTTCCCAGTGTTATTTATGTTTTCACCTGCACACATATCACATTATCTCATAATCGGGTTCTTATTTGACTGTTTTCATCATCAGTTTTGAATCATCATTCTCTAGCATACTGGTGATGTGATATTGCACAGAGAAATGTTTACCATTGACAAAACAGTTGTTGTCGTGGGTTCTTTTCTGTGTGCAAAATGAGTCCAGCACAAAAGAAACTTGTTTTTTCCTCTCTTCCAAACAACTATTTGCTCATGCCACCTGGTCTAATGGAAGGCAAAAAGATTTTGTAAAGAAAAAAATTGATCAGATTGAACACATAATTATTGTGTGCGTGCGCGCTCATGAATGTGTCTGTCTGTTCAGATAAACCTGGATGGGCTGACCCCGCTCCAAGTGGCAGTCAGCGAAGACAACTTCTCGGCAGCGCGGCGTCTGCTTCAACTAGGCTGCGACCCCGACGCCCATGCCAAGGTAACCCGCCTGCAGAAATGCTGCATCACCAACCAGGACCCCCACCCCCACCTAGCCCTGGAACCCCTCTTCTTCGCCCTCACCCACCGCAACATGGACCTCCTGCGCCTGCTCTTCCAGTGCTACACCCACGTCCCCTTCCGCGTCGCACGCACGCTGAGAGCCATCCTGAAAACGTCGCGGGAACTCGCCGCGCATTTCGACACCGCCATGAAGAGGGAGCTGGCTGGGATTTTTCATTCCTACACGGGGGAGCCCCGGAAGCTGCAGGATGTCTGTCGGAGCGTGATCCGAGCCAGTGTGGGCGTGCCTGTGATGGTGAAGGTGAGGAGTCTGCCGCTGGCTTCCAAGCTTCAGGATTACATAGCCATGAAGGAGGTGTTTGAGGGGTTTGATGACCAGGACCGAGAGCAGGAGGAGCTGAAGGGAAGGAACGGCGTGTTTGGATGGAGTTGACCGATGGGTGTAAAAGAGGGGAAATGTTGCATGATGTTTGTGTAGTCGGTGTAGAATGTCCCGCCTGCAACGGCGTGTGCACTTCTGAGTTTGACCTCCCAAGCCACGTGCGTGTCCTCAGATAAAGGCACAGCGAGTTCTAGTCATGCTTGGATCTGAGAGACGGCCAAGGATACTTCAATCGTCATGAATATTGGTTTCCAGAGTATAGTCAGAGAGAGGCAACATCCGTATTATTTTCCGGAGAGAAATATTACTGGCTGAAAAAGCAATTGAGTTATTTTTTCGTCGGTGGATTATCTCTGTTTTACTGGAGTAAATATGGATGCAGTTGTGAAAGGGCAATAAAAAGTTATGTATTTATATTGTGGTTGTCTATCATAGTGATATATATTGGGATACTTCCATTGTAGAAAATGCTTCACAATTTTTTTTATCTACTTTTCTTTTTTGTTGTTTTGCTTTTTTGTCATATATGATAATTGATTGATTTGAATATGGTACCCCATGTTTTCACTCAGCATATAAGAAAATACCAGAATTGTCTGTAACTTAGTTTGGATAAAAAAAAGAAGGAAATTACTACATTCATGTTAAAGATTGTCTTCATTGACCCACAGACATTACAATTTTATCTCTCCTAAATTGTCAAGATAATGCAAACCTATTGTGAAAAGAGTGCACAACACCATTTTTTGTATTGTGTCATGATTGTTAATGCAATAATCGTACCCCATGCCATCCTTCAGGCAGTTCAGGTGCCATTGAACAGTTGTCATCTGCTGTTGGGGGAAGAAAATATAAAAGCATATTGATGCCTTGATGTGATGCATAATAGATTAATGTGCAAAATAATTTATTTTTAAATACTTCCATCAGTTCCATGCTTTATATGATTATTTTGTCATCAAACGCATGTTCTAAAACTCATTACCAATAGCATTCTTTCCCCAAATGGCAGTGTTAGTCGAGAACTCTGCCTATGCTTACAAATGTTGACTACGTTGGTGCCAGGACTTTTGTTTTACTGTTTTTACGTCCCATCATACTCAATTTCGCAGTGTTGTGTTATTTTGCATGTGTTGCCCATTGAATGGACTTAATGTTTTTTGTTGCATGCTACCCATCAATGTTGTCCCCTACTCCTTTCTGCAGCCGTTGTCCCAGTACATCCAGTGTGTTCTGTTGCGTACACATTTACAATAATTATAGCTCTCAGCATTTTGCAAGTGTTATGCCAAAGAATTGTACCAGCATTGTCTCAGATTACTATTGTTACTCCTGTTAAAACGCTATTCTTAAGAGTATGGTACTGTCTGCTTCTTAAAACATTCTGTAAAATGTCCCCCCAAATCACACTTAGACTTTGATAGCTTTCAAATGTTACAAGTCATGTTACAGCAAGTGTTCAAGTTTTAATTTACAGGTTTTTCATAACATGCTTATGTTTTGTTTCCTTGATTGTTTTAGCTCGTTTCCTTTTTTTTTCTTAAAAAAAAAAGAAGTTGTTTCAGTGATCTGGTTGCAATGTTTGAGATTGGCTAAACAAATTGAGAAAGAGGAGAAAGCATCTCCTTGTTCATCAACTGTGTTGACATCTATGACAAAGTTGCACGAGATAAGTATAAAAGACAGATAAAAGTTCACAATAAATGCCTATGGACCTGATTTCAGGATCTTGGATCTGATTGAAAAGTCTTACAGGTCACCCAACAATAGGTATCTGATTCATTTTTAGTAAAGGTTAAGGCAACATCGTTGTTGACACAATGTGATTTCTGCCCAGTGCTCTGAATGTCAAAGTGAAGAAATTCAAGGATTTGGTTGTGCTCCAGTTTCCAATGGATGAATCGTCCCACAGAATGCTGATTAGGGATGTTGCTATGAGTGGGAAATTTAAAGGTCTGTAAAAAAAATACTAGTCCACTGGTATTTTTTAGAACTAAAAAAATAGTTCCAGTATTACATTTTTGATTTTGTGTTGTTAATTTTCTGTGTGTGTGTGTGTGTGTGTGTGTGTGTGTGTTCTATTATTAGTCTGTGTAATGTTCAATGTATTTTCTAGTCATAAGCCTTTTTAACCTCTTCACTGCCCCGTCACGGATATTTCCGTCAACTTCTGGTAACCTATAAACTGCCCCGTCACGGAAATATCCGTCATAGGGTTATTGTAAGAATTTCCTTTTTTCTATCCATATGCTTTTCGCAGTATGTTCGAATGCATGTGAGAGTGTTCTCAAAGGATAGTATATTCAATTCCCGTTCAGAAAAGTATAGGGTATATGCACTTTTATTCAGAAATTGTTGCGATAGACTTGAGAACCTAAAACGGCTTGGCAAATAGTTGCGCCGGAACCAGAAATGGGCTCGGCAGTGAAGGGGTTAAAGTGTGTGTGTGCTTTGCATGATGTGTGTGTGTGTGTGTGTGCATAACAAAGTGTTGTGTTTTGCATGCTGTGTGTGCGTGCATAAATAACCAAGTGTTCATTGTTGCTTAAAGTTAAATCAACAAATGCTCAGGGGCATTTTTGTATTCAGTCGTTGTACTTGAATATTTTGTAATCTGTGTGTGCAAGTTCTCATTCAGGATGAACATTGTATTTTGCAAGATAGAGCTTTTTCTGTATTGGTTGTTTCTGACAATAAGTATGCTCTGCTAATTTCAGTACTTTGGCTCAAAAGCAGACCTGTTTACTCTACTCTTTTCGAGTAGTATTCTACTCAATTTGGATCTCTACTACTCTTCAAAATTAAAAATAATGTTAGATTCTACTCATTTTCAGTGAACATTGTTTGATGGTTTAATGAATAAAACTACACATTTTGCACCAAAACTACCGGTACTCATTTCAGCTATCCAGACTACTCAAGACTTGTGTAGGGGGTAAACAGGTCTGCAAAAGGCATTACAAATAATCTGTGTGCAAGTATATATATTGTTTGTGGTGAAAGAAAACTGCCATTAAATTATTTGTTAAATGTTTGTGTGTGCCTTACATGACATACTTAAGCAGTGTGTACTTTTCCAAAGTAAATAAAGCTTTCTAATTTTTGCTGTGAACAGACTTTATTTTCATTTTTGCGAATTAAAGAACAAGTCTTCGCTGTCTTTCATTTTATACTCTTTAGTCTCAATTTCTTTTTTGCTGGCACCTATCTTTAATAATAATACACTTTAAGAAGGAAAAAAGTCATGTTTATTTTATTCTAACGGATACCTTTTTAATGCTAGTGCCATCTACTTGCATAAAATTGCAAACATCAAAACTGGATTGAAATTCTGAGGTGTTTGACATTTTGGACAGGCAATCCTTAAAGGGGACATAAAGTCCAAATGGAAGTTAATCTCTACTGCAAGATTATAACTAAATAGACTTGTATCTGTAAATAAAAATTCCATTTTAGAAGAGTAAAAACACCATTGAAAAGTGCCAGATTGAAGGTTTAAGGATGCCACTATTGTATGCCATGTGATGTCACAGATTCAGTTTCCCTTAGATTTCTCATGTAGGGCTAAGTCTATTAGAGAAAAATCATGAACACGGGCTCACTTTATTCAACAGCAACACACTAGGAAGAGAAGGAAGAGTGAGAAGCTCTAAATTAATTGTACTTGATGATGCCAGTCTGGTGTTGATCTGTCAACAAACACTCTGATCTCTCTCTCTCTCTGTGCCTCATCTGAGTCTCTCTCTCTCTCCTTCCCTCCCTCCCTCTCTGAAATGACACACACACAATACCTTTAGGCTTACTGCCCAAGCATGTATGTGACGTCATATTCATGGGGCATACAGTGGCAACATGGCAACGCCTAACATTCTGCACTTTAAAGTTGATTTATTTCTATTCAAAAGACTTTTGTACAGAAAGAAATGCGCAGTGAATGTTTATTACACATAAACATTTATTTAAGGCAGACTCGTCTTTTGACTTAGTGTTCCCTTTAAAACTGAAATTTGAACTCCAGTAATTTATTCCCTCCCTTATTTTTTATTATCATTTTTCACACCATTCTTTCTCAAAATACTTTCACTCACAAAAGAATGATAAAATATTGACAAATTTTATTTACAATAATCCAATCGTTTCTGTTGACTAACAAATCTAAAGTTTGAACACAAACTAAAGGGACTTACAGCTAAAAATATGTTCTTTATACAAATCAAAATGACAGACCAGTTAAATCTAACAGGAGCATTGAAAACAATATCCAGAGAATTTTCACCCAGAGATTTATGACTAGAAAGGCCATAAAATTTAATTTATCAAACTCTACCCTTATGGGGGATCAAGAAGATTGCAGAATACACTTTTATTCAAAATATTAAGAACAATCTTTAAAATTTTAAATCCTTTGTGTCATTACCATCAATTTTAACTCTTAATGCGCTCTTCTATTCCGTTGTATATAGCCTTCATAGGTTCCTATAACGTACATGATCCAGATATGTTTAAAAACGGTATATTTGTGGGGAAAAAATGATGGGCAAAAGACCTGACTAATGTAAAAATGTTGTACATACAGATGAACACGTTCATCTTAACTTTCTTGGTCACTTTCAACACTGTAGACAAACCTGCCACAAGACCATAGTAGAACACTATAATACAAAGCTGTAGACATACAGACGGGAGTAATGTTGTATTATGAATACATGTAGACTACATGTAGACTAAGGTATTTGTGTAAAAAAAAGAAAAAGTATTTGTATTGTATATTTGTGAATTCAAGTTGTATATTTGTATGTGTAAACATGTGTGTATGTAGGTATAAGTTAGATGGATGGATAGTTGGTTGTATGCGTGTGCATGATGTGTGTATGCGTGTGTGTGGTGTATGTGTGCGTGTGTGTATGGATGTGGGTGTGGGTGACCGAGGATTGTAGGTGCGCGCAATGTTTAAAATAGTCGCATATTTTATCTTTTGGCTTTTCTACATATCATGTCTCTGTTTCTATTGTGTCGTTTTGTTGATTTGTTTTATCGCTGCAAAAAGAATTTCCTGTAAAATGGACAATACAAATAATGAAATATTGATTGATTGAGTACAGACAACCACACACAATTCATTCATGTTCGTTTTGACATACACAACTTTCACACCCCAGATTATTGTGTACTGGTGTCTACTTCCCTTCCATTGTTCCCTAGATAATCTGTAAAGTGATACAACCTGGAGATAGTAATATGAAAGATTCTCATTTTACAGAGGCATCCATCCTTAATACAGGAAACTGACCTTGATGGAGGAGGGTAGAGGATCCTTAGAGGAGACTAAGGCTCAGTGACATTTGAGCTTAGCTCTTCATCGGACCAAACACACAGTAGACATTGCAGTATGATGACAGTCTGTTTTCATTGACAACTGTTCGAACGGGGGAGGAGTGAACACATATCACAGGATACCGGACTTAATACAGGACTTTAAATTTTTGTTTTTATAGAACTTCTGCAAATAAGCAAGTCATATGCTTGCATCTCAAATTGAACTGATCCTAATTCCCCACTTTTTTTAAATGGATTCCTTTCACCTTGTAAATTTCTTTGATTAGCCTAGTGTCACATGATACATTTCACGCTAAGTGTACCTATTTAAGCATAGTATAACAAGATTAATATGAAAAGTATTCAGCGTCCAATGCCTGAAATTAAACATATCCCTTAAAAAGGACCTTATTCAATATTTTCTTCAGAAACAATGATGTATCCTCTTTCTTCCTTGCAGCACAGTTTCGTGCAAACACACATCAAAGCAGAAAACATGCACACGGACAAACAAAATATCAGTAAATTTTGTTTAAATACTTGAAAAAATACTCAGATCACAATATAACGAAACATATTTGTTACACATTTACTGAAATATACAGGGAATGTTTCTGGCTTCATTAAGTAACATAAACAAACCTGCCAGGAAAAGTTGTCATCGTAAGAACTAAACAAGGTAATGGCCACAGAAGGTCATGAACGTATATAGAACATCACTACACACATAAAAGTTCACGAGTATCGACGCAGCATTACTACAAATAGAATAATAAACATAATACATATTAAAACAGGGATGTTCTCACCAGAGAATTTTCACTAAGAAATTTATATGACTAGACTGGCCATAAAATATAAATTGTTACCCAACAAAATTGTTCATTATGCTATGAAAAAGATCATTTTTAATTAATAAAACAAAAGTCATGCACAATTTTCTGAGAATAAAACAACTCTCTTCACAAACTGTTCTCAAATAAGACCACATGGTTGGTAAACAATGTTCACATCTACTGCACTTTCCATTACAAATATAAGGTTTTACAGCTTTTAACCCCTTCCCTGCCTGCCAGGAGATAGTCTCTAGTGTGTGATGTCATTGATGATGTCATCACTTTTGATGTCATAGTCCTGGGATGATGGTTTTTGGTTTAGATAAGCCAGGAAAAGATATATCTCTAGACCATTTTCTCAGATTGAATCTAACAGATTTGTTTTAAACTTTATAATAAGAAAATTGATAATTTCTCAGTTTTCCTGTGGAAGTGAAGGGGTTAAGGATTAAACATGAAACCTAAATAAACTTTTGTCAAAGTAAGAAACACAAAATTATACAGTAACATTAATATCAACAAAGAGATTCCAATCGTAAGTTTAAACATAAGTTCAACAAAATTCCATGTTAATCTCAGCAGCACACTGAAGGCAAGGCACAGACAGAAACAAAAGCACAATCACAAAAAAACCCAGGTGAGAGAGTGAGGAGCTTCAGAACAAAGAAGGGGGTCTGTAAGCATGCAGTGGGTGCAGCATGACCAGGGAAATAATGACTGCAGAATGAGGTCCACAGAACAAACAGGTGAGAGAGTGAGGAGCTTCAGAACAAAGAAGGGGATCTGTAAGCATGCAGTGGGTGCAGCATGACCAGGGAAATAATGACTGCAGAATGAAGTCCACAGAACTAACAGGTGAGAGAGTGAGGAGCTTCAGAACAAAGAAGGGGGTCTGTAAGCATGCAGTGGGTGCAGCATGACCAGGGAAATAATGACTGCAGAATGAGGTCCACAGAACAAACAGGTGAGAGAGTGAGGAGCTTCAGAACATGTCTGTAAGCATGCAGTGGGTGCAGCATGACCAGGGAAATAATGACTGCAGAATGAAGTCCACAGAACAAACAGGTGAGAGAGTGGGGAGCTTCAGAACAAAGAAGGGGGTCTGTAAGCATGCAGTGGGTGCAGCATGACCAGGGAAATAATGACTGCAGAATGAAGTCCACAGAACAAACAGCTGCTGCTGTGGGATGCAATCACACATGCGAACATGCATACACACGCACATACTTTTATCCTGCACTCCCAGCGGAAAAGTTTCTCTCTCCTGCAAATATGTGTAGAGTGGCACAGTGGTATTGCGTTCGCTTCGTGTCAAGTAAACCCGAGTTCGAACCTGGGTACAGGGGATTTTTTTCCTCTCATTCTGCACTAGGTCTTAACGGTCTTTCGGATGAGACGATAAACCGAGGTCCTGTGTGCCCATGCACTTAGCATACGTTAAACCCAGTGGCAACGAAAAAGTTGTCATTTGGTCAAATTCACCCCCCCCTCATCAGTGACAAAAATCGCATGCCAAAAAAAATTGGGTGGCGCGCCTCTGGCTGCGACGCGCTCTCCAGGTGGGAGCAACCCGACTTTCACAGAGCCTCTGTGACTATAAAGTACCTAATATAAAGCGACGCAGAATCAAACCCAACCAGTATGAAGGCTTCCAGTCCACAAACATCCTCGAAAAACAGGTCATAAACCACTCGCATGGATTTCGTGTCCAAGAATATCGAACAGAGCAATATCGTAGCTTTCTTCGAGCGGACTGGAACAAGTTGAGCGAGGCCACCGTCAACGCAGGATCTATCAGCGCATTTACATCAGTGCTGATCAGATCTCCATCTGAGCCTGCCCCAACTGACCACTAAAATTAGATCCCCCCGCTTGTTGGAAATGGGGCCTGTTCCTTCCCGGCTGAACTGGGGGTATTAATGGTCTTAACCCAGTGCAAGCTTTAGGTCTAACTCTTTTTCCTTTCTATGTTTTCTGTAGGTACATGCGCCCTCCTAGTTCCGTCGCAACTATTGCCAGTATTGGCACCTGCAACGTACTGATCCTGATCCTTGACTGCAGATGGCATGATGAATGACCATTACCCATGCTGGTTATACACAAGTCCAATTTTCCCCAGGTAATGCCCACACAGGCACTTTTTTTTAATTTTCTTCTTCTGATCATGCCACACACTGTTTCTGCAACAAACTTATATTCCAGCAATTATGCTTTGTGCCTTGTTGTTGGAAATGGGGCCTGTTCCTTCCCGGCTGAACTAGGGGGTATTAATGGGGAGGGGGGGATCTAATGTTAGTGGTCAGTTGGGGCAGGCTCAGATGGAGATCTGGTCAGCGCTGATGTAAATGCTGATAGACTATAGAGTCTGCGTTGACGGTGGCCTCGCTCAACTTACAGGTCTGCGAAATATGCTGCAAATCCCTTGTAATCT
>CM065682.1:22224403-22239403 GCA_017654935.2 Phymorhynchus buccinoides
CCCGTCATTTCGTTGTCAGTAGTGCGCTACGCATACAATGCCTGTTTTCTTACAAAAAGGAAACGACGCTAAACGTATGGTTATGAATCTGGAACAAAGAACAGTTGTCTTTGAATCGATAACAATAGAACTTCAATTGAAAGCCAAAGTCAGTCAGCCACTTTCATAAGAAATTCGTTAATAATGGCCAACCAGTTTAGACAAGAGACTATCTCGGTCACTGCACTCTGGATTTCGTACAATTCACCATTCAAAAGGCAGGTGCGTTTTGGTGGGTTTTTTCTCAGTTTTTATTGAATAAAGTAAAACGTACCTTTCAACTTACATTGAGTTTGATTTCACCATTTACTAAAGTGAATTTTCCTATAATAAATGTCTACCTGTGATTTGAATTTGATTCAACCGAAAACGTTTCTTTCATTAAGCGTGTAGTGTATTATTTTAGTGTCGTATTCTCTGTTTGTGTCACGGGAAAATTTGGAATACGGGGAAATTCGGAATCATTCCGAGATTGGGAAAAGTAATTGCAGACATCAACTGAACGAGAGAGACATAATGATAATAAAATGATCCTTTATTTTACAACGGTAAAAGTATTAACATAGAGTAGACATTTTTCACACTTGCCGAGAGAGAGAGAGAAGAGAGAGAGAGAGAGAGAGAGAGAGAGAGAGAGAGAGAGAGAGAGAGAGAGAGAGAGAGAGAGAGAGAGAATACGAATACGAAAGAGTGAACAGTTGTTTGACTTTATTTGTTCTATTTATATATATATATTAAAATGAGAAAGGGCATAAAGCAGGACATACAACAACGAGTATAGGCAAGTGTTTTAGTTCACGTTGTCTCTGTCTCTGTCTTTACTCTGTGTTTACTATACATAATGTCATCTATGACTATGCGTATATGGCCATTAATACTGGTTTATGTGATATTGTGTTATTTCTATAAATAATGTATGACTGTGAACACGTGACCATTGATACTAATCTATTATGTGCGTTACCTGGGTTATTTTATTTTACAACATAATAGCCAATTCATGCGAAATTATACTATGTAAAGGAAATAGTTGTTCTTGTTCTAGAACTAATTATTTGAAGCAATATTTTGTTGATAATCATTTCGCTATGAACGGTATTTATTATTGCATATGATGTTCAATAATCACATTATCACCATTGTTTATGCACCCTTTACATGCGCAAATAAAAACCTTTCAGTGTTCAGTGTCCTCTCTCTCTCTCTCTCTCTCTCTCTCTCTCTCTCTCTCTCTCTCTCTCTCTCTCTCTCTCTCTTCTCTCTCTCTTCTCTCTCTCTCTCTCTCTCTCTCTCTCTCTCTCTCTCTCTCTCTCTCTCTCTCTCTCTCTCTCTCTCAATCCCCTCCCCTCTGACATGGACAGAAGGCCTGGATCAGTAAACTTTGTGAATTGTGTTAATTGTGTGCGAATCTCTCTCTCTCTCTCTCTCTCTCTCTCTCTCCCTCTCCCTCCCATTTTCATCAATTCATAAATAAAACACTAAGAAGCCAGACTGATAAGCTTAAAGCACATGATTTTGTTTAAACACTAGTCAGCACTGATACAATGCAAACCTTTGCCAAGAAAGACACACGATTCCTGTTGGCTTAGATGATCCTGGGCTCTTTAATTTCAATATAGTAAACAGAGCAACAAACATCTGTGACAGACAATTCGTAAGCAGTGAAATGAGGCAAATTAGTAATACAAGCAAATTTATTAGTAAACAAAATTAGAAGTTTGATTATTGTATACACGTATAAGAGAAAACAAACTTAACACGTATCAGTGCCAATAGTGTCATTCACATTTTGCCCATTAGACAAAGGGTATTTATCAAGTTTCTTAACATTAACATAACTGCATAAAAATATAAATATAACGAGCAATAGCAAATGTCATAAACTTTCATTTCGTATGCAGCAGGCTTTGGGCAATCTTTCAAAAAGCTTGTAATGTCACGAAATGGTAAGGCACAAAACAAACTGATCCCACACTCTTCCTTCTATATATTTACTGAAGATACTCAATCAAAATATTGATTTACACAATGTTAATGTTATATTCACGTCTTGGTATCCATGAAATGCATTTTATACACGTAGAAAGAATATGGGCTTTATTTTCTAGATATACCATGTAAAATATAACACTATATTGTATTAAAGATTAGAAGGCTGAGTCATTCTTTAATAAATACTGATTTGCTTATACATTATTCTCTCTACTTTGATTGCCATGTTCTGTGTTGGGTTAGAGGTATAATATGAGTACATATGGTGCTTCCTTTTGTAGGGAAGTTTCTGGGCTTGTTATCTGTACTTTCTACCCACATAGAGCTAGGTTGTGGTGTCATATGTGGCTTTGATGCGGAGTTTGCCTTTCATGGAGAGTGACCTACCTTCGTTTATTTTCACTAGTGCCATCAAAGTAAAAGTGGGAGTTGTGATTTCTCCCAAATTTCAAAGCAATTTCCAAAGTTTTGTTAAACAAAATATTATATTACTATTGTGCAAGAAATTGTTTAGAAGTCTTTAAAACAAATTGGTTCTTTTTGTTATTCTTATTTCTGATTTAGATTTTATAAAGAAATAATGGCAACATTCATTTTGTTTGCATTCTGAGACGTTTACCTACATACATTGTTTTAATCGTTTGAAATGGACGCAACGACAGCCATCTTACAAACTGCAATACAAAACAAGGGCATCGCCGGGCGGCAGCAACCCATTGTTCCAATGCAAACCCGGCCAGAGTTATGTCCTCCCCCCCCCAATAAACACACCACTTTCCACCCTTACAGAACGCATAAAATACATAGCCCAAAATTTGAAGCGATTCTGTTCAGTAGTTTACGAGATACAGCTGAACTTTTATACAAACTTCCTTGCACCGAGTGATGTCCTCTCCCCCCCACCCCCCAATAAACACACCACTTTCCACCCTTACAGAACGCATAAAATACATTGCCCAAAATTTGAAGCGATTCTGTTCAGTAGTTCACGTGATACAGCTGAACTTTTATACAAACTTCCTTGCACCATGGTACACCACCACACAAAATTTGAAGCGATTCTGTTCACTAGTTCACGAAATAAAGCTGGGGGAAATTACATAGCCCAAAGAAGGAAATTTCGGTTTTCAAGGTCAAACTTCAAGGTCAAGGTCAGCACGGTGTTGATTAACGAAAGGAAGCTTCCTTTTCAAGCTGTCTACCCCTCTGCCAATTTTAATCAAAATCCAAACAGTAGTTTTTAAGATAATCGATACACAGACAGACACACAGACAGACACACACACAGACACACAGACACACAAACTGATCGCAATACCTCGGCTTCTGGCAGTTTGGAAATGAGCCAATTTAATTGCAGCATCGAGTTGCTATCTTTGCGGTCCGTGGTGAAGCTGTGCATTATTGACTGTCTTTTGATGAGTAAAAAAAATAGAATCCATTCACAACGGGGTTTAGCCGCCTTGCAGGCTTGGCCATCCCGCTCCCGATTATTTTGTTTTGTGCTGTTTCCAGTGATCGTGTGGGTCTAAATTTTTGTGTATGAGTGTATGAAAGTATCAAGCATGATGTGGTCGACATATAACGTTGACATTCCTCCGTGTTTCCGTCTGATCTTCATCTACTTCTTCCTTCAATACGCCCAAGTGATCTGTTTTAGATGGCCGCCATTCTCCGCCCAATCTCTCGTGCACCCTTCACCACCCAGCTGTGCGTTCGTGAGTACTGTGCCCCGCAATGACACTCTTTCGTTTCGAAATAACACTGTTGAGAACACGTACACTTTCACCAAAGATGAACTGTTGAAAATAGGCTCACAAGTGCGTACAGATCTCGACCCAAATTTGATCGCCCACCTGAAGTCTTTAGGTATCCGCCGCAACTTGCCCCAACGTCGATCGTGCCGTGGTGGCACTAGAAAACAGCGACCTATAAACGTTGTGTGTCCAGTTCGTCAGCAAGCAAGAAAAAACAACTAGATCTACCTCTTCCAGACTCTGCTTCTATGATCCCTGTATCGCCCACTCCCCCCTCTTTCGTCAACCACAACAACCTGATAAAAATCACCACCACTGCAAAACCTACCCCGGACATTATGTTTACTTCAGCATTATTCAATGCCCGGTCTGTCAACGATCCCATGAAACGAACTGAGATCTCTACGTTTATCATGGACAACAGCATCCAGCTCATGTTTCTCACTGAGACCTGGCTGAGAGAACACGGTGATGAGCCCAAGTGCTCTGATCAACCCACATCTCTGTCCCTTTTGACCACCCTGCATTTGAGCTTGTCCAGTCACCCTCTCCCTGCCCCACACGACTGTCCACTTCTTCTGTCTGTATCGACCTCCTTCACATTTGAGCTTGTCCTCGTCACCCTCTCCCTGCCCCGCACGACTGTCCACTTCTTCTGTCTGTATCGACCTCCTACCACCCTGCATTTGAGCTTGTCCGCGTCACCCTCTCCCTGCCCCACACGACTGTCCACTTCTTCTGTCTGTATCGACCTCCTACCACCCTGCATTTGAGCTTGTCCTCGTCACCCTCTCCCTGCCCCGCACGACTGTCCACTTCTTCTGTCTGTATCGACCTCCTACCACCCTGCATTTGAGCTTGTCCTCGTCACCCTCTCCCTGCCCCGCACGACTGTCCACTTCTTCTGTCTGTATCGACCTCCTACCACCCTGCATTTGAGCTTGTCCGCGTCACCCTCTCCCTGCCCCACACGACTGTCCACTTCTTCTCTCTGTATCGACCTCCTACCACCCTGCATTTGAGCTTGTCCGCGTCACCCTCTCCCTGCCCCACACGACTGTCCACTTCTTCTGTCTGTATCGACCTCCTACCACCCTGCCTTTGAGCTTGTCCGCGTCACCCTCTCCCTGCCCCGCACGACTGTCTTCTTCTCAGTATCGACCTCCTACCACCCTGCATTTGAGCTTGTCGACCCTCTCCCTGCCCCACACGACTGTCCACTTCTTCTGTCTGTATCGACCTCCTACCACCCTGCATTTGAGCTTGTCCGCGTCACCCTCTCCCTGCCCCACACGACTGTCCACTTCTTCTGTCTGTATCGACCTCCTACCACCCTGCATTTGAGCTTGTCCGCGTCACCCTCTCCCTGCCCCGCACGACTGTCCACTTCTTCTGTCTGTATCGACCTCCTACCACCCTGCATTTGAGCTTGTCCTCGTCACCCTCTCCCTGCCCCGCACGACTGTCCACTTCTTCTGTCTGTATCGACCTCCTACCAGCCGCAAGAACAAACAGACTGACACCAACTTTCTTCATCAATTCCATGATTTGTGTGAATACTGTAATTCCCTATCCGGATCGTTTATCATACTGGGCGATTTTAACGTTCACTATGATAATCCTCTCCACCCTACAACTGCCAAAGCCCTAGAACTTTTGAACATCTTCGACCTGACCCAGACTGTGACAGAACCCACTCACGACAAAGGCCACATCTTGGACTGGGTGGTGCAGAGAAGTGACAACACCAGTGTGAAGGAAACGGTGGTGTCTCATGACCTCACCTCCGACCACTGCTGTGTCATCAAACACTTTGACATCAATATCCCCCGCTCCCAGTCAACCTACATTACAAAGCGTGACCTGAAGGCCATCGACAGGACGGCCCTGAAGAACGACCTGGCCGCTCGTCTGTCCACCCTGACGCCCTCCACCCTCACCGCCGCCACTCTGGATTCAGCCCTGACCACCACGCTGGACCACCACGCCCCGGCCACCAGACACCAGGTGTCGTCAGCCAGGTGTGACCCCTGGTACAGCGCAGCGGCCGAGCAAACGCGGGCTGCCAAGCAGCACAAACGCCAAATGGAGAGGCAGTGGACGCGCTCGCATCTGGCTGGCCACAAGCATGTGCTGAACCACGCAAAAAAGGCTGTCACGGACATAGTGCATGCTGCAAAAACCACGTACTATTGTAACAAAATCAAAGAAAGCTTTTCATCTGGCAGATTATTTCAGGTATCCAATCAGCTACTTGGTATGGTAAAGACCTCACCCCTCCCATCCATTTTCCCACTCACTGAGCTCCCAAATCGTTTCATGCAGTTCTTTAAAGGCAAAATTTGCACTATTCGAAACAATCTTGATTCAGACTTCTCCCGTTCATTTGTTTCTAACAAACCCTGTTTTCATGGCCAGCCCCTGACCCATTTCACCCATGTGACTCAAGATGTAGTTAAATGGACAATTCTTTCTTCTCCACTCAAAACCTGTGAACTCGACCCATTTCCCTCTGACTTGCTTGTAGAATCTCTTGACATTTTGTTGCCTTTCATCACTGACATCATGAATGCATCCCTCACTTCTGGGACCTTTCCTGACGAGTACAAGTGCTCTTTGGTAAAACCTCTGCTTAAGAAACCCTCGCTTGATCCTGATGACTTGAAAAATTACAGACCAGTTTCAAATCTCCCCTTTTTGTCTAAAGTACTTGAACGCCTTGTTCTTTTGCAACTAAACGAACATTTGACTCGCAACAATTTACTCAGTTCCTTACAGTCAGCATACAGACCCCATCATAGCACCGAAACCGCCCTTCTTAAGATCATGAATGATATCCTAACATCCCTTGACAATGGTAAAATGTCCGTCCTTACTTTACTAGACCTCTCTGCCGCTTTCGATACTATTGACCATGCTATTCTACTAAACAGACTTTCTTATTCCTTTGGTATTTCTGGCTCTACTCTCTCCTGGTTTAAAGCCTATCTCTCAAACAGAACTGAAACAATCTCAGTAGCAGGCCATAAATCCACTCCATCGACTGTTAAGTATGGCGTTCCCCAGGGCTCTGTCCTGGGACCTGTGCTTTTTGTATTGTATACGCAACCCCTTTTCAACATTGTTAAGAATCATTCTGTAAATCATCATGCCTTCGCTGATGATAATCAGCTATGCACTGAAGCAACTCTTTCTGACTTCGACTCCACTGTTCAAGGTCTTCGAGGATGTGTCAGTAATGTCAAAACATGGATGAATGAAAAGAAACTCCAATTAAACGACAGCAAAACTGAAGCCATCATAATGACTTATAAAAGACTCTCTGTTGACAGGTCCCTTCCATCTTCCATAAGGATAGGTGACTCGGATATTGATTTTGTTCCTTCTGTCAAAAACCTGGGCGTCACTATCGATTCCAACCTTACAATGAAAACACATGTGAACAATGTCTGCAAAATAGCCTATCTACAGATTCGTAAGATAAGTTCTATTCGCCACCTCCTTACCACTCAGGCAACACAAACTCTCGTCTGTTCTCTCGTCTTGTCTAGGCTAGACTATTGTAACTCTCTGTTATTTGGTTGCCTGCAGTCCTCAATCAAGAAACTTCCGAAAGTTCAGAACGCAGCTGCAAGATTGATTTTCAAAGCAAAAAAAGACACAGCATATCACCCCGCTACTTCACACTCTTCACTGGCTTCCAATTTCTGCTCGAATTCAGTACAAGGTCGCATGCCTCACCTTCAACTCTATTAATGGAACTGCCCCTCAGTATCTCACTGACATTGTACAAACCTACACTCCCACCCGACATCTCAGATCTTCCTCCGACTCATGCCTGTTCTCCACTCCCCGTATTAAAACTAAATCCTTCGGTGAATCTTCTTTTTCGTACTCTGCTCCCTCGGTCTGGAATAGCTTACCACACAGTGTTCGCCACTCTTCCTCTGTTCAGTCTTTCAAAACTTCTCTGAAAACTCATCTTTTTGAAACCTCATACTCTCACCTCTAATCCACGTAGTCCTTGATGATATTACCCTGCAGTATGTGTGTGTGTGCGTGCGTGCGTGCGTGTGGGGGGGGGGGGGGGGGGAAGGGAGGGGGGGGGGGGGGGGGAGGGAGGGCGAGAGAGATTAATACATGTATTTTGTATGAACAGTCTCACTTATTTTTAATGTTTATATTCATTGATACTTGTCTTCATGTTGATTATTCTTGGCTTGTCTTTAATGTGTATGTTTATCTGTATGTTAGTGTTTAGGCCTTTGTTCAGCGCTTTGAGCACCCTGCAAAGGGAGTTAAGCGCTCTATAAATAACCAGTATTATTATTATTATTATTATTATTATTATTATTATATGATTTCATCAGGGATCCTGTATAATGAGAGAGAGAGAGAGAGAGAGAGAGAGAGAGAGAGAGAGAGAGAGAGAGAGAGAGAGAGAGAGAGAGAGAGAGAGAGAGAGAGAGAGAGAGAGAGAGAGAGAGAGAGAGAGAGAGAGAGAGAGAGAGAGTGTGTGGACCGTGTGTACGCATGTATTGGTGTATTTCTTCCTGCTGCTTGTTGACATTTTCATTACCGCCTCTTGCGGTCGGTTTGTGTGTCTGTGTGTTTGTGTGTGTGTCTGTCTGTGTGTATCGATTATCTTAAAAACTACTGTTTGGATTTTGATTAAAATTGGCAGAGGGGTAGACAGCTTGAAAAGGAAGCTTCCTTTCGTTAATCAACACCGTGCTGACCTTGACCTTGAATTTTGACCTTGAAAACCGAAATTTCCTTCTTTGGGCTATGTAATTTTCCCCCAGCTTTATTTCGTGAACTAGTGAACAGAATCGCTTCAAATTGTGTGTGGTGGTGTACCATGGTGCAAGGAAGTTTGTATAAAAGTTCAGCTGTATCTCGTGAACCACTGAACAGAATCGCTTCAAATTTTAGGCTATGTATTTTATGCATTCTGTAAGGGTGGAAAGTGGTGTGTTTATTGGGGGTGGGGGGGGGGGGGGAGAGTACATGGTGCAAGGAAGTTTGTATAAAAGTTCAGATGTATCTCATGAACTACTGAATAGAAGCGCTTCAAATTTTGGGCAATGTATTTTATGCGTTCTGTAAGGGTGGAAAGTGGTGTGTTTATTGGGGGGGGGGGGGGGGGGGGGGGGGGGAGAGGACATAACTCTGGCCGGGTTTTCATTGTCACAATGCGTTGCTGCCGCTCGGCGATGCCTTTGTTAGTTTCTGCGAGAGTGAGGTGTTATCAGAGAGTGAAAATGCTGGTGAATGAGGGTGGATGTCTTTGTTGTGAGTGAGAATCATGTTATTTTTGTTACTTTATTTCTTTGCACTGGAATGCTGGTAGTATGACTATCTTGTTGATTTTAATGCATGTTTTTAATGTTGATTTTAATGTTGCTTTTGTAAAGCGCATCGAGCATACTACTGTATGGATTCTAGCGCAATATGAAATAACAATTATTAATTATTATTATTCACTGGTTTTCAGGCTTCTTTGCTGCACTCATATCTTTTACGTACAACTCACCTCACCTATGTCTATGTTCTGTGCATCCACCACACCATGCCATCACACCATAATAACAGGCTCGTTGATCCCATGACATCCAAATGTAAACAGATTACCCAATAAGCGTTCAGCAACACGGCAAAAGTAGATTCTATTTTAGTCAAGAGTTTACAACGACAGATACCATAATCATAATAAGCATCACAAAAAATATTACTTCTATGTTATTCTGCCCAATAGCATAACAATGACAAAGACCATAATACATGTATTTAGTTTCACAACCAAATGTACTATTCCCTTATTCTTTCCCAGAACTAACGATGCTCAAGGTCATGAACAGACTACAGTGACATTTAAAAGCATCGTAAAATGAAAAGCATGTCAACAAATGATTGAGCAATCTGTCTTTATTTTTCATTCTTGACAACGTTGAAACGTTTAGCACCACACGAGGAATCAGAAGCAAACCAAAATATACAGAAAGCAAAAAAGAATGAATATAATTATCTTTATTGATTTAGTGCACATTGCAAAATGAGAAGGGATTTTAAAATAACGTTTTTATTAATGCCTTCTGCTTATCAGAACATGGCCTGTTTGTTTACGTTATAATACTGACGTGCATCTAAATATAAAATCGTTTAACCTATTCAATCATTCACAATCCTGGTCAATATATCTAGATCTAAAGCTTGAGCTTCTTAATTCTTATTCATGAAGACTGTAACATTCTGCAAGAGAAAAGTTTCACAAATTCTTTCCTAAACTTTGCTCCGGTCAAGCAGTAGAGATAAAAGTTGATCGCATGGTTAAGAAAACCCACTTCAAACGTGAAAGCCCTGATCAGGTACGCTCTGGCTTGGTCATAAGTTGACATTTTTTAGTAACTAAATATGTAGAAGGAAATGAAGAACACCATCATGGGCAAAGTCAGAACTACGAATGACACAGACACTGTGATGACGGTCAGTGTCACAGAACTGGCTGCTTTCTCTCGTGCTGTGACAGAATTTTGTTCAGCAAACTTGTGACGCACTTCACGAATGGTGGCCCTCAGTTTCCAGATCAACACACAGTTGGCAACAAGGATACAAGAGAAAGGTAAAAGACTGTAGAGTGTCAGGTAGATGTAAGCAAACACATTCTGGACAAACATCGCGTAACTGTCAGGAAACAAAATACACATATACTCGTTGGTTTGCTTGAAGTAGCGCAGATGATAGCCGTACAGATACTGTGAGAGCACTGCACCAAAAAAGAGAGCTATCCCCACCACTACACCAACGACGAGCCGCCGTGTGCACACTGCATTAACTCGGTGCGGCCACACCACGGACACGGCTCTGTGAACTGTCAGACTGACCAGAAACCAGGCGCTGGTGATGGTTGTCGTACCCCCAGTCCAATTCCATAACTTGCACAAAGCGTTATGTTGAAAATGAATCCAGTACCCGAAAGCCATTCCAACATATTCGAATAAAAACGTACAATCCAAAACAACTAAATCAACAAGAGCTAAAGCGATGAAGTAAATGTTCACCACAGCTTCTGATTTGTCTCTACGCATGATGATGATGGTCATGATGTTGCCAAAGTTGCCCACAAGCAGGACAAAGGGCGAGCCATACAGCCACAAGCTTTGGCTGAGTTTGTATAAGGGGTGAGAGTACACTGAGGAGTCGGCTGTTTCAGCTGCATTCTCTGTCATCATTGTTTTATTCCATAAACCTGTTGATGTGTCCGAAATCAACATCGTGAAGACGAATCCGGCAAGCGAAGTTCTGCAGATGGGTTCTGGTCGTTTCAAACAGCAGCTAATTTCTGAGAAGTATGGCATAATTCTTTTTTTCTTTTTGTTTGAGTGAAGCTTTTTAAACTCCTTTCAAAGGCTTCTATGTTGTTGTTTATCATTTGGGCAAGCGCACACACACGCGCGCGCGCGCACGCATGTACAAACACGCACGCACGCACACGCACACACACACACACACACACACACACACACACACACACACACACACACACACGCACACACACACACACACACACACACACACACACACACACACACACTGCACACACACGCGCACACGCACACACACCTGCACACAAACACACACACACACCGTTCCAGTCCTATCTCTCTTTTTATCAATCTCTCTCTCTCTCTCTCTCTCTCTCTCTCTCTCTCTCTCTCTCTCTCTCTCTCTCTCTCTCTCTCTCTCTCTCTCTCTCTCTCTCTCTCTCTCTCTCTCTCTTTCTCTCTCTGTATGTATGTGTGGTTGTGCAAGGATGGTCCCACAGAAAAATATATAACTGAGCTGACCTTGGCCTTTTTATTTGACCTTGAAAACCGATTTTTTTTCTTTCTTGAAGCCATACGTTTTTACTTACGAATGTCAGACTTGGAATTGGGGTGCATTGTCTATTGGCGTGTCCGAATATTACACCTGGAAAAAATTGAATAACCAATGAAATTATCAGAACCCTTTGCCCTGTCGCAAAATTGAAACTGCTGTAAAATTCAATCAGTTCTGGAGAATAGGAGATTTTCCCCCAAACTGGAAAGAAGCCAGCTCATTCCTAAGGGGAAAAGAACAAAACAAAAATAGCTTCATGTTACTGTAAATAGAAAAGTGCCAAAAAAGCTAGAAATACAACGTGGTTGTAGGCAAGGCGACCCAATTTCACCGTATTTGTTCGTTTTGTGTTCAGAGATACTTGCATGTAAAAGTCAGAGAAAACAAAATATCAAAGGCATTACTATAAATGACACTGAATTCAAACTTAGTTTATTTGCAGATGATACATCCTTTACGTTAGAGGGAGATAAAGAATAATATGAACATATTTTCAAAACTTTAACAGAATTTGGATACCTATCAGGCTTAAAACTAAATTTTGAAAAAACATTTAACGCTTGGTTAGGAAGTAAAAATAATTCAAGCTGTAAATACCTACCACATAAAACTATGAAATGGACCCTCCCTAAATATAAACTGCTAGGTATTTGGTTCTCGAATGATTTATCAAAACTTACAGAACTAAACACAGCAGATATAAATTAACTGAAGTAGTTAAACTATTTAATATCTGGTCAAAAAGAGTATACACACCTATTGGTAAAATCGCACTATTAAAATCAGTCATTCTTTCAAAGTTGATATATTTATGGATTATTTTACCAAATCCTCCAGACAAAGAAATAAAAGAGTTGCAACTCAAATGTTTTAAATTTGTATGGGGAAATAAGCCCAACAAAATAAAAAGATGGTATGCAGTAAACAGGATATAGAATGGAGGCTTGGAAATACCAAACATAAGTACATATATACAGGCTTTGAAAATTATGTGGATGAGGAAGATATACTTAGGAAAAGCAAAGTGGAATAAGATCTTGGCCTCTCAGTGTCCTGAAATAAAACAAATTGATATGTATGGCCAAATGTCCAAATGTAATATCTTTTTGAGAGATGTTTTCATGTCATATTCACATTTTCATGAAAGAGTAGAGTTAAAACACCCTCCAGAAGCCTTAGCTGAACCAATTTTATTTATAGTAAGAGATTTAAAATATGAAATTAAACTTTCTGCTACAAAAACTGGCTGCGCAAAAGATATATGTTTAGTGAAAGATGTTGTAGATGAAAATGGACATTTCTTAAAACATATGGAAATTTCAAATAAGTATGGAATAAAAGTCAATTATTTAGATTACATGGGTTGCATAAAGTCTATTAAATTATTCTTTAAAAAGCAGAACATTGAATTGATAGACAGAAAATACTACCCAACAGCAAAAGCATTACAAATTATATGTAGTACAGTAAAGGGCTGCAAGGTTTATTACAATCTGCTTTTAGAAGAAGAATTTATATATGACATAAGTTTTTTTATGAAATGGGAAGACAAATTAGAAATTCTTGTTGATTGGTGCGGTGTCATGAAACAAGTAAAGAAAATGAAAGAAATCAAACTAAAATGGTTTCAAATAAGAATATGTCATAACATATTAGTAACATACAGCTTATTAAAGAAAATGGGTATAACAAATAATGATCAATGTTCTTTTTGTAAAAAGGAAAAATATACAGTACAACACTATTTGTGGCAGTGTCAGCATACTCAAATATTTTGGAAAGAACTAGAATGTGTACTAAAGAGGAAATGTGAAAATTGTGCAAGATTAAATTTTAACATAGAATTGGTTTTGTTTGGATATGATGAAAATTGTAAAGCAGACGAAGGATTTGACCAGATTATACTGTATGCAAAATATTTTATTAATAAATGTAGAATAATTTAAGTAACACCGAATGTACAATGTTTTATAAGAGATCTGAGGAATATGCATCAAACTGAAAAATATGCTTACTCTATGGACATGAGATACTTTGTTTTTTGCAAAAAATGGTTTCCGTTTACAAAGTTGTATCATTTACGCATTGGACTGTAGAGGGGAAGCATTATACGTTATCTAGATCTAGTCTTCGAATATTGGTTTTGGTTGGAACTCGAGACGTTTTTATCGCAACGAAGCCGCAGGCTGAGTTGCGATAAAAACTTCGAGAGTTCCAACCAAAACCAATATTCGAAGGCCAGATCTAGATGACATATATATCTCGACGGTTTCAAATGCAGTTTATAGTTATTGAAACGAAATACTGACTAAGCTAGATCTACTGCCTGCATTGCAAGCACAGGCCCACTGACGTTCTCATCTGCATGTTCATGCGCAACGAAATTAAGTTCCACTGATTCTGAGAAGTTTTCAAATATTTATGTTTGGGTGTTAATAGTTGTTTTTTGCGTATTTTTTCGTCATCTGAAATTGTCGCAAAACGCTTCATTTTGCCAGTTTGGGTCGTCTGCTTTCGTTGACATCCTTCCGCGAAGCTCAGATGCGAAAATAACGTTATATGACTTACTGTTATCTCGACCTGCGGTCACATGGAGGGGTCGATATATTGTTTTTTTATTTTGATCTTGTTGTTTTTTTTGCTCCTTTTGTTGCCTGCTTTTTGCTCCTTTTGCTATTATTTGCTGTTTGCTGTTTAATTGTTTGCCGAAATATCCAGTAGTTTTGTTTTATCTCTTGTGAATAAAATAACGTCACTTTACACTTGTCGTGTAGTTGTTTGTTTGTTGTATGTTCCAGTGACGTTGCAGTCTGTTTCAGTTGGGGGGTTTTCGTATGCAAACTTAATTGGAAGTTAATATACTTGTCATGTTGACTTCCCCATACATACACGCGCGATAACGTAGCTCATGAACTTTGATTTCCCTAGCAATTTTGTTTCTTTTTTTATAATATTGTAATATTGATTCAAAGTTTGTGGTTATGAACAGGGCTTTGTTTAAATAATGTTATTTTATGTATATTTGATTTGATTGTAGTGAGTCTTATGTGTATAATGTTAACTTATTTGTGTTTTAATGTTCATGTAACGCGCTTTGAGCTCCCTGCAAAGGGAGTAAAGCGCTATATAAATGTTCATTATTATTATTATTATTGAAACGACACGAAACGAAACGAAATTTTATTTATACAGGGCAATGAGATAAGCATATATACTTTTTTACACCCAGACCTGTGGTAAAATGGTTCACGTGTGCCCTTTGTAACCGAGCGGACGTTAAACCGAACTTTCATGGAGGCATGGCCAAGCACGCAGTGTGAAATGGGAAAGC
>CM065682.1:22244403-22246903 GCA_017654935.2 Phymorhynchus buccinoides
TGCACCGAGTGATGTCCTCTCCCCCCCCCCCCCAATAAACACACCACTTTCCACCCTAACAGAACGCATAAAATACATAGCCGAAAATTTGAAGCGATTCTGTTCAGTAGTTCACGAGATACAGCTGAACTTTTATACAAACTTCCTTGCACACATGGTACACCACCACACAAAATTTGAAGCGATTCTGTTCACTAGTTCACGAAATAAAGCTGGGGGAAATTACATAGCCCAAAGAAGGAAATTTCGGTTTTCAAGGTCAAACTTCAAGGTCAAGGTCAGCACGGTATTGATTAACGAAAGGAAGCTTCCTTTTCAAGCTGTCTATCCCTCTGCCAATTTTAATCAAAATCCAAACAGTAGTTTTTAAGATAATCGATACACAGACAGACACACAGACACACACACAGACACACAGACACACAAACTGATCGCAATACCTCGGCTTCTGGCCGGGTAACGAGTTTGGAAATGAGCCAATTTAATTGCAGCATCGAGTTGCTATCTTTGCGGTCCGTGGTGAAGCTGTGCATTATTGACTGTCTTTTGATGAGTAAAAAAAATAGAATCCATTCACAACGGGGTTTAGCCGCCTTGCAGGCTTGGCCATCCCGCTCCCGATTATTTTGTTTTGTGCTGTTTCCAGTGATCGTGTGGGTCTAAATTTTTGTGTATGAGTGTATGAAAGTATCAAGCATGATGTGGTCAACATATAACGTTGACATTCCTCCGTGTTTCCGTCTGATCTTCATCTACTTCTTCCTTCAATACGCCCAAGTGATCTGTTTTAGATGGCCGCCATTCTCCGCCCAATCTCTCGTGCACCCTTCACCACCCAGCTGTGCGTTCGTGAGTACTGTGCCCCGCAATGACACTCTTTCGTTTCGAAATAACACTGTTGAGAACACGTACACTTTCACCAAAGATGAACTGTTGAAAATAGGCTCACAAGTGCGTACAGATCTCGACCCAAATTTGATCGCCCACCTGAAGTCTTTAGGTATCCGCCGCAACTTGCCCCAACGTCGATCGTGCCGTGGTGGCACTAGAAAACAGCGACCTATAAACGTTGTGTCCAGTTCGTCAGCAAGCAAGAAAAAACAACTAGATCTACCTCTTCCAGACTCTGCTTCTATGATCCCTGTATCGCCCACTCCCCCCTCTTTCGTCAACCACAACAACCTGATAAAAATCACCACCACTGCAAAACCTACCCCGGACATTATGTTTACTTCAGCATTATTCAATGCCCGGTCTGTCAACGATCCCATGAAACGAACTGAGATCTCTACGTTTATCATGGACAACAGCATCCACCTCATGTTTCTCACTGAGACCTGGCTGAGAGAACACGGTGATGAGCCCAAGTGCTCTGAATCAAATCTGTCCCCCGTCCTTCCAGAGGTGGTGGGCTGGCTGTGATCTATCACAAACGGTTCACAACCCACATCTCCTTCAGCACCTCCTTCCCTTTTGACCACCCTGCATTTGAGCTTGTCCGCGTCACCCTCTCCCTGCCCCACACGACTGTCCACTTCTTCTGTCTGTATCAACCTCCTACCAGCCGCAAGAACAAACAGACTGACACCAACTTTCTTCATCAATTCCATGATTTGTGTGAATACTGTAATTCCCTATCCGGATCGTATTTATCATACTGGGCGATTTTAACGTTCACTATGATAATCCTCTCCACCCTACAACTGCCAAAGCCCTAGAACTTTTGAACATCTTCGACCTGACCCAGACTGTGACAGAACCCACTCACGACAAAGGCCACATCTTGGACTGGGTGGTGCAGAGAAGTGACAACACCAGTGTGAAGGAAACGGTGGTGTCTCATGACCTCACCTCCGACCACTGCTGTGTCATCAAACACTTTGACATCAATATCCCCCGCTCCCAGTCAACCTACATTACAAAGCGTGACCTGAAGGCCATCGACAGGACGGCCCTGAAGAACGACCTGGCCGCCTGTCTGTCCACCCTGACGCCCTCCACCCTCAGCCCTGACCACCACGCTAGACCACCACGCCCCGGCCACCAGACACCAGGTGTCGTCAGCCAGGTGTGACCCCTGGTACAGCGCAGCGGCCGAGCAAACGCGGGGTGCCAAGCAGCACAAACGCCAAATGGAGAGGCAGTGGACGCGCTCGCATCTGGCTGGCCACAAGCATGTGCTGAACCACGCAAAAAAGGCTGTCACGGACATAGTGCATGCTGCAAAAACCACGTACTATTGTAACAAAATCAAAGAAAGCTTTTCATCTGGCAGATTATTTCAGGTATCCAATCAGCTACTTGGTATGGTAAAGACCTCACCCCTCCCGTCCATTTTCCCACTCACTGAGCTCCCAAATCGTTTCATGCAGTTCTTTAAAGGCAAAATTTGCACTATTCGAAACAATCTTGATTCAGACTTCTCCCGTTCATTTGTTTCTAACGAACCCTGTTTTCATGGCCAGCCCCTGACCCATTTCACCCATGTGACTCAAGATGT
>CM065682.1:22251502-22254002 GCA_017654935.2 Phymorhynchus buccinoides
ATATGGAAATTTCAAATAAGTATGGAATAAAAGTCAATTATTTAGATTACATGGGTTGCATAAAGTCTATTAAATTATTCTTTAAAAAGCAGAACATTGAATTGATAGACAGAAAATACTACCCAACAGCAAAAGCATTAAAAATTATATGTAGTACAGTAAAGGGTTGCAAGGTTTATTACAATCTGCTTTAGAAGAAGAATTTATATATGACATAAGTTTTTTTATGAAATGGGAAGACAAATTAGAAATTCTTGTTGATTGGTGCGGTGTCATGAAACAAGTAAAGAAAATGAAAGAAATCAAACTAAAATGGTTTCAAATAAGAATATGTCATAACATATTAGTAACAAACAGCTTATTAAAGAAAATGGGTATAACAAATAATGATCAATGTTCTTTTTGTAAAAAGGAAAAATATACAGTACAACACTATTTGTGGCAGTGTCAGCATACTCAAATATTTTGGAAAGAACTAGAATGTGTACTAAAGAGGAAATGTGAAAATTGTGCAAGATTAAATTTTAACATAGAATTGGTTTTGTTTGGATATGATGAAAATTGTAAAGCAGACGAAGGATTTGACCAGATTATACTGTATGCAAAATATTTTATTAATAAATGTAGAATAATTTAAGTAACACCGAATGTATAATGTTTTATAAGAGATCTGAGGAATATGCATCAAACTGAAAAATATGCTTACTCTAGGGACATGAGATACTTTGTTTTTTGCAAAAAATGGTTTCCGTTTACAAAGTTGTATCATTTACGCATTGGACTGTAGAGGGGAAGCATTATACGTTATCTAGATCTAGTCTTCGAATATTGGTTTTGGTTGGAACTCGAGACGTTTTTATCGCAACGAAGCCGCAGGCTGAGTTGCGATAAAAACTTCGAGAGTTCCAACCAAAACCAATATTCGAAGGCCAGATCTAGATGATATATATATCTCGACGGTTTCAAATGCAGTTTATAGTTATTGAAACGAAATACTGACTAAGCTAGATCTACTGCCTGCATTGCAAGCACAGGTCCACTGACGTTCTCATCTGCATGTTCATGCGCAACGAAATTAAGTTCCACTGATTCTGAGAAGTTTTCAAATATTTATGTTTGGTGGTGTTAATAGTTGTTTTTTGCGTATTTTTTCGTCATCTGAAATTGTCGCAAAACGCTTCATTTTGCCAGTTTGGGTCGTCTGCTTTCGTTGACATCCTTCCGCGAAGCTCAGATGCGAAAATAACGTTATATGACTTACTGTTATCTCGACCTGCGGTCACATGGAGGGGTCGATATATTGTTTTTTTATTTTGATCTTGTTGGTTTTTTGCTCCTTTTGTTGCCTGCTTTTTGCTCCTTTTGCTATTATTTGCTGTTTGCTGTTTAATTGTTTGCCGAAATATCCAGTAGTTTTGTTTTATCTCTTGTGAATAAAATAACGTCACTTTACACTTGTCGTGTAGTTGTTTGTTTGTTGTATGTTCCAGTGACGTTGCAGTCTGTTTCAGTTGGGGGGTTTTCGTATGCAAACTTAATTGGAAGTTAATATACTTGTCATGTTGACTTCCCCATACATACACGCGCGATAACGTAGCTCATGAACTTTGATTTCCCTAGCAATTTTGTTCCTTTTTTTATAATATTGTAATATTGATTCAAAGTTTGTGGTTATGAACAGGGCTTTGTTTAAATAATGTTATTGTATGTATATTTGATTTGATTATAGTGAGTCTTATATGTATAATGTTAACTTATTTGTGTTTTAATGTTCATGTAACGCGCTTTGAGGTCCCTGCAAAGGGAGTAAAGCGCTATATAAATGTTCATTATTATTATTATTATTGAAACGACACGAAACGAAACGAAATTTTATTTATACAGGGCAATGAGATAAGCATATATACTTTTTTACACCCAGACCTGTGGTAAAATGGTTCACGTGTGCCCTTTGTAACCGAGCGGACGTTAAACCGAACTTTCATGGAGGCATGGCCAAGCACGCAGTGTGAAATGGGAAAGCAGATGGCGGTGGTTACTATGCAGTAGAGGGAAATGTTGAAAGGACCAATAACACAGTGAAAGCGAAACCACAGAGCCCAGACATAGTCCACTAGTAATTCGTGAAATCAAGACAGGGCTGTCTTCCCCACACCATGAATGAAGCGTGTCATTATTGTATTCATTACGAAAATCCACGCAAAACAACTGGGGTGGTGAAAACACACACCAATGTGTCTCGTTTGTTTTGGAGGGTTAAGGGGGGGGGGGGGGGGGGGGGGGGGGGGGGGGGGGGGGGGGGGGGGGGGGCAGTTTACACTACTTGCTTTTATCATCACATATACGCGCGCACACACGCACACGCACACACACACTCACTCACTCACTCTCACACACACACACACACACACACACACACACACACACACACACACACACACACACACACACACACACACACACACACAACACAACACAACACACACACACACATTCACTC
>CM065682.1:22259002-22271014 GCA_017654935.2 Phymorhynchus buccinoides
ATGAGCCAATTTAATTGCAGCATCGAGTTGCTATCTTTGCGGTCCGTGGTGAAGCTGTGCATTATTGACTGTCTTTTGATGAGTAAAAAAAATAGAATCCATTCACAACGGGGTTTAGCCGCCTTGCAGGCTTGGCCATCCCGCTCCCGATTATTTTGTTTTGTGCTGTTTCCAGTGATCGTGTGGGTCTAAATTTTTGTGTATGAGTGTATGAAAGTATCAAGCATGATGTGGTCAACATATAACGTTGACATTCCTCCGTGTTTCCGTCTGATCTTCATCTACTTCTTCCTTCAATACGCCCAAGTGATCTGTTTTAGATGGCCGCCATTCTCCGCCCAATCTCTCGTGCACCCTTCACCACCCAGCTGTGCGTTCGTGAGTACTGTGCCCCGCAATGACACTCTTTCGTTTCGAAATAACACTGTTGAGAACACGTACACTTTCACCAAAGATGAACTGTTGAAAATAGGCTCACAAGTGCGTACAGATCTCGACCCAAATTTGATCGCCCACCTGAAGTCTTTAGGTATCCGCCGCAACTTGCCCCAACGTCGATCGTGCCGTGGTGGCACTAGAAAACAGCGACCTATAAACGTTGTGTCCAGTTCGTCAGCAAGCAAGAAAAAACAACTAGATCTACCTCTTCCAGACTCTGCTTCTATGATCCCTGTATCGCCCACTCCCCCCTCTTTCGTCAACCACAACAACCTGATAAAAATCACCACCACTGCAAAACCTACCCCGGACATTATGTTTACTTCAGCATTATTCAATGCCCGGTCTGTCAACGATCCCATGAAACGAACTGAGATCTCTACGTTTATCATGGACAACAGCATCCACCTCATGTTTCTCACTGAGACCTGGCTGAGAGAACACGGTGATGAGCCCAAGTGCTCTGAATCAAATCTGTCCCCCGTCCTTCCAGAGGTGGTGGGCTGGCTGTGATCTATCACAAACGGTTCACAACCCACATCTCCTTCAGCACCTCCTTCCCTTTTGACCACCCTGCATTTGAGCTTGTCCGCGTCACCCTCTCCCTGCCCCACACGACTGTCCACTTCTTCTGTCTGTATCGACCTCCTACCACCCTGCATTTGAGCTTGTCCTCGTCACCCTCTCCCTGCCCCGCACGACTGTCCACTTCTTCTGTCTGTATCGACCTCCTACCACCCTGCATTTGAACTTGTCCGCGTCACCCTCTCCCTGCCCCACACGACTGTCCACTTCTTCTGTCTGTATCGACCTCCTACCACCCTGCATTTGAGCTTGTCCTCGTCACCCTCTCCCTGCCCCACACGACTGTCCACTTCTTCTGTCTGTATCGACCTCCTACCACCCTGCACCCTCTCCCTGCCCCACACGACTGTCCACTTCTTCTGTCTGTATCGACCTCCTACCACCCTGCACTTGTCCGCGTCACCCTCTCCCTGCCCCATGTCCACTTCTTCTGTCTGTATCGACCTGTCCGCGTCACCCTCTCCCTGCCCCGCACGACTGTCCAGCTTGTCTTGTCCGCGTCACCCTCTCCCTGCCCCACACGACTGTCCACTTCTTCTGTCTGTATCGACCTCCTACCACCCTGCATTTGAGCTTGTCCGCGTACCCTCTCCCTGCCCCGCACGACTGTCCACTTCTTCTGTCTGTATCGACCTCCTACCACCCTGCATTTGAGCTTGTCCTCGTCAACCCTCTCCCTGACTGTCCACTTCTTCTGTCTGTATCGACCTCCTACCAGCCGCAAGAACAAACAGACTGACACCAACTTTCTTCATCAATTCCATGATTTGTGTGAATACTGTAATTCCCTATCCGGATCGTTTATCATACTGGGCGATTTTAACGTTCACTATGATAATCCTCTCCACCCTACAACTGCCAAAGCCCTAGAACTTTTGAACATCTTCGACCTGACCCAGACTGTGACAGAACCCACTCACGACAAAGGCCACATCTTGGACTGGGTGGTGCAGAGAAGTGACAACACCAGTGTGAAGGAAACGGTGGTGTCTCATGACCTCACCTCCGACCACTGCTGTGTCATCAAACACTTTGACATCAATATCCCCCGCTCCCAGTCAACCTACATTACAAAGCGTGACCTGAAGGCCATCGACAGGACGGCCCTGAAGAACGACCTGGCCGCCTGTCTGTCCACCCTGACGCCCTCCACCCTCACCGCCGCCACTCTGGATTCAGCCCTGACCACCACGCTGGACCACCACGCCCCGGCCACCAGACACCAGGTGTCGTCAGCCAGGTGTGACCCCTGGTACAGCGCAGCGGCCGAGCAAACGCGGGGTGCCAAGCAGCACAAACGCCAAATGGAGAGGCAGTGGACGCGCTCGCATCTGGCTGGCCACAAGCATGTGCTGAACCACGCAAAAAAGGCTGTCACGGACATAGTGCATGCTGCAAAAACCACGTACTATTGTAACAAAATCAAAGAAAGCTTTTCATCTGGCAGATTATTTCAGGTATCCAATCAGCTACTTGGTATGGTAAAGACCTCACCCCTCCCATCCATTTTCCCACTCACTGAGCTCCCAAATCGTTTCATGCAGTTCTTTAAAGGCAAAATTTGCACTATTCGAAACAATCTTGATTCAGACTTCTCCCGTTCATTTGTTTCTAACGAACCCTGTTTTCATGGCCAGCCCCTGACCCATTTCACCCATGTGACTCAAGATGTAGTTAAATGGACAATTCTTTCTTCTCCACTCAAAACCTGTGAACTCGACCCATTTCCCTCTGACTTGCTTGTAGAATCTCTTGACATTTTGTTGCCTTTCATCACTGACATCATGAATGCATCCCTCACTTCTGGGACCTTTCCTGACGAGTACAAGTGCTCTTTGGTAAAACCTCTGCTTAAGAAACCCTCGCTTGATCCTGATGACTTGAAAAATTACAGACCAGTTTCAAATCTCCCCTTTTTGTCTAAAGTACTTGAACGCCTTGTTCTTTTGCAACTAAACGAACATTTGACTCGCAACAATTTACTCAGTTCCTTACAGTCAGCATACAGACCCCATCATAGCACCGAAACCGCCCTTCTTAAGATCATGAATGATATCCTAACATCCCTTGACAATGGTAAAATGTCCGTCCTTACTTTACTAGACCTCTCTGCCGCTTTCGATACTATTGACCATGCTATCCTACTAAACAGACTTTCCTATTCCTTTGGTATTTCTGGCTCTACTCTCTCCTGGTTTAAAGCCTATCTCTCAAACAGAACTGAAACAATCTCAGTAGCAGGCCATAAATCCACTCCATCGACTGTTAAGTATGGCGTTCCCCAGGGCTCTGTCCTGGGACCTGTGCTTTTTGTATTGTATACGCAACCCCTTTTCAACATTGTTAAGAATCATTCTGTAAATCATCATGCCTTCGCTGATGATAATCAGCTATGCACTGAAACAACTCTTTCTGACTTCGACTCCACTGTTCAAGGTCTTCAAGGATGTGTCAGTAATGTCAAAACATGGATGAATGAAAACAAACTCCAATTAAATGACAGCAAAACTGAAGCCATCATAATGACTTCTAAAAGACTCTCTGTTGACAGGTCCCTTCCATCTTCCATAAGGATAGGTGACTCAGATATTGATTTTGTTCCTTCTGTCAAAAACCTGGGCGTCACTATCGATTCCAACCTTACAATGAAAACACATGTGAACAATGTCTGCAAAATAGCCTATCTACAGATTCGTAAGATAAGTTCTATTCGCCACCTCCTTACCACTCAGGCAACACAAACTCTCGTCTGTTCTCTCGTCTTGTCTAGGCTAGACTATTGTAACTCTCTGTTATTTGGTTGCCCGCAGTCCTCAATCAAGAAACTTCAGAAAGTTCAGAACGCAGCTGCAAGATTGATTTTCAAAGCAAAAAAGACACAGCATATCACCCCGCTACTTCACACTCTTCACTGGCTTCCAATTTCTGCTCGAATTCAGTACAAGGTCGCATGCCTCACCTTCAACTCTATTAATGGAACTGCCCCTCAGTATCTCACTGACATTGTACAAACCTACACTCCCACCCGACATCTCAGATCTTCCTCCGACTCATGCCTGTTCTCCACTCCCCGTATTAAAACTAAATCCTTCGGTGAATCTTCTTTCTCGTACTCTGCTCCCTCGGTCTGGAATAGCTTACCACACAGTGTTCGCCACTCTTCCTCTGTTCAGTCTTTCAAAACTTCTCTGAAAACTCATCTTTTTGAAACCTCATACTCTCACCTCTAATCCACGTAGTCCTTGATGATATTACCCTGCAGTATGTGTGTGTGTGTGCGTGCGTGCGTGCGTGTGGGGGGGGGGGAGGGGAAGGGAGGGGGAGGAGGGGGAGAGGGAGGGCGAGAGAGATTAATACATGTATTTTGTATTAACAGTCTCACTTATTTTTAATGTTTATATTCATTGATACTTGTCTTCATGTTGATTATTCTTGGCTTGTCTTTAATGTGTATGTTTATCTGTATGTTAGTGTTTAGGCCTTTGTTCAGCGCTTTGAGCACCCTGCAAAGGGAGTTAAGCGCTCTATAAATAATCATTATTATTATTATTATTATTATTATTATTATTATTATTATTATATGATTTCATCAGGGATCCTGTATAATGATGAGAGAGAGAGAGAGAGAGAGAGAGAGAGAGAGAGAGAGAGAGAGAGAGAGAGAGAGAGAGAGAGAGAGAGAGAGAGAGAGAGAGAGAGAGAGATTGAGATTGATTGAATTTTAGATAGAGAGAGCCCTCTGGACAGAATACATTTATAAAAGTAGAAAATGGACGAAAATAAACACATACAAAGTAATGTAAAGCATGCAAAAAACATGTATCAATAACAAAATCAAACCTATTATTATTAACTATACTCATTATTAACATTCAAAATGTGTGACGTATTAAAACCCAATCCTACTCCTGAAGTGCTTGTGTGACATTGTGTACGCATGTATTGGTGTATTTCTTCCTGCTGCTTGTTGACATTTTCATTACCGCCTCTTGCGGTCGGTTTGTGTGTCTGTGTGTGTGTCTGTGTGTCTGTGTGTGTGTCTGTCTGTGTGTCTGTCTGTGTATCGATTATCTTAAAAACTACTGTTTGGATTTTGATTAAAATTGGCAGAGGGGTAGACAGCTTGAAAAGGAAGCTTCCTTTCGTTAATCAACACCGTGCTGACCTTGACCTTGAAGTTTGACCTTGAAAACCGAAATTTCCTTCTTTGGGCTATGTAATTTTCCCCCAGCTTTATCTCGTGAACTAGTGAACAGAATCGCTTCAAATTGTGTGTGGTGGTGTACCATGGTGCAAGGAAGTTTGTATAAAAGTTCAGCTGTATCTCGTGAACTACTGAACAGAATCGCTTCAAATTTTGGGCTATGTATTTTATGCGTTCTGTAAGGGTGGAAAGTGGTCTGTTTATTGGGGGATGGGGGGGGGGGGGGGGAGAGGACATGGTGCAAGGAAGTTTGTATAAAAGTTCAGATGTACCTCATGAACTACTGAATAGAAGCGCTTCAAATTTTGGGCAATGTATTTTATGCGTTCTGTAAGGGTGGAAAGTGGTGTGTTTATTGGGGGGGGGGGGAGAGGACATAATTCTGGCCGGGTTTTCATTGTCACAATGCGTTGCTGCCGCTCGGCGATGCCTTTGTTAGTTTCTGCGAGAGTGAGGTGTTATCAGAGAGTGACAGTGCTGGTGAATGAGGGTGGATGTCTTTGTGAGTGAGAATCATGTTATTTTTGTTACTTTATTTCTTTGCACTGGAATGCTGGTAGTATGACTATCTTGTTGATTTTAATGCATGTTTTTAATGTTGATTTTAATGTTGCTTTTGCAAAGCGCATCGAGCATACTACTGTATGGATTCTAGCGCAAAATGAAATAACAATTATTAATTATTATTATTCACTGGTTTTCAGGCTTCTTTGCTGCACTCATATCTTTTACGTACAACTCACCTCACCTATGTCTATGTTCTGTGCATCCACCACACCATGCCATCACACCATAATAACAGGCTCGTTGATCCCATGACATCCAAATGTAAACAGATTACCCAATAAGCGTTCAGCAACACGGCAAAAGTAGATTCTATTTTAGTCAAGAGTTTACAACGACAGATACCATAATCATAATAAGCATCACAAAAAATATAACTTCTATGTTATTCTGCCCAATAGCATAACAATGACAAAGACCATAATACATGTATTTAGTTTCACCACCAAATGTACTATTCCCTTATTCTTTCCCAGAACTAACGATGCTCAAGGTCATGAACAGACTACAGTGACATCTAAAAGCATCGTAAAATGAAAAGCATGTCAACAAAAGATTGAGCAATCTGTCTTTATTTTTCATTCTTGACAACGTTGAAACGTTTAGCACCACACGAGGAATCAGAAGCAAACCAAAATACACAGAAAACAACAAAGAATGAATATAATTATCTTTATTGATTTAGTGCACATTGCAAAATGAGAAGGGATTTTAAAATAACGTTTTTATGAATGCCTTCTGCTTATCAGAACATGGCCTGTTTGTTTACGTTAGGATACTGACGTGCATCTAAACATATAATCGTTTAACATATTCAATCATTCACAATCCTGGTCAATTTATCTAGATCTAAAGCTTGAGCTTCTTAATTCTTATTCATGAAGAATGTAACATTCTGCAAGAAAAAAGTTTCACAAATTCTTTCCGAAACTTTGCCCCGGTCAAGCAGTAGAGATAAAAGTTGATTGAATGGTTGAGATAAGTCACTTCAAACGTAAAAGCCCTGACCAGGTAAGCTCGAGACTGCTCAAAATCCGACATTGTCGAGTAGTTGAATATGTAGAAAGAAATGAAGAACACCATCATGGGCAAAGTCAGAACTACGAATGACACAGACACTGTGATGACGGTCAGTGTCACAGAACTGGCTGCTTTCTCTCGTGCTGTGACAGAATGTTTTTCAGCAAACTTGTGACGCACATCACGAATGGTGGCCCTCAGTTCCCAGATCAACACGCAATTGGCAACAAGGATACAAGAGAAAGGCAGAAGACAGTAGATTGTCAGGTAGATGTAAGCAAACACATTCTGAATAAACATGGCATACTTTTCGGGAAACAAAATACACATATATTCGTTGGTTTGCTTGAAGTAGCGCAGTTGATAGCCGTATAGATACTGTGAGAGCAATGCACCAATAAAGACGGCTATCCCCACCACTACACCCACAACTAATCGTCGTGTGCACACTGCATTAACTCGATGTGGCCACACCACGGACACTGCCCTGTGAACCGTCAGACTGACCAGAAACCAGGCGCTGGTGATGGTTGTCGTACCCCCAGTCCAATTCCACAATTTGCACAAAGCGTTATGTTGAAAATGAATCCAGTACCCGAAAGCCATTCCAACATATTCGAATAAAAACGCAAAATCCAAAACAACTAAATCAACAAGAGCTAAAGCGATGAAGTAAATGTTCACCACAGCTTCTGATTTGTCTCTACGCATGATGATGATGGTCATGATGTTGCCAAAGTTGCCCACAAGCAGGACGATGGGCGAGGCATACAGCCACACGCTTTGGCTGAGTTTGTATAAGGCGTGAGAGTACACTGAGGAGTCGGCTGTTTCAGCTGAATTCTCTGTCATCATTGTTTTATTCCATAAACTTGTTGATGTGTCCGAAATCAACATCGTGAAGACGAATCCCACAAGCGAAGATCTGCAGATGTGTTCTGGTAGAAGCTAATTTCTCGTCGTTCCAAACAGCAGCTAATTTCTGAGAAGAATAACATAATTATTGTTGTTTTTTGGTCTGAGTGAAGCTTTTTAAACTCCATTCAAAAGCTTCTATGGTGGGTTTTTTTAATTTGGGCAAGCGCACACACACACATACACACACGCGCGCGCGCGCACGCACGCACACAAACACACACACACACACACACACACACACACACACGCGCGCACACACACATGTACACAACACACACACACACACGCACGCACACGCACACACACACACACACACACACACACACACACACACACACACACACACACGCTGTTCCAGTCTTATCTCTCTTTTTATCATTCTCTCTCTCTCTCTCTCTCTCTCTCTCTCTCTCTCTCTCTCTCTCTCTCTCTCTCTCTCTCTCTCTCTCTGTCTCTCTGTCTCTCTGTCTCTCTGTCTCTCTCTGTATGTATGTATGTGTGGTTGTACGAGGAAGGTCCTATAGAAAAATATATAACTGTGCTGACCTTGGCCAGTTTATGTGACCTTGAAAACCGATTTTGTTTCTTGAAGCCATTTTTTTTTAACTTACGATGCTCAGACTTGGAATGGGGGTGCATTGTCTATTGGCGTTTCCGAACATTACAGCTGGAAAAGATTGAATAACCAATGAAATTATCAGAAATCTTTGCCCTGTTGCAAAATTGAAACTGATATAAAATTCAATCAGTTCTGGAGAATAAGAGATTTTCTCTAAAACTGGAAAGAAACCAGCTCATTCTTAAGGTTAAAGAACAAAACAAAAATAGCTACAGACCAATAAAGCTCTGTCTGCTGACTAAGAAAAAAAATGGAATGCATGGTCAACAAGCAAATCCAGTACCATCTAGAAAAAATGGGGAACCCCAAAAGGAACTACTCAACAGCTTGCACGGCCAAGGGTCCTTGGCTATTCACTGTGTCTGTTCATGTGATGCAAGTGAAATTGACCCATGGCCAATATTAAAATGATGCGGCTGTGCCCAATGGAAGTTGTTCTCCCTACACGCCATATGTAAAGAATTGCTGGTTGTTGTCACTCACTCCATGGGTGGAGTAAATGCGTGGGTGGCTCCATGAATGGAGCGAAGTCCACTGAAGTCGTGGTATAGCCGCCCATGTGGCGGGGCCCTTTAAAAGCATCCATACACGCAATCTTCCCACCCAAGGCCATGCAAAATGTTCACATGACACTGGGTGTGCCCCCAGAGCGTTTAAGCTGGGGAACGAAAACAAACAACAACAACAGCAACAACTTGCAGTCAGGTTTCAGAAAGAATCACAGCAATGAACATCTGATCGCCTACTTGACTCAGGAAATCGAGAATGGCTTCCAGCGAAAACAAAACCAAAACAATAACAATGTTTCTCGACCTAACAAACGCCTTCGACAAAGTATGGAAGGACGCACAGCTATTGAAGGTGGGCCAAAAGAGAGTTTTCAGCACAATGTTTCGCTCGAGTTCCCTCTTCCAAAGAACAGCGCGATTCTCACTGGAAGGCCATACAAGCAGCCTAGTGAAGACCGGTGTGGGAGCCCCATAAGATGACGTAATATCTCCAACGTTGTTCATCATCTTTATTAACCCTCTAAGGTCAGCACCCATAAATACGTCACTGAAAATTATGTCACTAAAAATCATTATTTTGAATAGAACAAAAATATTGAAAACAAATTGATCTTGCCATTATTTTGAGCATGTATATGACATGCCAGGCCTTAGGGGACTTCAAAAAGCCATCAGGCCCGGTGTGTCATATATCATACAATGGGTAAGCTTAGTTTTATTGCTTTTGGGGGGAAATGGATACATCTGTTTTAGGGTTAATTAACACATAAAACACACTGCATTGATGCATCTGGTAGTGTCCCTGCTGATAGTGGTCAGTGGACCCCCCACAGAGGCAGCTCAGTGATCGATTCCAACGAGTCAAAATTCTGGTTTGGGTGCCTTTTTGTGATTCGTTTGCTAGAATGTCATCAATAATAAGGTTTTGCATAATTGATAAGGAGTTTTTAAGTGCCCATCTGAATGAAGTGTGCCAGGGTGCCTGTACTATCCTAACAACATAGATGTATTTTTTTCTGAAATACTTAGATTTTCTTCAAAAACATATGACATAAATGAACCTCAATACTAGTAACATGGCCAGAATGCTACCAACATGCTCCAAAACGTGTTTATGATTCATAAATACCAACAATAGCCACAACAAACTTCTATGATGTTATCCCAAATACCCACAATTGCATATATGTCACATGGCAAATGTGTCAAGGTCTGCCCGATGTGTCATATATGGTACGCATGTTTTCTTTAAAATACATTCCTTTTACCAAGTACGTAGATGTAAATGAGCTTCTAGGCAACTAACATTGTCAAAAGATAATCATATAAAATTTGGGTGTTCCAGAATGGAAGACAGTCTCCAGAGCCAAGTGACCCCCAATGCTGTTGTGCATGAGCCTGTGCTCCGTGTCAGAGACTTGTGGACTAAAGGAATCACCAGGTTGTCCATTGGGTGTTCCAGACTGGAAGACAGTCTCCAGAGCCAAGTGATCCCAATGCTGTTGTGCATGAGCCTGTGCTCCGTGTCAGAGACTTGTGGACTAAAGGAATCACCAGGTTGTCCATTTAGTAGAGGAAAACAGTTGTGAATTGTACTGTACTGAACTCTTGCAGCACACACTTTTTAAAAGTTCATTTGATTGAAATTCACACCCTTTTTCGCTCGTTTAATATGGATAGTGTAAGAGAGTCGTAAACCGAAAAAAACTGCGTTTCATTGCAGTTCATAAATTGTAGACCAGACACTCTAGTTTTTTAAAATTTTGAGTAAGCCTTAAGTTTAAGGTTAAAATAAGGTCTTAAATTAAAAAAAAATAAAAAGCTTTAAATGTACTAGTAAAGAGCGAAAATAAAACACGTTGTAACAAAATAATATTCGTAGGGTATATTTAGATTATGTTGTGAGACATACACGACTGAATCTTGCCCTATTCCTGTCAAACAACAAGGGCAAGGTATGAACGAATAGTGAAGTCAGAAATGAAAAATTAATCTTGATATGAATGGTTAATCAGTGGAAAATAGCCTAGTGGAGAACAACTGAGGATGACAGAGGAAAACACAAATAATATTAGACTAACAGTAATAAAGAAGGGAAAACAAATGTCGTCAGTAGATAACATCAAGCCTTTTTTTTTTAAATCTTTCCAAACAATGCATTCTTTGTGGGCATTAATTGAACAAGTTTTTGTTTGTTCGTTTGTTTTAAACTAGAACCACACAGAAGTTCACTAAACTTAGGATTGATTTTAATCAGTAAAACTACATAATTGCCATTAGCGACACAAGCAGCGACCTTTCTGTTTTGGAAATAAGGCAGGAGCAATTAAACAATTACAATAGACCCTTGTTATCAACACACTAACACACACAGACGCACACGCACAAACAAATACATACACATACACACGCACGCGCGCGCACACACACACATTCCATAGCACACAGGAGCACGCACTCACATAGATACATCAACACACGCACGCGCGAGCCCTACAGCTTATGCAAAAATACGCGTGTGCGCGTGTGCACATTAATGATCACGCTCACACGAATATAGCGGACACACATTTTCATCAACTCGAACAAACTAACACAAACAATAGGAACAGATAGGCCTACAGCATAGACAAGCAAACACGCACGCGCACGCACATACACACACACGCACACACACACACGCATGCATGCACAGCACAAGCTCATATCTGTATGCATTTCACACACAGACAGATAGGGATACACACATACACACACACACACACACACACACACACACACACACACACACACACACACACACACACACACACACACACAGACACACACACACACACACATACATACACACACATGTGCGCGCGCGCCTTATCAATGCACGCACATAAGACTCACACACACACATGCACGTGTACAGATGAAAGAGTGCAGGGTATAAGATGTGAGAACACAATACAGTATTGTACTTTGTTCCTTTGTTGTTGGCTGGTCTTTGTGTGTGTGTGTGTGTGTGTGTGTGTGTGTTGTATGTGTGTGTGTGTGTGTGTGTGTGTGTGTGTGTGTGTGCGTGTGCGTGCGTGTGTGCGTGTGTGCGTGCGTGCGTGCGTGCGTTAGTGCGTGCGTGTGTGTGTGTGTGTTAATTTCCACGTGAGCAT
>CM065682.1:22271514-22292849 GCA_017654935.2 Phymorhynchus buccinoides
TGACACCGTCGAATCACGCGAGAAGACGCCTTTTCATCAAGGTCGGAACACTTCTTTGCTCTGGTTTCCTATAAATTAAAAAGTTAGAACCTCAAAACAACGGCGATTCCTCCTTGGCGGAGAAGCCGGAGAGAGAAGCCATTTTGGATGGGGTGGGTGAATGAAAGTCACAATCATTGTGGTTGAAAGCGTTTTTCTTTTTTTGTAGAGCAGTAAAAACACAAAAAAGGGAGTTATTTTCCTTTGTTGTGAGTGAAGCCTCCTTTAGATAATATGTATAAAATGTAATAAACGAAAAGAAAAAAAAGCTTGTATTGCAAACATTTCGTGCAAACGATTTGTGTCTAAACGCAGGGGGCCCATTAGAAAAGAGACAGCACACGCCTACTCTTTGGGTGAAAGAATTTGACTTTCAGCACCTCTGCCAAGGAGGTATCTCCGATTTGACGGTTTGATTTCTTGGAAACCAGAGCAAAGTTGAGTGTTGGCAAATCTCTGTAAAGGGTGTTTTTTGGGGTGATCTGGACGTGTTTCTAACAAAAAACTCATCCGTTTAGGGTGGGCCCTTTGCTGAACGTTGTTTAAAGCAGAATATGCTCACGTGGGAAAAGTCAAAACACACACACACACGCACGCACCTAACGGCACGCACGCACGCACGCAGTCACACCGCAACACACGCAACTACAGCAGCACGCACCCGCACACTGCACATAACGCACACACACACACACACACACACACACCAAAGACACAGCATAACAACAAAGGAACAAAGTACAATTAACTGTTATTGTGTTCTCACATCTTATACCCTGCCACTCTTTCATCTGTACACGTGCAGTGTGTCGTGTGTGTGAGTCTTATCGTGCGTGCATTGATAATGCGCCGCGCGCACATGTTGTGTGATGTATGTGTGTGTGTGTGTGTGTGTCGTGTGTCTGTGTGTGTGTGTGTGTGTGTGTGTGTGTGTGTGTGTGTGTGTATGTGTGTGTGTGTGCTGTGTGTATGTGTGTGTTTGTGTATGTGTGTATCCCTATCTGTCTGTGTGTGAAATTGCATACAGAATATGAGCTTGTGCTGTGCATGCATGCGTGTGTGCGTGTGCGTGATGTGTGTATGTGCAGTGCGCGTTGCGTGTTTGCTTGTCTATGCTGTAGGCCTATCTGTTCCTATTGTTTGTGTTAGTTTGTTCGAGTTGATGAAAATGTGTGTCCGCTATATTCGTGTGAGCATGATCATTAATGTACACACGCGCACACGCGTATTTTTGCATAAGCTGTAGGGCTCGCGCGTGCGTGTGTTGATGTATCTATGTGAGTGCGTGCTCCTGTGTGCAATGGAATGTGTGTAGTGTGCGCGCGAAAATAATATAGCGTGCGTGTGTATGTGTATGTATTTGTTTGTGCGTGTGCGTCTGTGTGTGTTAGTGTGTTGATAACAAGGGTCTATTGTAATTGTTTAATTGCTCCTGCCTTATTTCCAAAACAGAAAGGTCGCTGCTTGTGTCGCTAATGACAATTATGTAGTTTTACTGATTAAAATCAATCCTAAGTTTAGTTAACTTCTGTGTGGTTCTAGTTTAAAACAAACGAACAAACAAAAACTTGTTCAATTAATGCCCACAAAGAATGCATTGTTTGGAAAGATTTAAAAAAAAAAAGGCTTGATGTTATCTACTGACGACATTTGTTTTCCCTTCTTTATTACTGTTAGTCTAATATTATTTGTGTTTTCCTCTGTCATCCTCAATTTTTCGCCACTAGGCTATTTTCCACTGATTAACCATTCATATCAAGAGTAAGTTTTCATTTCTGACTTCACTATTCGTTCATACCTTGCCCTTGTTGTTTGACAGGAATAGGGCAAGATTCAGTCGTGTATGTCTCACAACATAATCTAAATATACCCTACGAATATTATTTTGTTACAACGTGTTTTATTTTCGCTCTTTACTAGTACATTTAAAGCTTTTTAATTTTTTTAAATTTAAGACCTTATTTTAACTTTAAACTTAAGGCTTACTCAAAATTTTAAAAAACTAGCGTGTCTGGTCTACAATTTTTGAACTGCAATGAAACGCAGTTTTTTTCGGTTTACGACTCTCTTACACTATCCATATTAAACGAGCGAAAAAGGGTGTGAATTTCAATCAAATGAACTTTTAAAAAGTGTGTGCTGCAAGATTTCAGTACAGTACAATTCACAACTGTTTTTCTCTACTAAATGGACAACCTGGTGATTCCTTTAGTCCACAAGTCTCTGACACGGAGCACAGGCTCATGCACAACAGCATTGGGGGTCACTTGGCTCTGGAGACTGTCTTCCAGTCTGGAACACCCAATGGACAACCTGGTGATTCCTTTAGTCCACAAGTCTCTGACACGGAGCACAGGCTCATGCACAACAGCATTGGGGGTCACTTGGCTCTGGAGACTGTCTTCCATTCTGGAACACCTCAAATTTATATGATTATCTTTTGACAATGTTAGTTGCCTAGAAGCTCATTTACATCTATGTACTTGGTAAAAGGAATGTATTTTAAAGAAAACATGCATACCATATATGACACATTGGGCAGACCTTCACACATTTGCCATGTGACATATATGCAATTGTGGGTATTTGGGATAACATCATAGAAGTTTGTTGTGGTCATTGTTGGTATTTATGAATTATAGACTCGTTTTGGAGCATGTTGGTAGCATTCTGGCCATGTTACTAGTATTGAGGTTCATTTATGTCAAGTATTTCAGAAAAAAATACATCTATGTTGTTATTATAGTACAGGCACCCTGGCACACTTCATGCAGATAGACACTTAAAAACTCCTTATCAATGATGCAAAACCTTATTATTGATGACATTCTTGCAAACGAACCACAAAAAAGGCACCCAAACCAGAATTTTGACTCGTTGGGATCGATCACTGAGCTGCCTCTGTGGGGGGTCCACTGACAACTATCAGCAGGGACACTACCAGATGCATCAATGCAGTGTGTTTTTATGTGTTAATTAACCCTAAAACAGATGTATCCATTTCCCCCCAAAAGCAACAAAACTAAGCTTACCCATTGTATCATATATGATACCCCGGGCCTTATGGCTTTTGTGAAGTCCTCTAAGGCCTGGCATGTTATATACATGCTCAAAGTAATGGCAAGATCAATTTGTTTTCAATATTTTTGTTCTATTCAAAATAATGATTTTTAGTGACATAATTTTCAGTGAAGTATTTATGGGTGCTGACCTTAGAGGGTTAATAAAGATGATGAACAACGTTGGAGATATTACGTCATCTTATGGGGCTCCCACACCGGTCTTCACTAGGCTGCTTGTATGGCCTTCCAGTGAGAATCGCGCTGTTCTTTGGAAGAGGGAACTCGAGCGAAACATTGTGCTGAAAACTCTCTTTTGGGCCACCTTCAATAGCTGTGCGTCCTTCCATACTTTGTCGAAGGCTTTTGTTAGGTCGAGAAACATTGTTATTTTTTTGGTTTTGTTTTCGCTGGAAGCCATTCGCGATTTCCTGAGTCAAGTAGGCGATCAGATATTCATTGCTGTGATTCTTTCTGAAACCTGACTGCAAGTTGCTGCTGTTGTTGTTGTTTGTTGTTGTTTTTTCGTTCCCCAGCTTAAGCGCTCTGGGGGCACACCCAGTGCCATGTGAACATTTCGCCATGGCCTTGGGTGGGAAGATTACGTGTATGGCTGCTTTTAAAAGGCCCCCGCCACATGGGCGGCCATACCCCGACTTCAGTGGACTTCGCTCCATTCATGGAGCCACCCACACATTTACTCCACCCATGGAGTGAGTGACAACAACCAGCAATTCTTTACATATGGCGTGTAGGGAGAACAACTTCCATTGGGCACAGCCGCATCATTTTAATATTGGCCATGGGTCAATTTCACTTGCATCACATGTACAGACACAGTGAATAGCCAAGGACCCTTGGCGTGCAAGTTGTTGAGTAGTTCCTTTTGGGGTTCCCCATTTTTTCTAGATGGTACTGGATTTGCTTGTTGACCATGCATTCCATTTTTTTTCTTAGTCAGCAGACAGAGCTTTATTGGTCTGTAGCTATTTTTGTTTTGTTCTTTAACCTTAAGAATGAGCTGGTTTCTTTCCAGTTTTGGAGAAAATCTCTTATTCTCCAGAACTGATTGAATTTTATATCAGTTTCAATTTTGCAACAGGGCAAAGATTTCTGATAATTTCATTGGTTATTCAATCTTTTCCAGCTGTAATGTTCGGAAACGCCAATAGACAATGCACCCCCATTCCAAGTCTGAGCATCGTAAGTTAAAAAAAATGGCTTCAAGAAACAAAATCGGTTTTCAAGGTCACATAAACTGGCCAAGGTCAGCACAGTTATATATTTTTCAATAGGACCTTCCTTGTACAACCACACATACACAGAGAGACAGAGAGAGAGAGAGAGAGAGAGAGAGAGAGAGAGAGAGAGAGAGAGAGAGAGAGAGAGAGAGAGAGAGAGAGAATGATAAAAAGAGAGAAAAGACTGGAACAGCGTGTGTGTGTGTGTGTGTGTGTGTGTGTGTGTGTGTGTGCGTGTGTGTGCGTGTTGTGTTTGTGTACATGTGTGTGTGCGTGTGCGTGTGTGTGTGGTGTGTGTGTGTGTTTTGTGTGTGTGTGCGTTGCGTGCGCGCGCGCGCGTGTGTGTATGTGTGTGTGTGCGCTTGCCCAAATTAAAAAAACCCACCATAGAAGCTTTTGAATGGAGTTTAAAAAGCTTCACTCAGACCAAAAAACAACAATAATTATGTTATTCTTCTCAGAAATTAGCTGCTGTTTGGAACGACGAGAAATTAGCTTCTACCAGAACACATCTGCAGATCTTCGCTTGTGGGATTCGTCTTCACGATGTTGATTTCGGACACATCAACAAGTTTATGGAATAAAACAATGATGACAGAGAATTCAGCTGAAACAGCCGACTCCTCAGTGTACTCTCACGCCTTATACAAACTCAGCCAAAGCGTGTGGCTGTATGCCTCGCCCATCGTCCTGCTTGTGGGCAACTTTGGCAACATCATGACCATCATCATCATGCGTAGAGACAAATCAGAAGCTGTGGTGAACATTTACTTCATCGCTTTAGCTCTTGTTGATTTAGTTGTTTTGGATTTTGCGTTTTTATTCGAATATGTTGGAATGGCTTTCGGGTACTGGATTCACTTTCAACATAACGCTTTGTGCAAATTGTGGAATTGGACTGGGGGTACGACAACCATCACCAGCGCCTGGTTTCTGGTCAGTCTGACGGTTCACAGGGCAGTGTCCGTGGTGTGGCCACATCGAGTTAATGCAGTGTGCACACGACGGTTAGTTGTGGGTGTAGTGGTGGGGATAGCCGTCTTTATTGGTGCATTGCTCTCACAGTATCTGTACGGCTATCAACTGCGCTACTTCAAGCAAACCAACGAATATATGTGTATTTTATTTCCTGAAAGTTATGTGATGTTTGTCCAGAATGTGTTTGCTTACATCTACCTGACAATCTACTGTCTTCTGCCTTTCTCTTGTATCCTTGTTGCCAACTGTGTGTTGATCTGGAAACTGAGAGTCACCATTCGTGAAGTGCGTCACAGGTTTGCTGGAAAAGATTCTGCTGCTGCTCGGGAGAAAGCAGCCAGTTCTGTGACACTGACCGTCATCACGGTGTCTGTTACATTCGTAGTTCTGTCTTTGCCCTTGATGGTGTTCTTCATTTCTTTCTACATATTCAGCTACTCGACAATGTCGGCTTTTGAGCAGGCTCGAGCTTACCTGGTCAGGGCTTTCACGTTTGAAGTGTCTTTTCTCAATCATTCAATCAATTTTTATCTGTACTGTTTAACGGGAGCGAAATTTAGGAAAGAATTCCTAAACCTTTTCTCTCGCAGAATACCACCACGTGAATGATTAACCCCTTGACTGCCAGAGAATATTAAAGAAAAAAATAATTGTACAAATCATGACACGAAAAAAAAGCAACTGATAGAGCTAATCTGGCAAAAATGGTCTGGGGATATAACTCTCTTGATTGTGTTAGAGCAAAAGCCAGCATATCAGAGGTTATTCCTCTTCATCTGATGATGTCATCAGTGATGTCATCAAGTCAGTACGTGATACGTTATATGACATTCAAGGGGTTAAGAATGAACGCAGTCAACTGCTATAGAATAATTTGAATCGAACTGGATTATGAACAGCCATCAATAACTTGATGATTATAGTTAAATGCTCCATTGTGTTTTGCGAACTGCGTTAAAAGATCGGTTTATTTTCATCAATAGGTGTTCATGAAAACCGACATTTGTTTCCTCCGTATTCTGGTTTGCTTTTGTATTTTGCTATTTTGCTAGATTTAATCCGTTTTACACCAAAAAGTTAACCCATTTCACTCTCTTGTTGTTATTTCAAGGTACTTAACACTTTACTTTAGTCTATTTATAGTAATGTTTACACTGTAAGCTATTCGACATACTAAAGAAAGTAGAAGTTAGTTTTGGTTGTGACACCTATAATGTTAACATCACTGTTGTTGTAAGCTCTCGGCAAATAAAGCAAAAGTTATTGTGACTGTGAAGCTAACTTGTTTGGGGCTTTCTGAGTACCATGTTCACACGTGGATACCTAATGAAAAATAGGTCTTTTATATTATGTGATGGTACAGTGTAGTATGCATGTGCAGGGAATTCAAGACGAGAGGTAAGGCAAATAGTAAGTGGAGAAGAAACTACTGTAACCAGAAAGGCTCAATAGCCAATTAAGGGATTTGTCAGGCACAAAATGTTAGTTTGTGTTTAAAAATAGACACTTTTTTTTTACATCTTGTTGAAGACATTTTGAAACAGAATTTCACATAATCTGATCATAATTACAGGGTTTTTATTTCACCATCGTGATGATTGTTGTTGGTTCTGAAAGCCTGATTGTGTTTTGCTTCTGGCAAAAAGTGTTGTGTAGTTCTGTATGCAGCATGAAAGAGAGACGGAGACAGACACAAAGATATATACATGCATACAAACAGACAGAGAAAATGATTACAGAGCAAATTAGATATAGAAGAAACACCGGAAAATTAGAGACAGCGAGAGAAAATGGCTTATATTAAATTGATGTGCAAAAAGCAATATTTTGCAACAAATTGGTTCTTATGCGGGTAATTATATATGTAAACAAAGCGTTACTACCATCCAGATTAACAGTTTTTTTAACTGAGCATGGTAATTTTCTTTCTTTGTATTTTGGTATTAAAAATGCTTTGAAAATATTTTTACAACATGGAAAATACAGCAATCCCTCTTCGTTATTTGGACTATAATTTTAATACATTGTGATCTCACAATTAACCTACATACGGGCTTCAAGGCATTCAAATGTGCTTCCCTGAAATGTTTGTAGCAATTCGTGGTTTGGGGTCTCCTGAATGTGATTGCATTTCTGTAGATTTTCAAAATTTTGTTACTCCAATCTGCATTATGTGAATACGTAGAAGAGCCTGCACATTCTTCATTAAAATTTGACCTGGTGAATAGCTGGACCAATCAGAAACCATTACGTTTTGGCCTTCAAACCAGTATTTTTGTGTCAAATTTTGTGTTTGCGGCTGTTGTTCTACAGTAAAATCTAGATGTTTAGGTTGTAAGTGTGGTGTGATGTAAAGAGGAGGCATTTGATAATTCATACATATTGTTATTTTATCAAATTGTCTTTTAGGCTGATTTAATACTCTAAGATTATCTCTCTTGGATAGTTATCATTTAGACAGCCTGTTATTTTAAAATAATTTTTAATGTTACATACAGAAATTCTCATTTTCAATGAAGAAAACTGTAAAAGTGTTGAATGCATGACAATGCAAAACAACGGAATCATGGAAATAAAAGTAGGATAATCAGAGTTTCTTTTAATAAACATGCCATTGATCACGTATTGAGACTAGATTACAAAGACAGTCGCCATACTAATTTACAAAAGTACATACGTAGAAAACACACAATTAATTTTCTTCGAGGAATCATCGGACAATACTTATGACATGCTGAAGATCTTCAGAATGCTGGATAGGAGCATCTAAGGTTACGCAAAGTATTCTTAGTTTTCTTTTTCACGAAACAGTCAAAGTTATTCTGGTGTCGTGAAAAAGGCGATTTCGCCAATTTGGGTTGACAATAGCATGTTTTAATTTTTTTAATTTTATTTTATAAAACAAGCAATAAAAAGTTGAACAGCAAAAAGTGCTGTCAGTCATCTGTGCGTACTCCCAAAATGCATTAATAGAAATGGTATAACGATAGCTAATTGTATACCTTTTGGCATTGTGTCGAGATGACTGATATTCACATTTTAATTGTCGATATGAAATAATTATGGTATATTAATTATGATGTTCTACAGTGATGGGAAATCATATATTATTACGTCAATGTTTTGTGAACGACTATGGATCTTAAACTGAGAGATATTTGCACCTATTCTTAATGCTGCAGCTAAATGGAATAATAGACGATTTTCGTAAAAAAAAAAAAAAAAAAAAAAAAAACAACTAGGGGAGAGCACTTCGTGAAAATTAGAGTTGTTTACCTCCATTACTCGGTCAAATACCATAGCAACAATGCAACAATGGCGTCGAAGCTTGAAACCGCAGGATGCGAGTCAACGACTTGCAAATATTTTGTAGAAAAATAAGGGGTGGCCCGTCGCTACAAAGTGATATAACTTGCAAACTGTTAGACGTAGAAAAATATCAACAAATTCCATCAAATTTAGAATGACTGCACTGCGTTTCTACATGCTGTGTGTCTCCTCAAATACACGAAGCGAGGGCTGTGGAATTTACTCTGATGGTAGAGTAACTTCTCCTGTTTTGACCGATTGAATTCGGCAAGATATCTGCTACTCACAGTATCCTTGAAACGCTGTATACTCCCCTTAATTATTTCCGAACAATTCCTATTGGCCATTCGGTACTGTGCACAACCGCAGCTGTCCTGAATTTATCTTGGCCAAGAGAATGTGGAATTACCCTCCACTATAAACACTAAAACAGCATTTTAGTCCAGTATTCCAGAATGCCAGTTGGCCCCTCTGATATCTGGAAGCCATTGTCGGACAAGACAGATAGCCATAAGCCTACATGTCACGAGAATATTTTGGAATTCGGGAAAATTCCGAATCTAACCGGGAAAATTTAGAATTTCGATTTTCACAAATTGGATTCTGTAAATTTGTTTAGTAACTTTCCTATTTACGAATGCAAATTTTGATATTGAAACTGTTCTTAATACTAAGGTGGGTTTTTTTCTTATACGTTTATACAATAATCAAACTTCCTAATTTTGCTTACTAATACATTTGCTTGTATTACTAATTTGCATCATTTCACTGCTTACGAATTGTCTGTCACAGACGTTTGTTGCTCTGTTTACTATATTGAAATGAAAGAGCCCAGGCTAATCTAAGCCAACAGGAATCGTGTGTCTTTCTTGGCAAAGGTTTGCATTGTATCAGTGCTGACTAGTGTTTAAACAAATCATCTGCTTTTAAGCTTATCAGTCTGGCTTCTTCAGTATTTTAGTTATGAATTGATGAAAATGGGGAGACGAGAGGGCAGAGAGAGAGAGAGAGAGAGAGGAGAGAGAGAGATTCGCACACAATTAACTACACATTCACTAAAGATTACTGATGACCAGGACCTTCATGTCCATAGTCAGAGGGTAGGGGATTGAGAAAGAGAGTAGAGAGAGAGAGGAGAAGAGAGAGAGAGAGAGAGGAGCAGGAGAGAGAGAGAGAGAGAGAGAGAGAGAGAGAGAGAGGAGAGAACACTGAACACTGAAAGGTTTTATTTGCGCGTTGTCGGCCTTGGTGCCGTGCGGACAGTACAAAAGTGGGGAACCACGATCACGGGGTGAAGGGGAGGACATGTAAAGGGTGCATAAACAATGGTAATAATGTGATTATTATACATCATAAATTATGCAATAATAAATATTGTTCACAGCGAAAAGATTATCAACAAAAATATTGCTTCAAATAACGTTAGTTCTAGAACAAGAACAACTATTTCCTTTACATAGTATAATTTCGAATGAATTGGCTATTATGTTGTAAAATAAAATAACTCCAGGTAACGCACATAATAGATTAGTATCAATGGTCACGTGTTCACAGTCATAAATTATTTATAGAAATAACACAATATCAGATAAACCAGTATTAATGGCCATATACGCATACTCATAGATGACATTATGTATAATAAACACAGAGTAAAGACAGAGACAGAGACAACGTGAACAAAAACACTTGCCCATGCTCATTGGAGTATGTCCTGCTGTGATGCCCTTTCTCATTTTAATACATATATTAAAATGCACGCAACGCACGCACGCCACGCACACGCACGCACGCAACATCACACACACACACACACACACACCACAACACATATACATAATATATATAATACTGTCTGCCTCCCGCGTTCCAAGGCCAAAAGACATTGTGTGTGTGCTACAGTAGTTGACGTTACTTCAGAAAGTTTGCCTTTTCAGACAAACGAATAAATTTAGCTTGTTTTTAAATAAAACATTATTGACTGCCATGAAGTTTTGTGTAATGTCTATTTATTTATTTGCTGATATTAACCCATACACATTACTGACGCGGTGGTGCGGCAGTCTCAGCAGTTCAAGTGGGATTTGTTTATTTTAACTGGGTTATGATAACGGTATATATATATATATATATATACATATACTGTCTGTCCCGCGTCCAAGGCCAAAAGCCGAAATATTGGGAATAGTCTACATTCTTTCTTGTTAGTTTTCATTCTTTTTTAGTTTGTTTCTGCCTATCTATATTATATATATATACGGACACACACACACACACTCACACACACACACACACACACAAGACACAAGGACAAACACACACACACACACACACACACGCACACACACGCACATACACACACACACACGCTACACACACACACACACACATGGAGGGCAGGATGAAAAAAAGCCTTGTTAGCTTATTCTTTAACCCTCAAAAAAGATCATTTTGACTTGACTTGACTTGACACACACACGTACACGCACACGCAAGCACACACACACACACACACACACGCACGCACACACACACACGCACGCACACGCACACACACACACACACACACACACACACACACACACACACACACACGTACACACACGTACACACACACACACACACACACACACACACACACACACACACACACACACACACACACAGAGATTTGTCTGAATCACTTTTAGTGGAAGGACGTTAAACTGAAGAACAACAACACACAAAGACACATTCATCACCTCTCACTCAATAAGTCATTATTCTATTCTGGACCCGTTGGAGTTTAGAGATGAGAGTTGATGGACAGCCCAGCAAGGAGTGAGTTAACAGTAGTCAAGGCGAGACAGATCAATTAACTCATTCGCATCGCAACAATTTTGAATGATTAAAAACAAACTCACAAATCACTCCAGCCAATCCACACAAACAAAACAAAAGGAAAAATAAAAAAGATTACAGGTTTTTACTTCAGGTTTAGACATAGAGATGTGGTAGATCAGACTTTATATATATATAATAATTTCTTTTGAATTAAGTGCTGGTTTGCTTTTATTGTGGACTTTCAATCTGGTGCAAAGAGGACAACCTTTCTCTTGGAGAAAGTCTTCTAGCTCAGTTTGAATGTTCACTGTGGACATTCTTTGCAGGCCGATATGCAGACTGAAGAGTCTTTCTCAAAGACGAAACAGCTGTCTTTACATAGGCATTGTCTATCTCCCCCATTGGGAGAAAAAGTAAATCCGCACATTATTTTCTTTTATTATTTTCAGAACACAGAACAAATCGTAAAGATAAAATTAAATTTACTGAGTTTCTTTCTTAGGTTCACAAACTTATACATTGGACACACAAAAGTTTTATTAAAGCAAACTATATATATAAGAGGAAAGTTTAATGGTGTGGTTGTTTTTTTTCTTCTTCAATTTTTGTACGTTTATATATATATATTTTATGGACAGCGGCCAGCAAGGAGTGAAAGAAAGAGAACACAGAACACAAAGTTAAAGTAATTGAGTTTGTTTCGTAAAGTTAAAGTTAAAGTAATTGAGTTTGTTTCTTAGGTTCACAAAACATACATTGGAACACAGAACAAATTTCTTTTCTTATACCAAAAAAGTTTTATCAAAGCAAATTATATATATATAAAGAGGAAAGTTTAATGGTGTGGTTGTTTTTCTTATATATATATATTTTATGAGCGGCCAGCAAGTTTGAAAGAAAGGTGTGTTAAAGTAATTGTTTGTTTCTTCTTCACAAAACATGCATTGGATACGTTTATAAAGCAAATTATATATATACATAAGAGGAAAGTTTACTTCTTCAATTTTTGATCGTTTATATTATCTTACCGAAGAGGGAAAGCGCATCAGTCTACCTGATCCAAGCACACCTCTCTACATTCCTCATCACCAGGTGTCTGTTGGTGTTAACTACGATTTCTGTGACCTCCCTTTTTGAATCCTTCATTGGATCCACCAACATGGCATTCCATCTCTTCTAATCTCTTCGAGGGATTGTAATTTTAGGACATTATTACTGTTGTTATTTTACATAAGATTTTTACCATTTCTGTTGAATTAAGTGCTGGTTTGCTTTTATTCTGGACTTTCAATCTGGTGCTAAGAGGACAACCTTTCTCCTGTAGAAAGTCTTCTGGCTCAGCTTGAACATTCACAGTGGACAACTTTGCAGGCCGACATGCAGACTGAAGAGTCTTTCACGAAAACGAAACATAGGCATTGTCTATCTCCCCCATTGGGAGAAAAAGTAAAGCAGCACATTTTCTTTTCTTCTTTTCAGAACACAAATTATAAAGTTAAAGTTAGAGTAATTGAGTTTGTTTCTTAGGTTCACAAAACATGCATTGGATACCAAAAACGTTTAGCAAATTATATATATACATAATAGGAAAGTTTAATGGTGTGTTTGTTTTTTCTTCTTCAATTTTTGATCGTTTATATATATATATATAATTTTTTATTTTTTATTTTTTGAACACGGAACATTACTCAAAGTTAACGTTAACTGGTTTTGTTTCTGAGGTTCACAAATAAAGACATTGGACACAGAAAAGCTTTATCAAAGCAAACTATTCTGCATTTCAAATGCACTAACTTTTCAGGCCTTCAGAGTAGGGGTACGGAGCTGGCTATTCACTGAGATTTTTCTTTCATGCTATTTTTATCCTTAATTTGGATATCATCTCAGTAGTTAGCCCTCCCTAGTCATGTCTATTAGGTTTTGAAATTAAAATGTCAGAACTTTATTATTTTGTTCATTTTACATAAGATTTTCATAAGATGGTTACAATTTCTGGTTTAACTTTGTGCTGGTTTGCTTTTATTATGGATTTTCGATTTGATGCAAAGAGGACACCATTCTCTTGTAGAATGTCTTTTTTGCTCGGGTTGGCATCTACTGGACAGTCAAATTGCAGGCCGATCATGCAAACTGATGAGACCTTCTCTTAGGTCGAAACATCTGCATAAGGCACTGTCCGTCCCCCATTGGGAGAAAAAGTAAATCAGCACAATTTATATAATTTTTAATTTTTATTTTTTAATTTTATTTTTTGAACACGGAACATTACTCAAAGTTAACGTTAACTGGTTTTGTTTCTGAGGTTCACAAATAAAGACATTGGACACAGAAAAGCTTTATCAAAGCAAACTATATATATATATATGTATATATAAATAGAACAAATAAAGTCAAACAAATATTCACTCTTTCGTATTCGTATTCGCTCTCTCTCTCTCTCTCTCTCTCTCTCTCTCTCTCTCTCTCTCTCTCTCTCTCTCTCTCTCTCTCTCTCTCTCTCTCTCTGCAAGTATGAAGAATGTCTACTCTATGTTAATACTTTTACCGTTGTAAAATAAAGGATCATTTCATTATCATTATGTCTCTCTCGTTCAGTTGATGTCTGCAATTACTTTTCCCAATCTCGGAATGATTCCGAATTTCCCCGTATTCCAAATTTTCCCGTGACACAAACAGAGAATACGACACTAAAATAATACACTACAGGCTTAATGAAAGAAACGTTTTCGGTTGAATCAAATTCAAATGGTAGACATTTATTATAGGAAAATTCACTTTAGTAAATGGTGAAATCAAACTCAATGTAAGTTGAAAGGTACGTTTTACTTTATTCAATAAAAACTGAGAAAAAATAAACCAAAACGCACCTGCCTTTTGAATGGTGAATTTACGAAATCCAGAGTGCAGTGACTGAGATAGTCTATTGTCTAAACTGGTTGGCCATTACTAACGAATTTCTTATGAAAGTGGCTGACTGACTTTGGCTTTCAATTGAAGTTCTATTGTTATCGATTCAAAGACAACTGTTCTTTGTTCCAGATTCATAACCATAAGTTTAGCGTCGTTTCCTTTTTGTAAGAAAACAGGCTTTGTATGCGTAGCGCACTACTGACAACGAAATGACCGGGGTAATTAAACATTGATTTGTGAAAGATGGACCCTGACGGATGAATATATGCAAGAAACGCGTCGAGATCACCAGAAAAACAGCTTTTTCAAGGATCGGAACACTATCTTTGCTCTGGTTTCCAATAAATTAAACCATCAAAACGGCGATTCCTCCTTGGCAGAGTTGCCGGAGAGAGAAGCCATTTTGGACGGGGTTGGTGAAAGTCACTCATTGTGGTTGAAGCGTTTTCGTTTTTTGTAGTGCAGTAAAAATAAAAACATTGGAGGTTTTTCCTTTGTTGTGAGCGAAACTCCTTTAGATAATATGTATAAAATGTAATAAAAGAAAAGAAAAAAAGCTTGTATTGCAAACATTTCGTGCAAACGTTTTGGTCTAAACGCAGGCGGCCATTAGAAAAGATACAGCACACGCCTTCTCTTTGGGTGAAAGAATTTGACTTCCAGCACCTCCGCCAAGGAGGAATCGCCGATTTGACGGTTTGATTTCTTGGAAACCAGAGCAAAGTGAGTGTTGCAATCTCTGTAAAGTGTGTTTTTGGGGTGATCTCGACGTGTTTCTTACAAAAACTCATCCGTTAGGGTGGCCCTTTAAGATGCTGAACGTGTTTATGCAGACGCTCACGTGGAAATTAACACACACACACACACACACACGCACGCACTAACGCACGCACACAAACACACGCACGCACGCACGCACGCACGCACACGCACGCACGCGCACGCACGCGCACACACACACGCACACACGCACGCACACGCACACACACACACACGCACACGCACACACACACACACACACACACACAGACAACCAACAACAAAGGAACAAAGTACAATACTGTACTGTGTTCTCACATCTTATACCCTGCACTCTTTCATCTGTACACGTGCATGCGTGTGTGGGAGTCTTGTGTGCGTGCATTGATAAGGCGCTCGCGCACATGTGTGTGTGTGTGTGTGTGTGTGTGTGTGTGTGTGTGTGTGTGTGTGTGTGTGTGTGTGTGTGTGTGTGTGTGTGTGTGTGTGTGTGTGTGTGTGTGTATGTGTGTATCCCTATCTGTCTGTGTGTGAAATGCATACAGATATGAGCTTGTGATGTGCATGCATGCGTGTGTGCGTGTGTGTGTGTGTGTGTATGTGCGTGCGCGTGCGTGTTTGCTTGTTTATGCTGTAGGCCTATCTGTTCCTATTGTTTGTGTTAGTTTGTTCGAGTTGATGAAAATGTGTGTCCGCTATATTCGTGTGAGCATGATCATTAATGTGCACACGCGCACACGCGTATTTTTGCATAAGCTGTAGGGCTCGCGCGTGCGTGTGTTGATGTATCTATGTGAGTGCGTGCTCCTGTGTGCAATGGAATGTGTGTGTGTGCGCGCGCGTGCGTGTGTATGTGTATGTATTTGTTTGTGCGTGTGCGTCTGTGTGTGTTAGTGTGTTGATAACAAGGGTCTATTGTAATTGTTTAATTGCTCCTGCCTTATTTCCAAAACAGAAAGGTCGCTGCTTGTGTCGCTAATGGCAATTATGTAGTTTTACTGATTAAAATCAATCCTAAGTTTAGTGAACTTCTGTGTGGTTCTAGTTTAAAACAAACGAACAAACAAAAACTTGTTCAATTAATGCCCACAAAGAATGCATTGTTTGGAAAGATTTTTAAAAAAAAAGGCTTGATGTTATCTACTGACGACATTTGTTTTCCCTTCTTTATTACTGTTAGTCTAATATTATTTGTGTTTTCCTCTGTCATCCTCAATTGTTCACCAATAGGCTATTTTCCACTGATTAACCATTCATATGAAGAGTAATTTTTCATTTCTGACTTCACTATTCGTTCATACGTTGCCCTTGTTGTTTGACAGGAATAGGGCAAGATTCAGTCGTATATGTCTCACAACATAATCTAAATATACCCTACGAATATTATTTTGTTACAACGTGTTTTATTTTCGCTCTTTACTAGTACATTTAAAGCTTTTTAATTTTTTTAAATTTAAGACCTTATTTTAACCTTAAACTTAAGGCTTACTCAAAATTTTAAAAAACTAGAGTGTCTGGTCTACAATTTATGAACTGCAATGAAACGCAGTTTTTTTCGGTTTACGACTCTCTTACACTATCCATATTAAACGAGCGAAAAAGGGTGTGAATTTCAATCAAATGAACTTTTAAAAAGTGTGTGCTGCAAGATTTCAGTACAGTACAATTCACAACTGTTTTCCTCTACTAAATGGACAACCTGGTGATTCCTTTAGTCCACAAGTCTCTGACACGGAGCACAGGCTCATGCACAACAGCATTGGGGATCACTTGGCTCTGGAGACTGTCTTCCAGTCTGGAACACCCAATGGACAACCTGGTGATTCCTTTAGTCCACAAGTCTCTGACACGGAGCACAGGCTCATGCACAACAGCATTGGGGGTCACTTGGCTCTGGAGACTGTCTTCCATTCTGGAACACCCAAATTTTATATGATTATCTTTTGACAATGTTAGTTGCCTAGAAGCTCATTTACATCTACGTACTTGGTAAAAGGAATGTATTTTAAAGAAAACATGCGTACCATATATGACACATCGGGCAGACCTTGACACATTTGCCATGTGACATATATGCAATTGTGGGTATTTGGGATAACATCATAGAAGTTTGTTGTGGCTATTGTTGGTATTTATGAATCATAAACACGTTTTGGAGCATGTTGGTAGCATTCTGGCCATGTTACTAGTATTGAGGTTCATTTATGTCATATGTTTTTGAAGAAAATCTAAGTATTTCAGAAAAAAATACATCTATGTTGTTAGGATAGTACAGGCACCCTGGCACACTTCATTCAGATGGGCACTTAAAAACTCCTTATCAATTATGCAAAAACCTTATTATTGATGACATTCTAGCAAACGAATCACAAAAAAGGCACCCAAACCAGAATTTTGACTCGTTGGAATCGATCACTGAGCTGCCTCTGTGGGGGGTCCACTGACCACTATCAGCAGGGACACTACCAGATGCATCAATGCGGTGTGTTTTATGTGTTAATTAACCCTAAAACAGATGTATCCATTTCCCCCCAAAAGCAATAAAACTAAGCTTACCCATTGTATCATATATGATACACCGGGCCTGATGGCTTTTTGAAGTCCCCTAAGGCCTGGCATGTCATATACATGCTCAAAGTAATGGCAAGATCAATTTGTTTTCAATATTTTTGTTCTATTCAAAATAATGATTTTTAGTGGGTTTTTTAGTGACATAATTTTCAGTGAAGTATTTATGGGTGCTGACCTTAGAGGGTTAATAAAGATGATGAACAACGTTGGAGATATTACGTCATCTTATGGGGCTCCCACACCGGTCTTCACTAGGCTGCTTGTATGGCCTTCCAGTGAGAATCGCGCTGTTCTTTGGAAGAGGGAACTCGAGCGAAACATTGTGCTGAAAACTCTCTTTTGGGCCACCTTCAATAGCTGTGCGTCCTTCCATACTTTGTCGAAGGCGTTTGTTAGGTCGAGAAACATTGTTATTTTTTTGGTTTTGTTTTCGCTGGAAGCCATTCTCGATTTCCTGAGTCAAGTAGGCGATCAGATGTTCATTGCTGTGATTCTTTCTGAAACCTGACTGCAAGTTGTTGCTGTTGTTGTTGTTTGTTGTTCGTTCCCCAGCTTAAACGCTCTGGGGGCACACCCAGTGCCATGTGAACATTTCGCATGGCCTTGGGTGGGAAGATTGCGTGTATGGCTGCTTTTAAAGGGCCCCGCCACATGGGCGGCCATACTCCGACTTCAGGGGACTTCGCTCCATTCATGGAGCCACCCACGCATTTACTCCACCCATGGAGTGAGTGACAACAACCAGCAATTCTTTACATATGGCGTGTAGGGAGAACAACTTCCATTGGGCACAGCCGCATCATTTTAATATTGGCCATGGGTCAATTTCACTTGCATCACATGTACAGACACAGTGAATAGCCAAGGACCCTTGGCCGTGCAAGTTGTTGAGTAGTTCCTTTTGGGGTTCCCCATTTTTTCTAGATGGTACTGGATTTGCTTGTTGACCATGCATTCCATTTTTTTTCTTAGTCAGCAGACAGAGCTTTATTGGTCTGTAGCTATTTTTGTTTTGTTCTTTAACCTTAAGAATGAGCTGGTTTCTTTCCAGTTTTGGAGAAAATCTCTTATTCTCCAGAACTGATTGAATTTTATATCAGTTTCAATTTTGCAACAGGGCAAAGATTTCTGATAATTTCATTGGTTATTCAATCTTTTCCAGCTGTAATGTTCGGAAACGCCAATAGACAATGCACCCCCATTCCAAGTCTGAGCATCGTAAGTTAAAAAAAAATGGCTTCAAGAAACAAAATCGGTTTTCAAGGTCACATAAACTGGCCAAGGTCAGCACAGTTATATATTTTTCTATAGGACCTTCCTTGTACAACCACACATACATACATACAGAGAGAGACAGAGAGAGACAGAGAGACCGAGAGAGGCGACAGAGAGAGAGAGAGAGAGAGAGATGAGAGAGAGAGAGAGAGAGAGAGAGAATGATAAAAAGAGAGATAAGACTGGAACAGCGTGTGTGTGTGTGTGTGTGTGTGTGTGTGTGTGTGTGTGTGTGTGTGTGCGTGTGCGTGCGTGCGTGTGTGTGTGTACATGTGTGTATTGCGTGTGCGTGTGTGTGTGTTGTGTGTGTGTGTGTGTTTTGTGTGTGCGTGCGTGCGCGCGCGCGCGTGTGTGTGTGTGTGTGTGTGTGCGCTTGCCCAAATTAAAAAAACCCACCATAGAAGCTTTTGAATGGAGTTTAAAAAGCTTCACTCAGACCAAAAAACAACAATAATTATGTTATTCTTCTCAGAAATTAGCTGCTGTTTGGAACGACGAGAAATTAGCTTCTACCAGAACACATCTGCAGATCTTCGCTTGTGGGATTCGTCTTCACGATGTTGATTTCGGACACATCAACAAGTTTATGGAATAAAACAATGATGACAGAGAATTCAGCTGAAACAGCCGACTCCTCAGTGTACTCTCACGCCTTATACAAACTCAGCCAAAGCGTGTGGCTGTATGCCTCGCCCATCGTCCTGCTTGTGGGCAACTTTGGCAACATCATGACCATCATCATCATGCGTAGAGACAAATCAGAAGCTGTGGTGAACATTTACTTCATCGCTTTAGCTCTTGTTGATTTAGTTGTTTTGGATTTTGCGTTTTTATTCGAATATGTTGGAATGGCTTTCGGGTACTGGATTCATTTTCAACATAACGCTTTGTGCAAATTGTGGAATTGGACTGGGGGTACGACAACCATCACCAGCGCCTGGTTTCTGGTCAGTCTGACGGTTCACAGGGCAGTGTCCGTGGTGTGGCCACATCGAGTTAATGCAGTGTGCACACGACGATTAGTTGTGGGTGTAGTGGTGGGGATAGCCGTCTTTATTGGTGCATTGCTCTCACAGTATCTATACGGCTATCAACTGCGCTACTTCAAGCAAACCAACGAATATATGTGTATTTTGTTTCCCGAAAAGTATGCCATGTTTATTCAGAATGTGTTTGCTTACATCTACCTGACAATCTACTGTCTTCTGCCTTTCTCTTGTATCCTTGTTGCCAACTGCGTGTTGATCTGGAAACTGAGGGCCACCATTCGTGAAGTGCGTCACAGGTTTGCTGGAAAAGATTCTGCTGCTGCTCGGGAGAAATCAGCCAGTTCTGTGACACTGACCGTCATCACAGTGTCTGTGTCATTCGTAGTTCTGACTTTGCCCATGATGGTGTTCTTCATTTCTTTCTACATATTCAACTACTCGACAATGTCGGATTTTGAGCAGTCTCGAGCTTACCTGGTCAGGGCTTTTACGTTTGAAGTGACTTATCTCAACCATTCAATCAACTTTTATCTCTACTGCTTGACCGGGGCAAAGTTTCGGAAAGAATTTGTGAAACTTTTTTCTTGCAGAATGTTACATTCTTCATGAATAAGAATTAAGAAGCTCAAGCTTTAGATCTAGATAAATTGACCAGGATTGTGAATGATTGAATATGTTAAACGATTATATGTTTAGATGCACGTCAGTATCCTAACGTAAACAAACAGGCCATGTTCTGATAAGCAGAAGGCATTCATAAAAACGTTATTGTAAAATCCCTTCTCATTTTGCAATGTGCACTAAATCAATAAAGATAATTATATTCATTCTTTGTTGTTTTCTGTGTATTTTGGTTTGCTTCTGATTCCTCGTGTGGTGCTAAACTTTTCAACGTTGTCAAGAATGAAAAATAAAGACAGATTGCTCAATCTTTTGTTGACATGCTTTTCTTTTTACGATGCTTTTAGATGTCACTGTAGTCTGTTCATGACCTTGAGCATCGTTAGTTCTGGGAAAGAATAAGGGAATAGTACATTTGGTGGTGAAACTAAATACATGTATTATGGTCTTTGTCATTGTTATGCTATTGGGCAGAATAACATAGAAGTTATATTTTTTGTGATGCTTATTATGATTATGGTATCTGTCGTTGTAAACTCTTGACTAAAATAGAATCTACTTTTGCCGTGTTGCTGAACGCTTATTGGGTAATCTGTTTACATTTGGATGTCATGGGATCAACGAGCCTGTTATTATGGTGTGATGGCATGGTGTGGGTGGATGCACAGAACATAGACATAGGTGAGGTGAGTTGTACGTAAAAGATATGAGTGCAGCAAAGAAGCCTGAAAACCAGTGAATAATAATAATTAATAATTGTT
>CM065682.1:22293349-22322845 GCA_017654935.2 Phymorhynchus buccinoides
AATTCGAAGAAAAACGCAAAATCCAAAACAACCTAAAGCAACAAGAGCTAAATCGATGAAGTAAATGTTCACAACAGCTTCGATTTGCTTACGCATGATGATGATGGTTCCTGATGTTGCAAGTGCCCACAAGCAGGAGATGGGCGAGGCATACAGCACACGCTTTGGCTGAGTTTTTATAAGGCGTGAGAGCTACACTGAGGAGTCGGCTGTTTCGCTGAATTCTCTGTCATCATTGTTTTATCCAATAAACTTGATTGATGTGTCCGAAATCAACATCGTGAAGACGAATCCCACAAGCGAAGATTCTGCAGTATGGTTCTTGGTAGAAGCTAATTCTCGTCGTTCCAAACAAGCAGCTAATTTCTGAGAAGAAAACATAATTATTGTTGTTTTGTCTGACTGTGAAGCTTTTTAAACTCCATTCAAGTGCTATGGTGGGTTTTTTTAATTGGGCAAGCGCACACACACACATACAAACCACGCGCGAGCGCACGCACGCCCAAACACACACACACACCGCACAAACACACACACACACACAAACACACATACACATACATACACACAGGCACGCACACGCACACACACACAACACACAAACAATACACACACACACACACGCTGTTCCGTCTATCTCTCTCTATCATTCTCTCTCTCTCTCTATCTCTCTCGCTCTCTCTCTCTCTCTCTCTCTCTCTCTCTCTCTCTGTCTCTCTGTCTCTCGTCTCTCTGTCTCTCTCGTATGTATGATGTGTGGTTGTACGAGGAAAAGGTCCTATAGAAAAATAATAACTGTGCTGACCTTGGCCAGTTTATGTGACCTTGAAAACCGATTTTGTTTCTTGAAGCCATTTTTTTTTAACTTACGATGCTCAGACTTGGAATGGGGGTGCATTGTCTATTGGCGTTTCCGAACATTACAGCTGGAAAAGATTGAATAACCAATGAAATTATCAGAAATCTTTGCCCTGTTGCAAAATTGAAACTGATATAAAATTCAATCAGTTCTGGAGAATAAGAGATTTTCTCTAAAACTGGAAAGAAACCAGCTCATCCTTAAGGTTAAAGAACAAAACAAAAATAGCTACAGACCAATAAAGCTCTGTCTGCTGACTAAGAAAAAAAATGGAATGCATGGTCAACAAGCAAATCCAGTACCATCTAGAAAAAATGGGGAACCCCAAAAGGAACTACTCAACAGCTTGCACGGCCAAGGGTCCTTGGCTATTCACTGTGTCTTTTCATGTAATCAAGTGAAGTTGACCCATGGCCAATATTAAAATGATGCGGCTGTGCCCAATGGAAGCTGTCTTCTCCCTACACGCCATATGTAAAGAATTGCTGGTTGTTGTCACTCTACGGTTTCCATGGGTGGAGTGAATGTGTGGGTGGCTCCATGAATGGAGCGAAGTCCTCTGAAGTTGGAGTATGGCCGCCCATGTGGCGGTGCCCTTTAAAAGCATCCATACACGCAATCTTCCCACCCAAGGCCATGCAAAATGTTCACATGACACTGGGTGTGCCCCCAGAGCGCTTAAGCTGGGGAACGAAAACAAACAACAACAACAGCAACAACTTGCAGTCAGGTTTCAGAAAGAATCACAGCAATGAACATCTGATCGCCTACTTGACTCAGGAAATCGAGAATGGCTTCCAGCGAAAACAAAACCAAAAAAATAACAATGTTTCTCGACCTAACAAACGCCTTCGACAAAGTATGGAAGGACGCACAGCTATTGAAGGTGGGCCAAAAGAGAGTTTTCAGCACAATGTTTCGCTCGAGTTTCCTCTTCCAAAGAACAGCGCGATTCTCACTGGAAGGCCATACAAGCAGCCTAGTGAAGACCGGTGTGGGAGCCCCATAAGATGACGTAATATCTCCAACGTTGTTCATCATCTTTATTAACCCTCTAAGGTCAGCACCCATAAATACTTCACTCAAAATTATGTCACTAAAAATCATTATTTTGAATAGAACAAAAATATTGAAAACAAATTGATCTTGCCATTATTTTGAGCATGTATATGACATGCCAGGCCTTAGGGGACTTCAAAAAGCCATCAGGCCCGGTGTGTCATATATCATACAATGGGTAAGCTTAGTTTTATTGCTTTTGGGGGGAAATGGATACATCTGTTTTAGGGTTAATTAACACATAAAAACACACTGCATTGATGCATCTGGTAGTGTCCCTGCTGATAGTGGTCAGTGGACCCCCCACAGAGGCAGCTCAGTGATCGATCCCAACGAGTCAAAATTCTGGTTTGGGTGCCTTTTTGGTGATTCGTTTGCTAGAATGTCATCAATAATAAGGTTTTGCATAATTGATAAGGAGTTTTTAAGTGCCCATCTGAATGAAGTGTGCCAGGGTGCCTGTACTATCCTAACAACATAGATGTATTTTTTTCTGAAATACTTAGATTTTCTTCAAAAACATATGACATAAATGAACCTCAATACTAGTAACATGGCCAGAATGCTACCAACATGCTCCAAAACGTGTTTATAATTCATAAATACCAACAATAGCCACAACAAACTTCTATGATGTTATCCCAAATACCCACAATTGCATATATGTCACATGGCAAATGTGTCAAGGTCTGCCCGATGTGTCATATATGGTACGCATGTTTTCTTTAAAATACATTCCTTTTACCAAGTACGTAGATGTAAATGAGCTTCTAGGCAACTAACATTGTCAAAAGATAATCATATAAAATTTGGGTGTTCCAGAATGGAAGACAGTCTCCAGAGCCAAGTGACCCCCAATGCTGTTGTGCATGAGCCTGTGCTCCGTGTCAGAGACTTGTGGACTAAAGGAATCACCAGGTTGTCCATTGGGTGTTCCAGACTGGAAGACAGTCTCCAGAGCCAAGTGATCCCAATGCTGTTGTGCATGAGCCTGTGCTCCGTGTCAGAGACTTGTGGACTAAAGGAATCACCAGGTTGTCCATTTAGTAGAGGAAAACAGTTGTGAATTGTACTGTACTGAACTCTTGCAGCACACACTTTTTAAAAGTTCATTTGATTGAAATTCACACCCTTTTTCGCTCGTTTAATATGGATAGTGTAAGAGAGTCGTAAACCGAAAAAAATTGCGTTTCATTGCAGTTCATAAATTGTAGACCAGACACTCTAGTTTTTTAAAATTTTGAGTAAGCCTTAAGTTTAAGGTTAAAATAAGGTCTTAAATTAAAAAAAAATAAAAAGCTTTAAATGTACTAGTAAAGAGCGAAAATAAAACACGTTGTAACAAAATAATATTCGTAGGGTATATTTAGATTATGTTGTGAGACATACACGACTGAATCTTGCCCTATTCCTGTCAAACAACAAGGGCAAGGTATGAACGAATAGTGAAGTCAGAAATGAAAAATTAATCTTGATATGAATGGTTAATCAGTGGAAAATAGCCTAGTGGAGAACAACTGAGGATGACAGAGGAAAACACAAATAATATTAGACTAACAGTAATAAAGAAGGGAAAACAAATGTCGTCAGTAGATAACATCAAGCCTTTTTTTTTTTAAATCTTTCCAAACAATGCATTCTTTGTGGGCATTAATTGAACAAGTTTTTGTTTGTTCGTTTGTTTTAAACTAGAACCACACAGAAGTTCACTAAACTTAGGATTGATTTTAATCAGTAAAACTACATAATTGCCATTAGCGACACAAGCAGCGACCTTTCTGTTTTGGAAATAAGGCAGGAGCAATTAAACAATTACAATAGACCCTTGTTATCAACACACTAACACACACAGACGCACACGCACAAACAAATACATACACATACACACGCACGCGCGCGCACACACACACATTCCATTGCACACAGGAGCACGCACTCACATAGATACATCAACACACGCACGCGCGAGCCCTACAGCTTATGCAAAAATACGCGTGTGCGCGTGTGCACATTAATGATCACGCTCACACGAATATAGCGGACACACATTTTCATCAACTCGAACAAACTAACACAAACAATAGGAACAGATAGGCCTACAGCATAGACAAGCAAACACGCACGCGCACGCACATACACACACACGCACACACGCATGCATGCACAGCACAAGCTCATATCTGTATGCATTTCACACACAGACAGATAGGGATACACACATACACACACACACACACACATACACACACACACACACACACACACACACACACACACACACACACACACACACACACAGACACACACACACACACACACATACATACACACACATGTGCGCGCGCGCCTTATCAATGCACGCACATAAGACTCACACACACACATGCACGTGTACAGATGAAAGAGTGCAGGGTATAAGATGTGAGAACACAATACAGTATTGTACTTTGTTCCTTTGTTGTTGGCTGGTCTTTGTGTGTGTGTGTGTGTGTGTGTGTGTGTGTGTGTGTGTGTGTGTGTGTGCGTGTGCGTGTGTGCGTGCTGCGTGTGCGTGTGCGTGCGTGTGTGTGTGTGTGCGTGCGTGCGTGCGTGCGTTAGTGCGTGCGTTGTGTGTGTGTGTGTTAATTTCCACGTGAGCATCTGCTTTAAACACGTTCAGCAAAGGGCCACCCTAACGGATGAGTTTTTGTTAGAAACACGTCCAGATCACCCCAAAAAACACCCTTTACAGAGATTGCAACACTCACTTTGCTCTGGTTTCCAAGAAATCAAACCGTCAAATCGGCGATTACTACTTGGCGGAGGTGCTGGAAGTCAAATTCTTTCACCCAAAGAGAAGGCGTGTGCTGTATCTTTTCTAATGGCCGCCTGCGTTTAGACCCAAACGTTTACACGAAATGTTTGCAATACAAGCTTTTTTTCTTTTCTTTTATCACATTTTATACATATTATCTAAAGGAGTTTCGCTCACAACAAAGGAAAAACCTCCAATGTTTTTATTTTTACTGCACTACAAAAAAAGAAAAACGCTTCAACCACAATGAGTGACTTTCACCAACCCCGTCCAAAATGGCTTCTCTCTCCGGCAACTCTGCCAAGGAGGAATCGCCGTTTTGATGGTTTAATTTATTGGAAACCAGAGCAAAGATAGTGTTCCGATCCTTGAAAAGGCTGTTTTTCTGGTGATCTCGACGTGTTTCTTGCAAATATTCATCCGTCAGGGTCCATCTTTCACAAATCAATGTTTAATTACCCCGTCATTTCGTTGTCAGTAGTGCGCTACGCATACAAAGCCTGTTTTCTTACAAAAAGGAAACGACGCTAAACTTATGGTTATGAATCTGGAACAAAGAACAGTTGTCTTTGAATCGATAACAATAGAACTTCAATTGAAAGCCAAAGTCAGTCAGCCACTTTCATAAGAAATTCGTTAGTAATGGCCAACCAGTTTAGACAATAGACTATCTCAGTCACTGCATTCTGGATTTCGTAAATTCACCATTCAAAAGGCAGGTGCGTTTTGGTTTATTTGTTCTCAGTTTTTATTGAATAAAGTAAAACGTACCTTTCAACTTACATTGAGTTTGATTTCACCATTTACTAAAGTGAATTTTCCTATAATAAATGTCTACCATTTGAATTTGATTCAACCGAAAACGTTTCTTTCATTAAGCCTGTAGTGTATTATTTTAGTGTCGTATTCTCTGTTTGTGTCACGGGAAAATTTGGAATACGGGGAAATTCGGAATCATTCCGAGATTGGGAAAAGTAATTGCAGACATCAACTGAACGAGAGAGACATAATGATAATGAAATGATCCTTTATTTTACAACGGTAAAAGTATTAACATAGAGTAGACATTCTTCATACTTGCAGAGAGAGAGAGAGAGAGAGAGAGAGAGAGAGAGAGAGAGAGAGAGAGAGAGAGAGAGAGAGAGAGAGAATGCTAATACGAATACGAAAGAGTGAATATTTGTTTGACTTTATTTGTTCTATTTATATATACATATATATATATAGTTTGCTTTGATAAAGCTTTTCTGTGTCCAATGTCTTTATTTGTGAACCTCAGAAACAAAACCAGTTAACGTTAACTTTGAGTAATGTTCCGTGTTCATCAAAAAATAAAAAAAAAAAAAAAATTAAAAATTATATAAATTGTGCTGATTTACTTTTTCTCCCAATGGGGGACGGACAGTGCCTTATGCAAAGACAGCTGTTTCGACCTAAGAGAAGGTCTCATCAGTTTGCATGATCGGCCTGCAATTTGACTGTCCAGTGGATGCCAACCCGAGCAAAAAAGACATTCTACAAGAGAATGGTGTCCTCTTTGCATCAAATCGAAAATCCATAATAAAAGCAAACCAGCACAAAGTTAAACCAGAAATAGTAAAAATCTTATGAAAATCTTATGTAAAATGAACAAAATAATAAAGTTCTGAAATTTTAATTTCAAAAACCTAATAGACATGACTAGGGAGGGCTAACTACTGAGATGATATCCAAATTAAGGATAAAAAATAGCATGAAAGAAAAATCTCAGTGAATAGCCAGCTCCGTACCCCTACTCTGAAGGACTGAAAAGTTAGTGCATTTGAAATGCAGAATAGTTTGCTTTGATAAAGCTTTTCTGTGTCCAATGTCTTTATTTGTGAACCTCAGAAACAAAACCAGTTAACGTTAACTTTGAGTAATGTTCCGTGTTCAAAAAAATAAAAAAATAAAAAAAAAAAAAATATAAAAAATGTATATATATATATATATAAACGATCAAAAATTGAAGAAGAAAAAACAAACACACCATTAAACTTTCCTCTTATGTATATATATAATTTGCTAAACGTTTTTGGTATCCAATGCATGTTTTGTGAACCTAAGAAACAAACTCAATTACTCTAACTTTAACTTTATAATTTGTGTTCTGAAAAGAATAAAAAAAATAATGTGCTGATTTACTTTTTCTCCCAATGGGGGAGATAGACAATGCCTATGCAAAGACAGCTGTTTCGTCTTCGTGAAAGACTCTTCAGTCTGCATGTCGGCCTGCAAAGTTGTCCACTGTGAATGTTCAAGCTGAGCCAGAAGACTTTCTACAGGAGAAAGGTTGTCCTCTTAGCACCAGATTGAAAGTCCAGAATAAAAGCAAACCAGCACTTAATTCAACAGAAATGGTAAAAATCTTATGTAAAATAACAACAGTAATAATGTCCTAAAATTACAATCCCTCGAAGAGATTAGAAGAGATGGAATGCCATGTTGGTGGATCCAATGAAGGATTCAAAAAGGGAGGTCACAGAAATCGTAGTTAACACCAACAGACACCTGGTGATGAGGAATGTAGAGAGGTGTGCTTGGATCAGGTAGACTGATGCGCTTTCCTTCTTCGGTAGAGTATAAATAATATTAATTTCCTATGATATATATATATCTTTGATAAAACTTTTTTTTTTTTGGTATCCAAGAAGAAAAAACAAACACTTTAACCATTAAACTTTTGTGTTTCCTCTTATGTCCATTAAGATAATATATAAACGTACAAAAATTGAAAAAACAAACAACACCATTAAACTTTCCTCTTATGTATATATATAATTTGCTTTGATAAAACTTTTTTGGTATCCAATGCATGTTTTGTGAACCTAAGAAACAAACTCAATTACTTTAACTTTAACTTTATAATTTGTGTTCTCTCTCTCTTTCACTCCTTGCTGGCCACTGCCCATAAAATATATATATATAAACGTACAAAAATTGAAGAAGAAAAAACAACCACACCATTAAACTTTCCTCTTATATATATAGTTTGCTTTAATAAAACTTTGTGTGTGTCCAATGTATAAGTTTGTGAACCTAAGAAAGAAACTCAATAAATGTAATTTTATCTTTACGATTTGTTCTGTGTTCTGAAAATAATAAAAGAAAATAATGTGCGGATTTACTTTTTCTCCCAATGGGGGAGATAGACAATGCCTATGTAAAGACAGCTGTTTCGTCTTTGAGAAAGACTCTTCAGTCTGCATATCGGCCTGCAAAGAATGTCCACAGTGAACATTCAAACTGAGCTAGAAGACTTTCTCCAAGAGAAAGGTTGTCCTCTTTGCACCTTTTGTTTTGTTTGTGTGGATTTGGCTGGAGTGATTTGTGAATTTGTTTTTAATCATTCAAAATTGTTGCGATGCGAATGAGTTAATTGATCTGTCTCGCCTTGACTACTGTTAACTCACTCCTTGCTGGCCGCTGTCCATCGACTCTCATCTCTAAACTCCAACGGGTCCAGAATAGAATAATGACTTATTGAGTGAGAGGTGATGAATGTGTCTTTGTGTGTTGTTGTTCTTCAGTTTAACGTCCTTCCACTAAAAGTGATTTAGACAAATCTCTGTGTGTGTGTGTGTGTGTGTGTGTGTGTGTGTGTGTGTGTGTGTGTGTGTGTGTGTGTGTGTGTGTGTGTACGTGTGTGTGTGTGTGTGTGTGTGTGTGTGTGTGTGTGTGTGTGTGTGCGTGTGCGTGCGTGCGTGCGTGCGTGTGCGTGCGTGTGTGTGTGTGCGTGTGTGCGTGTGCGTGTACGTGTGTGTGTCAAGTCAAGTCAAGTCAAAATGATCTTTTTTGAGGGTTACAGAATAAGCTAACAAGGCTTTTTTTCATCCTGCCCTCCATGTGTGTGTGTGTGTGTGTACGTGCGTGTGTGTGTGTATGTGTGTGTGTGTGTGTGTGTGCGTGTGTGTGTGTGTGTGTGGTGTGTGTGTGTGTGTGTGTGTGAGTGTGTGTGTGTGTGTGTGTGTCCGTATATATATATATATATAGCAGAACAAAAAAAGAGAATGAAAACTAACAAGAAAGAATGTAGACTATTCCCAATATTTCGGCTTTTGGCCTTGGACGCGGGACAGACAGTATATATATATATATATATATATATATATATACCGTTATCATACAAATCCCCACTTGAACTGCTGGACTCCGCACCACCCAGAAGTGTATGGGTTAATACAGCAAATAAATAAATAAACAACATTACACAAAACTTCATGGCAGTCAATGTTTTATTAAAAACAACAAATTTTCGTTTGTCTAAAAGCAAACTTTCTCAAGTAACCAACTACTGTACACACACACAAGTCTTTTGGCCTTGGACGCGGGACAGACAGTATATATATATATATGTGTGTGTGTGTGTGTGTGTGTGTGTGTGTGTGCGTGCGTGCGTGTGCGTGCGTGCGTGCGTGCGTGCATTTTAATATATGTATTAAAATGAGAAAGGGCATACAGCAGGACATACTCCAATGAGCATGGGCAAGTGTTTTTGTTCACGTTGTCTCTGTCTCTGTCTTTACTCTGTGTTTATTATACATAATGTCATCTATGAGTATGCGTATATGGCCATTAATACTGATTTATCTGATATTGTGTTATTTCTATAAATAATTTATGACTGTGAACACGTGACCATTGATACTAATCTATTATGTGCGTTACCTGGGTTATTTTATTTTACAACATAATAGCCAATTCATGCGAAATTATACTATGTAAAGGAAATAGTTGTTCTTGTTCTAGAACTAATTATTTGAAGCAATATTTTGTTGATAATCTTTTCGCTGTGAACAATATTTATTATTGCATAATTTATGATGTATAATAATCACATTATTACCATTGTTTATGCACCCTTTACATGTCCTCCCCTTCACCCGTTCGTCGTTCCCCTTTGTACTGTGGCCCAAGGCCGAAGCGCAAATAAAAACCTTTCAGTGTTCAGTGTTCTCTCTCTCTCTCTCTCTCTCTCTCTCTCTCTCTCTCTCTCTCTCCTCTCTCTCTCTCTCTCTCTCTCTCTCTCTCTCTCTCTTTCTCAATCCCCTCCCCTCTGACATGGACAGAAGGCCTGGATCAGTAATCTTTGTGAATTGTGTTAATTGTGTGCGAATCTCTCTCTCTCTCTCTCTCTCTCTCTCTCTCCCTCTCCCTCCCATTTTCATCAATTCATAACTAAAATACTAAGAAGCCAGACTGATAAGCTTAAAACAGATGATTTTGTTTAAACACTAGTCAGCACTGATACAATGCAAACCTTTGCCAGGAAAGACACACGATTCCTGTTGGCTTAGATTAGCCTGGGCTCTTTCATTTCAATATAGTAAACAGAGCAACAAACGTCTGTGACAGACAATTCGTAAGCAGTGAAATGATGCAAATTAGTAATACAAGCAAATGTATTAGTAAGCAAAATTAGGAAGTTTGATTATTGTATAAACGTATAAGAAAAAAACCCACCTTAGTATTAAGAACAGTTTCAATATCAAAATTTGCATTCGTAAATAGGAAAGTTACTAAACAAATTTACAGAATCCAATTTGTGAAAATCGAAATTCTAAATTTTCCCGGTTAGATTCGGAATTTTCCCGAATTCCAAAATATTCTCGTGACATGTAGGCTTATGGCTATCTGTCTTGTCCGACAATGGCTTCCAGATATCAGAGGGGCCAACTGGCATTCTGGAATACTGGACTAAAATGCTGTTTTAGTGTTTATAGTGGAGGGTAATTCCACATTCTCTTGGCCAAGATAAATTCAGGACAGCTGCGGTTGTGCACAGTACCGAATGGCCAATAGGAATTGTTCGGAAATAATTAAGGGGAGTAATTTCATGGTGTGTGGGAGTGATCTTGCCTAATTCAATCGGTCAAACAGGAGAAGTTACTCTACCATCAAGTAAATCCCCAGCCCTCGCTTCGTGTATTTGAGGAGACACACAGCATGTAGAACGCAGTGCGTCATTCTAAATTTGATGGAATGTTGTTGTTTTTCTACGTCAACATTTGCAAGTTATATCACTTTGTAGCGACGGGACACCCCTTATTTCTCTACAAAATATTTGCAAGTCGTTGACTCGCATCCTGCGGTTTCAAGCTTCGACGCCATTGTTGCATTGTTGCTATGGTATTTGACCGAGTAATGGAGGTAAACAACTCTAATTTTCACGAAGTGCTCTCCCCTAGTTTTTTTTTACGAAAATCGTCTATTATTCCATTTAGCTGCAGCATTAAGAATAGGTGCAAATATCTCTCAGTTTAAGATCCATAGTCGTTCACAAAACATTGACGTAATAATATATGATTTCCCATCACTGTAGAACATCATAATTAATATACCATAATTATTTCATATCGACAATTAAAATGTGAATATCAGTCATCTCGACACAATGCCAAAAGGTATACAATTAGCTATCGTTATACCATTTCTATTAATGCATTTTGGGAGTACGCACAGATGACTGACAGCACTTTTTGCTGTTCAACTTTTTATTGCTTGTTTTATAAAATAAAATAAAATAAATTAAAACATGCTATGGTCAACCCAAATTGGCGAAATCGCCTTTTTCACGACACCAGAATAACTTTGACTGTTTCGTGAAAAAGAAAACTAAGAATACTTTGCGTAACCTTAGATGCTCCTATCCAGCATTCTGAAGATCTTCAGCATGTCATAAGTATTGTCCGATGATTCCTCGAAGAAAATTAATTGTGTGTTTTCTACGTATGTACTTTTGTAAATTAGTATGGCGACTGTCTTTGTAATCTAGTCTCAATACGTGATCAATGGCATGTTTATTAAAAGAAACTCTGATTATCCTACTTTTATTTCCATGATTCCGTTGTTTTGCATTGTCATGCATTCAACACTTTTACAGTTTTCTTCATTGAAAATGAGAATTTCTGTATGCAACATTAAAAATTATTGTAAAATAACAGGCTGTCTAAATGATAACTATCCAAGAGAGATAATCTTAGAGTATTAAATCAGCCTAAAAGACAATTTGATAAAATAACAATATGTATGAATTCTCAAATGCCTCCATTTACATCACACCACGCTTACAACCGAAACAAATTGGATGTTACTGTACAACAAGCCGCGAACACAAAATTTGACACAAAATACTGATTTGAAGGCCAAAACGTAAGTTCTGATTGGTCCAGCTATTCACCAGGTCAAATTTTAATGAAGAATGTGCAGGCTCTTCTACGTATTCACATAATGCAGATTGGAGTAACAAAATTTTGAAAATCTACAGAAATGCAATCACATTCAGGAGACCCCAAACCACGAATTGCTACAAACATTTCAGGGAAGCACATTTGAATGCCTTGAAGCCCGTATGTAGGTTAATTGTGGGATCACAATGTATTAAAATTATAGTCCAAATAACGAAGAGGGATTGATTTTCCATGTTGTAAAAATATTTTCAAAGCATTTTTAATACCAAAATACAAAGAAAGAAAATTACCATGCTCAGTTAAAAAAACTGTTAATCTGGATGGTAGTAACGCTTTGTTTACATATATAATTACCCGCATAAGAACCAATTTGTTGCAAAATATTGCTTTTTGCACATCAATTTAATATAAGCCATTTTCTCTCGCTGTCTCTAATTTTCCGGTGTTTCTTCTATATCTAATTTGCTCTGTAATCATTTTCTCTGTCTGTTTGTATGCATGTATATATCTTTGTGTCTGTCTCTGTCTCTCTTTCATGCTGCATACAGAACTACACAACACTTTTTGCCAGAAGCAAAACACAATCAGGCTTTCAGAACCAACAACAATCATCACGATGGTGAAATAAAAACCCTGTAATTATGATCAGATGATGTGAAATTCTGTTTCAAAATGTCTTCAACAAGATGTAAAAAAAAAGTGTCTATTTTTAAACACAAACTAACATTTTGTGCCTGACAAATCCCTTAATTGGCTATTGAGCCTTTCTGGTTACAGTAGTTTCTTCTCCACTTACTATTTGCCTTACCTCTCGTCTTGAATTCCCTGCACATGCATACTACACTGTACCATCACATAATATAAAAGACCTATTTTTCATTAGGTATCCACGTGTGAACATGGTACTCAGAAAGCCCCAAACAAGTTAGCTTCACAGTCACAATAACTTTTGCTTTATTTGCCGAGAGCTTACAACAACAGTGATGTTAACATTATAGGTGTCACAACCAAAACTAACTTCTACTTTCTTTAGTATGTCGAATAGCTTACAGTGTAAACATTACTATAAATAGACTAAAGTAAAGTGTTAAGTACCTTGAAATAACAACAAGAGAGTGAAATGGGTTAACTTTTTGGTGTAAAACGGATTAAATCTAGCAAAATAGCAAAATACAAAAGCAAACCAGAATACGGAGGAAACAAATGTCGGTTTTCATGAACACCTATTGATGAAAATAAACCGATCTTTTAACGCAGTTCGCAAAACACAATGGAGCATTTAACTATAATCATCAAGTTATCGATGGCTGTTCATAATCCAGTTCGATTCAAATTATTCTATAGCAGTTGACTGCGTTCATTCTTAACCCCTTGAATGTCATATAACGTATCACGTACTGACTTGATGACATCACTGATGACATCATCAGATGAAGAGGAATAACTCTGATATGCTGGCTTTTGCTCTAACACATTCAAGAGAGTTATATCCCCAGACCAGTTTGCCAGATTGGCTCTATCAGTTGCTTTTTTCATGTCATGATTTGTACAATTATTTTTTTCTTTAATATTCTCAGGCAGTCAAGGGGTTAATCATTCACGTGGTGGTATTCTGCGAGAGAAAAGGTTTAGGAATTCTTTCCTAAATTTCGCTCCCGTTAAACAGTACAGATAAAAATTGATTGAATGATTGAGAAAAGACACTTCAAACGTGAAAGCCCTGACCAGGTAAGCTCGAGCCTGCTCAAAAGCCGACATTGTCGAGTAGCTGAATATGTAGAAAGAAATGAAGAACACCATCAAGGGCAAAGACAGAACTACGAATGTAACAGACACCGTGATGACGGTCAGTGTCACAGAACTGGCTGATTTCTCCCGAGCAGCAGCAGAATCTTTTCCAGCAAACCTGTGACGCACTTCACGAATGGTGACTCTCAGTTTCCAGATCAACACACAGTTGGCAACAAGGATACAAGAGAAAGGCAGAAGACAGTAGATTGTCAGGTAGATGTAAGCAAACACATTCTGGACAAACATCACATAACTTTCAGGAAATAAAATACACATATATTCGTTGGTTTGCTTGAAGTAGCGCAGTTGATAGCCGTACAGATACTGTGAGAGCAATGCACCAATAAAGACGGCTATCCCCACCACTACACCCACAACTAACCGTCGTGTGCACACTGCATTAACTCGATGTGGCCACACCACGGACACTGCCCTGTGAACCGTCAGACTGACCAGAAACCAGGCGCTGGTGATGGTTGTCGTACCCCCAGTCCAATTCCACAATTTGCACAAAGCGTTATGTTGAAAGTGAATCCAGTACCCGAAAGCCATTCCAACATATTCGAATAAAAACGCAAAATCCAAAACAACTAAATCAACAAGAGCTAAAGCGATGAAGTAAATGTTCACCACAGCTTCTGATTTGTCTCTACGCATGATGATGATGGTCATGATGTTGCCAAAGTTGCCCACAAGCAGGACGATGGGCGAGGCATACAGCCACACGCTTTGGCTGAGTTTGTATAAGGCGTGAGAGTACACTGAGGAGTCGGCTGTTTCAGCTGAATTCTCTGTCATCATTGTTTTATTCCATAAACTTGTTGATGTGTCCGAAATCAACATCGTGAAGACGAATCCCACAAGCGAAGATCTGCAGATGTGTTCTGGTAGAAGCTAATTTCTCGTCGTTCCAAACAGCAGCTAATTTCTGAGAAGAATAACATAATTATTGTTGTTTTTTGGTCTGAGTGAAGCTTTTTAAACTCCATTCAAAAGCTTCTATGGTGGGTTTTTTTAATTTGGGCAAGCGCACACACACACATACACACACACGCGCGCGCGCGCGCGCACACGCACAAAACACACACACACACCGCACACACACACGCACGCGCACACACACATGTACACAAACACAAACACACACACACACGCACACGCACACGCACACACACACACACACACACACACACACACACACGCTGTTCCAGTCTTTTCTCTCTTTTTATCATTCTTCTCTCTCTCTCTCTCTCTCATCTCTCTCTCTCTCTCTCTCTCTCTCTCTCTCTCTCTCTCTCTCTCTGTCTCTCTGTGTATGTGTGGTTGTACAAGGAAGGTCCTATTGAAAAATATATAACTGTGCTGACCTTGGCCAGTTTATGTGACCTTGAAAACCGATTTTGTTTCTTGAAGCCATTTTTTTTTAACTTACGATGCTCAGACTTGGAATGGGGGTGCATTGTCTATTGGCGTTTCCGAACATTACAGCTGGAAAAGATTGAATAACCAATGAAATTATCAGAAATCTTTGCCCTGTTGCAAAATTGAAACTGATATAAAATTCAATCAGTTCTGGAGAATAAGAGATTTTCTCCAAAACTGGAAAGAAACCAGCTCATTCTTAAGGTTAAAGAACAAAACAAAAATAGCTACAGACCAATAAAGCTCTGTCTGCTGACTAAGAAAAAAAATGGAATGCATGGTCAACAAGCAAATCCAGTACCATCTAGAAAAAATGGGGAACCCCAAAAGGAACTACTCAACAACTTGCACGCCAAGGGTCCTTGGCTATTCACTGTGTCTTTTCATGTAATCAAGTGAAGTTGACCCATGGCCAATATTAAAATGATGCGGCTGTGCCCAATGGAAGTTGTTCTCCCTACACGCCATATGTAAAGAATTGCTGGTTGTTGTCACTCACTCCATGGGTGGAGTAAATGCGTGGGTGGCTCCATGAATGGAGCGAAGTCCACTGAAGTCGGGGTATGGCCGCCCATGTGGCGGGGCCTTTTAAAAGCATCCATACACGTAATCTTCCCACCCAAGGCCATGGGAAATGTTCACATGGCACTGGGTGTGCCCCCAGAGCGTTTAAGCTGGGGAACGAAAACAAACAACAAACAACAACAACAGCAGCAACTTGCAGTCAGGTTTCAGAAAGAATCACAGCAATGAATATCTGATCGCCTACTTGACTCAGGAAATCGCGAATGGCTTCCAGCGAAAACAAAACCAAAAAAATAACAATGTTTCTCGACCTAACAAAAGCCTTTGACAAAGTATGGAAGGACGCACAGCTATTGAAGGTGGCCCAAAAGAGAGTTTGCAGCACAATGTTTCGCTCGAGTTCCCTCTTCCAAAGAACAGCGCGATTCTCACTGGAAGGCCATACAAGCAGCCTAGTGAAGACCGGTGTGGGAGCCCCATAAGATGACGTAATATCTCCAACGTTGTTCATCATCTTTATTAACCCTCTAAGGTCAGCACCCATAAATACTTCACTGAAAATTATGTCACTAAAAATCATTATTTTGAATAGAACAAAAATATTGAAAACAAATTGATCTTGCCATTACTTTGAGCATGTATATAACATGCCAGGCCTTAGAGGACTTCACAAAAGCCATAAGGCCCGGGGTATCATATATGATACAATGGGTAAGCTTAGTTTTGTTGCTTTTGGGGGGAAATGGATACATCTGTTTTAGGGTTAATTAACACATAAAAACACACTGCATTGATGCATCTGGTAGTGTCCCTGCTGATAGTTGTCAGTGGACCCCCCACAGAGGCAGCTCAGTGATCGATCCCAACGAGTCAAAATTCTGGTTTGGGTGCCTTTTTTGTGGTTCGTTTGCTAGAATGTCATCAATAATAAGGTTTTGCATCATTGATAAGGAGTTTTTAAGTGTCTATCTGCATGAAGTGTGCCAGGGTGCCTGTACTATAATAACAACATAGATGTATTTTTGTTCTGAAATACTTGACATAAATGAACCTCAATACTAGTAACATGGCCAGAATGCTACCAACATGCTCCAAAACGTGTTTATGATTCATAAATACCAACAATAGCCACAACAAACTTCTATGATGTTATCCCAAATACCCACAATTGCATATATGTCACATGGCAAATGTGTGAAGGTCTGCCCGATGTGTCATATATGGTATGCATGTTTTCTTTAAAATACATTCCTTTTACCAAGTACATAGATGTAAATGAGCTTCTAGGCAACTAACATTGTCAAAAGATAATCAAATAAAATTTAGGTGTTCCAGAATGGAAGACAGTCTCCAGAGCCAAGTGACCCCCAATGCTGTTGTGCATGAGCCTGTGCTCCGTGTCAGAGACTTGTGGACTAAAGGAATCACCAGGTTGTCCATTGGGTGTTCCAGACTGGAAGACAGTCTCCAGAGCCAAGTGACCCCCAATGCTGTTGTGCATGAGCCTGTGCTCCGTGTCAGAGACTTGTGGACTAAAGGAATCACCAGGTTGTCCATTTAGTAGAGAAAAACAGTTGTGAATTGTACTGTACTGAAATCTTGCAGCACACACTTTTTAAAAGTTCATTTGATTGAAATTCACACCCTTTTTCGCTCGTTTAATATGGATAGTGTAAGAGAGTCGTAAACCGAAAAAAACTGCGTTTCATTGCAGTTCAAAAATTGTAGACCAGACACGCTAGTTTTTTAAAATTTTGAGTAAGCCTTAAGTTTAAAGTTAAAATAAGGTCTTAAATTTAAAAACATTAAAAAGCTTTAAATGTACTAGTAAACAGCGAAAATAAAACACGTTGTAACAAAATAATATTCGTAGGGTATATTTAGATTATGTTGTGAGACATACACGACTGAATCTTGCCCTATTCCTGTCAAACAACAAGGGCAAGGTATGAACGAATAGTGAAGTCAGAAATGAAAACTTACTCTTGATATGAATGGTTAATCAGTGGAAAATAGCCTATTGGAGAACAATTGAGGATGACAGAGGAAAACACAAATAATATTAGACTAACAGTAATAAAGAAGGGAAAACAAATGTCGTCAGTAGATAACATCAAGCCTTTTTTTTTTTAAATCTTTCCAAACAATGCATTCTTTGTGGGCATTAATTGAACAAGTTTTTGTTTGTTCGTTTGTTTTAAACTAGAACCACACAGAAGTTAACTAAACTTAGGATTGATTTTAATCAGTAAAACTACATAATTGTCATTAGCGACACAAGCAGCGACCTTTCTGTTTTGGAAATAAGGCAGGAGCAACAATTACAATAGACCCTTGTTATCAACACACTAACACACACAGACGCACACGCACAAACAAATACATACACATACACACGCACGCGCGCGCACACACACACATTCCATTGCACACAGGAGCACGCACTCACATAGATACATCAACACACGCACGCGCGAGCCCTACAGCTTATGCAAAAATACGCGTGTGCGCGTGTGCACATTAATGATCATGCTCACACGAATATAGCGGACACACATTTTCATCAACTCGAACAAACTAACACAAACAATAGGAACAGATAGGCCTACAGCATAAACAAGCAAACACGCACGCGCACGCACATACACACACACGCACACGCACACACGCATGCATGCACATCACAAGCTCATATCTGTATGCATTTCACACACAGACAGATAGGGATACACACAGACACACACAAATCACACTACACACACACACACACATACACACACACACACACACACACACACACACACACACACACACACACACACACACACACACACACACACACACACACACACACACATACACATACACATGTGCGCGCGCGCCTTATCAATGCACGCACATAAGACTCACACACACACATGCACGTGTACAGATGAAAGAGTGCAGGGTATAAGATGTGAGAACACAATACAGTATTGTACTTTGTTCCTTTGTTGGTTGGCTGTGTGTTTGTGTGTGTGTTGGTGTGTGTGTGTGTGCGTGTGCGTCCGTGCGTGTGCGTGCGTGCGTGTGTGCGTGCGTGCGTGCGTGCGTGCGTGTGTGCGTGCGTTAGTGCGTGCGTGCGTGTGTGTGTGTGTGTTAATTTCCACGTGAGCATCTGCTTTAAACACGTTCAGCAAAGGGCCACCCTAACGGATGAGTTTTTGTTAGAAACACGTCCAGATCACCCCCAAAAACACCCTTTACAGAGATTGCAACACTCACTTTGCTCTGGTTTCCAAGAAATCAAACCGTCAAATCGGCGATTACTCCTTGGCGGAGGTGCTGGAAGTCAAATTCTTTCACCCAAAGAGAAGGCGTGTGCTGTCTCCTTTCTAATGGCCGCCTGCGTTTAGACACAAACATTTACACGAAATGTTTGCAATACAAGCTTTTTTTTTCTTTTCTTTTATTACATTTTATACATATTATCTAAAGGAGTTTCGCTCACAACAAAGGAAATAGCTCCAATGTTTTTTTTTTTACTGCACTACAAAAAAAGAAAACGCTTCAACCACAATGAGTGACCTCCACCCACCCCATCCAAAATGGCTTCTCTCTCCGGCAACTCCGCCAAGGAGGAATCGCCGTTTTGATGGTTTAATTTATAGGAAACCAGAGCAAAGTGAGTGTTCCGATCCTTGAAAAGGCTGTTTTTCTGGTGATCTCGACGTGTTTCTTGCAAATATTCATCCGTCAGGGTCCACCTTTCACAAATCAATGTTAATTACCCCGGTCATTTCGTTGTCAGTAGTGCGCTACGCATACAATGCCTGTTTTCTTACAAAAAGGAAACGACGCTAAACTTATGGTTATGAATCTGGAACAAAGAACAGTTGTCTTTGAATCGATAACAATAGAACTTCAATTGAAAGCCAAAGTCAGTCAGCCACTTTCATAAGAAATTCGTTAATAATGGCCAACCAGTTTAGACAATAGACTATCTCGGTCACTGCACTCTGGATTTCGTACAATTCACCATTCAAAAGGCAGGTGCGTTTTGGTTTATTTTTTTCTCAGTTTTTATTTGAATAAAGTAAAACGTACCTTTCAACTTACATTGAGTTTGATTTCACCATTTACTAAAGTGAATTTTCCTATAATAAATGTCTACCTGTGATTTGAATTTGATTCAACCGAAAACGTTTCTTTCATTAAGCGTGTAGTGTATTATTTTAGTGTCGTATTCTCTGTTTGTGTCACGGGAAAATTTGGAATACGGGGAAATTCGGAATCATTCCGAGATTGGGAAAAGTAATTGCAGACATCAACTGAACGAGAGAGACATAATGATAATAAAATGATCCTATATTTTACAACGGTAAAAGTATTAACATAGAGTAGACATTTTTCATACTTGCCGAGAGAGAGAGAGACAGAGACAGAGAGAGAGAGAGAGAGAGAGAGAGAGAGAGAGAGAGAGAGAGAGAGAGAGAGAGAGAGAGAGAGAATACGAATACGAAAGAGTGAACGGTTGTTTGACTTTATTTGTTCTATTTATATATATATATATTAAAATGAGAAAGGGCATAAAGCAGGACATACAACAACGAGTATAGGCAAGTGTTTTAGTTCACGTTGTCTCTGTCTCTGTCTTTACTCTGTGTTTACTATACATAATGTCATCTATGACTATGCATATATGGCCATTAATACTGATGTATGTGATATTGTGTTATTTCTATAAATAATGTATGACTGTGAACACGTGACCATTGATACTAATCTATTATGTGCGTTACCTGAGTTATTTTATTTTACAACATAATAGCCAATTCATGCGAAATTATACTATGTAAAGGAAATAGTTGTTCTTGTTCTAGAACTAATTATTTGAAGCAATATTTTGTTGATAATCTTTTCGCTATGAACGGTATTTATTATTGCATATGATGTTCTAATAATCACATTATCACCATTGTTTATGCACCCTTTACATGCGCAAATAAAAACCTTTCAGTGTTCAGTGTCTCTCTCGCTCTCTCTCTCTCTCTCTCTCTCTCTCTCTCTCTCTCTCTCTCTCTCTCTCTCTCTCTATCTCTCTCTCTCTTCTCTCTCTCTCTTTCTCTCTCTCTCTCTCTCTCTCTCTCTCTCTCACCCCTCTCTCTCTCTCTCTCTCTCTCTCTCTCTCTCTCTTTTTCTCAATCCCCTCCCCTCTGACATGGACAGAAGGCCTGGATCAGTAAAACTTTGTGAATTGTGTTAATTGTGTGCGAATCTATCTCTCTCTCTCTCTCTCTCTCTCTCTCTCTCTCTCTCTCTCTCTCTCTCTCTCTCTCTCTCTCTCTCTCTCTCTCTCTCTCCCTCCCATTTTCATCAATTCATAAATAAAACACTAAGAAGCCAGACTGATAAGCTTAAAGCACATGATTTTGTTTAAACACTAGTCAGCACTGATACAATGCAAACCTTTGCCAAGAAAGACACACGATTCCTGTTGGCTTAGATGATCCTGGGCTCTTTAATTTCAATATAGTAAACAGAGCAACAAACATCTGTGACAGACAATTCGTAAGCAGTGAAATGAGGCAAATTAGTAATACAAGCAAATTTATTAGTAAACAAAATTAGAAGTTTGATTATTGTATACACGTATAAGAGAAAACAAACTTAACACGTATCAGTGCCAATAGTGTCATTCACATTTTGCCCATTAGACAAAGGGTATTTATCAAGTTTCTTAACATTAACATAACTGCATAAAAATATGAAAATATAAATATAACGAGCAATAGCAAATGTCATAAACTTTCATTTCGTATGCAGCAGGCTTTGGGCAATCTTTCAAAAAGCTTGTAATGTCACGAAATGGTAAGGCACAAAAGAAACTGATCCCACACTCTTCTTTCTATATATTTATTGAAGATATTCAATCAAAATATTGATGTACACAATGCTAATGCAATAGTTACGTTTTATAATCCATTAAATGCATTTTATACACGTAGAGAGAATATGGACTTTATTTTCTAGATATACCATGTAAAATTACAAATATAACACTATATTGTATTAAAGATTAGAAGGCTGAGTCATTCTTTAATAAATACTGATTTGCTTATACATTATTCTGTCAGTATTGTGCTTGTAGTTTTGGTTCCTTTGCGAACTGCCAAGGGATGCAATCATAGTAGGTTATGTATTAAATAAGCCCGATGTATAGTTCACTTCCTTTTGTTAAAGCAAACTTGCTTTTACAACTTTGCTTACATTTGTTTCTGTCAAATTGAATTATATTTACTATGTATTTTGAAATATAATTGGTGTACGCAGCTTATCACGAATATGCTGGTCTTCATCTATTCCAAAAATTCCCACAGTAACAGATTGATTCACTTGATTCTTTTGATGCTTTTATTACACTTGTTCCTTGATGTCGCAGTTATTTGCTCCTGTCTTGTTAGGTATTCTGTATGTTTTCTGTTTTTAAGTTTGCACACATTTCCCTTGATGAAATGTATGGCCATTGTAATCTAATTCACATTGCTAGTTATTTCATTAGTTGGAGTTGTTTATTCTACTTCCAACCACCTATTCTTGTCGTGTATGCACAATAGTCTACCTTTGTATTTCATATTCTATGGGAAGCTCACACTGCTACTTATTGCTAGATAATTTTGCTATGTTTATTGACATTGGTTTTCATTTTGTGTTAAATGTTTGTAATGTTTTCATGTACCTATCTACTTCTTTTACCTTTCACTATCTTTTCAACAAGAGAGAGATCGTCCACTTCAAACCAACAGTTCTGGCTGAATTTATATACCAAGTGCTCTTGCACACCATAACCTAATGTCTGTCGACATCCAGGTTCACAGAGCCAGGACTGGTGGTTTCCACGACAGAGCTCTGGCCTTGTGTCGTAAATTGTCATATCTTCGTAAGTCTGACATTATTGCTTTCTTTATCCTTCACCTTTTACCAAGTAAAAATTGCATAGCGATTGCACTACTTGTTCACATTATCATTTCAAACACTGATCAAAGTTGTCTGACCGCTTCCTTAAATCTATACTCTGTTTGTCAAAACACATGTAGTGATAATCCCATGATCTCAAGTACCCAACGACAAACTACCACTGTATCTGAGTTAGTTCTTATTTTAGCTAATGACGTCGAGCGCAATCCGGGGCCCACAAATGAAACCAATCTTCGTATTGTCCATAGCAATGTTCAGAGCTTAAAAAATAAACTTACTCTGTTGGAAGCAGAATCGAAAGAATTTGATATCATTACATTATCTGAAACGTGGCTTTCTGACTCCATCTCAAATGACTTGATAAGCATACCCAACTTCCATTCCCCTGTTAGGCGTGACCGACCCCTTGATCCTCATGGAGGAGTCGCCATTTATGTTCGTAACTCTTTGTATTGTAAACCTCGCCCTGACCTCCATGTTGCAGAATTAGAAGCAGTATGGATAGAAACTAAACTTAATCAAAAGAGTATTTTAATTGGTTCATTTTACCGTCCCCCAAATGCTCTGGTACGCTATTGGGATCTTATAAGTGATAACCTTAGACAAGTTAACAGCACATCACTACCATTCATTGTGCTAGGTGATTTTAATACAGACTACTTTAATAACCCGTCTCCACACCTAACAGGCATTATGCAATTATATAGTCTCCACCAGTTAGTAAATGAGCCAACCCGAATCACAGACACAACATCCACTTGCCTAGACCTCATCATGACCCAAACCCCTGATCTCATCGAGTTAACTCAGGTGCTACCCGCAGCCTTCAGTGATCACAGCATTCCATGCCTGCACCTTAAGCATGCAGTAAAAAACAACACTAGCTTTAAAAGAACTATATTTAATTATGCTAAGCTAAACAGAGAGGAGTTTTGTCGACTGTTACAGCTCGTTGACTGGGAACATATTCTAAACATGGGAACTGTTGATGATTCTACTGAACTATTTACCAATACCTTCTTAACCATAGCAAAACAATGTATGCCAACCAAAGTTATTAAAGTATACTCAAATGATGTGCCCTGGATGAATAATGATATACGGCTGTTGATAGAAGAGCGAGAAAGTTATCCATGCACAAGCTAAACATAGTAATGACCCACAAGACTGGCACACATTCAGGCAATTTCGTAACTTCGTCACTACTAAGGAAAGAGAGCGAGAGGCTGAGTACTATGCAGAAATTGACAATAAAGTTTTTGGTCACAAAGATTGGTGGAAATTGGTTCGATCTTTTTTTAATAAAAAGGGTATTAACAGCGATGAAATTCCACCTCTGTTAGCAAATGGCACATTATATTACTCTAACCAAAAAAAAGCAGAAATACTCAATACATTTTACATCGAACAATCCACCGTAGACAATAATGATGACGAACCACCTCATGTTCCTTTTACTGATTATGAAATAAATGAAATAGTTCTCACAGAAGAAGATGTGGTGTCAGTTATTAAAAACCTTGATAAGACAAAGGCATCTGGACCAGATCTAATTCACAACAGGCTACTTTTACATGCACTCAATGTTGTATCAGCTCCCCTCACAAGGTTATTCAACAGATGCATGAGTGAAGGCAAATTTCCATCTCTATGGAAAATTGCACATATTTCTCCTATTTATAAGAAAGGTCCAAGAGAAATTTGTGATAATTACCGCCCAATTTCCCTCCTCAGTTGTGTTGGGAAAGTTCTTGAAAGGTGCGTCCACAAACATGTATACATATTCTTAAAATCCCATAATGTAATCACCCCTTCTCAGTCCGGTTTCACACCAGGTGATTCCACTGTGAATCAACTGTTGATTACATATAATAATCTCTGTTATTCCTTTGACCGGGGAATACCAATGCAAAGTATTTATTTAGATATATCTAAGGCATTTGACCGTGTATGGCACAAAGGACTTCTGTTGAAGCTGGAGGCTGCGGGTATAAGGGGGAAATTACATGACTTTTTTAGTGACTACCTGAACAACAGACAACAGTCAGTGGTTGTAAAAGGTGAAAAATCAGAGTTAAAAAGAATATTGGCGGGTGTCCCACAGGGATCAGTACTTGGTCCCCTACTATTCTTGTTGTACATCAACGATATTGTTGATACTATTGAAGCAACAATCAAACTTTTTGCTGATGATACCAGTTTGTCACATGCCTTAAATGAACCACTCATTAGAGCAGAAATTCTAAATTCAGACCTCCAGAAAATTGCCCAATGGGCAACTGATTGGAAAATATCTTTCAATGAAAACAAGACTAAACTTCTCAATACAACGCGTGATAACACTCACAATTCACCCCTTACGTTTGGAAACAAGCTTCTAGAACCTACAAATTCACACAAGCACCTAGGAGTAGTTTTCCAGAATAATTGCAAATGGGACGAACACATCCAAGTTATATCTAGCAAAGTAAACATGCTAATAGCATGTCTTAGAAAGTACAAACACAGACTAGCACGTAAGACTTTAGAAATAATGTATAAATCTTTTATACTACCTATATTTGACTATGCAGATTTTATATGGGATAATTGCTCAGATGCCCAGTCAACATTGCTAGAAAATCTTCACCTCGAAGCAATTCGTACTATTATTGGCGGAGTTAAAGGTACAAGCCACCAAAGATTATACGATGAATCTGGTTTTTATTCTTTAAAAGAGAGGAGAAAAAGACATAAATTAATTCAATATTACAAAATGGTAAATGGACTTTGCCCTGATTATCTAACCGATCTGCTTCCTTCTCTTGTTTCTAATCAAAACCCGTATCATAGACGTCGGCCACTGGAAAGAATAGTGCCACGATCTAGGACTGAATTATACAAAAACTCATTTCTACCAAGTACAACACATTCGTGGAACAACCTACCAGATGATATTAAGTCAACAGATTCCATTAGTCGTTTCAAACGCCATCTGTCTCTTTGTGATGTAACTGTTCCTTCTTACTATTATATTGGATCCAGAGAAGACCAAGTAAATCATTGTAGACTACGATTAGGGATGAGTAATATAAACAATGATTTATACAATAGACACCTAGTAACTGATTCAATATGCTCGTGTGGCCACCATACCGAAGACGCAGAACACTACCTTTTATATTGTACAAACTACACCCAACTAAGGAAAGACACTATTTTGACTTTGGATCCTAACAAAGTCAACACCCGCAGTCTTCTCTTTGGTGACCAAACGTTATCGATAGCAGAAAATGAAACAATTTTCAAAATAGTGCACTATTTCATTGCTCAAAGCAAAAGGTTGTAACAGGAAAAGGATCGTTGAATTCTACTATTACTATGGCTCAGATACCTGCTCTTTCTTACCTGTCTGCTTGCTCATCAGTTTCTTTGTTTGCTTGTGTGCCTGCTGGAATATATCTGTTGATGTGGTCTTCTTCATCCTCAGTTTCTTGCCGTTATCATATGAGAGTTTGTATCCTTTTCTTTCTGTTTTCTGTATTTGTAATTAGTGACAGTGTTTGATGCTATTGTGTATGCTGTAATTGATGGCTTAGTGATGTTGTGCATGATGTGATTGCTTTCATCATTTACTATTGACACAGGGCTAAGGTCGCTAATTAAGGTGGACGTCGCTCTCGCTCTCTCTCTCTCTCTCTCGCTCTCTCTCTCTCTCTCTCTCTCTCTCTCTCTCTCTCTCTCTCTCTCTCTCTCTCTCTTCTCTCTTCTCTCTCTCTCCCCTCTCTCCCTCTCTGAGTGTATCTATCTACTGGTGTGTCTTTCTGTCTTTCTATGTTTATGTCTGTTTGTCAGTGTCTGTAAGTTTAAGTTTTGTTGCTTAAAAAGTAAGGCATTAGCGTATTTTATATGAGATCATCATCTTTGATTTGCAATTGTTTTCTGCTTTGAAATAATCAATTTTAATTTGATTTTGTTTTGTTTTTTGGGTATGTGTTTTTTTGTGTGTGTTTTTGTTGTTGTTATTTTTGTTTAGGGGGTCTTGATTCTACTATGATTTACCCCTATTTTCTTTTATCTTGACACTCGGTTTTGTGTCATTTGTTTATTTTGATTGAAGCATATAGTTATTTAAATCCGCCTATATTGTCTGATATGCACTTTTTCTTATACTGAGCACGCCATAAGCCTAGCTTGTTGTTGTTTCAGTTTTTGTTGCTTTGTATGTTGTTATGTAAAGACAATAAAAACGTTTAAACCGAGAGAGATAGAGAGAGGAGAGAAAGAGAGAGATAGAGAGGAGAGAGAGAGACGAGAGAGATAGAGAGAGAGAGAGAGAGAGAGAGAGAGAGAGAGAGAGAGAGAGAGAGAGAGAGAGAGTGGACCGTGTGTACGCATGCATTGGTGTATTTCTTCCTGCTGCTTGTTGACATTTTCATTAGTTTCTGCGAGGGTGAGGTGTTATCAGAGAGAGACAGTGCTGGTGAACGAGGGTGGATGTCTTTGTGAGTGAGAATCATGTTATTTTTTTACTTTATTTCTTTGCACTGGAATGCTGGTAGTATGACTATCTTGTTGATTTTAATGCATGTTTTTAATGTTGATTTTAATGTTGCTTTTGTAAAGCGCATCGAGCATACTACTGCATGGATTCTAGCGCAATATGAAATACAAATTATTAATTATTATTATTCACTGGTTTTCAGTCTTCTTTGCTGCACTCATATATTTTACGTACAACTCACCTCACCTATGTCTATGTCCTTTGCATCCACCCCACCATGCCATCACACCATAATAACAGGCTTGTTGATCCTATGACATCCAAATGTAAACAGATTACCCAATAAGCGTTCAGCAACACGGCAAAAGTAGATTCTATTTTAGTCAAGAGTTTACAACGACAGATACCATAATTATATTAAGCATCACAAAAAATATTACTTCTATGTTATTCTGCCCAATAGCATAACAATGACAAAGACCATAATACATGTATTTAGTTTCACAACCAAATGTACTATTCCCTTATTCTTTCCCAGAACTAACGATGCTCAAGGTCATGAACAGACTACAGTGACATCTAAAAGCATCGTAAAAAGAAAAGCATATCAACAAAAGATTGAGCAATCTGTCTTTATTTTTCATTCTTGACAACGTTGAAAAGTTTAGCACCACACGAGGAATCAGAAGCAAACCAAAATTTACAGAAAGCAAAAAAGAATGAATATAATTATCTTTATTGATTTAGTGCACATTGCAAAATGAGAAGCGATTTTAAAATAACGTTTTTATGAATGCCTTCTGCTTATCAGAACATGGCCTGTTTGTTTACGTTATAATACTGACGTGCATCTAAATATAAAATCGTTTAACCTATTCAATCATTCACAATCCTGGTCAATATATCTAGATCTAAAGCTTGAGCTTCTTAATCCTTATTCATGAAGACTGTAACATTCTGCAAGAGAAAAGTTTCACAAATTCTTTCCTAAACTTTGCTCCGGTCAAGCAGTAGAGATAAAAGTTGATCGCATGGTTAAGAAAACCCACTTCAAACGTGAAAGCCCTGATCAGGTACGCTCTGGCTTGGTCATAAGTTGACATTGTTGAGTAACTAAATATGTAGAAAGAAATGAAGAACACCATCATGGGCAAAGTCAGAACTACGAATGACACAGACACTGTGATGATGGTCAGTGTCACAGAACTGGCTGCTTTCTCTCGTGCTGTGACAGAATTTTGTTCAGCAAACTTGTGACGCACTTCACGAATGGTGGCCCTCAGTGTCCAGATCAACACGCAGTTGGCAACAAGGATACAAGAGAAAGGTAAAAGACTGTAGAGTGTCAGGTAGATGTAAGCAAACACATTCTGGACAAACATCACATAACTTTCAGGAAATAAAATACACATATATTCGTTGGTTTGCTTGAAGTAGCGCAGATGATAGCCGTACAGATACTGTGAGAGCACTGCACCAAAAAAGACAGCTATCCCCACCACTACACCAACGACGAGCCGCCGTGTGCACACTGCATTAACTCGGTGCGGCCACACCACGGACACGGCTCTGTGAACTGTCAGACTGACCAGAAACCAGGCGCTGGTGATGGTTGTCGTACCCCCAGTCCAATTCCATAACTTGCACAAAGCGTTATGTTGAAAATGAATCCAGTACCCGAAAGCCATTCCAACATATTTTTGTTTTTATTTTTTTTCTTTTTAGATAAAAACGCAAAATCCAAAACAACTAAATCAACAAGAGCTAAAGCGATGAAGTAAATGTTCACCACAGCTTCTGATTTGTCTCTACGCATGATGATGATGGTCATGATGTTGCCAAAGTTGCCCACAAGCAGGACGAAGGGCGAGCCATACAGCCACAAGCTTTGGCTGAGTTTGTATAAGGCGTGAGAGTACACTGAGGAGTCGGCTGTTTTAGCTGAATTCTCTGTCATCATTGTTTTATTCCATAAACCTGTTGATGTGTCCGAAATCAACATCGTGAAGACGAATCTGGCAAGCGAAGTTCTGCAGATGGGTTCTGGTTGAAGCTATTCTCTCGTCGTTTCAAACAGCATCTAATTTCTGAGAAGAATGGCATAATTCTTTTTTTCTTTTTGTTTGAGTGAAGCTTTTTAAACTCCTTTCAAAGGCTTCTATGTTGTTGTTTATCATTTGGGCAAAGCGCACACACACACACACACATTACACACGCGCCGCACGCGCGCACGCATGTAAGAACACGCACACACGCACACCGCACACGCACACACACGCACACAACACACACACTCACCACACACACACACACTGCACACACACGCGCACACGCACCACACACCTGGCATACAAACACACCCACACACCGTTCAGTCCTATCCTCTCTTTTTGTCATC
>CM065682.1:22323345-22350845 GCA_017654935.2 Phymorhynchus buccinoides
CGTGTTAAGTTTGTTTTCTCTTATACGTGTATACAATAATCAAATTTCTAATTTTGTTTACTAATAAATTTGCTTGTATTACTAATTTGCCTCATTTCACTGCTTACGAATTGTCTGTCACAGATGTTTGTTGCTCTGTTTACTATATTGAAATTAAAGAGCCCAGGATCATCTAAGCCAACAGGAATCGTGTGTCTTTCTTGGCAAAGGTTTGCATTGTATCAGTGCTGACTAGTGTTTAAGCAAAATCATGTGCTTTAAGCTTATCAGTCTGGCTTCTTAGTGTTTTATTTATGAATTGATGAAAATGGGAGGGAGAGAGAGAGAGAGAGAGAGAGAGAGAGAGAGAGAGAGAGAGAGAGAGAGAGAGAGAGAGAGAGAGAGAGAGAGATTCGCACACAATTAACACAATTCACAAAGTTTACTGATCCAGGCCTTCTGTCCATGTCAGAGGGGAGGGGATTGAGAGAGAGAGAGAGAGAGAGAGAGAGAGAGAGAGAGAGAGAGAGAGAGAGAGAGAGAGAGAGAGAGAGAGAGAGAGAGAGAGAGAGAGAGAGAGAGAGAGCGAGGACACTGAACACTGAAAGGTTTTTATTTGCGCATGTAAAGGGTGCATAAACAATGGTGATAATGTGATTATTGAACATCATATGCAATAATAAATATCGTTCACAGCGAAAAGATTATCAACAAAACATTGCTTCAAATAATTAGTTCTAGAACAAGAACAACTATTTCCTTTACATAGTATAATTTCGCATGAATTGGCTATTATGTTGTAAAATAAAATAACCCAGGTAACGCACATAATAGATTAGTATGAATGGTCACGTGTTCACAGTCATACATTATTTATAGAAATAACACAATATCACATACATCAGTATTAATGGCCATATACGCATAGTCATAGACGACATTATGTATAGTAAACACAGAGTAAAGACAGAGACAGAGACAACGTGAACTAAAACACTTGCCCATGCTCATTATTGTATGTCCTGCTGTATGCCCTTTCTCATTTTAATATATATATATATAAATATATATAAATAGAACAAATAAAGTCAAACAACTATTCACTCTTTCGTATTCGTATTCTCTCTCTCTCTCTCTCTCTCTCTCTCTCTCTCTCTCTCTCTCTCTCTCTCTCTCTCTCTCTCTCTCTCTCTCTCTCTCTCTCTCTCTCTCTCTCTGTGCTCTCTCTCGGCAAGTATGAAAAATGTCTACTCTATGTTAATACTTTTACCGTTGTAAAATAAAGGATCATTTTATTATCATTATGTCTCTCTCATTCAGTTGATGTCTGCAATTACTTTTCCCATTCTCAGAATGATTCCGAATTTCCCCGTATTCCAAATTTTCCCGTGACACAAACAGAGAATACGACACTAAAATAATACACTACACGCTTAATGAAAGAAACGTTTTCGGTTGAATCAAATTCAAATCACAGGTAGACATTTATTATAGGAAAATTCACTTTAGTAAATGGTAAAATCAAACTCAATGTAAGTTGAAAGGTACGTTTTACTTTATTCAATAAAAACTGAGAAAAAAATAAACCAAAACGCACCTGCCTTTTGAATGGTGAATTGTACGAAATCCAGAGTGCAGTGACCGAGATAGTCTATTGTCTAAACTGGTTGCCATTATTAACGAATTTCTTATGAAAGTGGCTGACTGACTTTGGCTTTCAATTGAAGTTCTATTGTTATCGATTCAAAGACAACTGTTCTTTGTTCCAGATTCATAACCATACGTTTAGCGTCGTTTCCTTTTTGTAAGAAAACAGGCATTGTATGCGTAGCGCACTACTGACAACGAAATGACCGGGGTAATTGATTTGTTAAAGGTGGACCCTGACGGATGAATATTTGCAAGAAACACGTCGAGATCACCAGAAATACAGACTTTTCAAGGATCGGAACACTATCTTTGCTCTGGTTTCCTATAAATTAAACCATCAAAACGGCGATTCCTCCTTGGCGGAGTTGCCGGAGAGAGAAGCCATTTTGGACGGGGTTGGTGAAAGTCACTCATTGTGGTTGAAGCGTTTTCTTTTTTTGTAGTGCAGTAAAAAAAAACATTGGAGGTTTTTCCTTTGTTGTGAGCGAAACTCCTTTAGATAATATGTATAAAATGTAATAAACGAAAAGAAAAAAAAGCTTGTATTGCAAACATTTCGTGTAAATGTTTGTGTCTAAACGCAGGCGGCCATTAGAAAAGAGACAGCACACGGCTTCTCTTTGGGTGAAAGAATTTGACTTCCAGCACCTCCGCCAAGGAGTAATCGCCGATTTGACGGTTTGCTTTCTTGGAAACCAGAGCAAAGTGAGTGTTGCGATCTCTGTAAAGGGTGTTTTTTTGGGTGATCTGGACGTGTTTCTAACACAAACTCATCCGTTAGGGTGGCCCTTTGCTGAACGTGTTTAAAGCAGACGCTCACGTGGAAATTAACACACACACACACACGCACGCACTAACGCACGCACGCACGCACGCACGCACAAAGACCAGCCAACAACAAAGGAACAAAGTATAATACTGTATTGTGTTCTCGCATCTTATACCCTGCACTCTTTCATCTGTACACGTGCATGCGTGTGTGGGAGTCTTGTGTGCGTGCATTGATAAGGCGCGCGCGCACATATATGTGTGTGTGTGTGTGTGTGTGTGTGTGTGTGTGTGTGTGTGTGTGTGTGTGTGTGTGTGTGTGTGTGTGTGTATGTGTGTATCCCTATCCGTCTGTGTGTGAAATGCATACAGATATGAGCTTGTGCTGTGCATGCATGCGTGTGTGCGTGTGCGTGTGTGTGTATGTGCGTGCGCGTGCGTGTTTGCTTGTCTATGCTGTAGGCCTATCTGTTCCTATTGTTTGTGTTAGTTTGTTCGAGTTGATGAAAATGTGTGTCCGCTATATTCGTGTGAGCATGATCATTAATGTACACACGCGCACACGCGTATTTTTGCATAAGCTGTAGGGCTCGCGCGTGCGTGTGTTGATGTATCTATGTGAGTGCGTGCTCCTGTGTGCAATGGAATGTGTGTGTGTGCGCGCGCGTGCGTGTGTATGTGTATGTATTTGTTTGTGCGTGTGCGTCTGTGTGTGTTAGTGTGTTGATAACAAGGGTCTATTGTAATTGTTGCTCCTGCCTTATTTCCAAAACAGAAAGGTCGCTGCTTGTGTCGCTAATGACAATTATGTAGTTTTACTGATTAAAATCAATCCTAAGTTTAGTTAACTTCTGTGTGGTTCTAGCTTAAAACAAACGAACAAACAAAAACTTGTTCAATTAATGCCCACAAAGAATGCATTGTGATTCCTTTAGTCCACAAGTCTCTGACACGGAGCACAGGCTCATGCACAACAGCATTGGGGGTCACTTGGCTCTGGAGACTGTCTTCCAGTCTGGAACACCCAAAGTCCCCTTGACGGAAAGAGTTGTGATGTGTATCTTGGTCAAAGCATTTTCCATTGCAAATGTATTGTGTCCCTATTTCCAATATGAATAAAATATCAAAGTGGTGACAACTATTACCTTGTCATAGAGCAAACGCGATAGGTGTGTGTGTGTGTGTGTGTGTGTGTGTGTGTGTGTGTGTGTGTGTGTGTGTGTGTGTGTGTTGTTGTTGTTGTTCTTTAATTTAACGTCTTTTCACTTAGAAGTGATATTAGACATGAAAGTGTGAGTGTGTGCGTGTGGGTATGTGCATGTGTATCTGTGTGTGCTTAATGTGCATATTTATAAGTAACATTAGTGGATGTATGCTTAGTTAAAACAGTTTTAATTTTTAAAACATAATAATAATAAAATAAAATAAAAAATCCAGAATTGAACTATTATAAAATCAAAATGCAAACATTCTATAAACAAAAACCCAACAGCAATCATAGAAACGAGCCAAATGGACTTAACATTAAAGTTTGTACAAAATTCAAAAGAGATACGGCATCTTGGAATATACATTTGGATTCATCTTTTCTGAATTCTGAAAGGGCCGATTCAAAATAAGGGCAATAATATAGAATGTGTGTTGTTGTACAATTATCAATAGCACCGCATACACATTGAAGATTTTTTGTGAATTTAGTTTTAAAAGCATTTAGCTTAAGTCTATAAAGTAGTGAAACAAACTTTTTAAGGCGTCTTGGATGTTTGTTTACATTTCTATTAAGAAATACATAATTTACTAAGGAATCTCTTTTCTGAGACTTCCATGATCGGGAGTTTAAACAACACTTTATGGAAGATTCAGGTTTATGTATTTTGTGAAGCATAGATTCTTTGTAGATTTTATCAAAATGTTCAAAAGAAGCTCTTTGTAAGAGAGAATAGCCTTCTTGCAAACTCCAGGGAATGTGAATATCCGTAGAATTAGCAGATTTGTTTGCCCCTGCCCGAGCAGTACGATCAGCCCATTCATTTCCAGAAATCGAACAATGAGATGGGATCCAACAAAAATCAACTGTGATGCCTCTTGATATAAGAATATGGATAAGTATTCTAATTTCTGTAATGATTTCAGCCCTGGTTTTTGGACTTGTTGATTCTAAAGCTTGAAGAACAGATTTAGAATCTACACAAAAAAGAACACCGTAGAAGTTAAATGGAACATCTATAACATACTGAATAGCCATTAAAATTGCTACTAATTCAGCTGTGAAAATGGAGAAGTCTTTACCAAGATAAAAAGATTTTTCGATTTTTAAAGTGGGAATGACAAATCCACAGCCTGCATTATTGTCTATTAAAGAACCGTCAGTAACAAATTTGAAATGATTGGGATAACAATTGTTGATATGAGATTTAGCCTCACAGGCAAGAATGTTAATGTTATCATTTTTAGATATAGTTGTGTAGTTATAATCAAATTTTGCCTTGCAAAGCTCCCAGTTTGGAATGGGACTTACTGGAAAACGCACAGCCAACTTCTTTTGATTTACACCTGATTTTGTCAACAGTTTAGAAGAAAATGTTAATATAGTTTTATTAGAACGAATGCGTTTAGCACGTTTAGGAAAATGGATGTCAGTTCCGTTTGATTTGAATTTTGAACTGTAGAGCATCTTAAAATGTATTTAGCACACACGCTAATTTGCGATGATCTTCAAGAGGTAAAACACCTGCTTCATGGTAAGTTCCTAAGATCGAACCATGAAAGGGAACACCAAGGGCTAATCTAAATGCCTTACAATCTATGCTTTGAAGTTTTTTCAGTAAGTATTTGGGGGCATTAAAAAAGACCTCTTGTGCATATGATAATTTAGATCTAACTAATGCGGAAGACACATTAATTAAGGTTTGTGTGTCTTGGCCCCAACTTTGTTTACTAATTACTTTAAGAAGATTAAGTGATTTTCTTGCTTGATTTACAGCATGTTCCAAATGTAGATTCCAAGAAAGCTTAGATGTAATATATACTCCAAGAAATTTAATATCTGTAGCATATATATATATGGTGTGGGTGTGCATGTGTGCGTGCGCGCGTGCGTGCGTGCGTGTGCGTGCATGTGTGTGAGTGAGAGAGTGAATGTGTGTGTGTGTGTGTGTGTGTTGTGTTGTGTGTGTGTGTGTGTGTGTGTGTGTGTGTGTGTGTGTGTGTGTGTGTGTGTGTGTGTGTGTGTGTGTGTGTGTGTGTGTGTGTGTGTGTGTGTGTGTGTGTGTGTGTGTGTGTGTGTGTGTGTGTGAGTGTGTGAGTGAGTGTGTGTGTGTGTGTGTGTGTGTGTGTGTGCGTGTGCGTGTGCGTGTGTGTGTGTGTGTGTGCGCGTATATGTGATGATAAAAACAATGTATTGTAATCTGCCCCCCCCCCCCCCCCCTCTCCAAAACAAACGAGACACATTGGTGTGTGTTTTCACCACCCCAGTTGTTTTGCGTGGATTTTCGTAATGAATACAATAATGACACGCTTCATTCATGGTGTTGGGAAGACAGCCCTGTCTTGATTTCACGAATTACTAGTGGACTATGTCTGGGCTCTTAATTTGGGTTCGCTTTCACTGTGTTATTGGTCCTTTCAACATTTCCCTCTACTGCATAGTAACCACCGCCATCTGCTTTCCCATTTCACACTCTGCGTGCTTGGCCATGCCTCCATGAAAGTTCGGTTTAACGTCCGCTCGGTTACAAAGGGCACACGTGAACCATTTTACCACAGGGCTGGGTGTAAAAAAGTATGTATACTTATCTCATTGCCCTGTATAAATAAAATTTCGTTTCGTTTCGTTTCGTTTCAATAATAATAATAATAATGAACATTTATATAGCGCTTTACTCCCTTTGCAGGGAGCTCAAAGCGCGTTACATGAACATTAAAACACAAATAAGTTAACATTATACATATAAGACTCACTATAATCAAATCAAATATACATACAATAACATTATTTAAACAAAGCCCTGTTCATAACCACAAACTTTGAATCAATATTACAATATTATAAAAAAAGGAACAAAATTGCTAGGGAAATCAAAGTTCATGAGCTACGTTATCGCGCGTGTATGTATGGGGAAGTCAACATGACAAGTATATTAACTTCCAATTAAGTTTGCATACGAAAACCCCCCAACTGAAACAGACTGCAACGTCACTGGAACATACAACAAACAAACAACTACACGACAAGTGTAAAGTGACGTTATTTTATTCACAAGAGATAAAACAAAACTACTGGATATTTCGGCAAACAATTAAACAGCAAACAGCAAATAATAGCAAAAGGAGCAAAAAGCAGGCAACAAAAGGAGCAACAAAAGAACAAGATTGAAATAAAAAAACAATATATCGACCCCTCCATGTGACCGCAGGTCGAGATAACAGTAAGTCATATAACGTTATTTTCGCATCTGAGCTTCGCGGAAGGATGTCAACGAAAGCAGACGACCCAAACTGGCAAAATGAAGCGTTTTGCGACAATTTCAGATGACGAAAAAATACGCAAAAAACAACTATTAACACCAAACATAAATATTTGAAAACTTCTCAGAATCAGTGGAACTTAATTTCGTTGCGCATGAACATGCAGATGAGAACGTCAGTGGGCCTGTGCTTGCAATGCAGGCAGTAGATCTAGCTTAGTCAGTATTTCGTTTCAATAACTATAAACTGCATTTGAAACCGTCGAGATATATATATCATCTAGATCTGGCCTTCGAATATTGGTTTTGGTTGGAACTCTCGAAGTTTTTATCGCAACTCAGCCTGCGGCTTCGTTGCGATAAAAACGTCTCGAGTTCTAACCAAAACCAATATTCGAAGACTAGATCTAGATAACGTATAATGCTTCCCCTCTACAGTCCAATGCGTAAATGATACAACTTTGTAAACGGAAACCATTTTTTGCAAAAAAACAAAGTATCTCATGTCCCTAGAGTAAGCATATTTTTCAGTTTGATGCATATTCCTCAGATCTCTTATAAAACATTGTACATTGGGTGTTACTTAAATTATTCTACATTTATAAATAAAATATTTTGCATACAGTATAATCTGGTCAAATCCTTTGTCTGCTTTACAATTTTCATCATATCCAAACAAAACCAATTCTATGTTAAAATTTAATCTTGCACAATTTTCACATTTCCTCTTTAGTACACATTCTAGTTCTTTCCAAAATATTTGAGTATGCTGACACTGCCACAAATAGTGTTGTACTGTATATTTTTCCTTTTTACAAAAATAACATTGATCATTATTTGTTATACCCATTTTCTTTAATAAGCTGTATGTTACTAATATGTTATGACATATTCTTATTTGAAACCATTTTAGTTTGATTTCTTTCATTTTCTTTACTTGTTTCATGACACCGCACCAATCAACAAGAATTTCTAATTTGTCTTCCCATTTCATAAAAAAACTTATGTCATATATAAATTCTTCTTCTAAAAGCAGATTGTAATAAACCTTGCAGCCCTTTACTGTACTACATATAATTTGTAATGCTTTTGCTGTTGGGTAGTATTTTCTGTCTATCAATTCAATGTTCTGCTTTTTAAAGAATAATTAATAGACTTTATGCAACCCATGTAATCTAAATAATTGACTTTTATTCCATACTTATTTGAAATTTCCATATGTTTTAAGAAATGTCCATTTTCATCTACAACATCTTTCACTAAACATATATCTTTTGCGCAGCCAGTTTTTGTAGCAGAAAGTTTAATTTCATATTTTAAATCTCTTACTATAAATAAAATTGGTTCAGCTAAGGCTTCTGGAGGGTGTTTTAACTCTACTCTTTCATGAAAATGTGAATATGACATGAAAACATCTCTCAAAAAGATATTACATTTGGACATTTGGCCATACATATCAATTTGTTTTATTTCAGGACACTGAGAGGCCAAGATCTTATTCCACTTTGCTTTTCTAAGTATATCTTCCTCATCCACATAATTTCCAAAGCCTGTATATATGTACTTATGTTTGGTATTTCCAAGCCTCCATTCAATATCCTGTTTACTGCATACCATCTTTTTATTTTGTTGGGCTTATTTCCCCATACAAATTTAAAACATTTGAGTTGCAACTCTTTTATTTCTTTGTCTGGAGGATTTGGTAAAATAATCCATAAATATATCAACTTTGAAAGAATGACTGATTTTAATAGTGCGATGTTACCAATAGGTGTGCATACTCTTTTTGACCAGATATTAAATAGTTTAAGCTACTTCAGTTAATTTATATCTGCTGTGTTTAGTTCTGTAATTTTTGATAAATCATTCGAGAACCAAATACCTAGCAGTTTATATTTAGGGAGGGTCCATTTCATAGTTTTATGTGGTAGGTATTTACAGCTTGAATTATTTTTACTTCCTAACCAAACGTTAAATGTTTTTTCAAAGTTTAGTTTTAAGCCTGATAGGTATCCAAATTCTGTGAAAGTTTTGAAAATATTTTAATATTATTCTTTATCTCCCTCTAACGTAAAGGATGTATCATCTGCAAATAAACTAAGTTTGAATTCAGTGTCATTTATAGTAATGCCTTTGATATTTTGTTTTCTCTGACTTTTACATGCAAGTATCTCTGAACACAAAACGAACAAATACGGTGAAATTGGGTCGCCTTGCCTACAACCACGTTGTATTTCTAGCCTTTTTGACACTTTTCTATTTACAGTAACATGAAGCTATTTTTGTTTTGTTCTTTTCCCCTTAGGAATGAGCTGGCTTCTTTCCAGTTTGGGGGAAAATCTCTTCTTCTCCAGAACTGATTGAATTTTTACAGCAGTTTCAATTTTGCGACAGGGCAAAGGGTTCTGATAATTTCATTGGTTATTCAATTTTTTCCAGGTGTAATATTCGGACACGCCAATAGACAATGCACCCCAATTCCAAGTCTGACATTCGTAATTAAAAACGTATGGCTTCAAGAAAGAAAAAAAAAATTCGGTTTTCAAGGTCAAATAAAAAGGCCAAGGTCAGCTCAGTTATATATTTTTCTATGGGACCATCCTTGCACAACCACACATACATACATACATACATACAGAGAGAGAGAGAGAGAGAGAGAGAGAGAGAGAGAGAGAGAGAGAGAGAGAGAGAGAGAGAGAGAGAGAGAGAGAGATTGACAAAAAGAGAGATAGGACTGGAACGGTGTGTGTGTGTGTTTGTATGCAGGTGTGTGTGCGTGTGCGCGTGTGTGTGCAGTGTGTGTGTGTGTGTGAGTGTGTGTGTGTGTGTGCGTGTGTGTGTGCGTGTGCGTGTGCGTGTGTGCGTGTTCTTACATGCGTGCGCGCGCGCGCGTGTGTATGTGTGTGTGTGTGTGTGCGCTTGCCCAAATGATAAACAACAACATAGAAGCCTTTGAAAGGAGTTTAAAAAGCTTCACTCAAACAAAAAGAAAAAAAGAATTATGCCATTCTTCTCAGAAATTAGATGCTGTTTGAAACGACGAGAGAATAGCTTCAACCAGAACCCATCTGCAGAACTTCGCTTGCCAGATTCGTCTTCACGATGTTGATTTCGGACACATCAACAGGTTTATGGAATAAAACAATGATGACAGAGAATTCAGCTAAAACAGCCGACTCCTCAGTGTACTCTCACGCCTTATACAAACTCAGCCAAAGCTTGTGGCTGTATGGCTCGCCCTTCGTCCTGCTTGTGGGCAACTTTGGCAACATCATGACCATCATCATCATGCGTAGAGACAAATCAGAAGCTGTGGTGAACATTTACTTCATCGCTTTAGCTCTTGTTGATGTAGTTGTTTTGGATTTTGCGTTTTTATTCGAATATGTTGGAATGGCTTTCGGGTACTGGATTCATTTTCAACATAACGCTTTGTGCAAATTGTGGAATTGGACTGGGGGTACGACAACCATCACCAGCGCCTGGTTTCTGGTCAGTCTGACAGTTCACAGAGCCGTGTCCGTGGTGTGGCCGCACCGAGTTAATGCAGTGTGCACACGGCGGCTCGTCGTTGGTGTAGTGGTGGGGATAGCTGTCTTTTTTGGTGCAGTGCTCTCACAGTATCTGTACGGCTATCATCTGCGCTACTTCAAGCAAACCAACGAATATATGTGTATTTTGTTTCCTGACAGTTACGCGATGTTTGTCCAGAATGTGTTTGCTTACATCTACCTGACACTCTACAGTCTTTTACCTTTCTCTTGTATCCTTGTTGCCAACTGCGTGTTGATCTGGACACTGAGGGCCACCATTCGTGAAGTGCGTCACAAGTTTGCTGAACAAAATTCTGTCACAGCACGAGAGAAAGCAGCCAGTTCTGTGACACTGACCATCATCACAGTGTCTGTGTCATTCGTAGTTCTGACTTTGCCCATGATGGTGTTCTTCATTTCTTTCTACATATTTAGTTACTCAACAATGTCAACTTATGACCAAGCCAGAGCGTACCTGATCAGGGCTTTCACGTTTGAAGTGGGTTTTCTTAACCATGCGATCAACTTTTATCTCTACTGCTTGACCGGAGCAAAGTTTAGGAAAGAATTTGTGAAACTTTTCTCTTGCAGAATGTTACAGTCTTCATGAATAAGGATTAAGAAGCTCAAGCTTTAGATCTAGATATATTGACCAGGATTGTGAATGATTGAATAGGTTAAACGATTTTATATTTAGATGCACGTCAGTATTATAACGTAAACAAACAGGCCATGTTCTGATAAGCAGAAGGCATTCATAAAAACGTTATTTTAAAATCGCTTCTCATTTTGCAATGTGCACTAAATCAATAAAGATAATTATATTCATTCTTTTTTGCTTTCTGTAAATTTTGGTTTGCTTCTGATTCCTCGTGTGGTGCTAAACTTTTCAACGTTGTCAAGAATGAAAAATAAAGACAGATTGCTCAATCTTTTGTTGATATGCTTTTCTTTTTACGATGCTTTTAGATGTCACTGTAGTCTGTTCATGACCTTGAGCATTGTTAGTTCTGGGAAAGAATAAAGGAATAGTACATTTGGTGGTGAAACTAAATACATGTATTATGGTCTTTGTCATTGTTATGCTATTGGGCAGAATAACATAGAAGTTATATTTTTTGTGGTGCTTAATATAATTATGGTATCTGTCGTTGTAAACTCTTGACTAAAATAGAATCTACTTTTGCCGTGTTGCTGAACGCTTATTGGGTAATCTGTTTACATTTGGATGTCATAGGATCAACAAGCCTGTTATTATGGTGTGATGGCATGGTGGGGTGGATGCAAAGGACATAGACATAGGTGAGGTGAGTTGTACGTAAAAGATATGAGTGCAGCAAAGAAGACTGAAAACCAGTGAATAATAATAATTAATAATTTGTATTTCATATTGCGCTAGAATCCATGCAGTAGTATGCTCGATGCGCTTTACAAAGGCAACATTAAAATCAACATTAAAACATGCATTAAAATCAACAAGATAGTCATACTACCAGCATTCCAGTGCAAAGAAATAAAGTAACAAAAATAACATGATTCTCACTCACAACAAAGACATCCACCCTCATTCACCAGCACTGTCAATCTCTGATAACACCTCACCCTCGCAGAAACTAATGAAAATGTCAACAAGCAGCAGGAAGAAATACACCAATGCATGCGTACACACGGTCCACTCTCTCTCTCTCTCTCTCTCTCTCTCTCTCTCTCTCTCTCTCTCTCTCTCTCTCTCTCTCTCTCTCTCTCTCTCTCTCTCTCTCTCTCTCTCTCTCTCTCTCTCTCTCTCTCTCTGGTTTAAACGTTTTTATTGTCTTTACATAACAAACATACATAGCAACAAAACTGAAACAACAACAAGCTAGGCTTATGGCGTGCTCAGTATAAGAAAAAGTGCATATCAGACAATATAGGCGGATTTAAATAACTATATGCTTCAATCAAAATAAACAAATGACACAAAACCGAGTGTCAAGATAAAGAAAATAGGGGTAAATCATAGTAGAATCAAGACCCCCTAAACAAAAATAACAACAACAAAAACACACAAAAAAACACATACCCAAAAGACAAACAAAATCAAATTAAAATTGATTATTTCAAAGCAGAAAACAATTGCAAATCAAAGATGATGATCTCATATAAAACACGCTAATGCCTTACTTTTTAAGCAACAAAACTTAAACTTACAGACACGAACAAACAGACATAAACATAGAAAGACAGAAAGACACACCAGTAGATAGATACACTCAGAGAGGGAGAGAGGGGAGAGAGAGAGAGAGAGAGAGAGAGAGAGAGAGAGAGAGAGAGAGAGAGAGAGAGAGAGAGAGAGAGAGAGAGAGAGAGAGAGAGAGAGAGAGAGAGAGAGAGCGACGTCCACCTTAATTAGCGACCTTAGCCCTGTGTCAATAGTAAATGATGAAAGCAATCACATCATGCACAACATCACTAAGCCATCAATTACAGCATACACAATAGCATCAAACACTGTCACTAATTACAAATACAGAAAACAGAAAGAAAAGGATACAAACTCTCATATGATAACGGCAAGAAACTGAGGATGAAGAAGACCACATCAACAGATATATTCCAGCAGGCACACAAGCAAACAAAGAAACTGATGAGCAAGCAGACAGGTAAGAAAGAGCAGGTATCTGAGCCATAGTAATAGTAGAATTCAACGATCCTTTTCCTGTTACAACCTTTTGCTTTGAGCAATGAAATAGTGCACTATTTTGAAAATTGTTTCATTTTCTGCTATCGATAACGTTTGGTCACCAAAGAGAAGACTGCGGGTGTTGACTTTGTTAGGATCCAAAGTCAAAATAGTGTCTTTCCTTAGTTGGGTGTAGTTTGTACAATATAAAAGGTAGTGTTCTGCGTCTTCGGTATGGTGGCCACACGAGCATATTGAATCAGTTACTAGGTGTCTATTGTATAAATCATTGTTTATATTACTCATCCCTAATCGTAGTCTACAATGATTTACTTGGTCTTCTCTGGATCCAATATAATAGTAAGAAGGAACAGTTACATCACAAAGAGACAGATGGCGTTTGAAACGACTAATGGAATCTGTTGACTTAATATCATCTGGTAGGTTGTTCCACGAATGTGTTGTACTTGGTAGAAATGAGTTTTTGTATAATTCAGTCCTAGATCGTGGCACTATTCTTTCCAGTGGCCGACGTCTATGATACGGGTTTTGATTAGAAACAAGAGAAGGAAGCAGATCGGTTAGATAATCAGGGCAAAGTCCATTTACCATTTTGTAATATTGAATTAATTTATGTCTTTTTCTCCTCTCTTTTAAAGAATAAAAACCAGATTCATCGTATAATCTTTGGTGGCTTGTACCTTTAACTCCGCCAATAATAGTACGAATTGCTTCGAGGTGAAGATTTTCTAGCAATGTTGACTGGGCATCTGAGCAATTATCCCATATAAAATCTGCATAGTCAAATATAGGTAGTATAAAAGATTTATACATTATTTCTAAAGTCTTACGTGCTAGTCTGTGTTTGTACTTTCTAAGACATGCTATTAGCATGTTTACTTTGCTAGATATAACTTGGATGTGTTCGTCCCATTTGCAATTATTCTGGAAAACTACTCCTAGGTGCTTGTGTGAATTTGTAGGTTCTAGAAGCTTGTTTCCAAACGTAAGGGGTGAATTGTGAGTGTTATCACGCGTTGTATTGAGAAGATTAGTCTTGTTTTCATTGAAAGATATTTTCCAATCAGTTGCCCATTGGGCAATTTTCTGGAGGTCTGAATTTAGAATTTCTGCTCTAATGAGTGGTTCATTTAAGGCATGTGACAAACTGGTATCATCAGCAAAAAGTTTGATTGTTGCTTCAATAGTATCAACAATATCGTTGATGTACAACAAGAATAGTAGGGGACCAAGTACTGATCCCTGTGGGACACCCGCCAATATTCTTTTTAACTCTGATTTTTCACCTTTTACAACCACTGACTGTTGTCTGTTGTTCAGGTAGTCACTAAAAAAGTCATGTAATTTCCCCCTTATACCCGCAGCCTCCAGCTTCAACAGAAGTCCTTTGTGCCATACACGGTCAAATGCCTTAGATATATCTAAATAAATACTTTGCATTGGTATTCCCCGGTCAAAGGAATAACAGAGATTATTATATGTAATCAACAGTTGATTCACAGTGGAATCACCTGGTGTGAAACCGGACTGAGAAGGGGTGATTACATTATGGGATTTTAAGAATATGTATACATGTTTGTGGACGCACCTTTCAAGAACTTTCCCAACACAACTGAGGAGGGAAATTGGGCGGTAATTATCACAAAGTTCTCTTGGACCTTTCTTATAAATAGGAGAAATATGTGCAATTTTCCATAGAGATGGAAATTTGCCTTCACTCATGCATCTGTTGAATAACCGTGTGAGGGGAGCTGATACAACATTGAGTGCATGTAAAAGTAGCCTGTTGTGAATTAGATCTGGTCCAGATGCCTTTGTCTTATCAAGGTTTTTAATAACTGACACCACATCTTCTTCTGTGAGAACTATTTCATTTATTTCATAATCAGTAAAAGGAACATGAGGTGGTTCGTCATCATTATTGTCTACGGTGGATTGTTCGATGTAAAATGTATTGAGTATTTCTGCTTTTTTTTGGTTAGAGTAATATAATGTGCCATTTGCTAACAGAGGTGGAATTTCATCGCTGTTAATACCCTTTTTATTAAAAAAAGATCGAACCAATTTCCACCAATCTTTGTGACCAAAAACTGATGGATCTGATGCTTTATTGTCAATTTCTGCATAGTACTCAGCCTCTCGCTCTCTTTCCTTAGTAGTGACGAAGTTACGAAATTGCCTGAATGTGTGCCAGTCTTGTGGGTCATTACTATGTTTAGCTTGTGCATGGATAACTTTCCGCTCTTCTATCAACAGCCGTATATCATTATTCATCCAGGGCACATCATTTGAGTATACTTTAATAACATTGGTTGGCATACATTGTTTTGCTATGGTTAAGAAGGTATTGGTAAATAGTTCAGTAGAATCATCAACAGTTCCCATGTTTAGAATATGTTCCCAGTCAACGAGCTGTAACAGTCGACAAAACTCCTCTCTGTTTAGCTTAGCATAATTAAATATAGTTCTTTTAAAGCTAATGTTGTTTTTTACTGCATGCTTAAGGTGCAGGCATGGAATGCTGTGATCACTGAAGGCTGCGGGTAGCACCTGAGTTAACTCGATGAGATCAGGGGTTTGGGTCATGATGAGGTCTAGGCAAGTGGATGTTGTGTCTGTGATTCGGGTTGGCTCATTTACTAACTGGTGTAGACTATATAATTGCATAATGCCTGTTAGGTGTGGAGACGGGTTATTAAAGTAGTCTGTATTAAAATCACCTAGCACAATGAATGGTAGTGATGTGCTGTTAACTTGTCTAAGGTTATCACTTATAAGATCCCAATAGCGTACCAGAGCATTTGGGGGACGGTAAAATGAACCAATTAAAATACTCTTTTGATTAAGTTTAGTTTCTATCCATACTGCTTCTAATTCTGCAACATGGAGGTCAGGGCGAGGTTTACAATACAATGAGTTACGAACATAAATGGCGACTCCTCCATGAGGATCCTGGGGTCGGTCACGCCTAACAGGGGAATGGAAGTTGGGTATGCTTATCAAGTCATTTGAGATGGAGTCAGAAAGCCACGTTTCAGATAATGTAATGATATCAAATTCTTTCGATTCTGCTTCCAACAGAGTAAGTTTATTTTTTAAGCTCTGAACATTGCTATGGACAATACGAAGATTGGTTTCATTTGTGGGCCCCGGATTGCGCTCGACGTCATTAGCTAAAATAAGAACTAACTCAGATACAGTGGTAGTTTGTCGTTGGGTACTTGAGATCATGGGATTATCACTACATGTGTTTTGACAAACAGAGTATAGATTTAAGTAAGCGGTCAGACAACTTTGATCAGTGTTTGAAATGATAATGTGAACAAGTAGTGCAATCGCTATGCAATTTTTACTTGGTAAAAGGTGAAGGATAAAGAAAGCAATAATGTCAGACTTACGAAGATATGACAATTTACGACACAAGGCCAGAGCTCTGTCGTGGAAACCACCAGTCCTGGCTCTGTGAACCTGGATGTCGACAGACATTAGGTTATGGTGTGCAAGAGCACTTGGTATATAAATTCAGCCAGAACTGTTGGTTTGAAGTGGACGATCTCTCTCTTGTTGAAAAGATAGTGAAAGGTAAAAGAAGTAGATAGGTACATGAAAACATTACAAACATTTAACACAAAATGAAAACCAATGTCAATAAACATAGCAAAATTATCTAGCAATAAGTAGCAGTGTGAGCTTCCCATAGAATATGAAATACAAAGGTAGACTATTGTGCATACACGACAAGAATAGGTGGTTGGAAGTAGAATAAACAACTCCAACTAATGAAATAACTAGCAATGTGAATTAGATTACAATGGCCATACATTTCATCAAGGGAAATGTGTGCAAACTTAAAAACAGAAAACATACAGAATACCTAACAAGACAGGAGCAAATAACTGCGACATCAAGGAACAAGTGTAATAAAAGCATCAAAAGAATCAAGTGAATCAATCTGTTACTGTGGGAATTTTTGGAATAGATGAAGACCAGCATATTCGTGATAAGCTGCGTACACCAATTATATTTCAAAATACATAGTAAATATAATTCAATTTGACAGAAACAAATGTAAGCAAAGTTGTAAAAGCAAGTTTGCTTTAACAAAAGGAAGTGAACTATACATCGGGCTTATTTAATACATAACCTACTATGATTGCATCCCTTGGCAGTTCGCAAAGGAACCAAAACTACAAGCACAATACTGACAGAATAATGTATAAGCAAATCAGTATTTATTAAAGAATGACTCAGCCTTCTAATCTTTAATACAATATAGTGTTATATTTGTAATTTTACATGGTATATCTAGAAAATAAAGTCCATATTCTCTCTACGTGTATAAAATGCATTTAATGGATTATAAAACGTAACTATTGCATTAGCATTGTGTACATCAATATTTTGATTGAATATCTTCAATAAATATATAGAAAGAAGAGTGTGGGATCAGTTTCTTTTGTGCCTTACCATTTCGTGACATTACAAGCTTTTTGAAAGATTGCCCAAAGCCTGCTGCATACGAAATGAAAGTTTATGACATTTGCTATTGCTCGTTATATTTATATTTTCATATTTTTATGCAGTTATGTTAATGTTAAGAAACTTGATAAATACCCTTTGTCTAATGGGCAAAATGTGAATGACACTATTGGCACTGATACGTGTTAAGTTTGTTTTCTCTTATACGTGTATACAATAATCAAACTTCTAATTTTGTTTACTAATAAATTTGCTTGTATTACTAATTTGCCTCATTTCACTGCTTACGAATTGTCTGTCACAGATGTTTGTTGCTCTGTTTACTATATTGAAATTAAAGAGCCCAGGATCATCTAAGCCAACAGGAATCGTGTGTCTTTCTTGGCAAAGGTTTGCATTGTATCAGTGCTGACTAGTGTTTAAACAAAATCATGTGCTTTAAGCTTATCAGTCTGGCTTCTTAGTGTTTTATTTATGAATTGATGAAAATGGGAGGGAGAGAGAGAGAGAGAGAGAGAGAGAGAGAGAGAGAGAGAGAGAGAGAGAGAGAGAGAGAGAGAGAGAGAGAGAGATAGATTCGCACACAATTAACACAATTCACAAAGTTTACTGATCCAGGCCTTCTGTCCATGTCAGAGGGGAGGGGATTGAGAAAAAGAGAGAGAGAGAGAGAGAGAGAGAGAGAGAGAGAGAGAGAGAGAGAGAGAGAGAGAGAGAGAGAGAGAGAGAGAGAGAGAGAGAGAGAGAGAGAGAGAGAGAGAGAGAGAGAGAGAGAGAGAGAGAGAGAGAGAGAGCGAGAGACACTGAACACTGAAAGGTTTTTATTTGCGCATGTAAAGGGTGCATAAACAATGGTGATAATGTGATTATTGAACATCATATGCAATAATAAATATCGTTCATAGCGAAAAGATTATCAACAAAATATTGCTTCAAATAATTAGTTCTAGAACAAGAACAACTATTTCCTTTACATAGTATAATTTCGAATGAATTGGCTATTATGTTGTAAAATAAAATAACCCAGGTAACGCACATAATAGATTAGTATCAATGGTCACGTGTTCACAGTCATACATTATTTATAGAAATAACACAATATCACATACATCAGTATTAATGGCCATATACGCATAGTCATAGATGACATTATGTATAGTAAACACAGAGTAAAGACAGAGACAGAGACAACGTGAACTAAAACACTTGCCTATACTCGTTGTTGTATGTCCTGCTTTATGCCCTTTCTCATTTTAATATATATATATATAAATAGAACAAATAAAGTCAAACAACCGTTCACTCTTTCGTATTCGTATTCTCTCTCTCTCTCTCTCTCTCTCTCTCTCTCTCTCTCTCTCTCTCTCTCTCTCTCTCTCTCTGTCTCTCTCTCTCTCGGCAAGTATGAAAAATGTCTACTCTATGTTAATACTTTTACCGTTGTAAAATAAAGGATCATTTTATTATCATTATGTCTCTCTCGTTCAGTTGATGTCTGCAATTACTTTTCTCAATCTCGGAATGATTCCGAATTTCCCCGTATTCCAAATTTTCCCGTGACACAAACAGAGAATACGACACTAAAATAATACACTACAGGCTTAATGAAAGAAACGTTTTCGGTTGAATCAAATTCAAATCACAGGTAGACATTTATTATAGGAAAATTCACTTTAGTAAATGGTGAAATCAAACTCAATGTAAGTTGAAAGGTACGTTTTACTTTATTCAAATAAAAACTGAGAAAAAAATAAACCAAAACGCACCTGCCTTTTGAATGGTGAATTGTACGAAATCCAGAGTGCAGTGACCGAGATAGTCTCTTGTCTAAACTGGTTGGCCATTATTAACGAATTTCTTATGAAAGTGGCTGACTGACTTTGGCTTTCAATTGAAGTTCTATTGTTATCGATTCAAAGACAACTGTTCTTTGTTCCAGATTCATAACCATAAGTTTAGCGTCGTTTCCTTTTTGTAAGAAAACAGGCATTGTATGCGTATCGCACTACTGACAACGAAATGACCGGGGTAATTAACATTGATTTGTTAAAGGTGGACCCTGACGGATGAATATTTGCATGAAACACGTCGAGATCACCAGAAAGACAGCCTTTTCAAGGATCGGAACACTATCTTTGCTCTGGTTTCCTATAAATTAAACCATCAAAACGGCGATTCCTCCTTGGCGGAGTTGCCGGAGAGAGAAGCCATTTTGGACGGGGTTGGTGAAAGTCACTCATTGTGGTTGAAGCGTTTTCTTTTTTTGTAGTGCAGTAAAAAAAAAAACATTGGAGGATTTTTCCTTTGTTGTGAGCGAAACTCCTTTAGATAATATGTATAAAATGTAATAAACGAAAAGAAAAAAAAGCTTGTATTGCAAACATTTCGTGTAAACGATTTGGTCTAAACGCAGGCGGCCATTAGAAAAGAGACAGCACACGCCTTCTCTTTGGGTGAAAGAATTTGACTTCCAGCACCTCCGCCAAGGAGTAATCGCCGATTTGACGGTTTGATTTCTTGGAAACCAGAGCAAAGTGAGTGTTGCAATCTCTGTAAAGGGTGTTTTTTGGGGTGATCTGGACGTGTTTCTAACAAAAACTCATCCGTTAGGGTGGCCCTTTGCTGAACGTGTTTAAAGCAGATGCTCACGTGGAAATTAACACACACACACACGCACGCACTAACGCACGCACGCACGCACGCACACACGCACACACGCACGCACGCACACGCACACGCACACACACACACACACACACACACACAAAGACCAGCCAACAACAAAGGAACAAAGTACAATACTGTATTGTGTTCTCACATCTTATACCCTGCACTCTTTCATCTGTACACGTGCATGTGTGTGTGTGAGTCTTATGTGCGTGCATTGATAAGGCGCGCGCGCACATGTGTGTGTATGTATGTGTGTGTGTGTGTGTGTGTGTGTGTGTGTGTGTGTGTGTGTGTGTGTGTGTGTGTGTGTGTGTGTGTGTGTGTGTGTGTGTGTGTGTGTGTGTGTGTGTGTATGTGTGTATCCCTATCTGTCTGTGTGTGAAATGCATACAGATATGAGCTTGTGCTGTGCATGCATGCGTGTGTGCGTGTGCGTGTGTGTGTATGTGCGTGCGCGTGCGTGTTTGCTTGTCTATGCTGTAGGCCTATCTGTTCCTATTGTTTGTGTTAGTTTGTTCGAGTTGATGAAAATGTGTGTCCGCTATATTCGTGTGAGCATGATCATTAATGTACACACGCGCACACGCGTATTTTTGCATAAGCTGTAGGGCTCGCGCGTGCGTGTGTTGATGTATCTATGTGAGTGCGTGCTCCTGTGTGCAATGGAATGTGTGTGTGTGCGCGCGCGTGCGTGTGTATGTGTATGTATTTGTTTGTGCGTGTGCGTCTGTGTGTGTTAGTGTGTTGATAACAAGGGTCTATTGTAATTGTTGCTCCTGCCTTATTTCCAAAACAGAAAGGTCGCTGCTTGTGTCGCTAATGGCAATTATGTAGTTTTACTGATTAAAATCAATCCTAAGTTTAGTTAACTTCTGTGTGGTTCTAGTTTAAAACAAACGAACAAACAAAAACTTGTTCAATTAATGCCCACAAAGAATGCATTGTTTGGAAAGATTTTTAAAAAAAGGCTTGATGTTATCTACTGACGACATTTGTTTTCCCTTCTTTATTACTGTTAGTCTAATATTATTTGTGTTTTCCTCTGTCATCCTCAATTGTTCTCCAATAGGCTATTTTCCACTGATTAACCATTCATATCAAGAGTAAGTTTTCATTTCTGACTTCACTATTCGTTCATACCTTGCCCTTGTTGTTTGACAGGAATAGGGCAAGATTCAGTCGTGTATGTCTCACAACATAATCTAAATATACCCTACGAATATTATTTTGTTACAACGTGTTTTATTTTCGCTGTTTACTAGTACATTTAAAGCTTTTTAATGTTTTTAAATTTAAGACCTTATTTTAACTTTAAACTTAAGGCTTACTCAAAATTTTAAAAAACTAGCGTGTCTGGTCTACAATTTTTGAACTGCAATGAAACGCAGTTTTTTTCGGTTTACGACTCTCTTACACTATCCATATTAAACGAGCGAAAAAGGGTGTGAATTTCAATCAAATGAACTTTTAAAAAGTGTGTGCTGCAAGAGTTCAGTACAGTACAATTCACAACTGTTTTTCTCTACTAAATGGACAACCTGGTGATTCCTTTAGTCCACAAGTCTCTGACACGGAGCACAGGCTCATGCACAACAGCATTGGGGGTCACTTGGCTCTGGAGACTGTCTTCCATTCTGGAACACCTAAATTTTATTTGATTATCTTTTGACAATGTTAGTTGCCTAGAAGCTCATTTACATCTATGTACTTGGTAAAAGGAATGTATTTTAAAGAAAACATGCATACCATATATGACACATCGGGCAGACCTTCACACATTTGCCATGTGACATATATGCAATTGTGGGTATTTGGGATAACATCATAGAAGTTTGTTGTGGTCATTGTTGGTATTTATGAATTATAGACTCGTTTTGGAGCATGTTGGTAGCATTCTGGCCATGTTACTAGTATTGAGGTTCATTTATGTCATATGTCATATGTTTGAAGAAAATCAAGTATTTCAGAAAAAAATACATCTATGTTGTTATTATAGTACAGGCACCCTGGCACACTTCATGCAGATAGACACTTAAAAACTCCTTATCAATGATGCAAAACCTTATTATTGATGACATTCTAGCAAACGAACCACAAAAAAGGCACCCAAACCAGAATTTTGACTCGTTGGGATCGATCACTGAGCTGCCTCTGTGGGGGGTCCACTGACAACTATCAGCAGGGACACTACCAGATGCATCAATGCAGTGTGTTTTATGTGTTAATTAACCCTAAAACAGATGTATCCATTTCCCCCCAAAAGCAATAAAACTAAGCTTACCCATTGTATCATATATGATACCCCGGGCCTTATGGCTTTTGTGAAGTCCTCTAAGGCCTGGCATGTTATATACATGCTCAAAGTAATGGCAAGATCAATTTGTTTTCAATATTTTTGTTCTATTCAAAATAATGATTTTTAGTGACATAATTTTCAGTGAAGTATTTATGGGTGCTGACCTTAGAGGGTTAATAAAGATGATGAACAACGTTGGAGATATTACGTCATCTTATGGGGCTCCCACACCGGTCTTCACTAGGCTGCTTGTATGGCCTTCCAGTGAGAATCGCGCTGTTCTTTGGAAGAGGGAACTCGAGCGAAACATTGTGCTGCAAACTCTCTTTTGGGCCACCTTCAATAGCTGTGCGTCCTTCCATACTTTGTCAAAGGCTTTTGTTAGGTCGAGAAACATTGTTATTTTTTTGGTTTTGTTTTCGCTGGAAGCCATTCGCGATTTCCTGAGTCAAGTAGGCGATCAGATATTCATTGCTGTGATTCTTTCTGAAACCTGACTGCAAGTTGCTGCTGTTGTTGTTGTTTGTTGTTTGTTTTCGTTCCCCAGCTTAAGCGCTCTGGGGGCACACCCAGTGCCATGTGAACATTTCCCATGGCCTTGGGTGGGAAGATTACGTGTATGGATGCTTTTAAAAGGCCCTGCCACATGGGCGGCCATACCCCGACTTCAGGGGACTTCGCTCCATTCATGGAGCCACCCACGCATTTACTCCACCCATGGAGTGAGTGACAACAACCAGCAATTCTTTACATATGGCGTGTAGGGAGAACAACTTCCATTGGGCACAGCCGCATCATTTTAATATTGGCCATGGGTCAACTTCACTTGATTACATGAAAAGACACAGTGAATAGCCAAGGACCCTTGGCGTGCAAGTTGTTGAGTAGTTCCTTTTGGGGTTCCCCATTTTTTCTAGATGGTACTGGATTTGCTTGTTGACCATGCATTCCATTTTTTTTCTTAGTCAGCAGACAGAGCTTTATTGGTCTGTAGCTATTTTTGTTTTGTTCTTTAACCTTAAGAATGAGCTGGTTTCTTTCCAGTTTTGGAGAAAATCTCTTATTCTCCAGAACTGATTGAATTTTATATCAGTTTCAATTTTGCAACAGGGCAAAGATTTCTGATAATTTCATTGGTTATTCAATCTTTTCCAGCTGTAATGTTCGGAAACGCCAATAGACAATGCACCCCCATTCCAAGTCTGAGCATCGTAAGTTAAAAAAAATGGCTTCAAGAAACAAAATCGGTTTTCAAGGTCACATAAACTGGCCAAGGTCAGCACAGTTATATATTTTTCAATAGGACCTTCCTTGTACAACCACACATACACAGAGAGACAGAGAGAGAGAGAGAGAGAGAGAGAGAGAGAGAGAGAGAGAGAGAGAGAGAGAGAGAGAGAGAGAGAGAGAATGATAAAAAGAGAGAAAAGACTGGAACAGCGTGTGTGTGTGTGTGTGTGTGTGTGTGTGTGTGTGTGTGTGTGTGTGTGTGTGTGTGTTTGTGTACATGTGTGTGTGTGCGTGTGTGTGTGTGTGTGTGCGGTGTGTGTGTGTGTGTGTGTGTGCGTGCGCGCGCGCGCGCGTGTGTGTATGTGTGTGTGTGCGCTTGCCCAAATTAAAAAAACCCACCATAGAAGCTTTTGAATGGAGTTTAAAAAGCTTCACTCAGGCCAAAAAACAACAATAATTATGTTATTCTTCTCAGAAATTAGCTGCTGTTTGGAACGACGAGAAATTAGCTTCTACCAGAACACATCTGCAGATCTTCGCTTGTGGGATTCGTCTTCACGATGTTGATTTCGGACACATCAACAAGTTTATGGAATAAAACAATGATGACAGAGAATTCAGCTGAAACAGCCGACTCCTCAGTGTACTCTCACGCCTTATACAAACTCAGCCAAAGCGTGTGGCTGTATGCCTCGCCCATCGTCCTGCTTGTGGGCAACTTTGGCAACATCATGACCATCATCATCATGCGTAGAGACAAATCAGAAGCTGTGGTGAACATTTACTTCATCGCTTTAGCTCTTGTTGATTTAGTTGTTTTGGATTTTGCGTTTTTATTCGAATATGTTGGAATGGCTTTCGGGTACTGGATTCACTTTCAACATAACGCTTTGTGCAAATTGTGGAATTGGACTGGGGGTACGACAACCATCACCAGCGCCTGGTTTCTGGTCAGTCTGACGGTTCACAGGGCAGTGTCCGTGGTGTGGCCACATCGAGTTAATGCAGTGTGCACACGACGGTTAGTTGTGGGTGTAGTGGTGGGGATAGCCGTCTTTATTGGTGCATTGCTCTCACAGTATCTGTACGGCTATCAACTGCGCTACTTCAAGCAAACCAACGAATATATGTGTATTTTATTTCCTGAAAGTTATGTGATGTTTGTCCAGAATGTGTTTGCTTACATCTACCTGACAATCTACTGTCTTCTGCCTTTCTCTTGTATCCTTGTTGCCAACTGTGTGTTGATCTGGAAACTGAGAGTCACCATTCGTGAAGTGCGTCACAGGTTTGCTGGAAAAGATTCTGCTGCTGCTCGGGAGAAAGCAGCCAGTTCTGTGACACTGACCGTCATCACGGTGTCTGTTACATTCGTAGTTCTGTCTTTGCCCTTGATGGTGTTCTTCATTTCTTTCTACATATTCAGCTACTCGACAATGTCGGCTTTTGAGCAGGCTCGAGCTTACCTGGTCAGGGCTTTCACGTTTGAAGTGTCTTTTCTCAATCATTCAATCAATTTTTATCTGTACTGTTTAACGGGAGCGAAATTTAGGAAAGAATTCCTAAACCTTTTCTCTCGCAGAATACCACCACGTGAATGATTAACCCCTTGACTGCCTGAGAATATTAAAGAAAAAAATAATTGTACAAATCATGACACGGAAAACGCAACTGATAGAGCTAATCTGGCAAACTGGTCTGGGGATATAACTCTCTTGAATGTGTTAGAGCAAACACCAGCATAACAGAGTTATTCCTCTTCATCTGATGATGTCATCAGTGATGTCATCAAGTCAGTACGTGATACGTTATATGACATTCAAGGGGTTAAGAATGAACGCAGTCAACTGCTATAGAATAATTTGAATCGAACTGGATTATGAACAGCCATCGATAACTTGATGATTATAGTTAAATGCTCCATTGTGTTTTGCGAACTGCGTTAAAAGATCGGTTTATTTTCATCAATAGGTGTTCATGAAAACCGACATTTGTTTCCTCCGTATTCTGGTTTGCTTTTGTATTTTGCTATTTTGCTAGATTTAATCCGTTTTACACCAAAAAGTTAACCCATTTCACTCTCTTGTTGTTATTTCAAGGTACTTAACACTTTACTTTAGTCTATTTATAGTAATGTTTACACTGTAAGCTATTCGACATACTAAAGAAAGTAGAAGTTAGTTTTGGTTGTGACACCTATAATGTTAACATCACTGTTGTTGTAAGCTCTCGGCAAATAAAGCAAAAGTTATTGTGACTGTGAAGCTAACTTGTTTGGGGCTTTCTGAGTACCATGTTCACACGTGGATACCTAATGAAAAATAGGTCTTTTATATTATATGATGGTACAGTGTAGAATGCATGTGCAGGGAATTCAAGACGAGAGGTAAGGCAAATAGTAAGTGGAGAAGAAACTACTGTAACCAGAAAGGCTCAATAGCCAATTAAGGGATTTGTCAGGCACAAAATGTTAGTTTGTGTTTAAAAATAGACACTTTTTTTTTACATCTTGTTGAAGACATTTTGAAACAGAATTTCACATAATCTGATCATAATTACAGGGTTTTTATTTCACCATCGTGATGATTGTTGTTGGTTCTGAAAGCCTGATTGTGTTTTGCTTCTGGCAAAAAGTGTTGTGTAGTTCTGTATGCAGCATGAAAGAGAGACAGAGACAGACACAAAGATATATACATGCATACAAACAGACAGAGAAAATGATTACAGAGCAAATTAGATATAGAAGAAACACCGGAAAATTAGAGACAGCGAGAGAAAATGGCTTATATTAAATTGATGTGCAAAAAGCAATGTTTTGCAACAAATTGGTTCTTATGCGGGTAATTATATATGTAAACAAAGCGTTACTACCATCCAGATTAACAGTTTTTTTAACTGAGCATGGTAATTTTCTTTCTTTGTATTTTGGTATTAAAAATGCTTTGAAAATATTTTTACAACATGGAAAATAAAAAGCAATCCCTCTTCGTTATTTGGACTATAATTTTAATACATTGTGATCCCACAATTAACCTACATACGGGCTTCAAGGCATTCAAATGTGCTTCCCTGAAATGTTTGTAGCAATTCGTGGTTTGGGGTCTCCTGAATGTGATTGCATTTCTGTAGATTTTCAAAATTTTGTTACTCCAATCTGCATTATGTGAATACGTAGAAGAGCCTGCACATTCTTCATTAAAATTTGACCTGGTGAATAGCTGGACCAATCAGAACTTACGTTTTGGCCTTCAAATCAGTATTTTGTGTCAAATTTTGTGTTCGCGCCTGTTGTTGTACAGTAAAATCCAATTTGTTTCGGTTGTAAGCGTGGTGTGATGTAAATGGAGGCATTTGAGAATTCATACATATTGTTAATTTATCAAATTGTCTTTTAGGCTGATTTAATACTCTAAGATTATCTCTCTTGGATAGTTATCATTTAGACAGCCTGTTATTTTAAAATAATTTTTAATGTTACATACAGAAATTCTCATTTTCAATGAAGAAAACTGTAAAAGTGTTGAATGCATGACAATGCAAAACAACGGAATCATGGAAATAAAAGTAGGATAATCAGAGTTTCTTTTAATAAACATGCCATTGATCACGTATTGAGACTAGATTACAAAGACAGTCGCCATACTAATTTACAAAAGTACATACGTAGAAAACACACAATTAATTTTCTTCGAGGAATCATCGGACAATACTTATGACATGCTGAAGATCTTCAGAATGCTGGATAGGAG
>CM065682.1:22355845-22363891 GCA_017654935.2 Phymorhynchus buccinoides
AAGGCACTGTCCGTCCCCCATTGGGAGAAAAAGTAAATCAGCACAATTTATATTAATTTTTAATTTTTTTTTTTTTTTTTATTTTTTGAACACGGAACATTACTCAAAGTTAACGTTAACTGGTTTTGTTTCTGAGGTTCACAAATAAAGACATTGGACACAGAAAAGCTTTATCAAAGCAAACTATATATATATATATATGTATATATAAATAGAACAAATAAAGTCAAACAAATATTCACTCTTTCGTATTCGTATTAGCATTCTCTCTCTCTCTCTCTCTCTCTCTCTCTCTCTCTCTCTCTCTCTCTCTCTCTCTCTCTCTCTCTCTCTCTCTCTCTCTGCAAGTATGAAGAATGTCTACTCTATGTTAATACTTTTACCGTTGTAAAATAAAGGATCATTTCATTATCATTATGTCTCTCTCGTTCAGTTGATGTCTGCAATTACTTTTCCCAATCTCGGAATGATTCCGAATTTCCCCGTATTCCAAATTTTCCCGTGACACAAACAGAGAATACGACACTAAAATAATACACTACAGGCTTAATGAAAGAAACGTTTTCGGTTGAATCAAATTCAAATGGTAGACATTTATTATAGGAAAATTCACTTTAGTAAATGGTGAAATCAAACTCAATGTAAGTTGAAAGGTACGTTTTACTTTATTCAATAAAAACTGAGAACAAATAAACCAAAACGCACCTGCCTTTTGAATGGTGAATTTACGAAATCCAGAATGCAGTGACTGAGATAGTCTATTGTCTAAACTGGTTGGCCATTACTAACGAATTTCTTATGAAAGTGGCTGACTGACTTTGGCTTTCAATTGAAGTTCTATTGTTATCGATTCAAAGACAACTGTTCTTTGTTCCAGATTCATAACCATAAGTTTAGCGTCGTTTCCTTTTTGTAAGAAAACAGGCTTTGTATGCGTAGCGCACTACTGACAACGAAATGACGGGGTAATTAAACATTGATTTGTGAAAGATGGACCCTGACGGATGAATATTTGCAAGAAACACGTCGAGATCACCAGAAAAACAGCCTTTTCAAGGATCGGAACACTATCTTTGCTCTGGTTTCCAATAAATTAAACCATCAAAACGGCGATTCCTCCTTGGCGGAGATGCCGGAGAGAGAAGCCATTTTGGATGGGGTGGGTGAAAGTCACTCATTGTGGTTGAAGCGTTTTCGTTTTTTGTAGTGCAGTAAAAATAAAAACATTGGAGGTTTTTCCTTTGTTGTGAGCGAAACTCCTTTAGATAATATGTATAAAATGTGATAAAAGAAAAGAAAAAAAGCTTGTATTGCAAACATTTCGTGTAAACGTTTTGGTCTAAACGCAGGCGGCCATTAGAAAAGAGACGGCACACGCCTTCTCTTTGGGTGAAAGAATTTGACTTCCAGCACCTCCGCCAAGGAGGAATCGCCGATTTGACGGTTTGATTTCTTGGAAACCAGAGCAAAGTGAGTGTTGCAATCTCTGTAAAGGGTGTTTTTTGGGGTGATCTGGACGTGTTTCTAACAAAAACTCATCCGTTAGGGTGGCCCTTTGCTGAACGTGTATAAAGCAGATGCTCACGTGGAAATTAACACACACACACACACACGCACGCACTAACGCACGCACGCACGCACGCACACACGCACACACACGCACGCACGCACACGCACACACGCACGCACACACGCACACGCACACACACACACACACACACACACACACACACACACACACACACACAAAGACCAGCCAACAACAAAGGAACAAAGTACAATACTGTATTGTGTTCTCACATCTTATACCCTGCACTCTTTCATCTGTACACGTGCATGTGTGTGTGTGAGTCTTATGTGCGTGCATTGATAAGGCGCGCGCGCACATGTGTGTGTATGTATGTGTGTGTGTGTGTGTGTCTGTGTGTGTGTGTGTGTGTGTGTGTGTGTGTGTGTGTGTGTGTGTGTGTGTGTGTGTATGTGTGTGTGTGTGTGTATGTGTGTATCCCTATCTGTCTGTGTGTGAAATGCATACAGATATGAGCTTGTGCTGTGCATGCATGCGTGTGTGCGTGTGCGTGTGTGTGTATGTGCGTGCGCGTGCGTGTTTGCTTGTCTATGCTGTAGGCCTATCTGTTCCTATTGTTTGTGTTAGTTTGTTCGAGTTGATGAAAATGTGTGTCCGCTATATTCGTGTGAGCGTGATCATTAATGTGCACACGCGCACACGCGTATTTTTGCATAAGCTGTAGGGCTCGCGCGTGCGTGTGTTGATGTATCTATGTGAGTGCGTGCTCCTGTGTGCAATGGAATGTGTGTGTGTGTGCGCGCGCGTGCGTGTGTATGTGTATGTATTTGTTTGTGCGTGTGCGTCTGTGTGTGTTAGTGTGTTGATAACAAGGGTCTATTGTAATTGTTTAATTGCTCCTGCCTTATTTCCAAAACAGAAAGGTCGCTGCTTGTGTCGCTAATGGCAATTATGTAGTTTTACTGATTAAAATCAATCCTAAGTTTAGTGAACTTCTGTGTGGTTCTAGTTTAAAACAAACGAACAAACAAAAACTTGTTCAATTAATGCCCACAAAGAATGCATTGTTTGGAAAGATTTAAAAAAAAAAGGCTTGATGTTATCTACTGACGACATTTGTTTTCCCTTCTTTATTACTGTTAGTCTAATATTATTTGTGTTTTCCTCTGTCATCCTCAGTTGTTCTCCACTAGGCTATTTTCCACTGATTAACCATTCATATCAAGATTAATTTTTCATTTCTGACTTCACTATTCGTTCATACCTTGCCCTTGTTGTTTGACAGGAATAGGGCAAGATTCAGTCGTGTATGTCTCACAACATAATCTAAATATACCCTACGAATATTATTTTGTTACAACGTGTTTTATTTTCGCTCTTTACTAGTACATTTAAAGCTTTTTATTTTTTTTTAATTTAAGACCTTATTTTAACCTTAAACTTAAGGCTTACTCAAAATTTTAAAAAACTAGAGTGTCTGGTCTACAATTTATGAACTGCAATGAAACGCAATTTTTTTCGGTTTACGACTCTCTTACACTATCCATATTAAACGAGCGAAAAAGGGTGTGAATTTCAATCAAATGAACTTTTAAAAAGTGTGTGCTGCAAGAGTTCAGTACAGTACAATTCACAACTGTTTTCCTCTACTAAATGGACAACCTGGTGATTCCTTTAGTCCACAAGTCTCTGACACGGAGCACAGGCTCATGCACAACAGCATTGGGATCACTTGGCTCTGGAGACTGTCTTCCAGTCTGGAACACCCAATGGACAACCTGGTGATTCCTTTAGTCCACAAGTCTCTGACACGGAGCACAGGCTCATGCACAACAGCATTGGGGGTCACTTGGCTCTGGAGACTGTCTTCCATTCTGGAACACCCAAATTTTATATGATTATCTTTTGACAATGTTAGTTGCCTAGAAGCTCATTTACATCTACGTACTTGGTAAAAGGAATGTATTTTAAAGAAAACATGCGTACCATATATGACACATCGGGCAGACCTTGACACATTTGCCATGTGACATATATGCAATTGTGGGTATTTGGGATAACATCATAGAAGTTTGTTGTGGCTATTGTTGGTATTTATGAATCATAAACACGTTTTGGAGCATGTTGGTAGCATTCTGGCCATGTTACTAGTATTGAGGTTCATTTATGTCATATGTTTTTGAAGAAAATCTAAGTATTTCAGAAAAAAATACATCTATGTTGTTAGGATAGTACAGGCACCCTGGCACACTTCATTCAGATGGGCACTTAAAAACTCCTTATCAATTATGCAAAACCTTATTATTGATGACATTCTAGCAAACGAATCACAAAAAAGGCACCCAAACCAGAATTTTGACTCGTTGGAATCGATCACTGAGCTGCCTCTGTGGGGGGTCCACTGACCACTATCAGCAGGGACACTACCAGATGCATCAATGCAGTGTGTTTTATGTGTTAATTAACCCTAAAACAGATGTATCCATTTCCCCCCAAAAGCAATAAAACTAAGCTTACCCATTGTATGATATATGACACACCGGGCCTGATGGCTTTTTGAAGTCCCCTAAGGCCTGGCATGTCATATACATGCTCAAAATAATGGCAAGATCAATTTGTTTTCAATATTTTTGTTCTATTCAAAATAATGATTTTTAGTGACATAATTTTGAGTGAAGTATTTATGGGTGCTGACCTTAGAGGGTTAATAAAGATGATGAACAACGTTGGAGATATTACGTCATCTTATGGGGCTCCCACACCGGTCTTCACTAGGCTGCTTGTATGGCCTTCCAGTGAGAATCGCGCTGTTCTTTGGAAGAGGGAACTCGAGCGAAACATTGTGCTGAAAACTCTCTTTTGGCCCACCTTCAATAGCTGTGCGTCCTTCCATACTTTGTCGAAGGCGTTTGTTAGGTCGAGAAACATTGTTATTGTTTTGGTTTTGTTTTCGCTGGAAGCCATTCTCGATTTCCTGAGTCAAGTAGGCGATCAGATGTTCATTGCTGTGATTCTTTCTGAAACCTGACTGCAAGTTGTTGCTGTTGTTGTTGTTTGTTTTCGTTCCCCAGCTTAAACGCTCTGGGGGCACACCCAGTGCCATGTGAACATTTCGCATGGCCTTGGGTGGGAAGATTACGTGTATGGCTGCTTTTAAAGGGCCCCGCCACATGGGCGGCTATACCACGACTTCAGTGGACTTCGCTCCATTCATGGAGCCACCCACGCATTTACTCCACCCATGGAGTGAGTGACAACAACCAGCAATTCTTTACATATGGCGTGTAGGGAGAACAACTTCCATTGGGCACAGCCGCATCATTTTAATATTGGCCATGGGTCAACTTCACTTGATTACATGAAAAGACACAGTGAATAGCCAAGGACCCTTGGCCGTGCAAGCTGTTGAGTAGTTCCTTTTGGGGTTCCCCATTTTTTCTAGATGGTACTGGATTTGCTTGTTGACCATGCATTCCATTTTTTTTCTTAGTCAGCAGACAGAGCTTTATTGGTCTGTAGCTATTTTTGTTTTGTTCTTTAACCTTAAGGATGAGCTGGTTTCTTTCCAGTTTTAGAGAAAATCTCTTATTCTCCAGAACTGATTGAATTTTATATCAGTTTCAATTTTGCAACAGGGCAAAGATTTCTGATAATTTCATTGGTTATTCAATCTTTTCCAGCTGTAATGTTCGGAAACGCCAATAGACAATGCACCCCCATTCCAAGTCTGAGCATCGTAAGTTAAAAAAAAATGGCTTCAAGAACAAAATCGGTTTTCAAGGTCACATAAACTGGCCAAGGTCAGCACAGTTATATATTTTTCTATAGGACCTTCCTCGTACAACCACACATACATACATACAGAGAGAGACAGAGAGACAGAGAGACAGAGAGACAGAGAGAGAGAGAGAGAGAGAGAGAGAGAGAGAGAGAGAGAGAGAGAGAGAGAGAGAGAGAGAGAGAAGAATGATAAAAAGAGAGATAAGACTGGAACAGCGTGTGTGTGTGTGTGTGTGTGTGTGTGTGTGTGTGTGTGTGTGTGTGTGCGTGTGCGTGCGTGTGTGTGTGTGTGTGTGTGTACATGTGTGTGTGCGCGTGCGTGTGTGTGTGTGCGGTGTGTGTGTGTGTTTGTGCGTGCGTGCGCGCGCGCGTGTGTGTATGTGTGTGTGTGCGCTTGCCCAAATTAAAAAAACCCACCATAGAAGCTTTTGAATGGAGTTTAAAAAGCTTCACTCAGACCAAAAAACAACAATAATTATGTTATTCTTCTCAGAAATTAGCTGCTGTTTGGAACGACGAGAAATTAGCTTCTACCAGAACACATCTGCAGATCTTCGCTTGTGGGATTCGTCTTCACGATGTTGATTTCGGACACATCAACAAGTTTATGGAATAAAACAATGATGACAGAGAATTCAGCTGAAACAGCCGACTCCTCAGTGTACTCTCACGCCTTATACAAACTCAGCCAAAGCGTGTGGCTGTATGCCTCGCCCATCGTCCTGCTTGTGGGCAACTTTGGCAACATCATGACCATCATCATCATGCGTAGAGACAAATCAGAAGCTGTGGTGAACATTTACTTCATCGCTTTAGCTCTTGTTGATTTAGTTGTTTTGGATTTTGCGTTTTTATTCGAATATGTTGGAATGGCTTTCGGGTACTGGATTCATTTTCAACATAACGCTTTGTGCAAATTGTGGAATTGGACTGGGGGTACGACAACCATCACCAGCGCCTGGTTTCTGGTCAGTCTGACGGTTCACAGGGCAGTGTCCGTGGTGTGGCCACATCGAGTTAATGCAGTGTGCACACGACGATTAGTTGTGGGTGTAGTGGTGGGGATAGCCGTCTTTATTGGTGCATTGCTCTCACAGTATCTATACGGCTATCAACTGCGCTACTTCAAGCAAACCAACGAATATATGTGTATTTTGTTTCCCGAAAAGTATGCCATGTTTATTCAGAATGTGTTTGCTTACATCTACCTGACAATCTACTGTCTTCTGCCTTTCTCTTGTATCCTTGTTGCCAATTGCGTGTTGATCTGGGAACTGAGGGCCACCATTCGTGATGTGCGTCACAAGTTTGCTGAAAAACATTCTGTCACAGCACGAGAGAAAGCAGCCAGTTCTGTGACACTGACCGTCATCACAGTGTCTGTGTCATTCGTAGTTCTGACTTTGCCCATGATGGTGTTCTTCATTTCTTTCTACATATTCAACTACTCGACAATGTCGGATTTTGAGCAGTCTCGAGCTTACCTGGTCAGGGCTTTTACGTTTGAAGTGACTTATCTCAACCATTCAATCAACTTTTATCTCTACTGCTTGACCGGGGCAAAGTTTCGGAAAGAATTTGTGAAACTTTTTTCTTGCAGAATGTTACATTCTTCATGAATAAGAATTAAGAAGCTCAAGCTTTAGATCTAGATATATTGACCAGGATTGTGAATGATTGAATATGTTAAACGATTATATGTTTAGATGCACGTCAGTATCCTAACGTAAACAAACAGGCCATGTTCTGATAAGCAGAAGGCATTCATAAAAACGTTATTTTAAAATCCCTTCTCATTTTGCAATGTGCACTAAATCAATAAAGATAATTATATTCATTCTTTGTTGTTTTCTGTGTATTTTGGTTTGCTTCTGATTCCTCGTGTGGTGCTAAACGTTTCAACGTTGTCAAGAATGAAAAATAAAGACAGATTGCTCAATCTTTTGTTGACATGCTTTTCATTTTACGATGCTTTTAAATGTCACTGTAGTCTGTTCATGACCTTGAGCATCGTTAGTTCTGGGAAAGAATAAGGGAATAGTACATTTGGTTGTGAAACTAAATACATGTATTATGGTCTTTGTCATTGTTATGCTATTGGGCAGAATAACATAGAAGTAATATTTTTTGTGATGCTTATTATGATTATGGTATCTGTCGTTGTAAACTCTTGACTAAAATAGAATCTACTTTTGCCGTGTTGCTGAACGCTTATTGGGTAATCTGTTTACATTTGGATGTCATGGGATCAACGAGCCTGTTATTATGGTGTGATGGCATGGTGGGGTGGATGCACAGAACATAGACATAGGTGAGGTGAGTTGTACGTAAAAGATATGAGTGCAGCAAAGAAGCCTGAAAACCAGTGAATAATAATAATTAATAATTGTTATTTCATATTGCGCTAGAATCCATACAGTAGTATGCTCGATGCGCTTTACAAAAGCAACATTAAAATCAACATTAAAAACATGCATTAAAATCAACAAGATAGTCATACTACCAACATTCCAGTGCAAAGAAATAAAGTAACAAAAATAACATGATTCTCACTCACAAAAGACATCCACCCTCATTCACCAGCACTGTCACTCTCTGATAACACCTCACTCTCGCAGAAACTAACAAAGGCATCGCCGAGCGGCAGCAACGCATTGTGACAATGAAAACCCGGCCAGAATTATGTCCCCAATAAACACACCACTTTCGACCCTTACAGAACGCATAAAATACATTGC
>CM065682.1:22364391-22519391 GCA_017654935.2 Phymorhynchus buccinoides
TGGTAGGTTAAATTGAAAAAGACGTGGGGCTGGTAATACATTGGAAATAATAAGAAATTCATATTCAGAATCAATTTAAAATTATGAGTAACTGTATATTCTACTTTGGGCAGTATAGCTTCACAGCTGTACAAATTTGTAATGTGATGGGGGTTTTTTTATTAAAGAAAAGGTATATATATCTTCAGTAGATCTGGCTTACCAGAAATTGCCTCAGGAAGGGATGATTCAGCAAGTAGTCTTGGATTCTGGGGCCTACTGCACTTGCGTACTCCAACTCCAAAGAGAAAACTAGAAAAAAAAGAACATTTTCATAATGTGAGAGGAATTAAATATTAAAGGAACTAAGAAAAACACACATGCCTTCAAGAAACTTAATATTTACAGGGAACAACTAGGGATACCGGGGAGGAGGGCTTTTGTACAAATAGTCCCCCCCTTCTGGAAGTTATGTGCTTGTAACTTCTCTAATGTGCCACTCTCTTTGACTCTGCCTTTTCCCTTGCTTTCTATCATCAACTATCTTTCTGACATATGGCCCATTCTCCTGAGACTTTTACACAAATACAAAAAATCTTCCAAAATAATTTTTCTCCTTTGAGCTCCTCTGAAATCATAACGTGTTAGCTGTATGCAGCGAGGAGACCAGTGAAAAACTGGAAACCGGAATATATACGTACATCACCTATTATGGCCATATGGCCTGGGAACGCAGAAGAAGATCATGGAACAAAGAGTATCAATATGGGAAAAGTATAAAACATTAGGCACTGAAACATGACAAAGGCCTTATAAGCAGGTTTTCTTACAAGCGGGTTCGACTGTATGAGTAACTGTATATTCTACTTTGGGCAGTATAGCTTCACAGCTGTACACATTTGTAATGGGTTTTATTAAAGAAAAGGTATATATATATCTTCAGTAGATCTGGCTTACCAGAAACGACAGAAGTCAGTCATATACTTTATGCCGCAGGAAGAGATGATTCAGCAAGTAGTCTTGGATTCTGGGGCCTACTGCACTTGCGTACTCCAACTCCAAAGGGAAAACTAGAAAAGAAAAACAAATACATGTAACAAAACATTTTCATAATGTGAAAGGAATTAAATAGTAAAGGAACTAAGAAAAACACACATGACCGTCAAGAAACTTAATATTTACATATGGAACGAAGTCCCCCCGTGGGAATACCGGGGAGGCGCCTTTTCTACAAATGTTGGTTACCTTCGGTGGGAATTCTGTGCTTGTAACTGTTCTCTAATCTACCACTCTCTTTGACTTTCTGCTTTTTCCCTTTGCTTTCTATCATCAACTAACCTTTCTGACATATTGGCCCATTCTCCTGACTTGTTTTAACAAAATCCTTCCCCTATTCGTTTTTGGGGGGAGCTCGTCTGAAATCATAACATGTTGGCTGCTATACACATAATACAGCTACTAGGAGACCACTGAAAACTGCGAAATTCGGAGCATCATATTTCCGTACATGAACCCATTACTAACCCTATGGCCTGGGAAAAAAGAAGAAGAACATGGAACAAAGAGTATCAATATGGGGAAAGTACCAGAAACATTAGGCACTGAAACATGACGAAAGGCCTTAGATTTGATACATTGGAGTTGTTAATGGGTTACTGAATCCGAATGCATCCAATATCTTTAATAAAACAACACAGGTGCTAATGCTTAGTTAATCTAATCTGAAAAACATCCACAGAGCTTCACATTGTTTTCATCCCTTCATGGGTCATATGACCCATGGCTGCATCAAAGTGAGGGGTCAATTTTTAAAATGATGGGCCACTTATGTGGCACAATTATTTTTGTGGGTGCACATGTGTGTCTGTATAGAAAATAAAAACACTTTCCGGTAGTTTATTTAGCAAAACTACTAGTGGCTATAAAGATATAATTGGAAAAAAAGGCAGAACAGACAGCTTTTGAAGTTTAAAACTTTTCTTTCATTGTGTCATGAATTATCAATCATGGAAATGTGTTTACATGCGTCATTATTAAAAAGAATGAGTCAATGACGTGGGCGCACTGACAATCTGAGCTTTGCAACAATATTAATTCAAATAGAAATACAAAGCAAAAACGTATCTGTGTTTATGAGTGACGGAGAGAGGGAGAGAGAGGGTGCGGTGGGTTCGAACCCGGCTGGTCATTCGGTGTTTATCCTTGGGAAAGATAATTTATCCTATTTCCTGGTCCTTCAAATGAGACCTAAAAACGATGGTCCCGTGTTCGAACGCACGCACAAGATCTTTCGTGCATCGAGCCCATTCCACTATTCTGTACAAGGTGTAAGCCGCGTGTGCCGTGGGATGGATGGACACCGAATTCACATAGCAGCACGCATCCTGTGCGTGTGTCTGAATGAAGACCTGGTGAGCGCAGGACAGGATAAACATCTCCAACTGGCAACTGGAAGAAGAACCATCCAACTTGATGATGATGGTCTTGGAGTCGGGAAAAGAAAGTAAGATGGGGGTTAACACATAACACTTGATGGTAAAAAAAGAACAGGGCTGGCCGTTTTAATCGTCCCCAAACCTTGATAAAACAAGGGTCCGTTCACTCTTCATACTGCGGGATAGCTATATAGAGGGTCCGTGACTCCAAAAAGGCATGTAGGCAATTAGCAGGTAATCTGGGTCAGGTATGCAATGAAATAGTTAACTTCTGTAGGCCATGCGATTTCTGTGAATAACTCGGGTTGCTAAGAAACATTGGTGGTGGAACGCATTGAATGCTGATGTTTGCTTTTAGTTCTGACATTTAACTACTGCACAGTGTATTACCATTGTGACGATATGTCGAAAGTTCCACTGACGCTTGTAGCGTGCACGCGACAACGCTCACCTCTGTCATCTGAACAAAAACGGCGCTCCAGCCAACTATGGCGTCCGACTTTCGTTACCAACAAAAAATCACTCTGACATTATGACGCTATCACGGATCCCTCTATTTGAATCCCTGAAACATTTTCGCTTTAGAGGCGTCCTGTATACGTCACGAGACGGAATTAGGCAGACATTTTTGCCCCAGCGATTTTTCTCGTTGAAAACCACGAACCGCGATTTTGGCTATGTGCCAAACGGTTAACTTCCTATTGCGTTGTTTTTATTAGTGATTTCCTAATAAAGTTGGCGTCTGACCATCAAAGTATTCTTTAGATTCGGGAAGCAGACATCCTACTCGGTCAATTCGCAAGGGAACGATCCTTTTTTTACGCTAAGACGGCCTGTCGCCGATTCGGACAAGCGATCCAATATGTGGGTCCAATTCATTCGTTTAGAATTTTGAACGGTAATTATAAATTCTTTGAAAACAAATGCGCAGTTACATTTCATCTATTTTTCTACACTGCTCATACACCAATCGGTGGGCATCTAGAATAGCAATCTCAATGCTGCTGTCAAGGTCTCCACAACTCGGGAGGTGTCTACGTCGAAGACTCATCCGACATGTTTTCTGTCACGCGCATGTTGATGTTGCGATCTTGTGAGTCGAGGAAAAAAGCCTAGGCCTAATCTGTCTAATGTTTGGGGTTGATGTTGCAGCGACTATAATAAGCTTTATTCTTTGTACCAATGTTTTGTTTATTGGTAAAAAAAAGAAAAATTTATTGCTGTTTTATTCATCCAAACCGTAATCTGTGTAAGATATGGCACAACCTTGATCGTTTTTCTTATATAGCTCATGTAAAAAAAGCTATCATTTTAAAACGTCGTAACTTTCTCAATTTTCGACCGATTTTGATAATTTGGGTATCATTTTAAAGGTCTTGTCGGGCTCTTTCCAATGACATAAATTTCATTAGGATTTGACAAAAAGTAAATATTTTTTTTAAAATTTTATAACCTGTAGAATTGCCCAGCCCTGACAAAAAATATATCATATCACGCTCACTTAGCTACTTAGTACTGGAGCGACGAAAAACTGCCCGGTTACTAAACTTACAGTTCACACACCGGCAACGGCCCAAGCTTAGAAATTAGAAAACCAAGTGAAGTCTAGATCTATTCTATTCTAACACATCAAATCAACATTTTTTTTCCAGATAAAGGTTAAAAACTGGTACTGACTAACTTCAAACCACTACTAAAGTAGGCCTAAGTAAGAGAATAGTTAAGTTTGACTGGTCACTTACAGGAAGGAAGAGACAAAAATAAACCTCTTTCACCTCCTTCAACGTCTGCTGTTTACAAATGGCTGGCTAAAATGTCTAGGTGGATCGATTTGATTGGATGGAAGTAAGTTATGTGCTTACGTCATTTCTTAGCTACCAAAAAAAAAAAATGTATGTTCTTATTATATTTAAATTATCGTGTCTTTGCTTCCGCTAGTTGAGCGCCGAGCTAGCTAAACTTTGGGTTTTTTCATCAACATTGTCAAATTATGCCGATCGTTATTTGATCTGTAATTAAGGTTCTCACTTTCCTAAAACAGAGATACAGAGATTAACCCCCTCCCTTCACCCCTCCCCCCTTCCCCTCCCCCCCTGATGGACATTTACAATGTGTGTGGCCCATAAGTATAGGAGACCCCCCCCCCCCCCCCCCCCGACACATAGAGATGGTGACATTTGCAATGTGTGTGACACATAGAGACGGGGATGCGTAGTCGAAATTGGGGACGCATACTGATCGAGAAGGGACAAAATAGTGAAGAGGCCGCGAGGCCTAATGTCCTAACTAACTACCTGGCCTGACCTGACCTGACTAATTATTAATTAGAGACAGGGACACACATAGTCCTTCTCTCGGCCTACATCGTATCAGAGGACAATGAGTTTTGCCAGCATATCCCCAGAATCGACCCAATGCTGGCAAATCCAACACTGGCACACACTGCATTTGCCAGCGTTCAGCCAGCAATGGCAAAGTACATAGAGGATCGATGCCGGCATGCCAGAATAGGACCGATTGAAGGACTGATGCTGGCCAGCACTTGCCATCATTTGCCATCACGTTGCCAATGTAAGAACGATGCCGGAATGTTTACAGGGTGGTCATCAAGATAGCAGGGATATTTCACCCGTTTTTATTACCATTGTTAATTTTTGGCTCGCATACACAGATAAATGCCCAGGGCCTGTATTCACGTTGAGATAGCATGTGAGACTTAGCATGATGCTAACTTAATTCTATTAGTTAGCATCATGCTAAGTCTCATGCTATCTCAATGTGAATACAGGCCCAGGCCATCATTCTAGCTGCAAAGTTCTTCCTTTCTTACAAAAACTAGGAGTACAAAGAAGCAGTACTTAGTGCAAAGTTAATATTGACTGATAAATAAATCATTTGTTATTGTAATGTGATGTGTTACTGTAGTGAAATCTAAAGTTTGTTCAAGTTTTTAACCCTTTCGCTGCCAGCCATTTTTTCAGCAAAAAATGTCCATTAAACTTACCTGGGTAGAGTGCTTGGTTCAATGAAAAAACCCATCTGCAATAGTGGGGATTCCTCTATGACATAGCTTTGTTTTGCTCCTTATGACAAGCAAAAGTAAGGCCTATCCTTTACTTCCCAAAATAAAGAAAATAGGTTATTTTGGATAACAGATCCTGGTTTGAGGCCTTTTCTTGACATTGGTGTTAAAAAATCATTGTGGTGCGAAAATGCGACATTGGCGGTGAAAGGGTTAAGAGGTTGTTTTGAAGTAAGAAAACAGCAATCATTTCAATCTTTTGTTTTAAAATTAGTCATAAGTTAAGATGAAATCACTTTCTTTTGAACAGTTACGTCGGTGCTCAGCCATAATGTATGAAGCCAAATGGTAGTTTTTAATGGCTGTTATTTGCATAATGTATAATAGTGCTTTTTTGATAGCGTCATTTCAAACAGTATACACAAATATACAAGCACCAGCCAAAAACAAAGTTATGTAATCAGAAAGTTATGAAAACTAATTTTATTAATTAGTATTCTTGTTGAACATTGTTACTAAATTAAAATAAAAAAATATCCCTGACGAAATTTTTCTCAGCTGTTGCTGTGCAGACAACTCAATATGACACTGTAAAAAATATATAAAAAGAAGTGTGCATTTTTTGGGGGAGGGGGGGCAATTATAGGGTTTGGTTATCCAAACCGGTTGGGGTTTGGCCCCGGGGACCGCTACGGTAGCCGGATTGGTCTTGCCTAGATACTGTAAAAAGGCCTGGAGTCAAAACTGACTATCTTTAGAGTCTATTGACGTATTATTGGATTTATTACACACAAATAACTTGTATCAAACAATGACTGCAGAAATATATAAAGGGGGTTATGCTTTTTATACTTCTGCAGTCTTCTTATATACAAATTATTAGTTTTCGTAACAAGTTCAATTATATGTTAATGGACTATTTGCGTTGACTCCAAGCCATCATCACTTTTTTGTTTTGTTTTTAAATTGAACTTAAAAAGTTAAATCATCTTCACTAAACAAGAAGAATGTGAATAACTTCATAGGCTGACTACAGAGAGAGAGAGAGTGGGGGGGAAGGAGAGACAAACAGATCAAGATATGTTAAGTCCAACGATCCTACAAGTTGCAGACGATGTCTGAGCGAGTCCGAAACTAGCAAACATATTCTTCTGCCCCTTTCCTACTCGTGGCTTCTTTTGGGGAGGCATGGCTGGTTTTAAACAGGAATTGTTGTCAAAAGGCCGAGAACGATCTTGTTTAGCACTAGAAGACTAGGTCACGCTGGAACTTTATTTGGTCTTCAAAAAGTTGGATCGGAAAAGCTTTACCGAATGTGCAATGCCGCCATTTCTTCGTTTCGGCGTTCGTTTCGCCAGATACAACTTTTTAGTTCTGATTATGGTCCGAGGCTGCGGAAGAACTAAGTTTAGCAGACGACAGAATCCGTGAAGTTGTTGACTGCTTTGATGAAAAATCAATCGGTCAGATGACCGCCTGCCTGCTAAAACTATTGGTCAAAATCGAAGAAAGAACCCTGCTGTCTCGGTCTGTTGAAAAAAGTGTGCGTCCCATGGGACGCCCAGAGCTGAAATCAGAGTCCCTCTGTGATTTTTGTGCTTCAGGGACGCACATATGTGCGTTATGGGAAACACTGATCACCTTAAGAATGTTATTTTGAAAGTTGTATAATCAGTTTGACATTTCACTTTTTGAACGTTCAGTTTGAGCATTTTTTTAAAATCTCAATCTCTGCCAACATTATACCGCCTTTGTCATTGAATGATTATGTTAAACGGTTACATTGTAAAATTTTAAATGAACATTAAAAAGCAAAATGAATTTATGGATCACAACGAGAATATTGAACTGAAAATTAATCTGGATTTTCATCATCAAGCAGGAATACTAGTCTCATCCCATGAGGTTGGTTCACTTGAAACAAACTGCATCTGTTGTTCATTTGGTCGAGGTCTGCATCAGTGTTTAATTCTTTCCAGCCGGCTGCCGCTCGGCAGTGGCTGCGCCGAGTGCCGGCTAGTTTGTTCAACCTCACAACCGTTGGCGACGGCACGATTTTAGCACTTTTGCGATTTTTTTTTAACGGCACTTTTGCCATAGTTAAGTTCTTATTGCTATACATCATTGGAAAGAGCAAGACTTCAACTTTACTCTCGTATAATTTTCAAAGATATTATGATTACTACTTCGCCACAATTCTACTTCAAATGACATCCGAAACACGCAAAAAAATAGCTTTGTGTGTGCATGTGTGTGATGAGAGAGAGCGAGTTATGTGTGTGTGTGTGTGTGTGTGTGTGTGTGTGTGTGTGTGTGTGTGAGAGAGAGAGAGAGAGAGAGAGAGAAGAGAGAGAGAGAGAGAGAGAGAGAGAGAGAGAAATAGAAAGAGAGAAAAAAAAAAAGAGACAGAGAGAGAGGGCATCGTCCCACTCCACTTCATTAGTAAAACTTTGTGTAGGCTGTAGCGGAACGCGTGTGTGTGTATGTGTGTGTGTGTGAGAGAGAGCGAGAGAGAGAGAGAGAGAACGCACTCTGCTACATCACATGTGTGTAGTGTGGAAGATTCCAGACACTGCTTTCGCGCCACAAGAGAAACCGGGATTTTAAAAAAATTAGATGGTGAAGGTCAGGTCAAGACAAACCAAATAGCCTCCTATCCTAGATAAGGCTCCCTATTTGCTAGTAGTGCAGTTTTTTCCCACTATACTACAATAGGGAGAAGGAGAGATTTTTTTAAAGTAGCTCCAGCCTCACGGGGCTGGTCCGTCTACAGATAAGAGCTGAAGCTCCCGCTACTTGAGGCTGGTGCGTTGTTAACTGCCACTTTCGCTTCCAGCCGAAAGTGGCTGGTGCGGCGCGAAAAAGTTAACTGTTTTCTAGTTCATCATAAACTACACTAGTAAAGATCTGTGTACACGTTAACATTATTCACGAGCGCTATTTCTATTTCCCCATGGTAACACAGTGATAGCCCACTCTTAATATGATTATCTGAATGATAACCAATAATCCTACATTCATTCATACTCGTCACAACATTGACAAAAAGAGAGAACGGATAAAACATAACCAAAGAAAAGACAAATCATGGACCTAACTACAGGGTTCCCACAGATCTCTCAAAGAAAAAATCAAGGACTTTTCCAGGACCATGCTGGTAAATTTCAAGGACTAAAAATTCTGCTTGTAATATGGATAAGCATTACGGTAAGAGGTGTGCTAATATTGAATTAATCTGATTATTTAAAACTAAAAAGCCTGTACACACCAAAAGTCCACATGCAGTAGCATGGTTGTCTGCTGTCACAATATCAGGCAGTAAAATGTCTGAATTAAAAAAAGAAAACAAGTACTAACTTTTAGTTTTACTATACATGTATATATATTTTCAAAGAGATCAGAAAATTCCAGGACTTTAGGGCCTGAGCTGTTTTTCCAGCACTTTTCAAGCCCTGGAAAAGGCCTTGCTAGTTTTCCAGGACTTTTCAAGTTTTCAAGGACTTGTGGGAACCCTGTAACTAATTCTTATACACACAATGGATGAGTCATGGTGAAACTACTCATATTCACACGAACTACAGATGAAAAGAGGTAGAGATTTATTTTCTGTACATGTGTAGCCAAAACTTATTTCTGACGTGCTAAAAGGGAGTGCTGTGACAGAGACAATGGTGGTTGGCCCCGCGCTTTGCGTATGTCATTGATCAAGTCTTTCATGCACTTCACCTCGCGCTCTATTTCCTCACATTTTTCACGCAAGCTAACATTTATGGACTCCAGTTCTTCCACCTCGCCCATCTTCTCATCTGTCTCTTGCTTTTTCTTCATGCGATAGCGAATTGCTGCGTTCTTATTCTGCAACTTTTTTCGGTCTTTCTTGCTCATCAGTTCCAGTTCTAGTTCAGAGGGGTCAGGACTAATGCTGGCGGTTTGCCTGCGCCCTTTAGACTTGCTGCTACTTTTGGATGCTTTGGGGGGCCTGCTATACGGAGTAGGGCGTGATTTTTCAGTGTTTTTGACTACTTTGTACAGCTCTGAAGAGTTGAAGGACCAGGAGCCATTGTCTGAATACAAGAGGGCAGTATCCACTGTTGTTGAAGATGGGGAAAGGGATGGGCTGGGAGCTGGGGAATTGGACACAGAACCAGCTGATAGAACATTTTCAACATCATCTGGTGAGAGAGGGGACCTTATGAACTCTGCGTTGTCCAGGACTGGCAGAGTCGAGTGATCAATGTTGACATCAAAAATGATCTCTGGTTTCACCTCAGCTTGTGGCGGGAGTGTCAATGGGGAGGATGGGGGAGTGTCTAGTTTTGAGGAATCTTGGTGCAAGCTGAGCAGAAACTCATCGGCAAACACACTGTGGCCCATGTTCTCCAACTGGTCCTTCACCTCTGCAGGGGCTGGGCCACTGGTGGTGATGGTGATAGTGGGGGCCTTGTTGAAATCAAAGTCTTCCACCAGGTCCTGGGGCATGAGAGAGAAATCAGGAATGGTGATGTCCTGTTCCATCCACTCCTCCCCAAAAGAACCTGAAATCACACAAAACACACCCTTTCCCTATCAAAATTGGTTTCATTAAATTAAACTTAATGCGCACACAAAAATACCCAATGTCGAACTTGTAAAAGACGTCTTCATATTTATGATAAACCAACTCGAGAGAGCAAACAAATCCAGTCACCTAAATAGTCACTTTTACCTTGCCTCCTAACAATCCTATGCATGCATACAAACGCGATTGCCTCAATATTTTTATTCCTCCCAATTGTTTATGGTGTTGTCATACTATGGCTAAAAGACTCCAGGGTTCATCCCAACACCGAAGCACTTGAACACTATGGTGCAAATACACCAGCCAGGGATGAGAACATTACGCGTGACCATTTCTTTGATCACCCTGCCAAGTGGTCAGCCACACTCTGACTTCGGAGGACGGTGTTTATTAGTCTGTGGTTAAATCTTTCTCAAGAGCCATGCATAATGATTGTATCAGTACAGCTTGATCATAATAATAATAATCAGCATTTATGGCGCTTAATCTTTAAAAAAAAAAAGCCCTAAGCGCTTACAATAATAAATGAATAAGCCAGCAAGCAATATAAATAGACAATATATTATACACACACGCACTAAACACAGACTATCAATGTAATATACAGCAGCATCTAACAGGATATTCACATTTCAAGAAAAGAACGGAACTCTTCCATGCAAATGCCCCCAAATTCAAACAATTTTAAAGGGCAGCCTCAATTTGAATATGGGGACATGTGCATGTGGGCTACAGCTACCCAGAAAAAAACAAGGGACTTAACCGTGGAGCGTCAGTGTATCTTTAAAGCCCCCCCCCCCACCCCCGTCTTGTAGGAGAGTGCAGTATATATATTATAATTATTCATGAAGACAAGTGTTTTTCCTTCCTCATCCATCAATCTTTCCATCATGTTTAATCATTCATTTCCAGTTCCCTTTTATTCTAAATGTTTTTCTGTTCTGCTGTGCCATAGAACTTGGAATTCATGATTATTGCTCTTTCTTGTTGAGTAATGGTTGCCATGGTCATGCTTTCAGTGAACACGCGCGCCCGCTCTCTGAATCTGTTGAGCGAGATCTCCTGTAATTTTTATTTTTAGGACCGAGTTAACTATGCCACCAAGTGACAAGTCAGGGGCAGATAATTTTCTGTGGCTATATACTACTACTTCATGACAGGCAAGGGTGATAATCTTGTGTAGGTGGTGCACACTCAGTGCACGAGGGGGAGCAGAATTGGGTTTTTTAGCGTAAAGCCTTATTGTAAGCAAGTTGACTCCCTTTTCCACATCGCTACTAACCTTTACTAGGGTCGATGCCCAGGTCGAACAGAGGCTCCATGGGTGTGTCAGCCAGAGTCTCTGGCTTGGAGCTGATCTCGGGAAGGCCCCGGTGGGCCTCGATGAGGTCACCGTCATCGAGGGGGACGTACTCGAACGCCCCACCCAGGAAGTCTTCTATCTGAAATAACTCGTCCATGGTGTCTGATGCTGCTGCCCAAATCGAACCGATGAATTGATGATGAAACAGCAAGGTCGTCGGTATGGAAGTGTATGCTCTCTTTGTTTTTCACTGTTACGGTCAGTAGAGTTGCCAAGGTGGCGAAAACATCGCTGAGGGTTCTGTGAACACACAATGAAATAATAGACATTTTAATAGCGTGTTTTGCTTCACATGCATACAATTACATGTTCACATATATCAATGTTCTAGCACTATAAAAAATAACATGCCTTTTCCAGAAGGCATAGAGTGGCACCGAGGTAACGGGTTCACCTTGTGCACAGCAAACCCAAGTCCGAACAGGGGATTTTTTTTCTCACTCTGCAGTAGTGCCTTATGGTCTGAATGTGGAGTCTTTCAGATGAGACGATAAACTGAGGTCCTGTGTGCCCATGCACTTAGCACATGCTAAACCCAGTGGCAACGAATAAGTTTGTCATTTGGTCAAAATTTACCACCCCCCTTTCCTTCCTCAGTCACACAAAAATCGCATGCAAATATAAAAAAAATGGGTGGCGCGCATTGGCTGCGACGCGCTCTTCACGGAGGGAGCAACCCAAATTTCAGACGCCTCTGTGACAATAAAAGAGCCAAAGGTGTAGAGTAGCACAGAGCCTGAGAGGTAACGGGTTCGCCTCGTGCACGATAAAACGGAGTTCGAACCTGGGTACAGTGGAGTTTTCTTCTCACTCTGCACTAGGCCTAATGGTCTGAACATGGAGTCTTTTGGGTGAGACGATAACCCGAGGTCCCGTGTGCCCATGCACTTAGAGCACACTAAACCCAGTGGCAACGAAAAAGTCGTCATTGGTCAAAATTCTTCACAGCGGGAGACTTCTAGGCTACTATCGTCTTACGCCTGTCCGTCTACTCACTCTGGGTGATGTCACTTCGATCCCCGTGCAAAATTTTGATATCATTCTGACATACTGTGCAGAAGGCATAACTTTTTTTTTCCGCCTTGTCAAGACTCATAAATATACGGAAAATTCTTCGTATATCGGGGAACAAACTTCTGGTAGGCCCGACTTTTCAACTGTGCGCTTTTCTTTGACGCCATCTTGGCAAGAAAAGAAAGTTTGTACACACGCGCAGAATATGGTTTTCGGGTCGGAAAAGATGGATCGGCATTGGAAACCCGCACGCATGTCGACTACTCGATTTTAAGCATTTTTGCTTTTGTGGAAAATTTTGAATACAGAATTTGACACCACTAAACGGAATGGCCGGAAACCGGAAAAATTACGGGAAATACGGAAAGGTTGGCAGCTATGCTACGCGCTCTCCAGGGGGGAGCAACCCGGATTTCACAGACAGCTCCGCGACTATAAAGTACCAAACACAAAATTATGCATTGCAAAATGTCCATGTATCTAGAATTTCAACAAAGAAATGCCAGGATTAGTCTCAACTCTGAAGACTTTCCAAATTCTGATGTAAATGCGCTATTCATTGTCAAAAATAGTTATATGAAAATCTGTTTAACGTCCTCCGGTCTGGAACACACACATGGGACATTTGTAGACATAAAGATGGTGGGAATTATCCTGGAGGCAATGCCTGGAGGCAGTGCAACACCAGTAAAGTCCCGTTTTTTTTAACAATACAGATGTAACAATGCGAAGAGTAAAATCATTAATCTACAATATGGACAAGCATGAAATCCACATCAGCATCACCCAACCATTGTCCCTTGACCATTACTCTGGTACAGTTGCAGGGTTTTCTGAGACTATTGCAAAGATACATGTGCCATACTGTAATTTGGTAAATGGGGAAAGGAAAGGGGGCGGGGGTCTGTATCTGCATCAATAGTTGATACACACCATCGCATAGTCATAAGAACTTGGGGAGAGCACGTCCTAATCTAAATGTTGATGACCTGGCCAGCCAGCACTGCGGACAGCTATCTGCAGTATTGACGCCCATTTTCAAGTTATGAACTCACTGCTACTCCTATCCCTTTCTCCAGGTCAAGATAGGGTTAGGAATAGGATAGAACACCGGGAAAGGGATAGGGTTAGAAATGGGAAAAAAGGTCAAGACAAAATGGCTCGAGTGATACTGCAGATAGCTTTCTGTGCCAGCACTCAGCTTGCAACCTGGAGATGTAAAGTCAAGCTGCACCCATTTGTTTTTTTCTGCAATGTCATGGGGGATGGGGAAAGAAGGTTGAATGGAGAGTGGGAGGTGGTGGAAAGGTTAGGGGGTGGGTTACAGGGTAGTTTATTTCTTGGGTCAGTTGGAGAGGATGGGGGTTATATTATAACTTATAATGAGGCTGGAGGACTGTGCTCACTATGGGCATTATTAACAGAGATTTGCCAACAAAGCAAGGCTGCAGAGGGGTAGGGCTGCTAGTGCTAAAATAATTCAACATTGCAGACAGGCTCAAGACCAGTGCCTAAGTCCTGTGAGGAGAACAGAAGTTGACACCCTTAACTGTAGAACTAGAAGATATAAAAGACTATGTCGCATTTGGCTATAGCTAACAAAAATATTAACATGTTTACGCTAAACGGTGAAAACAGCGATCGTAAATATTCACATCAATGGCAGACATGATGGCGAGCTTCCCAGGGTGACCACGTTGCGGGCAAATCAAGGTCAAAGAACAAATCCCACAAAACTCCTGCAAATATTGCAAAATCGTTAACAAAATGCGTTCCAATCACTTCTAAAATGTTTGCAAACACTTACGCCATTTTGATATGTGCGAAGGTGCACGAGCGGGTGCCCGGTGCGGTTAGTTCACGCGTCCATTTTCCACGTGTCTATAATACGTCTTTCTCCTCAGGATGTCAAGATGGGGTATGGCGCGAGGTGCGGCTTGCCTCGTGCACGACGTCAGAGCATGCATTTGGGATTCATCCGCCCCTCGTAGAAACGATGTCAAAGACTTTATTTTTTTACACATAACTAATGTTTTCGTACATAATGCCTATCCATTCTATAAAATCAGTGGTTCTGTACAAATATTAAAAGTTATCTTACGAATTATACACATAAAACACGAGTACTACTTGATGCCTCGAAACGTTAAAGAAGCGATGTGTCTAGACCTATTGCATCAGAAAATGTTGGCAGCTTGCCAGAAATATGCGGTCATTGTACTAAAAATAATGTTTCTAAAATTAGGCCTATAGTGGGGTTTTTACTGGTCATACACATACGTCATTGATAGTTGCCTAGCTTACTTTGTTACGTCAATGGTTCAACCTTGACTAGACCCCCCTAAAAAAAATCGAGTACACACCTTCAACGTAACAGATACAGATAGGCTACATACAGAAAAATTAAAACGCTGTTTCACTAGGTCTGTGACGATCAATGTCTAGTTAGCCAAGAATATAAATATAATGCATGTACGTATATGTTAGGCCTAGACAGTTCAGTTACGCAGAAGGCTTGATCCCATCAGCAAAATAATAGGCCTAGGCCTACACTTTTCAGTGTTTTGCCAGCAGGGAACACGTACTGTGCCAATCAGTGCATGCGTACTATCTTTCAGTGTATGCGTACTGTTCTGCACACTGTGTTTCAGTGCGTGTGTGTGTGTGTACAATGTCTGTGTGTGTCCTGTGTAGTCTTATAGATTTTGCGTGCGCACGCACACACAGTGACACAATTATGTAGGGCATGCAATGCTGGAAGGCATTGCATGCCCTAATTCACACACAAAATTTACAGAATAGAAATAAAATAAAGGACAAAAAAAAGAAAGGAAACGTGCTCTGTTTGTGTGTCACGAGTGCTGTGTTTCAGTGTGTTCTCATTGCTTGACAAAGGGCAGTCCGCCCAAAATATCGGATAAAGTAATAGAGCATTTGCCACGCGCCGGTGACCTTGAATTTCACTGAGTTGAATTTAGAGAGTTGAATTAGAGAGGTCAGCGCAACTCGGGCAGAACGAGCTCGGGCAAATTAGTAGTCTAGTATAGTGAACGAACACTCGTGGCAAACGACCTATTAGCTTGATTGTTCTGCTTTCAAGTGAGGGTGTGTGTGTGTGTGTGTGTGTGTGTGTGTGTGTGTGTGTGTGTGTGTGCATGTGTATGTGTGCTTGATATTTTATAATATGTTTTATAATATAATAAACAGCGTTCGGGTGGTACACTGGTAGGCTACGTGAGGATCTCAGGAAGATGACACAACGATTGTTTCCTCATGCATAAATTTGCACTGCAAGGCATTAAAGTGTGTGCCTCTAATTGTTGACGACACACATGTTATTTTCTTTGCTATAATATTATTTCTGGCAATGGGCACAGGCAATGTATGTAATTTCAAACATCTAGAGTATGTAGGCCTAGCACACACTCTAAAATAACTGGTACACACACGCATTCGCTGGTTGCAATATTGTATCCTTTTTCTATACTAGACTACTAATTTGCCCGAGCTCGTTCTGCCCGAGTTGCGCTGACCTCTCTAATTCAACTCTCTAAATTCAACTCAGTGAAATTCAAGGTCACCGGCGCGTGGCAAATGCTCTATTACTTTATCCGATATTTTGGGCGGACTGCCCTTTGTCAAGCAATGAGAACACACTGAAACACAGCACTCGTGACACACAAACAGAGCACGTTTCCTTTCTTTTTTTTGTCCTTTATTTTATTTCTATTCTGTAAATTTTGTGTGTGAATTAGGGCATGCAATGCCTTCCAGCATTGCATGCCCTACATAATTGTGTCACTGTGTGTGCGTGCGCACGCAAAATCTATAAGACTACACAGGACACACACAGACATTGTACACACACACACACGCACTGAAACACAGTGTGCAGAACAGTACGCATACACTGAAAGATAGTACGCATGCACTGATTGGCACAGTACGTGTTCCCTGCTGGCAAAACACTGAAAAGTGTAGGCCTAGGCCTATTATTTTGCTGATGGGATCAAGCCTTCTGCGTAACTGAACTGTCTAGGCCTAACATATACGTACATGCATTATATTTATATTCTTGGCTAACTAGACATTGATCGTCACAGACCTAGTGAAACAGCGTTTTAATTTTTCTGTATGTAGCCTATCTGTATCTGTTACGTTGAAGGTGTGTACTCGATTTTTTTTAGGGGGGTCTAGTCAAGGTTGAACCATTGACGTAACAAAGTAAGCTAGGCAACTATCAATGACGTATGTGTATGACCAGTAAAAACCCCACTATAGGCCTAATTTTAGAAACATTATTTTTAGTACAATGACCGCATATTTCTGGCAAGCTGCCAACATTTTCTGATGCAATAGGTCTAGACACATCGCTTCTTTAACGTTTCGAGGCATCAAGTAGTACTCGTGTTTTATGTGTATAATTCGTAAGATAACTTTTAATATTTGTACAGAACCACTGATTTTATAGAATGGATAGGCATTATGTACGAAAACATTAGTTATGTGTAAAAAAATAAAGTCTTTGACATCGTTTCTACGAGGGGCGGATGAATCCCAAATGCATGCTCTGACGTCGTGCACGAGGCAAGCCGCACCTCGCGCCATACCCCATCTTGACATCCTGAGGAGAAAGACGTATTATAGACACGTGGAAAATGGACGCGTGAACTAACCGCACCGGGCACCCGCTCGTGCACCTTCGCACATATCAAAATGGCGTAAGTGTTTGCAAACATTTTAGAAGTGATTGGAACGCATTTTGTTAACGATTTTGCAATATTTGCAGGAGTTTTGTGGGATTTGTTCTTTGACCTTGATTTGCCCGCAACGTGGTCACCCTGGGAAGCTCGCCATCATGTCTGCCATTGATGTGAATATTTACGATCGCTGTTTTCACCGTTTAGCGTAAACATGTTAATATTTTTGTTAGCTATAGCCAAATGCGACATAGTCTTTTATATCTTCTAGTTCTACAGTTAAGGGTGTCAACTTCTGTTCTCCTCACAGGACTTAGGCACTGGTCTTGAGCCTGTCTGCAATGTTGAATTATTTTAGCACTAGCAGCCCTACCCCTCTGCAGCCTTGCTTTGTTGGCAAATCTCTGTTAATAATGCCCATAGTGAGCACAGTCCTCCAGCCTCATTATAAGTTATAATATAACCCCCATCCTCTCCAACTGACCCAAGAAATAAACTACCCTGTAACCCACCCCCTAACCTTTCCACCACCTCCCACTCTCCATTCAACCTTCTTTCCCCATCCCCCATGACATTGCAGAAAAAAACAAATGGGTGCAGCTTGACTTTACATCTCCAGGTTGCAAGCTGAGTGCTGGCACAGAAAGCTATCTGCAGTATCACTCGAGCCATTTTGTCTTGACCTTTTTTCCCATTTCTAACCCTATCCCTTTCCCGGTGTTCTATCCTATTCCTAACCCTATCTTGACCTGGAGAAAGGGATAGGAGTAGCAGTGAGTTCATAACTTGAAAATGGGCGTCAATACTGCAGATAGCTGTCCGCAGTGCTGGCTGGCCAGGTCATCAACATTTAGATTAGGACGTGCTCTCCCCAAGTTCTTATGACTATGCGATGGTGTGTATCAACTATTGATGCAGATACAGACCCCCGCCCCCTTTCCTTTCCCCATTTACCAAATTACAGTATGGCACATGTATCTTTGCAATAGTCTCAGAAAACCCTGCAACTGTACCAGAGTAATGGTCAAGGGACAATGGTTGGGTGATGCTGATGTGGATTTCATGCTTGTCCATATTGTAGATTAATGATTTTACTCTTCGCATTGTTACATCTGTATTGTTAAAAAAAACGGGACTTACTGGTGTTGCACTGTCTCCAGCATTGCCTCCAGGATAATTCCCACCATCTTTATATCTACTAATGTCCCATATGTGTGTCTGTTCCAGACCGGAGGACGTTAAACAGATTTTCATATAACTATTTTTGACAATGAATAGCGCATTTACATCAGAATTTGGAAAGTCTTCAGAGTTGAGACTAATCCTGGCATTTCTTTGTTGAAATTCTAGATACATGGACATTTTGCAATGCATAATTTTGTGTTTGGTACTTTATAGTCGCGGAGCTGTCTGTGAAATCCGGGTTGCTCCCCCCTGGAGAGCGCGTAGCATAGCTGCCAACCTTTCCGTATTTCCCGTAATTTTTCCGGTTTCCGGCCATTCCGTTTAGTGGTGTCAAATTCTGTATTCAAAATTTTCCACAAAAGCAAAAATGCTTAAAATCGAGTAGTCGACATGCGTGCGGGTTTCCAATGCCGATCCATCTTTTCCGACCCGAAAACCATATTCTGCGCATGCGTACAAACTTTCTTTTCTTGCCAAGATGGCGTCAAAGAAAAGCGCACAGTCGAAAAGTCGGGCCTACCAGAAGTTTGTTCCCCGATATACGAAGAATTTTCCGTATATTTATGAGTCTTGACAAGGCGGAAAAAAAAAAGTTATGCCTTCTGCACAGTATGTCAGAATGATATCAAAATTTTGCACGGGGATCGAAGTGACATCACCCAGAGTGAGTAGACGGACAGGCGTAAGACGATAGTAGCCTAGAAGTCTCCCGCTGTGAAGAATTTTGACCAATGACGACTTTTTCGTTGCCACTGGGTTTTAGTGTGCTCTAAGTGCATGGGCACACGGGACCTCGGGTTATCGTCTCACCCAAAAGACTCCATGTTCAGACCATTAGGCCTAGTGCAGAGTGAGAGGAAAACTCCACTGTACCCAGGTTCGAACTCCGTTTTATCGTGCACGAGGCGAACCCGTTACCTCTCAGGCTCTGTGCTACTCTACACCTTTGGCTCTTTTATTGTCACAGAGGCGTCTGAAATTTGGGTTGCTCCCTCCGTGAAGAGCGCGTCGCAGCCAATGCGCGCCACCCATTTTTTTTATATTTGCATGCGATTTTTGTGTGACTGAGGAAGGAGGGGGTGGTAATTTTGACCACATGACAAACTTATTCGTTGCCACTGGGTTTAGCATGTGCTAAGTGCTTGGGCACACAGGACCTCAGTTTATCGTCTCATCTGAAAGACTCCACATTCAGACCATAAGGCACTACTGCAGAGTGAGAAAAAAAATCCCCTGTTCGGACTTGGGTTTGCTGTGCACAAGGTGAACCCGTTACCTCGGTGCCACTCTATGCCTTCTGGAAAAGGCATGTTATTTTTTATAGTGCTAGAACATTGATATATGTGAACATGTAATTGTATGCATGTGAAGCAAAACACGCTATTAAAATGTCTATTATTTCATTGTGTGTTCACAGAACCCTCAGCGATGTTTTCGCCACCTTGGCAACTCTACTGACCGTAACAGTGAAAAACAAAGAGAGCATACACTTCCATACCGACGACCTTGCTGTTTCATCATCAATTCATCGGTTCGATTTGGGCAGCAGCATCAGACACCATGGACGAGTTATTTCAGATAGAAGACTTCCTGGGTGGGGCGTTCGAGTACGTCCCCCTCGATGACGGTGACCTCATCGAGGCCCACCGGGGCCTTCCCGAGATCAGCTCCAAGCCAGAGACTCTGGCTGACACACCCATGGAGCCTCTGTTCGACCTGGGCATCGACCCTAGTAAAGGTTAGTAGCGATGTGGAAAAGGGAGTCAACTTGCTTACAATAAGGCTTTACGCTAAAAAACCCAATTCTGCTCCCCCTCGTGCACTGAGTGTGCACCACCTACACAAGATTATCACCCTTGCCTGTCATGAACTAGTAGTATATAGCCACAGAAAATTATCTGCCCCTGACTTGTCACTTGGTGGCATAGTTAACTCGGTCCTAAAAATAAAAATTACAGGAGATCTCGCTCAACAGATTCAGAGAGCGGGCGCGCGTGTTCACTGAAAGCATGACCATGGCAACCATTACTCAACAAGAAAGAGCAATAATCATGAATTCCAAGTTCTATGGCACAGCAGAACAGAAAAACATTTAGAATAAAAGGGAACTGGAAATGAATGATTAAACATGATGGAAAGATTGATGGATGAGGAAGGAAAAACACTTGTCTTCATGAATAATTATAATATATATACTGCACTCTCCTACAAGACGGGGGGGGGGGGGGGGGGGGCTTTAAAGATACACTGACGCTCCACGGTTAAGTCCCTTGTTTTTTTTCTGGGTAGCTGTAGCCCACATGCACATGTCCCCATATTCAAATTGAGGCTGCCCTTTAAAATTGTTTGAATTTGGGGGCATTTGCATGGAAGAGTTCCGTTCTTTTCTTGAAATGTGAATATCCTGTTAGATGCTGCTGTATATTACATTGATAGTCTGTGTTTAGTGCGTGTGTGTATAATATATTGTCTATTTATATTGCTTGCTGGTTTATTCATTTATTATTGTAAGCGCTTAGGGCTTTTTTTTTTTAAAGATTAAGCGCCATAAATGCTGATTATTATTATTATGATCAAGCTGTACTGATACAATCATTATGCATGGCTCTTGAGAAAGATTTAACCACAGACTAATAAACACCGTCCTCCGAAGTCAGAGTGTGGCTGACCACTTGGCAGGGTGATCAAAGAAATGGTCACGCGTAATGTTCTCATCCCTGGCTGGTGTATTTGCACCATAGTGTTCAAGTGCTTCGACTGTTGGGATGAACCCTGGAGTCTTTTAGCCATAGTATGACAACACCATAAACAATTGGGAGGAATAAAAATATTGAGGCAATCGCGTTTGTATGCATGCATAGGATTGTTAGGAGGCAAGGTAAAAGTGACTATTTAGGTGACTGGATTTGTTTGCTCTCTCGAGTTGGTTTATCATAAATATGAAGACGTCTTTTACAAGTTCGACATTGGGTATTTTTGTGTGCGCATTAAGTTTAATTTAATGAAACCAATTTTGATAGGGAAAGGGTGTGTTTTGTGTGATTTCAGGTTCTTTTGGGGAGGAGTGGATGGAACAGGACATCACCATTCCTGATTTCTCTCTCATGCCCCAGGACCTGGTGGAAGACTTTGATTTCAACAAGGCCCCCACTATCACCATCACCACCAGTGGCCCAGCCCCTGCAGAGGTGAAGGACCAGTTGGAGAACATGGGCCACAGTGTGTTTGCCGATGAGTTTCTGCTCAGCTTGCACCAAGATTCCTCAAAACTAGACACTCCCCCATCCTCCCCATTGACACTCCCGCCACAAGCTGAGGTGAAACCAGAGATCATTTTTGATGTCAACATTGATCACTCGACTCTGCCAGTCCTGGACAACGCAGAGTTCATAAGGTCCCCTCTCTCACCAGATGATGTTGAAAATGTTCTATCAGCTGGTTCTGTGTCCAATTCCCCAGCTCCCAGCCCATCCCTTTCCCCATCTTCAACAACAGTGGATACTGCCCTCTTGTATTCAGACAATGGCTCCTGGTCCTTCAACTCTTCAGAGCTGTACAAAGTAGTCAAAAACACTGAAAAATCACGCCCTACTCCGTATAGCAGGCCCCCCAAAGCATCCAAAAGTAGCAGCAAGTCTAAAGGGCGCAGGCAAACCGCCAGCATTAGTCCTGACCCCTCTGAACTAGAACTGGAACTGATGAGCAAGAAAGACCGAAAAAAGTTGCAGAATAAGAACGCAGCAATTCGCTATCGCATGAAGAAAAAGCAAGAGACAGATGAGAAGATGGGCGAGGTGGAAGAACTGGAGTCCATAAATGTTAGCTTGCGTGAAAAATGTGAGGAAATAGAGCGCGAGGTGAAGTGCATGAAAGACTTGATCAATGACATACGCAAAGCGCGGGGCCAACCACCATTGTCTCTGTCACAGCACTCCCTTTTAGCACGTCAGAAATAAGTTTTGGCTACACATGTACAGAAAATAAATCTCTACCTCTTTTCATCTGTAGTTCGTGTGAATATGAGTAGTTTCACCATGACTCATCCATTGTGTGTATAAGAATTAGTTACAGGGTTCCCACAAGTCCTTGAAAACTTGAAAAGTCCTGGAAAACTAGCAAGGCCTTTTCCAGGGCTTGAAAAGTGCTGGAAAAACAGCTCAGGCCCTAAAGTCCTGGAATTTTCTGATCTCTTTGAAAATATATATACATGTATAGTAAAACTAAAAGTTAGTACTTGTTTTCTTTTTTTAATTCAGACATTTTACTGCCTGATATTGTGACAGCAGACAACCATGCTACTGCATGTGGACTTTTGGTGTGTACAGGCTTTTTAGTTTTAAATAATCAGATTAATTCAATATTAGCACACCTCTTACCGTAATGCTTATCCATATTACAAGCAGAATTTTTAGTCCTTGAAATTTACCAGCATGGTCCTGGAAAAGTCCTTGATTTTTTCTTTGAGAGATCTGTGGGAACCCTGTAGTTAGGTCCATGATTTGTCTTTTCTTTGGTTATGTTTTATCCGTTCTCTCTTTTTGTCAATGTTGTGACGAGTATGAATGAATGTAGGATTATTGGTTATCATTCAGATAATTAAGCATTTCAATTTTAAGAAAGAGTCAAAAGTTATGAGTGTTTTTAGTATTTTTGTGGGACCCAATGTATAATATAATCCAAGTTGTAATTGTTCTGGTGAAATACTTATTTATAGTTTTGTTTTTCATTTATTCCCACCATTACGAGTTATGATTGTTTTTAAAGATTAAAATTGCAGTAATTGTGAGGATCAAATAATGTGAAATAAAATGTTGGAAATCATCTGCTTTTCTAATTGTGTGGGTGTATGTTAAAGGTCTGTGTACACGTTAACACTATTCATGAAATATTTCTATTTCTCCATGGCAACACACTGAGCTGTAAGTCATTAAGAGTGGGCTATCACTGTGTTACCATGGGGAAATAGAAATAGCTCGTGAATAATGTTAACGTGTACACAGATCTTTACTAGTGTAGTTTATGATGAACTAGAAAACAGTTAACTTTTTCGCGCCGCACCAGCCACTTTCGGCTGGAAGCGAAAGTGGCAGTTAACAACGCACCAGCCTCAAGTAGCGGGAGCTTCAGCTCTTATCTGTAGACGGACCAGCCCCGTGAGGCTGGAGCTACTTTAAAAAAATCTCTCCTTCTCCCTATTGTAGTATAGTGGGAAAAAACTGCACTACTAGCAAATAGGGAGCCTTATCTAGGATAGGAGGCTATTTGGTTTGTCTTGACCTGACCTTCACCATCTAATTTTTTTTTAAATCCCGGTTTCTCTTGTGGCGCGAAAGCAGTGTCTGGAATCTTCCACACTACACACATGTGATGTAGCAGAGTGCGTTCTCTCTCTCTCTCTCTCGCTCTCTCTCACACACACACATACACACACACGCGTTCCGCTACAGCCTACACAAAGTTTTACTAATGAAGTGGAGTGGGACGATGCCCTCTCTCTCTGTCTCTTTTTTTTTTTCTCTCTCTCTCTATTCTCTCTCTCTCTCTCTCTCTCTCTCTCTCTCTCTCTCTCTCTCTCTCTCTCTCACACACACACACACACACACACACACACACACACACACACACACACATACTCGCTCTCTCACACACACATGCACACACAAAGCTATTTTTTTGCGTGTTTCGGATGTCATTTGAAGTAGAATTGTGGCGAAGTAGTAATCATAATATCTTTGAAAATTATACGAGAGTAAAGTTGAAGTCTTGCTCTTTCCAATGATGTATAGCAATAAGAACTTAACTATGGCAAAAGTGCCGTAAAAAAAATCGCAAAAGTGCTAAAATCGTGCCGTCGCCAACGGTTGTGAGGTTGAACAAACTAGCCGGCACTCGGCGCAGCCACTGCCGAGCGGCAGCCGGCTGGAAAGAATTAAACACTGATGCAGACCTCGACCAAATGAACAACAGATGCAGTTTGTTTCAAGTGAACCAACCTCATGGGATGAGACTAGTATTCCTGCTTGATGATGAAAATCCAGATTAATTTTCAGTTCAATATTCTCGTTGTGATCCATAAATTCATTTTGCTTTTTAATGTTCATTTAAAATTTTACAATGTAACCGTTTAACATAATCATTCAATGACAAAGGCGGTATAATGTTGGCAGAGATTGAGATTTTAAAAAAATGCTCAAACTGAACGTTCAAAAAGTGAAATGTCAAACTGATTATACAACTTTCAAAATAACATTCTTAAGGTGATCAGTGTTTCCCATAACGCACATATGTGCGTCCCTGAAGCACAAAAATCACAGAGGGACTCTGATTTCAGCTCTGGGCGTCCCATGGGACGCACACCTTTTTCAACAGACCGAGACAGCAAGGTTCTTTCTTCGATTTTGACCAATAGTTTTAGCAGGCAGGCGGTCATCTGACCGATTGATTTTTCATCAAAGCAGTCAACAACTTCACGGATTCTGTCGTCTGCTAAACCTAGTTATTCCGCAGCCTCGGACCATAATCAGAACTAAAAAGTTGTATCTGGCGAAACGAACGCCAAAACGAAGAAATGGCGGCATTGCACATTCGGTAAAGCTTTTCCGATCCAACTTTTTGAAGACCAAATAAAGTTCCAGCGTGACCTAGTCTTCTAGTGCTAAACAAGATCGTTCTCGGCCTTTTGACAACAATTCGTGTTTAAAACCAGCCATGCCTCCCCAAAAGAAGCCACGAGTAGGAAAGGGGCAGAAGAATGTTTGCTAGTTTCGGACTCACTCAGACATCGTCTGCAACTTGTAGGATCGTTGGACTTAACATATCTTGATCTGTTTGTCTCTCCTTCCCCCCCACTCTCTCTCTCTCTGTAGTCAGCCTATGAAGTTATTCACATTCTTCTTGTTTAGTGAAGATGATTTAACTTTTTAAGTTCAATTTAAAAACAAAACAAAAAAGTGATGATGGCTTGGAGTCAACGCAAATAGTCCATTAACATATAATTGAACTTGTTACGAAAACTAATAACTTGTATAATAAAAAGACTGCAGAAATATAAAAAGCATAACCCCCTTTATATATTTCTGCAGTCATTGTTTGATACAAGTTATTTGTTTGTAATAAATCCAATAATACGTCAATAGACTCTAAAGATAGTCAGTTTTGACTCCAGGCCTTTTTACAGTATCTAGGCAAGACCAATCCGGCTACCGTAGCGGTCCCCGGGGCCAAACCCCAACCGGTTTGGATAACCAAACCCTATAATTGCCCCCCCTCCCCCAAAAAATGCACACTTCTTTTTATATATTTTTTACAGTGTCATATTGAGTTGTCTGCACAGCAACAGCTGAGAAAAATTTCGTCAGGGATATTTTTTTATTTTAATTTAGTAACAATGTTCAACAAGAATACTAATTAATAAAATTAGTTTTCATAACTTTCTGATTACATAACTTTGTTTTTGGCTGGTGCTTGTATATTTGTGTATACTGTTTGAAATGACGCTATCAAAAAAGCACTATTATACATTATGCAAATAACAGCCATTAAAAACTACCATTTGGCTTCATACATTATGGCTGAGCACCGACGTAACTGTTCAAAAGAAAGTGATTTCATCTTAACTTATGACTAATTTTAAAACAAAAGATTGAAATGATTGCTGTTTTCTTACTTCAAAACAACCTCTTAACCCTTTCACCGCCAATGTCGCATTTTCGCACCACAATGATTTTTTAACACCAATGTCAAGAAAAGGCCTCAAACCAGGGTCTTGTTATCCAAATAACCTATTTTCATAATTTGGGGAGTTAAGGATAGACCTTACTTTATGCTTGTCATAGAGGAATCCCCACTATTGCAGACGGGTTTTTTTCTCTACCCAGGTAAGTTTAATGGACATTTTTTGCTGAAAAATGGCTGGCAGCCAAAGGGTTAAAAACTTGAACAAACTTTAGATTTCACTACAGTAACACATCACATTACAATAACAAATGATTTATTTATCAGTCAATATTAACTTTGCACTAAGTACTGCTTCTTTGTACTCCTAGTTTTTGTAAGAAAGGAAGAACTTTGCAGCTAGAATGATGGCCTGGGCCTGTATTCACATTGAGATAGCATGAGACTTAGCATGATGCTAACTAATAGAATTAAGTTAGCATCATGCTAAGTCTCGTGCTATCTCAATGTGAATACAGGCCCTGGGCATTTATCTGTGTATGCGAGCCAAAAATTAACAATGGTAATAAAAACGGGTGAAATATCCCTGCTATCTTGATGACCACCCTGTAAACATTCCGGCATCGTTCTTACATTGGCAACGTGATGGCAAATGATGGCAAGTGCTGGCCAGCATCAGTCCTTCAATCGGTCCTATTCTGGCATGCCGGCATCGATCCTCTATGTACTTTGCCATTGCTGGCTGAACGCTGGCAAATGCAGTGTGTGCCAGTGTTGGATTTGCCAGCATTGGGTCGATTCTGGGGATATGCTGGCAAAACTCATTGTCCTCTGATACGATGTAGGCCGAGAGGAGGACTATGTGTGTCCCTGTCTACATAATTAATCAGGTCAGGTCAGGCCAGGTAGTTAGTTAGGACATTAGGCCTCGCGGCCTCTTCACTATTTTGTCCCTTCTCGATCAGTATGCGTCCCCAATTTCGACTACGCATCCCCGTCTCTATGTGTCACACACATTGCAAATGTCACCATCTCTATGTGTGGGGGGGGGGGGGGGGGGGGGGGGGGGGGGGGGGGGGGAGGGGGGGGGGGGGGGAGGGGGGGGGGGAGCGGGTGAAGGGAGGGGGTTAATCTCTGTATCTCTGTTTTAGGAAAGTGAGAACCTTAATTACAGATCAAATAACGATCGGCATAATTTGACAATGTTGATGAAAAACCCCAAAGTTTAGCTAGCTCGGCGCTCAACTAGCGGAAGCAAAGACACAATAATTTAAATATAATAAGAACATACATTTTTTTTTTGGGTAGCTAATAAATGACGTAAGCACATAACTTACTTCCATCCAATCAAATCGATCCACCTAGACATTTTAGCCAGCCATTTGTAAACAGCAGACGTTGAAGGAGGTGAAAGAGGTTTATTTTTGTCTCTTCCTTCCTGTAAGTGACCAGTCAAACTTAACTATTCTCTTACTTAGGCCTACTTTAGTAGTGGTTTCAAGTTAGTCAGTACCAGTTTTTAACCTTTATCTGGGAAAAAAAAAGTTGATTTGACGTGTTAGAATAGAATAGATCTAGACTTCACTTGGTTTTCTAAGCTGGGGCCGTTGCCGGCGTGTGAACTGTAAGTTTAGTAACCGGTCAAGGTGGTAGAGTACTAAGTAGCTAAGTGAGCGTGATATGATATATTTTTGGTCAGGGCTCCAATTCTACAGGACCCTCTAAAAGAATGTTCAGGGGGTCCCATTAGAGGATCCGGGATAGCGTCATAATGTCACGTGATTTTGTTGGTAACGAAAGTCGGACGCCATTTTGGCTGGAGCGCCTTTTTGGTTCAGATTACAGAGGTGAGCGTTGTCGCGTGCACGCTACAAGCGTCAGTGAGTTTCGACAAATCGTCACAATGGTAATAAACTGTGCAGTAGTTAAATGTTCAGGACTAAAACTGAAAAGCAAACATCAGAATTCAATGCGTTCCACCGCCAAGTATCTTAGCAACCCGAATAATCCAGCCATCATGGCCGACAGAGGTGACATTCTCATTTGCATACATCACCCGGATCCCTCTATTCCACTGCCACTGGGAGTGGGACCCTCTATGATCTATCCCGCCGTAAGTGAAGGAGTCCCTTGGGACCCCTTGTTTTGCGGGACGATTGGGAGCCCTGTTCAGTGTTCGTGTTATATCTTCTTTCTTTTCCCAACCACCATCATCAAGTTGATGGTTCTTCTTCCAGTTGCCAGTTGGGGATGTTTATCCTGTCCTGCGCTCACCGGTCTTCATTCAGACACGCACAGGATGCGTGCTGCTATGTGAATTCGTGTCATCCATCCCACCGGCACACACGGCTTACTCGTACCGAATAGTGGAATGGGCTCGTGCGCGCAAGATCTTGTGCGTGCGTTCGCACACGGGACCTCGGTTTTAGGTCTCATCCGAAGGACCAGGAAATAGGAGTAAAGTATCTTTCCCAAGGATACAACACCGTCACCAGCCGGGTTCGAACCCACCGCACCCTCTCTCCCCCCTTTCTCTCCCTCACTCATACACACACATACATTTTTGCTTTGTATTTCTATTTGAATAATAATATTGTTGCAAAGCTTCAGATTGTCAGTGCGCCCATGTCATTGACTCATTCTTTTTAATAATGACGCATGTAATCACATTTCCATGATTGATAATTCATGACACAATGAAAGAAAAGTTTTAAACTTCAAAAGCTGTCTGTTCTGCCTTTTTTTTCCAAGTATATCTTTATAGCCACTAGTAGTTTTGCTAAATAAACTACCGGTAAGTGTTTTTATTTTCTATACAGACACACGTGTGCACCCACAAAAATAATTGTGCCACATAAGTGGCCCATCATTTGAAAAAATGACCCCTCAATTTGTGCAGCCATGGGTCATATGACCCATGAAGTCTGAAAACAATGTGAAGCTCTGTGGATGTTTTCAGATTAGATTAACTAAGCATTAGCACCCTGTTGTTGTTTTTATTATGATATTGATGCATTCGGATTCAGTAACATTAACAACTCCAATTGTATCAAATCTAAGGCCTTTGTCATGTTTCAGTGCCTAATGTTTCATACTTTCCCCATATTGATACTCTTTGTTCCATGTTCTTCTTCTGCGTTCCCAGGCCATATGGCCGTAATGGGTGATGTACGTATATATGTCCGGTTTTCAGTTTTCAGTGGTCTCCTCGCTGTATTATGTGTATACAGCCAACATGTTATGATTTCAGACGAGCTCCCAAAAAAAAATTGGGGGGAGGATTTTGTTAAAACAAAAGTCAGGAGAATGGGCCAATATGTCAGAAAGATAGTTGATGATAGAAAGCAAAGGGAAAAGGCAGAGTCAAAGAGAAGATTAAAGCAAAGTGAAAAGGCAGAGTCAAAGAGAGTTAGATTAGAGAAGTTACAAGCACAGAACTTCCAGAAGGTAGGGGAACTATTTGTAGAAAAGGCCCCCCCCCCCCCTCCCCGGTATTCCCACGGGGGGTTGTTCCATATAAATATTAAGTTTCTTGAAGGCATGTGTGTTTTTCTTAGTTCCTTTACTATTTAATTCCTTTCACATTATGAAAATGTTTTGTTACATGTATTTGTTTTTCTTTTCTAGTTTTCCCTTTGGAGTTGGAGTACGCAAGTGCAGTAGGCCCCAGAATCCAAGACTACTTGCTGAATCATCTCTTCCTGCGGCATAAAGTATATGACTGACTTCTGTCGTTTCTGGTAAGCCAGATCTACTGAAGATATATATACCTTTTCTTTAATAAAAAACCCCAAAACATTACAAATTTGTACAGCTGTGAAGCTATGCTGCCCAAAGTAGAATATACAGTTACTCATAATTTTAAATTGATTCTCAATATGAATTTCTCATTATTTCCAATTTATTACCAGCCCCACGTCTTTTTCAATTTAACCTACCACCACCATCTCTTTTCTCTTCTCTGTAGTGTTTTTGTTCAGTAACGGGTTGGTTTTTGTGTGTGGTATAAAAGGTGTGAACATCCTGGTGTGTGGAAACCCCTACATGAACAAGTCCATTTCCTGAAGTACCTGGAGAAGATGGTGCCCCGGGTGGTGTTCCCCATGGGCCAGGCGACATCAAGAGGAACCTCGTGTGTGGATGATGGATGGCAGGTGCTCTGCAGCTGGCTGACAAAGGGGTGTGTCTCATTGGTGAGCTTGACATGGTAAGGGACACTCGGAGAGAGAAATTCAAAATGCGTGTGTGTGAATCAGAAGTTATCGCTGTTCAATACTTTTTTTCAAACCTTAAAAATGTGCTAGGTGATATTGAAAGTGCATTCTGGTTTTTGTTTGTGGCACAAGCCACAAACCTATAACTCACTTTGTCTGTCTGTCGGTCTGTCCAAAATTGTCGCACATATTGTAAAAGAGAAAGAAAAGTACAGACAGAAAAAAATACTTGGGCATAAAATAACAGAGTTGCATCTAGGGCGCGCGATTGCACGATTCACGCAATTTTTTTAAAAATCCCACAAATGTGAAAAAGCCATGCGGGACCGCGCGCGCAAAAAAGAGTCCATGCCCGCCTTTCAAACATGCGATATGCTCGATTGTTTTTTCCGCGAAGAAAGTCATTCCGAGCAGGGCTTCAACTTCTCCAAACAGCAAATAAAAAGCAATTTCATTGGTCAGTACTGTCAATTGTAAACGTGATCGGCCAATGAATGCGCGTTTAACTTTGTGGGCTTCCAAGTAAAATGGCGACCAAACGGAAGAGTGCGACGCTGTTCTATTTTTCTTTTAAAAAAACACGTACTTCCACTCCCACTTCGACAGCCAAAACCTGTGCTACAGAAGAAGAAAGTCCAGCACTAGCAGCTTTGTGTTCAGCAAAAACTAGTGAAGCAGTGAATGTGATTGCTGCCGAAACTGGCGCCGATGGTGCAAGTGGTGTTGATACTGACAGTGACAAAGAAATTTTACTGGACACAGAAGGTGAGGCCGTTAGGCCTACTGCCAAAAGTGGGAAACCGAGTAGATAAGAATGGGTCAAAAAATGGCCTTGGGGGCAAAATGCAGAAGATGGCTTGCGCTGTCAATTGTGTTTGAAACACTAAAAGAACAATGCATTCACAGAGTGGAGTTGGCTGATTGACCTGAAGAAGAAGAAAGCTGTGCAGAAATGTGAAATTGTTGAACATGGTGTGTGTGTGTGTGTGTACACATACCGGTAGCTAAGTTTTTCATTTTTATTGTACTTTTTTTTTTTTGCTGCCCCCCCCCCCCCCCGAAATGGTCAGAGATAACATTCTGGTTTACAGATTAAAATTATTGAAAAGCCAGGGGAGGTGACTCAGTGTATGTAACGATTGGAGTGGTAAAAATAGACCGCTTGTTGAGTGAAAGTGTTTGATCAAAAATTGTGTGTGTGAAGAGCATAATGTAAATGCGCTCGGCGATGCCCTTGTTTGTAGTTCAAATAGTCGCGTGCCACAAACGATTGCGAATCCGCGCTTGTTTTTTTAAATGTAGCTTATTAAAAAGCATTACAAAAGTTACACGTTTATGTGCTCTTTGTTGTTATAGAAGCATTGTCGCAGCCAAAAAAGTCACTCAGTCAAATAAATCGCCCGGCTACTATGAGAGTATGTATTTGCGACATTGAGCATGAACCACAAATTTCACTTTTTTCTAGGGTTAGGGTTAGGTAAATGGTTCAAGTACAGAAAAAGTGAAATTTCTGGTTGTCGCAAATACACACTCTCATAGTAGCGGGCGATTTATTTGACTGAGCGACTTTTTTGACTGCGACAAGCATTACTACTGTCGATGTAAGGATGTGAACTGTATTTAGATTGTCATTACAATATACCAACTTCGTACAGTAATATTATGTTTTCAGATACATTGATGCTTCTCTTTGGTTTATGTGCCTGGATTCTGCTTTTTTACAAGACCTCTGCCTGCATGCTTTTTTTTTTAATTTAAGGAGCAACCTCCGTTTTATGTCTTCCCTGTATTTTGTTCTTACCACCACTTATCACAGCCCAGGTAGTGGCTTAACTTGTGTAATGTTACATTGCCCCCTTATATCCCCAAAGGGATGCTGTTCCTGCACTGTACCAGGAATTAGGCTATTCCTGTATCCCAGGTTTTCAGGTTATAGCAGGGTTTTCTAGAAGCACCCATGCAGAGGAGTACATTTTTTTGTGTCCATTCCTTGGATATATTGGCCAACATTATGTTGATCAATTGTATCTTTGAATTCAGTAGATCAACTTTTTTTGTGTTTATGCAGAAAAGGAGATCTGATACGAAGACTGGGAAGAGAAGACTCCACAGCAGCACAGACAGCCCATGACTTGCCTCCTGTCCTCCATCCTCTCCATCCATCGTTTGCTCCCTGGCCAACATGTTAGGCCTACTTTAATAAACTTTTTTTTTAATGTTGTATATTGTTTGATTTGAGTGAAATGTTTATTGCCTTTCTTCTTCTTCTTCTGCGTTCCCAGGCCATATGGCCATAATGCGTAAGGTACGTATATGTCCGGTTTTCACTGGTCTCCCTGCTGCGTACAGCCGACACATTCTGATTTTGGAGGAGCTCAAAGGAGAAAAAGTATTTGGAAGACTTTTTTTTTTAAAGGCAGGAGAATGGGCCAATAAGCCAAAAAGATAGCAGATGACAGAAAGCAAAGGGAAAAGGCAGTCTAAGAGAGTGGCAGATTAGAGGACGTTTCAAGCACAGAACTTCCAGAAGGTGGGGGAACTATTTGTATGGAAGACCCCCCCCCCCCGGTATCCCCACGGGGGTTTGCCTTTCAAAACACTAAAAAGTTTTACACATAAAAGAGACTCTCTCTCTCTCTCTCTCTCTCTCTCTCTCTAAACGTTATTGAAAAAGTACTTATTTGCTTTAAAATATTCTTAGAAACACTTGGAGATCACCAGGAAAACACCCTTTAGTTTTGCAGAGATCGCAACACTCACTTTGCTCTGGTTTCCTAGAACAATCAAATTGTCAAATAGGTGATTCCTTCTTGGCAGAGGTGCTGAAGTCAAATCCTTTCAGTGAAAGAGAAGGCATGTGCCTTCCCTTTTCTAATGGCTGCATTAGTTTAGACAGAATCGTTTATACAAAATTTTTGCAGTACAAGCCTTTTTTTCTTTCTTTTTTTTTAATTTTATGGAGTTTACCTAAAGGAGTTTCGCTCACAACAAAGGAAATAGCTTCATTTTTTGTTACTGCATTACAAAGAAAATGATTCAACCACAATGAGTGGCCTCCACCCACCCCATCCAAAATGACTTCTATCTCCGCCAAGGAGGAATCGACGTTTTAATGGTTTGATTTATAGGAAACCAGAGCAAAGTGAGCGTTCCGATTCTTGAAAAGGCTGTGTTTCTGATGATTTTTATGTTTTTCTTGCAAAAACTCATCCGTCAGGGTCCACCTTTCAACCCTAATCTAAGAACTCTAAATGTTGTGACTTATCAAGTTATGGTGAGTTAGGTCGATTTCCGTTGTATATAAATCTGTCTTGATTTGAATTGAAACGAAACAGAAATACAGTGGAACCTCCCTTATGTCATCCAAAATGCTGTCTTATAAGGGGGGTAATTTTATACTTGAGACCTGTGTATTCGTGAGAAGTCTATATAATGGGAGGTCTTATAAAGGAGGTTCCACTGTTCTGACTTACATTCTAATGTGAAAGGCAGTGGTACTTTTCAATTATAATCACTGTATCCCTTTCTTTATGAATTTATCTCTGTCTCTGTTTATTTTTGTATTATGTTCTACTGTATTTTTCTGACTATAAGGCGCACTTGTGTATTCGTGTTCTAATTATTTTTGATTATGGATTCAAATATAATTATTGTCAATGCCCATTTTGGGATGCCGGGAGATCTTTCATACAAATAGTTCCTCCACCTTCTGGAAGTTCTGTGCTTGTAACTTCCTCTAATTTGTCATTCTCTTTGACTCTGCCTTTTCCCTTTACATTACTGTACTGTTATCTGCTATCTTTCTATCTCACTGGTCCATTCTCCTGCCTTTTTTCTATAAATTCTTACAAAGATTTCTTCAGCCGAAGTCAGACATGCTGGGCCTATTTCTTAGTTAGGCGCATAACGGCAGCATGACGCATCTACGCTCATATGACAGAAAACTGAGCGAACGAGAAAAAAATGTCTTATTATCTATGTCATACGCCACGACACACAATCTGAAGCAATAATTCATTGACATTGACCTTGATTGCTTTACCATCATCAAATTTGCCATACATCAATGCATTTATTATGCCAAATTTGAAGTCCAACGGTGTAGAAGTTATGGCCTTTTACAGATTTTACGTTTTCAAGGTCATACATCAATGTGACGATTGCAATTATTTATGGACCGATGTCTTCCTCTCTTAGTGACACACCACCACACAAAATTTGAAGCGATTCTGTCAAGCGGTTTGGGAGAAAATTCGTCCGGACGCACGCATGAACGGACGGACAGATGAAACAAAAACAATTCTTCCGGAAGCTTCAGGAACTAAAAAGGGTAACAAACGTTAAACACATACTAGTAAGAAAAAAGACATAAAAAATGCCGTAGCAAAATAGATCAGAGAGAAAAAGGAACATTCAAAAATAGATTTGTAAGGAAAGATAAAAGAACAGATTAAAGATCCGTGGAGACAAAAATCAGATGAACTGGAAAACTGCAGATTTTGTTGGGAGACTTTATGGGGGGAAAAGATATAGTAAAAGACATGGTAGGCAGAAAAATAGAAAAGGTAATAAAAATTTAAAAAAAGGGGTGGGCACAACTTGGTCGAGAACACCACCGCCACATGAAGGGCTTGGTCTTGAAGTACAAAGACCTAAAATACCTGTTATAGACATATATATTTTATGTTAGTGAAGCTGCAGTCTCCAGCCATGCCTTAGTATGCAGGCATAAGCCTACTACTGGGTACTGTTCATACTGATCTTATCTCTGACCCTGGGCATGTGAAAAAGTTGTTTTTGCCACATGTTGTTACCCGGCCAGAGGCCGAGGTATTGCGATGCGATCGGTGTGTGTCTGTCTGTGTATCGATTATCTTAAAAACTACTGTTTGGATTTTGATTAAAATTGGCAGAGGGGTAGACAGCTTGAAAAGGAAGCTTCCTTTCATTAATCAACACCGTGCTGACCTTGACCTTGAAGTTTGACCTTGAAAACCGAAAATCTTTAAGGGGCCATAACTCCCACACCGTTGGTGTTAGAGTCTTCAAATTTGGCATGTAGGTACTTTGGCTTATGCCCGTTCTGATGGTGGCATACCAAGGTCAAGGTCACGGTCCGGGAGATCGGTAGGCCTTGAAAGTTGTAGGGGTCTACAAATTGGGTTTTAAGCCATATTTTCCACATTTGTACTTAACAGAAGTGCTTCAGACTAGTGACTGTCTACACACCTGCTTGCTCCCTACGTTCTTCCTCGAGCTCTGACTGCTGCACACTCAAGGTTCTTCGGGTCCACACGAAATCTTTTTGTGAACGATCCTTCTACTATTTAGCACCTCACTTATGGAATTCCCTCCCACAACATGTCCGCTCATCTGACTATCTCCGCCTTTCGCTCTGCCCTTAAAACTCACTTGTTTCGGACATATTTTGATTAATGTTTGTGTGGGGGGTCCGTTTCATTGCAGGAATCTTGTACATTTTTTAAATTTACAATTATTTTATAATTCGTAAGTTATGTTGAACTTTAAATGCTTGTAAATGAGGTAGAATGGTATTTTTGTTCTTGCAAAATTTGTCTATTATACTTAGTTATGTAACTGGTATGTCGATGACAGTATGATTTTATTTCAAGTTGTAGTATTGTATCCAAAGTTGATTGTGAATGTGGTCTATGTTCCTTCTTGATTGAGAATGTGAATGTGGTCTATGTTTCTAAGAATGTTTATATTGTAACTATTTTACTCATATAATTAATTGTGTGTGTGTGCGTGCGTGCGTTCATGTGTGTTTGTGTATATATGTGTATGTGCCTGCGTCCATGCAGGTGTGTGTGTGTGTGAGAGAGAGAGAGAGAGAGAGAATGTTGCGTGCAATCATCGTGTTTATTTTACTTTCTAATGATTGCCAACCGCGATCGTAGAGAGCAGATTGGTAATGTTTTCACTCGTGTCTGAGGCGGACTATGTATGTATGTATGTATGTTTGTATGTATTCTCTCTAGCGTTTGAACGGATAGACTTAGGATGCTCAAATTTTGCATGCGGGTAGGTAGTAGGAAGATCTAGGCCAAGTTCGATAATGAAGGTTATGGGTCAAGGTCACTGGAGCCGAATAACACTGCCGCGCGGTTGGTAATTTAGCGTCTTAACGCTCTAGTTCATTATTTGTTTGCCTTTAATGTTCTTGTTATCAATGTAAAGTGCACTGAGTTCATCTGAGAAAGTCCCCCTGGCGGGCTTCCACCTTTCATGGGGGGGGGGGGGGGCTTACGGAGAGTAGCCCAACAGCCTCCTAAAGTCCAACCACACGTCATCGTCGTAGGAGGCGGGCAACGGCTTAGGCTGGCTTATGTGGTCATGGCCCTCCCGTGGGGATACCGGGGGGTCTTTCAGCAGAAATAGTTCCCCCTTCTTCTGGAAGTTCTATGCTAGTAACTTCCCCTACTCTGTCACTCTCTTTGACTCTGCCTTTTCTCTTCTTTTTGCTTTCTGGCGTCTACTTTTTTCTGCCTTGTTGGTCCATTCACCTGCATTTTTTCTATAAAACCCTTCCACGTTTTTCCTTTTTACAATTTATGACATGCCAGTTTTTTTTTTATTGTACACTGTCTGGCATCCATACGTGATAATTACGCACTTGAGTGGGCACCTGTTGTCCATTCTGCAGTGCATATTAGCTTATATAGCATTTTTTATGTATTTTAGCTTTCTAGTATGTGTTTGTTATCCTTTTTTACTGTTTTTTTTTAACCTGGATCCGATAAATGAGAGTATGGTAGCTCCACGTTTCCAGCACTGTGTGGACTTATGAGCTATAGGGTATAATGATGGAAGTGTCATGTTATGAATTGTACTACATTTTTTGTTTTCAGTTTTTGTACGTTAAGATTCATGGATTTGTGTTTTGCTATACATGGTGGATTTTTATGCGGTGACAGTCCTGAGATAACCATAGCTGTTGACGGGACTATAACAGACTAACTAACTAACTAATCTGAGAAAGAGCGCTTTATAAATTCCCATTATTATTTTTGTTTTTATTATTATTGAACTTGTCCCAGAGTTTAATGCAAGTTATGATGTTCACGCTCCCACAGTACAACAATGTCAATCATTTTCGAGTTTCTTGTTTCCATGCGTGGTCGACTGGTCACAAACGAAAAAAACACGTGATTTGAGTAACTAGGCCTAGGCTTTTCAGGCCGGTGTCATGAGAAATAAGTGGCTCCCATAAAATATCTACCTTTCGCGTGCGAACTATAACCATCCTTACCTTAACCCTATCCCTAACCACGGAAAGTACCAAGAAATAGAGCAGGAGGGTGTAAATCTACATATTTGCCGAGAAATCGATGTACAAAGCCATGTCTTCACACCGGTGTGAAGAGAATATTCTACCTCATGAAATAAGTAGGCATTCCTCATTCGAAGTGTTTGCTTGTCCGCCATTGTGATTTTTACAAAACTAAGTGGCATGGCTTTGTACATCGATTTCTCAGCAAATATGTGGATTTACACCCTCCTGCTCTATGTCTTGGTTCTTTCCGTGGTTAGGGATAGGGTTAGGATGGTTATAGTTCGCATGCGAAGGGTAGATATTTCATGGGAGCTACTTATTTCTCATGACACCGGGACTCCTTTCATTCATTATTGTCATCATCAGCACCATTTCCTGCACGAAATACAAGCACACGTTCTCTCTCCCTTGTGAAACTCAGTCTCTTTTTCGTTGTTTTAGTTTTCGCACAACGGCAAAATGGCCCATTTTTCTTTTAATTTAAAGTATTGTTTTGAATGAAATTTGAGATGAAACCGTTATCTAAAAAAATATAAAAACAAAGTCGAATTTGAAACGTTTTTTGTTTGTTTTGTTTTTAAAATTTTCTTCTCCTTCTACCAGTCATGCCCACCTGCCGTCACCGGCAATTACTGGCATAATACATGTACTGGGGTTAAAAGAATTCTGCAGCGCGCGGAAAGAAAAAAAAACCCACAGTGGCCACGGGTACGGCGTTGTTGCAACACTTCTTCCTAGTCAAAAGTTTCGTAAAGTTTTCTTATTTTGTACGCTGGTTTAACGCATCTTGGTAAGGTATAGGATAGGGTTAGAATACGTCAGAGTTAATGTCAGTAGTTTTTAAGACATTTGCGCACAAATAAATTTATGCATCCTATGATCGAGCGCCGTACCCCGCAGTCTAGAGAATGTGAGATACGGGCCCGTACCCTGAGCCTCTGCCCAAAACAAAAACAAAACTAGATAAATAAGGGCCTCCTAGGGCGTGCCATGGCTGAGCACCACTAGCTATACGGAGAACTGAGACCCAGCCGTGCACACATCAATGGGGGTTCAAATTCGACTTTGTTTTTATTTTATGAATACTTATAACCCAGCAGTCGTCTGTGTGTGTAGTTTAATATAAACAGAAAAGTCTAGCATAACCGTGTGTAGGCCTATTTTGAATTATGTGGTAACATTTACGGTCCCCATGCGAAGATGCTAAGACTGATCATGTAACATTTTGTTGTTGTTGCTGATGTTAATTTGCTTTTGTTCACTAACTTCAGATGTTTTGTGTATGATCTTGATTTCATTTTAAAATGCTGCTGTTTTAAAAATATAAATTTGGAAGCATCAAATGTATTGGTACTCATGGTTTCCACCCCACCCCACCCTCTCTCTCTCTCTCTCTCTCTCTCTCTCTCCCCATCTGTCGATGTGTGTATGTATATCAATGTCTTTCTTTTCTCTTTTCCTCTTATCTCTTTCCCTCTCTCTTTCTCTGCCTCTTTCTATACTCTTTCGATAGTCTTTCTTCTTTCCCCTCTCTCTATGTATCTTGGTCTTATTCTTTGTGTTGTCATCTGACCGTACTCTATGCTCTATGCTAACATTTATACAAAACACCCTCATATAGCACTGTCTCATAATTCGGTCTTTTGGGGTTATCTTTCTCTACTGTCTCGTTTTGAAGTCGGTTTGGGGTAGTTCAGGTTCAAAAATAGAATTTAAAAAAACGGAAGTTACCTACCTTAAACAACAACTATATTTTGTTCTTGTCTTCAAGTCTTAGGGTATTAATGTGGTCGTATCAAGTAAACAAATAAGAACATAACTGTTTATAGTCAACGAATGTAAACACTTTAAGAAAAAAACATGAACCAGGACTTAATATTATTACATCTCCAAAATGATAACTGAGCCATTAAACACCCCTCCATTATGATTACGGAGCAGCCATGTCGTGTTTACAGCATTTTCTAACCGGAACTAAGTGTCCTAACTGGCACAGAACTCGTCTGTTACTTCCGTTTTCATTTCGCAACAGTGCTATAGTCTATGCTCCCGTAAAGCCTGTACTTTCCATGCTCCAGTAATACCCGTGCCCCAAACCCTATGTTCCAGACCCTTCATGTTAAATTCTAGCTATATAGCCGTACTCAAAACCCTATATGCTCCAGTAATACCTGTATCCAAACCATCTGTGCTCCAGTAATACCCGTATTCAGAACCCTCCATGCCCCTGTATCCAGATCTGTGTCCCAGGTATACCCATATTCGGAACTCTCATAATCCCTGACTACCTGTATCCACCCACCCACCCATAAATACCCATTCAGAACCCTCTATGCCCTATAAATACCCGTATTCAGAACCCTCTTTGACACAGGGTAACACCTGTATTCAGAATCCTCTATGTTCCAATAATACCCGTTTTCAGAATCCTCTATTCCCATTGAATACCCATATTCAGAATTCTCTATGTTCCAATAATACTGTTTTCAGAATCATCCATCTCACAATAATACCGGTACCCAGAACTGTCTGCCCCAGTGATACCCGTACCCAGAACCCTGTATGTCTCCACGGTACCCAGACCCCTCTAACCCAGTAATACCCATGCCCAGACCCCCTCCCCCTTCCTAAGCTCCTTGATATTACCCATAACGTACCCAGAACCAAACTGATTCTGGCACAAATCTGGCAACAAGCAGATTTGCCGTTATGGCATTGCCAGATCTGGGCCAGAATCATGCCATCACTACCACATCAACACGCACAACTGCCACAATCAAAGCGACACGTCTGCCATCATTCATCCAGAATGGAACAAGAATCAAAACGATGTACTGCCCAGTATCGTGCCAATACACTGCCAGCATAGCAACGATGTGACCACTACGACGCTGGCCCAAAAGGTAAGTTGCCAGCATCGTCCCATAACTGGCTCCCCATCATGAGCCATCATTTGCCAATGCTGGCCCGACACGAAAAGGGGTGTGCATAGGAAATCGTGGCAAAGCAGGTACGATTACATGCCAGCATCGTCTCAAATGATGGCATGATGGCAAAAACGACATGAAGCCAGCATCAGAACGATGCCGGAATGCTTACAGGGCATGCCCATCAGCGCATTTCTCCGGAAATACATTGCCATCATTATAAACTAAAACAGCTCTTGGTTATAGAATGAATTGAAAATTCCCTGCACTGTCGTGGGCATGTTATATTGGGGTCATAAGATGCACAGGGCCCCCACAACTCCAGATCATAACAGATAAGGTATCCAATTTATCTCTGTTGTTGGCTTACTCTGGCTAAAAGACTCCAGGGATCATCCCAACATTTGAACTCTGGTACAAGTGCATCAGCTACGGATAAGAACATTACAAGTGTGATCGGTTTTGATTACCCCGTCACATGAACATCCTCCAGGTGTTTTTTTAAGACTTATTGTAAGTTGGGCAGAGCCTGTCATGGCTAAAGACAATCCCCGCAAAACTGCATATTTAACCTTTACCTGACTTCTGGGGTCGCCCACGACCCCTTGACACACAAAACATGTTATATCTCTAAAACTATTTAAGCAATCTTCATGAAATTTCATGACTTTGTCAAAGACGTAAATGGCTTTAAGTTGTTAAATTTTATTAATGTGTATATAATATGACGCGTAATTTTGATATACACCTGTCATGTAAGCCCTACTGCAAAGAACACCTTTTGCAAGAGTGAATGCCCTTGTCAGCAATGACCAACAAGGGCTTCACTCTCACTGTCAAGGGCGTTAATAACCCTCGTTGCAGAGGCCAATACCATCAACATTTTGCAAGTAACTGAACTGGGCTCTGAAATATTTCATATTGTGAACATGCACATGGGTGAAAGTAGTTCATGAATGCTCCTAAAATCAGGCATGAAAAAGCTAAAACAGTAAAAGGAAAAAAATCTGAATGGTCATACTGCCAGCCGAAACGTCTGATAGAAATAAAAAAATTATGGTAATAGACAAGCAATACTTAAGTGACGAAATGCTGAGGGCAGCTCTTGCAAATGAGAAATGCAGTACACTCCTTTCACGTCTGTTCCAGTTCAGAGAGCGCGCACGCAAAGGTGAGATGGGCAAGACACTTCAGTTCTGGATGAATTACATGAGCAGGGTGTGGAACTGCAGAGAGCCACCAAAGAAAACAACTTCCCTCTTCATGTTGCAAGTCTGCAGAACATGGTCAAACTCTTCTTCAGTTATGACCATCCCAACTATGCTCGCTACACAGCAGTCTACCTGCAGACGATGTTGAATCTCCCTACATCACATCCTGGTGCAGAAAAGCTCCTGCAAGAAAAGGGTTTCAGCGTGAACAGATCCTCGGTACCTGGCTCCAGAAATGCGGTCGATATCACGATCGAGCAGACAATTAATAGGCATGCCAAAAGCCAAGGAGGAATCGTAGGTTTCAGTACGAACAAGTCAGCATACCACAGGTGGTGCACTACAAGGCACGCCAGAGGACTGTACCATCAAGCAACGCTTGAGAACGCTGACATGGAAAGCCAGGACTGTTCTGCCCACAAGGACTTAAGGCCTTCCCAAATAACGCAAAGCAATGATTACACAGTGAAAGTCATGCAAGCCGTGCAGAACTTTGTGAACCCTTCCGCGGTTGAAGACAAAAATAAGCTCTACTGCTTATCCTCTGGAGCGGCAGCACCCAAAGATGTTCAGAATTACCTCAATGCTGACAAAGTTGGAGAAGAAGCCTATAAAGAATTTGTGAAAGAGAGATTACTTGAAAGAACTGTCAGCTTCAATGCTTCTATCAAGAAACTAAACTTGAAGACATTTGCAAAGTCTGTGAAAGTGTCCAGCAGCAAATCCAAGAAGATCCAGCAGGTCGCAGCAGAAAGAAACGTCTTTTCGCAACTGGTCCTGCTCGCCATCAAGCTCAACATAAGTCTGGAGAGAGTTCTTGAGTACCCACTCGGGCCAGTCCCATGGGCCCTTGTCATGTCTGATGGCACACCAGCCAAAACAGACAAAAGCAGACTCATGCATCAACTGGAGTCCGAGGCACACATTTCTGAAAAGCCTCACAACGAGAAAAACAATTACATCATCGACAGCAACGCTGTATTTCAGGCACAGGTGGCGTTGCCCCCCACATTTGGAGAACTTGCCGATAATTTGTTCTGTCAGCTGCCAAAAGTAGCACGTGTAGACTTTCTGACTGACTCATACTACAAGAATTCAATTAAAGGAATTGAGAGAAACAGGAGAGGGTCAGCCCCAGCTCACTTGATCAAAGGGCCTGCGACAAAGGTTCCAAGAGACTGGAAAGGTTTCCTGTCAAACGATGAAAACAAAATAAGTTTCATCAGATTTCTTCTGGACGAGTGGAGGAAAGACAAGTATGCACCAAAACTCCAGGGAAGACAGATCCTGTTCGCTTGTGAGGAAAAGTGCATCAGGCTGCAAAGCATCAATGGACAGACAACAATGTCAGAAGAAGTGGAAGAACTCTGTTCAAACCAAGAAGAGGCTGACACGAGGATCGTGCTCCACTGTCGCCATGTTGCAGCCAACACTACAGATGATGCCACGATTTCAGTCAGATTGCCAGACACAGACGTGTTTGTCTTACTGCTCTACTTCTGTCAGCACATCAAGCAGACGGTTCTCTTTGACACTGGGAGTGGGGATAAGAGAAGGCTTTTCAACATCCAAAGCATCATCACTGACATTGGAGAAGACATCTGCAAAGCCCTACCAGCACTGCATGCCTACTCAGGCTGTGATTCAACTAGTGCATTTGTCAGGAAGGGCAAAGTGGCAGCTCTGAAACTACTACAGAAACATTAACACTTTCTTGAAACATGTCATGGACAAACTGGCTTGAGGAGTTCACGTGCCTTCTGTATGGTTCACCTTCCTTCAAACAAGTCAACAAGTTGCGCCACCAAAAGTTCCAAGAGCGCTTCAGTCCACCTCCTCTCTGCTGAACAACTCCACTGGGATGGACATGAGTCTCTTAATTACCACCTTGCAGAGATACTCTCAGAATGCATCTGAAGCGAGTAAATTTTCAGACACTCATCTGGCTGTCAGCAGACCAGGCTATGCCTAGCCTTCCTGAGCCAGCAGGACATGGATGGGAGTTGGCAGATGGCAATCTGCTAATCAAATGGACACAGGGTTTCTTCATGCCTCAAGAGCTGGTTGAAATTCTTGTCGAGCAGCCATGCAGAGCCAGAGCCACAGGACCAGGGAGATGACGACCAAGAACCTGACTTTGATGATGTTGACGATTACTTTGTGGATGAAGACTAAACTTCACTCAAAAATGCTGACTTTTCATGTGAATGAAGACTTGTTGTGCATCCTTCCTGTGAAGAAAATGTGATCTGTTTGAATTTAAAAGCTAGGGAAAAGAGATACCCCTTCCCTCAGTCGCGACGTTTCGCTTTTCGGTATTACGTAACTTTGTGAGTGCACCATTGCCAAACGCACCACTTTGCTGGATGCAAACAACCTGATTCACACTTCTCAGGGGTCAAACTTTCCAAAAAACATTATCTTCAAAATTACTCAGGGGGGGGGGGGGGGGGGGGGGGGGGGGGGGGGGGGGTGGGGGGGGGGGGGGGGGGGGTGGGGGGGGGGGGGGGGGGGGGGGGGGGGGGCGGGGGGGGGCGGGGGGGGGTGGGGGGGGGGGGAGGGGGGGGGGGGGGGGGGGGGGGGGGGGGGGGGGGGGGTGGGGGGGGGGGGGTGTAGGTCCCGTGAAGGTCTATATAATCACCATCATCCCCACAGTACATCCGGATTTTCCACGTGGAAATAAGTAAAAGAAAGAAGGAAAAAATATACAGACGTGTCAATCGGTATAATATTATTTTCCTATTTTCTTTTACTTATTGATTATTTCCACGCAGAAAATCCGGATGTACTGTGTACGTGGGCATAGTCTTTGCATACTGTTGACACGTAATTCACAATTGCGCATGTATTGGAAATCCACTTCATCAATGAAGATGTGTTGCTCTATTGGAACATTCAGAGACCCTTCAAATAATTTCAGGAGTGATACATTTTTTTCACTTTCACGCATGCATGCACTGATTTTAAAACGCTAAACACCAAATTTCAATATAAAAGCATGCCTATAAATGTACTTTGCCGCGGTAAGTGCCAACAAAAAATGGTTGTCATTTGGTGAAAATGTAGGCTACTCCTTCAGACACACACACAACAGGCATGCAACAACAAAAAAGTGCACAGGACGACATTCTCTCCAGATGTGAGTAGTCCAACTATCTCGAAAAATCCATGAAAATCATACCACACCATACTGAAAAGTAATTTTACCTATATTCTAGCTGTACACTGAAACCAAAAGTCTAAAATGATAAAATTAAATGAACTTTACTGTCGCTCTAATTATAATCTAAAACAGAAAGTCCAACTCAACGCAATAATTATACTCTCCTATCGTATTTAATTATTACTTGGCCAGAGGACTTATTGTTTTTGGTGTGTGTGCGATTAGATTTTATCAAAAACTACTGTTGGGTGGATTTGAATAAAAACTAGTAACGGTAACGCCTAGTAACGGCAACGCCAAGTACTGGTAACGCTGAGCACAGCAAACTTGAAGCGATTCGGTTAAGAAACGGCGGAGTTATAAGCCGGCCCCGTTTCCCGTTGGCGCTGCTCTGAGAGTGACGCGCTCTCCCGATTCTCTTCACATTTGCTGCCAGGCCGCTTTGCTCCGGTCACAGCAAGCCTGACAGCAAATTTGAAGCGATTCGGTTAAGAAACGGCGGAGTTAGTTTGTGAAAAGGTGAAGCGGCATATATCGCGCACGTTTATGAATCGATTCGCTTCCGGTTTGGCACACAGGTAGTCACCGTCCCCGTCATCGACCTTCCAAATTCGAAGGTAATCCGTCCAGAAATACTGACGGGCGCCGAGAGGCCGGCGGATATGCGAGTCGCGCATTTGCCAAACCGCGCAAATGACACTGCTGCCTCGGTTGCCATTGCCATCGCCCCGTTAGGGCTCATAGCAAATTTGAAGCGATTCGGTCGAAAAACGGCGGAGTTATAAGGCCCGTTTTGTGTCACATGGCCCGGCCTTTCAGACACACACACACAGACACACACGCTTGCCTTTTTATTATATGACTAGCGCACCCCCGAGTACCGGTAACGCCTAGTACCGGTAACGCCTAGTACCGGTAACGCCTAGTACAGGTAACGCCAAGTACCGGTAACGCTGAGTACCGCGGGTTTTGCCAGGTCTGCGAAATATTATATTTTGACTTTTGTGGCTGAAAACCCAATTTTTAGACCCCTACCACTTTCAAGGCCTACCGATCTCCCTGACCATGACCTTGACCTTGATCGGTATGCAATCATCAGCCAAAGTACCTACATACCAAGTTTGACCGTTTGGCCGTGTGGACGTTATAGCCCCTTAGATATTTTCGGTTTTCAAGGTCAAGGTCATGATGGTGATAATTTATGCGTGGATGCCTTCCTGTCATGGTGACACGCCACCACACAAAATTGGCAACGACTGATTCGGTCAAGCGGTTCGGGAAATATGCCTGGGACAGAAAAACCGGGCCCAATTGTTACACCCCTACCACTTTCAAGGCGTACCGATCTCCCTGACCTTGACCTTGACCTTCATCAGTATGCCATCATCAGAACGGCCATAAGCGAATGTACCTCCATGCCCAGCCGGTTTCAAGACTCTAGGACCTACGGTGAAGCGATTCGGTCAAGCGGTTCGGGAGATCCTTGGGACAGACAGAAAAGAACAACAAACAAAACAAACAAAACAAAAAAAGGAAACAAATTAACCCGAACGAAAACATACTCCTTTGCGATCGTAGATCGGCAAAGGACAAAAAAGAAAAACGAACGAAAGCCTGCTTAGTTCAACCAGAGAGGTTCTCAACCATTGTAGGTCCGTTTTGGTAAATCTCGGGACCCACAACAAAAACAAAAGCATTCATTCTTCTCCGTGAACACCCCCCCCCCCCCCCCCACCATCCCCCCCCCTCCCCTCCCCCCCCCCCCCCCCCCCCCCCCCCCCCCCCCCCCCCCCCTACTGACCCCCCCCCCCCCCCCACCATAAAAATGATGAAAAATAGTTCTATAATGCCCATCCTACTATGTAGGCTACAGGGCGCTTTACACAACATTGAAATGGAATAAAAACATGAAACAAAAATCCAGCAGACAAAAATATACCGGTCAGACTTCGTTTGGCCGGTAAAACTCAGCACAAAACAATCAGCAGCAACAACTGCTGTGACTACTACTACATGTAAGCTTACTACTACTTATAGGCCTAATACACGTATGAATTAATTTGTGACTTTGTCACACAATTCGCAAGCATGAAATAACATTATATTCATGACATAAACAACACACACAAACAGCACACAGTGACGCACGCACGCGCGCACACACCATGCATACATACACTCATATATGGCCCTACATCATCACGCACACATAGGCCTACACCACACACCAAACACGTGCGCGCACGCACGCGCACATACCGCACACGCACGCACGCACACGGAACACGTGATGACACACATACACATAAGATGGACAAATAGAGTGGCTGGCAATATTTCTAAGTTTTAGATGTACTCTAAGAGAGAAAAATAGAGTTTTTACGCCTTCTGGGTCAAAAGACCATTTGGGGCATTTGAAATTATGAAGATCCTGAAAAAAGTGGATTTTTAAATGATAAGATAGATGTACTCTGCTGCAGCTGCAGTTTGAAGTACAGTAGTGGATTTTCAGAGCAGACTTGAACGTTACGAAGCGTTTGGCATGACGAAGGCTGAAAGGGAGTGAGCTCCAGAGTGTAGCAGCTAAAACGGAAAATGCTCTGGAGCCATGTATGTCAGAATGTTCGAGCTGGGTGTCGTCGGTGAAAATTTCGTGCTGAACAGAATGTCTACTTAATTATCTTGGACAATGGTGTTGTGTACATGATAAAAAGTCGGTACAGGCCCAAGTAGGGCCTACTGATCCCTGAGGAACGCCAAAGTCAAGAGACATTTTAGATGACTGCATAATTATTATTTTCAATGAGAACAAATTGCTTTCTATTGGAGATATATGATTAAACCAATTTAGTACGGTTCTGCAAATGCCAAAGTCAGTAATTGTCAAACGTGTCAGTAGAATCCGTCATGGTATATCGTGTCAAATGCTGCTGATAAATCAAGAAGAAGGAGAACAGATATTTTGTCGTCAAGGGAAGTCAGAATGTTATTTAAGATACTAATATAAGAGCTGTTTCAGCCTGAGTACCGCTGTGTTCAGCACGGTAAGCAGATTGATGGAGACTGAAAAGATTGTTCGTAACAATTATAAAGGTGCTGATATAGCTGATGAACTACTTTCTCTATAAAAAAAAATTGACAAGGAGGGAAGGTTAGAGATTGGCCGATAGTTTTTTTAAATTCATCTGGATTCAATAACCTATACCTATTATAATAAAATTCAAAGTCTGTGTGTGTGTCTGTCCGCTCTGTAATTCATGAACCAGTGCACAGAATCGCTTCAAATTTTGTTTGGTGGTCAGTGTATCGTGGTACACATATGGTCCCATATAAAAAATTTGACCGTGCTGACCTTGACCTATGACCTTGAAAACCATAAATTTGCTTAGGGGCCATAAAATTATCTTTTGCACCATATTGGACTTACAGACTTCAAACTTTGTATGTAAGTGCATTGATTTTGGTAGTTCTGCATATAGGGTATCAGTTGATCAAGGTCCTTGAAAGTGGTTAGGGTCTATAAATTCGTGTATTAGTCATAATCTTTCACATTTTAATGTCCCATATGTGCCTTCCCAGGTCGAGAGGATGTAAAATTCAATCTTTCACATTTTTGCTTGACAGAATGGCTACTCTGCATGGTGGTGTTTCACCTTCAGTAGAAGACGCCCTAACATATTATTGTTGGTGTTCGGCTTTGACCTTCAAAACATAATTTTTTTATATATTTCATGTCCAAGCTGTATCTCATGAACCAGTGAACAGAATGGCTTTAAATTTTGTGTGGTTGTGCATCGCAGAGCAGGGGCGAGGAGTTTCTCTAGATAACGGTCGCCGCGTGAATAACGCTCATGGCAAACGAGGCCTAAGAAACACTTTAGAAAGCGTCGACGCGGCGACCGTTATCTAGAGAAACTCGCCCCTGGTGACTCAAACAGCTTTATTTCTAGCAGAAACATAATCTATGAATGTTTCTCTACATGTACCCAAAGTTTCAAAGCTGTACCACGAAGTGCAAATTTGACCCAATTTCGGGTACAATAAAATTATGTGCTGCTTGCAACCGAGCAGCATTCAAATAGGCGTTCAAGACTGCACTTGGTCATCTCCAAACATAGAACACTCAATGTTTTAGTAAAGTTTTATTTTTTGTGTATTTGACGGCTTAAGGCTTTGGTTAGGGTTAGGGATATCGTCAGTTTAATTTCAGATTGAATGGTTAAAAGATACACAATCTAAAGTTTCGCTGAAAACCGACATTGTCACGCGAACGGTATCACTTTCCATATTTGGAGATGACAAAATGCAGCATTGAACGTCTTGTATTCATTCAGAGCAGAGGGTCGATTTGTGCTCTCTGCACAACGAGAACAGTAAAATCAGGGGCTGTAACTATGGTAAACTAAACCTGGCAGCCTGCAGCTCTGGGAAGTCAACCATGGCAGTGCCTAGCTCAGCTAGTACCTGGAGAGAAAGGCGAGGTAATTTTAAGCCTTATATATAGCTAGCTGGTTGGGCTACCTTGAACAATATTTTGTTTCTTTATTTTTAAAAAATTGGGACTTTACTGGTGTTGCACTGCCTCCGGGCATTGCCTCCAGCCCCAGGATCGTTCCCACCAATATTAGGGTGGTTATAAAATTTTAAAAAAATGTGTACTTTTTGTCAAATCCTAATGAAATTTATGTCATTGGAAAGAGCCCGACAAGACCTTTAAAATGATACCCAAATTATCAAAATCGGTCGAAAATTGAGAAAGTTACGACGTTTTAAAATGTTAGCTTTTTTTACATGAGCTATATAAGAAAAAGTTGATCAAGATTACCGGCCCTTACCGTATCAAGGTTTGGATGAATAAAACAGCCATAACTTTTTCTTTTTTTTACCAATAAACAAAACATTGGTACCAAAATAAAGCTTATTCAAAGGGGAAACATCAACCCCAAATATTAGACAGATTAGGCCTAAGCTTTTTGTGCGACTCACAAGATCGCAACATCAACATGCGCGTGACAGAAAACATGTCCGACAGTCTTCGACGTAACACCTCCCGACTTGTGGAGACCTTGAGCAGCATTGAGATTTATTCTAGATGCACCAAATTTGGTGTACTTGTAGAAAAATAATTAAATGTAACTAAGCATTTGTTTTAAAGAATTATATAATTACCGTTCAGAAATGATAAACGAATGAATTGGACCCAAATATTGGATCGCTTGTCTCTCGCGATCGGCCGTCTTAGCGTAAAAAAAGATCGTTCCCGAATGACAGAGTAGGTGTCTGCTTCCCGAAAGAAAGAAACTCGGATGGTCAGCGCCAAGAATAACCACCAATAAAAACAAGCAAAGGAAGTGACCGTTTGGCACATAGCCAAAATCGCGGTTCGGATTTTCAACCAGAAAAATCGCTGCGGCTTGACCTAATTCCGTCGTTCCTACCAATATAGATCAGATACATTGTACTATACTACTAATGTCCCATGTGTGTCTGTTCCAGACTGGATAATTTCATTCATTACCTTGAACAAGCAGCTTTATTCATACTGCTTGATGGCAATACCGGGGCGGGGATACTGCAATGAATCTGGGGAATCTTTCTTTGTCTATGCCAACAAAATTGCCTCCTAATTCATTGTTATAATTGTGCTACACGCTTGACTCTTCTATTTCTAAGTTCTTTTTTTTTCTTCAGGTCCTTACTTAGGCACTTCATCAATATTCAAATATAACTCAGAAACCAGGTGTTGCGAAAAATATGTCCCGAATTGTTTGCTGTTTCAAGTGTTTGGGAAGGATTCACCCCTGAATACATTCAGAGGCATCTTATGTTGGTCTTATTTCTCCGGTGTCACAAGAAATAAGTCCCCCCGTAAAATAAGTCCTGGTCACCGTAATATGCGTGTGCGCCGCAACCATAACTTCTTATTTTTTTAAATAGAGAGATTTAAGTGTTTAATCTACACGGGAAAAAAAACCACGAGAAATTTGAGTGGGATGGTTTTACTCTACATCTTTGCCGAGAAATCGATGTACAGACCCATGACACTGCTTTTGCATTTTTCCAAAATGGTGGACAATCTAAACAAACACCCACGCAGACAAAAATAATTAATAATAAATTACAGAAAAATATCGCTGACCTCTCGATATTTAGTAAAGAATCCTCTGCCCTTCCTGCATGCCACCAGATGTCTCTGACTGTATTCAGGGGCGAATCCTTCTCAAACAGCAAACAATTTCAATGAGGAAAAGGGCATCATTTCAAGTGGGACATAATTTTTCCCAATGCCGGAACATACTAAACTTGACATTCAGAAACACATGGACCAGTTGGTGATTTCATCATGACATTCAAATTTAATGCTAAAAGTAAAAAATGATGTTTGTTTTCAATTTGGTACTTTTTGAGGGAAGGGGACAAGATGTGTGCCTGACCAGGGGCAGAATCAAGGGATTATTTAGATCTACCATATTTAGCTAACTGCTTGCCCACCCCCATTAGGGCCGGACCTAAGTTTTTAAGGGGTGGGGGCTAATTCATCGAAGGTGCGAAGCACCAAGACCCCTAGGGGGGTCTGGGTGCATGCTTCCCCGGAAATGTTTTAAATCCGAGAAGCAAAATAGTGCAATATGGGCATGAAATAAAGGACTAATGACATTACTGTTCATACCCCTATTGAAACATGTCTTGTTGAACCATTAAGCTGCTTCCACACTGTCCTACAAAAGGGAACGACCATTAATACTCGTGGCAATGTCATCATATATTATATTTCTCCTCAACTGACAAATCAAATCAAATCAAATATGTTGGAACAAATAGGTTTTTGAGAAAAAAGGGTGAGGGCTGCAATAACAGTCAATTCCCTGTATAAGGGGAGGAACATATACACACAGAAGTTCCTGCGGAAACCCATACACAATCTGCCCAAAAAATCTGGAAGTATTATGCAAGAGTGTGTACACTACATGCAGAAACTTGTGCGCAATCCCGTCCACTTATTTCTAAGTGTATGGGGTTTCTATACGGAACTTGTGGATTGCGGACGTAATGTATACAAGCCCTTGGAGTGGAGAAGGTAATCTGAAGCCTTCTACTAGTTCTAGTTATATCCATAAAAAATCTTTTTCATATTTGGATTAATGTGGATACTAGGATAGTGCCTATTATTGTACTGATTATCATTTATATGTATCACAGATTCTGACCTTGGTAGTGGTGGTAGGTTGGATCGTAGGGGAAAAGAAAACAAAGTTTGTTTTGACAAAGAGCTAAGCTCGAAAGCTTAACTGTCTTCTTCTCCCCTATGATCCAACCTACCACCACTACCAAGGTCAGTTTTCTTACTTGGATCAGCAGTCAACAATTTTTTTATAATTATCATAGATTCAGCTGAAGGAAGGGCAGCCTTTGAGAAAAGAGAGAAACGAAGAGTCATCCGTCGACTGCAGGAAGCCATTGATGCCAAGGACGTGAGCACGGTGACAGAAATACTGCAGAGAGACAGAGAGTTTGACGTCGACTTTCGTTACCGCGGCCAGACCGCTCTGCAGCTGTCGGTACGACTCGGTGTCCCAGACATATGCAGACTTTTACTAGACCGTGGTGCTAGCGTAGACGAAGCTGACGGAGAACTGAACTCTCTCCTCAACGTGGCTTGCTGGAACGGATACTGCAACATAGCCAAGCTTCTGATTGATCATTCAGCTAACCTGGATTTTGAGAACGAGGCGGGCTGCACACCCTTGCATGCCTGTGCCAAGAAAGGCCATGTGAACATTGTCAGGCTGCTCGTGGATGCTAAATGTAGCCTGAATGCCGTGGACAGACTGGGCCGCACTGCGATGATGCTGGCTGCTAGGTCGGGGCATGGGGAGGTGGTGCAGGAGCTGGCATGCAGCGGTGCTGATGTCAACTGGATCGACCAGCAGCACAAGTCTCCTCTTCTGGCCGCCGCAGAACTGGGCCACCTGGACATTGTGCACACTTTGATTCATGCAGGTACTGACATTTACACATACTATGTATTTAAGAACATGATTTACATGGATGCTCCTTCTTGCAGGATGTCCTGTATTGCAGGATATTTAAATTGCCTAGAGCCAGCGTCACCGGATTATGAGAATTTGAGAAGCAACGATTTTCTTGCACATACACACACGCTTGTACAATTAAAAGGGCCTATATAAGCATTTGCTATATTCAAAGGAATGTAGCACTTGTACTAGTTTAGAGGGGTGAAAAAAGAGCAGTAAATGTGTGTGTGTGTGTGTGTGTGCCGCCTGCCCCTGCACTCTGCCGGGGCCGCCCCCTTGCAGGATTTTTGAAATTTCCCAGGAGCACCCATGGATTTATAATTATTGTTGAGATGGATCTAGAACTGCAATTGTTTATGTTGCTGTCGCATAACAGTTATCTAGACCAAGGTTTTTGGGGAGGGAATTCTTTTTATGTTAGTTTATATAACAGTTCAAACAGAACATCAGAATTGGCAGCAAGTCTTTTATATATATATATATATTTTTATACCTAAATTACTTTATAACATAAAGTGGATAAACACAGAAGTGCATAGCAAGTTGTGCACTTTGTCTTAAATATTTTATTTGCATATTAAACGTAAAGGTTATAATGTTTTAGTGGTATACATTTTATTATTCCATTCCACCACCATTCATTGCAGTTGTAATTTTGAGTGTGTGTGTGTGTATGTGTGTGTGTCATAATATATTAAATTCCACCACCATTCATTGCAGTTATAATTTTGAGGTGTGTTGTGTGTGTGTGTGTGTGTGTGTGTGTCATAATATATTAAATTATTCGTAACATATTCAATTGGTGGGTGTATTTTTCTTCCTTTTAAATTAATACCTTTTTGTGTACATGTGCATTTCCCTTGAAATAATAATGTAACGTGTAAATATGAGTAAGTGCAGAGTGCACTTCTTTTAGTGATGTTCTTTTTGTGCTGTTATTACTTGTCATAAACTTTGATGATTTGTTTTCATTTCAATACCTTACAATTTACATCATCTTCCTATCTTGTCATTGTAAAGCGCATAGAGCATTTTCAATAGATTATTGCGCTATATAGATAAAATTATTACTATTGATATTAATATTATTATTATGAGAACGGGTTCCAATGGTTAAGTGTTGATCCTAATGCTAGATGCAAGTGTGGATATGAAAGATTGTGGAGACGAAACAAAGCCTCCTTCTTCGCAGTACGTGGCCACAATCAACACACTGATTATTATGCCACGGAACCAGGGAGGTTCATCCACATATGCCGGAAGAAAGGGCCAGGAGGCCAAAGATTAAAGAAAGAGAAGAGACGACAAATAAAAGGAAAATGCCTAACTTGATGGGAATCTGCAGGAGAGGGGGGAAGGGAGGTGGGGCTTTTGCTTGGTTGTTAGACTGATGACCCCTGAGTGGGGCCACCAGCCGCTGCAGGTGCAGTAGGCGGGTGTCCTTTGAGGAACTTCCTTCATGGTGGCATGTACATCAATTATCATGCTGCTATTGTTCAAGCACATATTGTTCAATATTATGTTGTGTGCATTGTATCATTAGATTTAGATTTTTCACTGTTGTTTCTAGGTGCCAGTGTCCAGGATCACAGAGGCCACACAGCACTGATGATGGCCTGTATGAAGAATCATGTCCATGTGGTGCAAGTTGTATAAGGCATTATGCAATAATTCTGTAAATTGTATATTTGTGGGAGGGTTCTGTGCTAGTGTGGATATCCAGGGTCGCGGAGGCCACACAATGCTGATGATGGCCTGATGGCTGTTTTGCAAGTTGTAGGATAGTATGTCATTGCTGTGAGTCTACCATATTTTTCGGACTATAAGGCACCCCCCAATTTTTTATTTTTTTTTTAACACATTTCAGATTGTGTTACTGTAATTTTCTGACTATAAGGCGCACCCCCCAAATTTTACCCAAATTTCAGATTTTGTTACTATATATTTTCTTACTATTTCATCAGTCACATTATAAGGCGCAGGGGTCTGAGTCTTGGAGAAAAAAAAGTATTGCCTTATAGTCCTAAAAATATGGTATTCTATTTTCTTACTATTTTATTTTGTCACATTATAAGGCGCAGGGGTCTGAGTCTGGTCCTAAAAATATGGTATTCTAAAAAAGTATCGCCTTATAGTCCGAAAAATACGGTAATCATTTGTTGTTGTTGTGAACTCTAGGTGCCAGTGTGGATATCCAGGATCGCGGAGGCCACACAGCGCTGATGATGGCCTGTATGAACGATCATGTCCAAGTGGTGCAGGCCTTGCTGGATAGCAGGGCCAGTTCTGACCTGTGCACCACCAAAGGGACCACTCCTTTGTTAGGTAAATGTCTGTATATCTGTCAGTTTTAATTACATAAATTCAGATTCTTGCATGGGGATACCAGGGATATTTGTCTTTTGTACAAATAGTTCCCCCACCATTTCTTGAAGTTCTGTGCTTGTAACTTCCTCTACTCTGTCACTCAGTCATTCAGTACCTACTAGGATGATCAGTAGGTATTTGGTATTTTGTATATATTCTAGTCACAGAAACTTATCTCTGTGAAATTCAGCACCTATCTTCTTTTTTTTTTTTTAGGGGGGGGGGGGGGGGGGGGGGGGGGGGGGGGGGGGGGGGGGGGGGGGGGGGGGGGGGGGGGGGGGGGGGGGGACAGGGTGAGGAGGGGGGCACACTTGGATAACCTAGCTATCAATTTGGCCAAACCAGGCAGCGGGATTTCTCCCTGTTCTTACCGACTTTCACGTAAAGCGCGCGGGTCAGACTAGCTTTAAGTCCCCATCCGAAGGACTCGACGTTCAGTTCAATTTTCCTGTCAAACTAGAAAAAAAGGGCAAGGCCGGGATTCAAACCCGGGTCACTCACGCTGCAGTCACGCATTACATTTGGCAGGTGAACTTCTTAACCACTCTGCCACCTTATAGGAGGTATATTTGTGGAAATGACTTGCAAGAGTAAAGCTTCTTTTAGTTTTAAGTTGCAATTTTGCTGTTGAAAACACATATTGTTCCTGGTATCTGTATCAAATCAATACCTCTGTGTGTGTGTGTGTGCGTGCGTGTGTGTGTGTGTGTGTGTGTGTGTGTGTGTGAATGCATGTTTGTATGCTGTCTACAGAGGCTGTGAGTCACCAGTACATGGAGTCGGCCAAGTTGTTACTGGCGGCAGGCTGTGATGTTAACAAAGCAGATCGCATGCACCAGGCCCCTCTGCATGAAGCCATCAGACAGGGTCAGTTATTACCACTTTGAAAAAATATTTTAACAAATTTGCTGGGAAAAGCAGACAAAGAAAACAATGTCAATTTTTTCTTCTTCCCCTCCCCCCCAATTTCATATGAAAATGATGAAAAATTGGAGATAAAATATGTAAAATGTATTTGATATATGTGTGATTTTCTTAAAGAGACGCAATTTTTTTGTTTTAGTTTTGAGTAAATTTTTTATAAGTATTTCATAAATTAGTGAGTCAGTTTTCACTTTTGGTAACTGAGGATTTCGCTTTTTCAAGTCTTATTGTCAGTAGTTGAAATGTTTTTTGTTGTTAAAATATTTAAATAGCCTACTATGTGTGCTCCATTTTATAATTACAGTGGAACCTCCTTTTTAAGACCTTGAAAAATCATCCAAAATAAGGTTTTAAGTGGGAGGGAGTTGTATAAGGGAGGTAATTTTAATACTTACAGAGAAGGGCAGTGTCTCAGAGAAGTAGGTCTTAAGTGGGAGGGAGTCTTATAATGGGGGGTCCTTTAAGGGAGGTTCCACTGTGTATAGTAAATCTTGTTACATTTTAGGGAAGGTTAGTAGTTTGGAGTACTTAATGTTGTAGTAAGTAAATCTGCTACTGTTATGTATGTGAAATCTTATCTTAAAAAAAGGAAGAAAACACTCGGGCGCTTTCACCTTTGTGGCTTTAATTTGGGGGGGAAAGTATGGATAGTACTGTGAACCTCCCTTATAAGACCTCCCATTATAAGACTCCCTCCCACATAATACCTACTTCTCTGAGACATTGCCCTTCTTTGTAAGTATTAAAATTACCTCCCTTATAAGACCCCATTTTGCTAATTTTTGAAGGTCTTATAAGGGAGGTTCCACTGTAACAAAGAACAGTTTCAAAGAACAGTAACTCTAAAGTATCTCCAGGCGAACGCAAAGAACACTAACTCTGGACATCGAGATAGATCTAATAACGCAGCGTGAACTTGGTTGTAATTTGTGTTGATACCTGTGTGTTGGACAATACTCTTTCCATGCAGAGTTTCCTGACTCAGACCTGTCAGTCCTGCTACTATCAAATTCGTTTCATTGGCTATATTCGTAAATATCTCTCAGATGAAGCCACAGCAAAGCTTGTTACTTCCCTCATCCTATCTCGTCTTGACTACTGTAATGCTCTCCTTTCTGGCCTATCAGTCACCCCCCCCCCCCCCCCCCCCCCCCGCCCCGCCCCCCCCCCCCCCCACCACCAAAAAAAAAAAAGAAAAAACCCCCCCCCCCCCCCCCCCCCCCCCCCCCCCCCCCCCAACAAAAAAAAAGAAAAACACTCTTCTCTATCTTGTCTCCAGCGTATTCAAAACACAGCTGCTCATCTTGTCCTCAGGAACAAAAAGTTTGATCATGTTAGCCCTCTTCTCCGTTCTATGCACTGGCTTCCTGTCGCAGATAGAATTGAGTATAAATTAAACACCCTTTGCTATAAAGCTGCTCCATCTTACCTCTGCGACAACATTTCCATCTATATGCCAGCTTGCACTTTACATTCAGTTTCTGACCCCCTTTCTCTCCAGATCCGTTGCGACAACATTTCCATCTATACGCCAGCTTGCACTTTACATTCAGTTTCTGACCCCCATTCTCTCCAGATCCGTAGGTATAAGCTTTTAACTGTTGTCAGCGCTCTTTTGCTGTCTCAGGACCGACCTCCTGGAACAAACTTCCTCTTTCCCTCCGTCAGCGACCGACCCTCTCTGTTTTCAAAGCTAACCTCAAAAGCCACCTGTTCCCCCGTCATTAAAGCTCCGCTCTCTTTCTCTTCCCTCTCTTGCCTTTAGGTCTGTTTCTGCTGTATTCCATTTATGTTATACGTGTGTGTTCGCTTTGTATTGCGTTTTTGATTGAATGCGTTATGAATGCTAATGTGTGTGTGCGCTTTGATTTGATTTGTATCAAGATTCAGCGCCTTATAAATGCTGTATGTTGTTGTTGTGTTGCAGTTTCTCAGTATTTCGACCCTGCAGAGAGTGAAGAAGCGGTGGGTCTGGTCAAACGTCTGGTGAAGAGTGGAGCCAACCTGAATTTGGGAGACAACCAGGGCTGGACCCCGCTCTACCAAACAGCTTACGGCAGACACCTAGGTATAATGGAGAGAAAAAAAAGCTGGCAAAGTGTTGTGAAGCGTTCTGCAGACACAGCCCTTCAGTTCTAAGCAATTCACTGACTCAAGTGAAAAGTCAGGGGAAAAAAAGAAGAAAATAAAATTATATTAAAATAAAGATTTTAGAGGGGTGCATGGAAGGTAGGAAATGAGCCTTGATTTGATTTGAGTGGATGGAACAAAGATCAGAAACCTTTTTTTTCTTCTGACCTGTAGAGCAAAGATCTTGCAAATGCTGTTATGTTTAACTCATTCCGGACGAATTAAGAGTATACTTGGAACATCGATTTTTTTGTCTAAAACCTGTCTAAATCCATGTTTTTTTCAATCCAAACCACGTTTTTTGAGTTACATCTCTTCATCACTGTTCCAGCTTTCGTTTTACTTATGTTTGGTACTTCTATCTTAATTTTTAATGTTAAAAATGTCAAAAAAATCGGCCCTAGACAAGCCTCAGAAAAAAATCCAATACTTTTTCTTTAACAGTGATAGTAATAAAGAGACTAATGATTCTGATTTTAATGCAAGTAACCACGATCTCAAAGCGAAAAATAAACTCGGATCAACCAGTAATGTTGTCAAAACTGAATCATTGACAGTGTGAGTGTTGTTGCGCTTCTTATTTGTTATAACATTTTTTCAAGGCAGCCCCAGGCCAGTAAGGCAGTGAAGTCCTGAAGGGGTTAAGAAAGTACTGTCTTGTTATGTCTATCATCGGCTAGACAAAGCAAAGGTTCAAGAAGATTAACACAGAATCCCAGACTTCTTTGTAGACTTTAAGGATTTTTTGTTTCTCAGTGTTGCCACTGGTTGAACTGTCTTAGCTGAATTGCTGAAATTTGCTTCTCATTTTTCTCAAAATGAATACACTGCACTTCAACAATTGCATAGCTGATACACTTTGGAACATCATGCAATAGCACTTTTGGTGTGTTTTGAATACCTCAGCTATTTGTGAGAGAGAGTTTCAATTTATGTATTAATTAAGCTTAGCTAGTATCAGACTAAGCTGTATTTAGATGTTATAATCGCTATGGACTGCACATTTGCTACTCTACTAATGTGAAGCCAAATCACTGTTGCTTGTATGCGTATTGCTCTTCTCCCTTTTCTCTTCGTTTTTTTTTCTTTATAATTTTCTTCTTCTAATTTTTATACAATTAAATGTTGGTGCGTTTTCAGAACTGACCAAGCTTTTGGTGGAGAGGGGGGCTGACCTGTCCAAACTGACCTTCAGTGGTGAGAGCGTCATGCACGCCGCAGTGCACGGCAACAGTCTGGACATTGTGCAGTTCCTCATTGACGCTGGTCAGTTGCATGATTTTTGTGTAAATCGAGAGGTGCCAACAAGAACAGCCTTTCTGCCTTGTTCATTCCTTTTGTGATAGGCACTATTTCAAGCACCCCTCGGGATACTGAGTATTACAATAATAATAATAATGGGGAAAATGTATATAGCGCCCATCCTACTAAGTAGGCTACAGGGCGCTTTACACATAACAAAATAGAATAACAACATGAAACAGATATCAGTAACATGATCAGCAAGTGCAGATAGTAATCAATAACAAAAAGCAACTACTACTAGTACTACTACAGTGGAACCTCCCTTATAAGACCTTCAAAAAACATCCAAAATGAGGTCTTATAAGGGAGGTAATTTTAATACTTGCAAAGAAGGGCAATGTCTCAGAGAAGTAGGTCTTATGTGGGAGGGAGTCTTATAATGGGAGGTCTTATAAGGGAGGCTCCACTGTACTTACAAAAGGCCTAAAACAAGTTTGAAATGACACAAAAATGCAAACATAAAAGAAATGATATGAACACACATTACACATGAACCCTTTGATATACACGCACATGTCACAAAGATACACACATACACACACATACACACACACGTATACATAAACATATTGCACATACACGCACACACACACACAGACACACACACACAGAGGCCCGCACGCGTACACACACCTTGCACACACACACAGAACACGCACAGAGGCCCGCACGCGTACACACACCTTGCACACACACACAGAACACGCACAGACAATGTGGCTGCCTTCCACTTCTATGTCGGTTTCTCTCACACTTTCTTTCTCAACATGAGCAAAGATTCTGTATTTGATGATAGATCTAATAATCTGTGTGTGTGTGTGTGAACAGGGTGTTCAGTGAATGTGGCCAGTAAGGATGGCCAGACTCCTTTGATGGTGGGCGTCATCAGCAAATCAGACATCCAGGTCAGTTGGCCAGTGGAGGCCTCTCCTCACCTCCCCCCACCCCACCCTCCTCTAATCCCATCTCTGTTTCCTCTGTGGAGGTCAAGTAGTGTTTTCATTTGATATAGGAAAAAGGTTACTTTTATTTTTTTTACTTCCAGTTTAACCCTTTCACTGCCAATGTCGCATGTATGCACCACAATGGTTTAACACCCATGTCACTAAAAGGCATCAAATCAGGGCCTGTTATCCGAATACCATATTTTCTTAATTTTGGGAGGTAAGGGTAGGCCTAATGTTATACTTGTCACAGAGGAATTCCCAATATTGCAGGTTTTTTTTTTACTACCCAGTTAAAATTAATGGTATTTTTTGGCTGTAAAATGATTGGCGGCAAAAGGGTTAATAAGAAGTAGAATACATTGAAAATGGGAACGAGGGGTGTGCAGTTCCCTTTCCCTCTCTCTGAGTGTGATTGTGTGTGTGTGTGTGTAAGCAATTCTATGGTCCACATCACAGAACCTAGACCATTGAACCAGTATTAACGATCTAAACAAAATGTAGTAGAATGGTTTCTTAGGTCCTCTGGCTGCTTCCCTTGTCAAATTCGCCCAAAATAGCAAGCCATATTATTATTAATATAAGTGAATCTTTATCCCTTTCGCTGCCAGACATTTTTCAGCCAAGAAATACTCTTAAATGGGTAGAGATTTTTATTTTTTTTTCAATATTGGGAATTCCTCTGTGACATGTATAACATTAGACCTATCCTTACCTCCCAAAATTAAAAAAAAATAGGGTCTTCGGCTCACAGGCCCTGATTTGATGCCTTTTAGTGGCATGGGTGTTAAACCATTGTGGTGCATAAATGCGACATTGGCGGTGAAAGGGTTACAAAATAGCACAAGTAGTTTAATCTAAGGCGCGCAGACCCATGTTTCAGGTGTTATCAGCGGTTGTGAAAGCAGGGGGAGACATCAACTATGCTGAGTACAGTGCACTGCACACGCCCCTGCACGAGGCCATCCACCAGCACTACAACAAGGCAGCCTGTCTCCTGATTGATGCAGGTACACTTTATTTTTGACACAAGTCCATACTGTCATTATTCTCTTGTGTTTTTCTTTTCTGTGTGTCAAGTTTGAATTTTACAAGACTAAACAAAAACCACAAACGCCCATCATATATATCATTTTTGGCAAATTTTCAAGTGAATTGCTCGAGAGAGAGAGAGAAATTCCCACCGACTGCTAAGCCATCCTGCGCCACATAAATTTCATTCAATGTTCAATTTAAATTGTGAATTTTTTTTAAATTCAAGATTGATTTTTGTGATTACCCACATAATTTTCAATGTTCGATTTAAATTGTGATTTTTTAATTATTATTGAAGTTTGATTTTTGTGATTACCCACATAATTTTCATTTGTAATGAATTGCAGCTTCCCATTGTTTGATTGGATGTGGATACACATTTGACCTGGATCAACATTTATGTCTAAAGTAGAGTTAACGAAAGGTATAAAAGAGTTAGCAACCCCATGGATGCATCTGCATGTTTTCAGATCTTTATCATTCAATGAACATTACTTTGTAGCTAAATCTCTGCCTGGAAGTTTATGACATTGGAGTCAATAGTTTCTAGTAATCAAATTTTGGGTACCATATTTTACGATACTTTTTTTTCCCTAGACTGAGACCCCTGCGCCTTATAATGTGACTGATAATATAGTAAGAAAATAGAGTAGCAAAATCTGAATTTAGTGTTAAATTTGGGGGGTGCGTTTTATAATCAGGTGCGCCTTATAGTCCATAAAATACGGTATATGTGCTTTGGGCTCTTTAACATACCAGTAATCAAATTTATGTGTGTTGTCACATGTGGATTAACTCTTCTAGCGCCATGTATTTTAAAAAACTTTTGTTCCCTTGCAGGGCTCCTAGTCGTCCCGCAAAACAAGGGGTCCCAGGGACTCCTTCACTTACAGTATAGAGGGTCCTAGAGGCGGGATAGAGGGTCCCAGTGGCATTGCGAATGCTAAAAAGAATTTTTCTAGTGCATCCCTGGGACCCCCTGCACATACTTTTAGAGTGTCCTTTAGAATTTTAGTACTTCATAGACCCCCAAATCCAGGGGGGTCCCTGGGAGCCCTGCCTTGCATACCAAGTATTTTTTCCAGGGTGGAGTAGCCATTTTTTAAAAAGTGCACATGCTTCACTTTAACAGACAAACCAGTGACATAAGATCTAAAAACACACAGGCACGTGGCAGGGTGCTTAGCTGCAATGTGCAACCTCCTTTGGTGGAGTGTAGAGTAACATCATCGGCCAATGTATTTGCACCGTGATATCGTGGTGGTGTGTGGTGTGGTTATGCTTGCAGGCTGCGACCTGCTGGCCCAGAACAAGGAGCGACAGAGTGCGCTGTGCATGGCCAGCCAGAAGGGCAACGAGGCGATCGTCACCCACCTGCTGCACGCCCTGCCACGCCCCCTGGTGTTCACCACCCTCTCCGCCATCCCCGCGCACGCCGCTGCCAAGGAGGGGCACGCCCATGTTCTGCAGCTGCTGGCTGAGGGGGGGTGTAACATCAACCAGGTAGGTGACGCTTGCCTTAGTAAATTGGATAGATGAAGGGTTCAGTGCAGTGCAGATCTTTTACGTACAGCCGTACATTCCGATTTCGGAGGAGCTCAAAGAGAGAAAAATTATTTGGAAGATTTTTTTTGAAAAAAAGGCAGGAGAATGGGCCAATAAGTCAGAAAGATAGTAGATGATAGAAAGCAAAGGGAAAAGGCAGAGTCAAAGAGAGTGGCAGATTAGAGGAAGTTACAAGCACAGAACTTCCAGAAGGTGGGGGAACTATTTGAACGAAAGACCCCCTGGTATCCCCACGGGGGACAGATGTTTATCCAATCCAATCCAATCACTTTACTCACTTCGAAACAGAAAAATCCCTCCAAGGGGATACCCGGGGTCTTTCGTACAAATAGTTCCCTCCACCTTCTGGAAGTTATGTGCTTGTAACTTCCTCTAGTCTGTCACTCTCTTTGACTCTGCCTTTTCCCTTTGCTTACTGTCATCTAACTATCTTTCTGCCTTACCGGTCCATTCTCCTGCCTTTTTTAAGAAACACTTTCAAAAAGATTTCCTCCAGCCAAAGTCCGACTTGCTGGGCCTATTTCTTAGTTAGGCGCATAACGGCAGCATGATGCATCTGCGCTCATAATTGACAGGAAACTGTCTGAGCGACCGAAGAAGAAGAAGAAGTCTCAAACTAAGTTCTTAGTGTTTTCAATCTTCATCGTTCAACAGAATGCTTTGCCCAGGTAAAGCCCAAATCACTGCTGTCTGTAGATGCTGATCATACATTTTCCCAGTGTTATTTATGTTTTCACCTGCACACATATCACATTATCTCATAATCGGGTTCTTATTTGACTGTTTTCATCATCAGTTTTGAATCATCATTCTCTAGCATACTGGTGATGTGATATTGCACAGAGAAATGTTTACCATTGACAAAACAGTTGTTGTCGTGGGTTCTTTTCTGTGCGCAAAATGAGTCCAGCACAAAAGAAACTTGTTTTTTCCTCTCTTCCAAACAACTACTTGCTCATGCCACCTGGTCTAATGGAAGGCAAAAAGAGTTTTTAAAGAAAAATATTGATCAGATTGAACACATAATTATTGTGTGCGTGCACGCTCATGAATGTGTCTGTCTGTTCAGATAAACCTGGATGGGCTGACCCCGCTCCAAGTGGCAGTCAGCGAAGACAACTTCTCGGCAGCGCGGCGTCTGCTTCAACTAGGCTGCGATCCCGACGCCCATGCCAAGGTAACCCGCCTGCAGAAATGCTGCATCACCAACCAGGACCCCCACCCCCACCTAGCCCTGGAACCCCTCTTCTTCGCCCTCACCCACCGCAACATGGACCTCCTGCGCCTGCTCTTCCAGTGCTACATCCACGTCCCCTTCCGCGTCGCACGCACGCTGAGAGCCATCCTGAAAACGTCACGGGAACTCGCCGCGCATTTCGACGCCGCCATGAAGAGGGAGCTGGCTGGGATTTTTCATTCCTACACGGGGGAGCCCCGGAAGCTGCAGGATGTCTGTCGGAGCGTGATCCGAGCCAGTGTGGGCGTGCCTGTGATGGTGAAGGTGAGGAGTCTGCCGCTGGCTTCCAAGCTTCAGGATTACATAGCCATGAAGGAGGTGTTTGAGGGGTTTGACGACCAGGACCGAGAGCAGGAGGAGCTGAAGGGAAGGAACGGCGTGTTTGGATGGAGTTGACCGATGGGTGTAAAAGAGGGGAAATGTTGCATGATGTTTGTGTAGTCGGTGTAGAATGTCCCGCCTGCAACGGCGTGTGCACTTCTGAGTTTGACCTCCCAAGCCACGTGCGTGTCCACAGATAAAGGCACAGCGAGTTCTAGTCATGCTTGGATCTGAGGGACGGCCAAGGTTACTTCAATCGTCATGAATATTGGTTTCCAGAGTACAGTCAGAGAGAGGCAACATCCGTATTATTTTCCGGAGAGAAATATTGCTGGCTGAAAAAGCAATCGAGTTATTTTTTCGTCGGTGGATTATCTCTGTTTTACTGGAGTAAATATGGATGCAGTTGTGAAAGGGCAATAAAAAGTTATGTATTTATATTGTGGTTGTCTATCATAGTGATATATATTGGGATACTTCCATTGTAGAAAATGCTTCACAATTTTTTTTATCTACTTTTCTTTTTTGTTGTTTTGCTTTTTTGTCATATATGATAATTGATTGATTTGAATAGGGTACCCCATGTTTTCACTCAGCATATAAGAAAATACCAGAATTGTCTGTAACTTAGTTTGGATTAAAAAAAAAGGAAATTACTACATTCATGTTAAAGATTGTCTTCATTGACCCACAGACATTACAATTTTATCTCTCCTAAATTGTCAAGATAATGCAAACCTATTGTGAAAAGAGTGCACAACACCATTGTTTGTATTGTGTCATGATTGTTAATGCAATAATCGTACCCCATGCCATCCTTCAGGCAGTTCAGGTGCCATTGAACAGTTGTCATCTGCTCTTGGGGGAAGAAAATATAAAAGCATATTGATGCCTTGATGTGATGCATAATAGATTAACGTGCAAAATATCTTTAAATACTTCCATCAGTTCCATGCTTTATATGATTATTTTGTCATCAAACGCATGTTCTAAAACTCATTACCAATAGCATTCTTTCCCCAAATGGCAGTGTTAGTCGAGAACTCTGCCTATGCTTACAAATGTTGACTACGTTGGTGCCAGGACTTTTGTTTTACTGTTTTTACGTCCCATCATACTCAATTTCGCAGTGTTGTGTTATTTTGCATGTGTTGCCCATTGAATGGACTTAATGTTTTTTGTTGCATGCTACCCATCAATGTTGTCCCCTACTCCCCTTTCTGCAGCCGTTGTCCCAGTACATCCAGTGTGTTCTGTTGTGTACAGCATTTACAATAATTATAGCTCTCAGCATTTTGCAAGTGTTATGCCAAAGAATTGTACCAGCATTGTCTCAGATTACTATTGTTACTCCTGTTAAAACGCTATTCTTAAGAGTATGGTACTGTCTGCTTCTTAAAACATTCTGTAAAATGTCCCCCCAAATCACACTTAGACTTTGATAGCTTTCAAATGTTACAAGTCATGTTACAGCAAGTGTTCAAGTTTTAATTTACAGGTTTTTCATAACATGCTTATGTTTTGTTTCCTTGATTGTTTTGGCTCGTTTCCTTTTTTTTTCTTAAAAAAAAAAGAAAGTTGTTTCAGTGATCTGGTTGCAATTTTTGAGATTGGCTAAACAAATTGAGAAAGAGGAGAAAGCATCTCCTTGTTCATCAACTGTGTTGACATCTATAACAAAGTTGCGCGAGATAAGTATAAAAGACAGATAAAAGTTCACAATAAATGCCTATGGACCTGATTTCAGGATCTTGGATCTGATTGAAAAGTCTTACAGGTCACCCAACAATAGGTATCTGATTCATTTTTAGTAAAGGCTAAGGCAACATCGGTGTTGACACAATGTGATTTCTGCCCAGTGCTCTGAATGTCAAAGTGAAGAAATTCAAGGATTTGGTTGTGCTCCAGTTTCCAATGGTCCCACAGAATGCTGATTAGGGATGTTGCTATGAGTGGGAAATTTAAAGGTCTGTAAAAAAAATACTAGTCCACTGGTATTTTTTAGAACTAAAAAAATAGTTCCAGTATTACATTTTTGATTTTGTGTTGTTAATTTTGTGTGTGTGTGTGTGTGTGTGTGTGTGTGTGTGTTCTATTATTAGTCTGTATTAAATGCATTTTCTAGTCATAAGCCTTTTTAACCTCTTCACTGCCCCGTCACGGATATTTCCGTCAACTTCCGGTAACCTATAAACTGCCCCGTCACGGAAATATCCATCAGGGTTATTCTAAGAGTTTCCTTTTTTCTATCCATATGCTTTTCGCAGTATGTTCGAATGCATGTGAGTGTTCTCAAAGGATAGTATATTCAATTCCTGTTCAGAAAAGTATAGGGTATATGCACTTTTATTCAGAAATTGTTGCGATAGACTTAACCTAAAACGGCTTGGCAAATAGTTGCGCCGGAACCAGAAATGGGCTCGGCAGTGAAGGGGTTAAAGTGTGTGTGTGTTTTGCATGCATGTGTGTGTGTGTGTGTGTGCATAACAAAGTGTTGTGTTTTGCATGCTGTGTGTGCGTGCATAAATAACCAAGTGTTCATTGTTGCTTAAAGTTAAATCAACAAATGCTCAGGGGCATTTTTGTATTCAGTCGTTGTACTTGAATATTTTGTAATCTGTGTGTGCAAGTTCTCATTCAGGATGAACGTTGTCTTTTGCAAGATAGAGCTTTTTCTGTATTCAAGACATGCATTGGTTGTTTCTGACAATAAGTATGCTCTGCTAATTTCAGTACTTTGGCTCAAAAGCAGACCTGCTTACTCTACTCTTTTCGAGTAGTATTCTACTCAATTTGGATCTCTACTACTCTTCAAAATTAAAAATAATGCTAGATTCTACTCATTTTCAGTGAACATTGTTTGATGGTTTAATGAATACAACTACACATTTTGCACCAAAACTACCCATTTCAGCTATCCAGACTACTCAAGACTTGTGTAGGGGTAAACAGGTCTGCAAAAGGCATTACAAATAATCTGTGTGCAAGTATATATATTCAGTTTGTGGTGAAAGAAAACTGCCATTAAATTATTTGTTAAATGTTTGTGTGTGCCTTACATGACATACTTAAGCAGTGTGTACTTTTCCAAAGTAAATAAAGCTTTCTAATTTTTGCTGTGAACAGACTTTATTTTCATTTTTGCGAATTAAAGAACAAATCTTCGCTGTCTTTCATTTTATACTCTTTAGTCTCAATTTCTGTTTTGCTGGCACCTATCTTTAATAATAATACACTTTAAGAAGGAAAAAAGTAATGTTTATTTTATTCTAACGGATACCTTTTTAATGCTAGTGCCATCTACTTGCATAAAATTGCAAACATCAAAACTGAATTGAAATTCTGAGGTGTTTGACATTTTGGACAGGCAATCCTTAAAGGGGACATAAAGTCCAAATGGAAGTTAATCTCTATTGCAAGATTATAACTAAATAGGCTTGTATCTGTAAATAAAAATTCCATTTTAGAAGCGTAAAAACACCATTGAAAAGTGCCAGATTGAAGGTTTAAGGATGCCACCATTTTATGCCATGTTGTGATGTCACAGATTCAGTTTCCCTTAGATTTCTCATGTAGGGCTAAGTCTATTAGAGAAAAATCATGAACACGGGCTCACTTTATTCAACAGCAACACACTAGGAAGAGAAGGAAGAGTGAAAAGCTCTAAATTAATTGTACTTGACGATGCCAGTCTGGTGTTGATCTGTCAACAAACACTCTGATCTCTCTCTCTCTCTGTGCCTCATCTGAGTCTCTCTCTCTCTCCTTCCCTCCCTCTCCCTCTCTGAAATGACACACACACACACACACAATACCTTTAGGCTTACTGCCCAAGCATGTATGCGACGTCGTATACATGGGGCATACAGTGGCAACATGGCGACGCCTAACATTCTGCACTTTAAAGTTGATTTATTTCTATTCGAAAGACTTTTGTACAGAAAGAAATGCGCAGTGAATGTTTATTACACATAAACATTTATTTAAGGCAGACTCGTCTTTTGACTTAGTGTTCCCTTTAAAACTGAAATTTGAACTCCAGTAATTTATTCCCTCCCTTATTTTTTATTATCATTTTTCACACCATTCTTTCTCAAAATACTTTCACTCACAAAAGAATGATAAAATATTGACACATTTTATTTACAATAATCCAATCGTTTCTGTTGACTAATAAATCTAAAGTTTGAACACAAACTAAAGGGACTTACAGCTAAAAATATGTTCTTTATACAAATCAAAATGACAGACCAGTTAAATCTAACAGGAGCATTGAAAACAATATCCAGAGAATTTTCACCCAGAGATGTATGACTAGAAAGGCCATAAAATTTAATTTGTTATCAAACTCTACCCTTATGGGGGATCAAGAAGATTGCAGAATACACTTTTATTCAAAATATTAAGAACAATCTTTAAAATTTTAAATCCTTTGTGTCATTACCATCAAGACATCAATTTTAACTCTTAATGCGCTCTCCTATTCCGTTGTGTATAGCCTTCATAGGTTCCTATAACGTACATGATCCAGATATGTTTAAAAACGGTATATTTGTGGGGAAAAAATGATGGGCAAAAGACCTGACTAATGTAAAAATGTCGTACATACAGATGAACACGTTCATCTTAACTTTCTTGGTCACTTTCAACACTGTAGACAAACCTGCCACAAGACCATAGTAGAACACTATAATACAAAGCCGTAGACATACAGACGGGAGTAATGTTGTATTATGAATACATGTATATGTATGTAGACTAAGGTATTTGTGTAAAAAAAAGAAAAAGTATTTGTATTGTATATTTGTGAATTCAAGTTGTATATTTGTATGTGTAAACATGTGTGTATGTAGGTATAAGTTAGATGGATGGATAGTTGGTTGTATGCGTGTGCATGATGTGTGTATGCATGTGTGTGGTGTATGTGTGCGTGTGTGTATGGATGTGGGTGTGGGTGACCGAGGATTGTAGGTGCGCGCAATGTTTAAAATAGTCGCATATTTTATCTTTTGGCTTTTCTACATACCATGTCTCTGTTTCTATTGTGTCGTTTTGTTGATTTGTTTTATCGCTGCAAAAAGAATTTCCTGTAAAATGGACAATACAAATAATGAAATATTGATTGATTGAGTACAGACAACCACACACAATTCATTCATGTTCGTTTTGACATACACAACTTTCACACACCAGATTATTGTGTACTGGTGTCTACTTCCCTTCCATTGTTCCCTAGATAATCTGTAAAGTGATACAACCTGGAGATAGTAATATGAAAGATTCTCATTTTACAGAGGCATCCATCCTTAATACAGGAAACTGACCTTGATGGAGGAGGGTAGAGGATCCTTAGAGGAGACTAAGGCTCAGTGACATTTGAGCTTAGCTCTTCATCGGACCAAACACACAGTAGACATTGCAGTATGATGACAGTCTGTTTTCATTGATAACTGTTCGAAAGGGGGAGGAGTGAACACATATCACAGGATACCGGACTTAATACAGGACTTTAAATTTTTGTTTTTATAGAACTTCTCCAAATAAGCAAGTCATATGCTTGCATCTCAAATTGAACTGATCCTAATTCCCCACTTTTTTATTTTTTAAATGGATTCCTTTCACCTTGTAAATTTCTTTGATTAGCCTAGTGTCACATGATACATTTCACGCTAAGTGTACCTATTTAAGCATAGTATAACAAGATTAATATGAAAAGTATTCAGCGTCCAATGCCTGAAATTAAACATCCCTTAAAAAGGACCTTATTCAATATTTTCTTCAGAAACAATGATGTATCCTCTTTCTTCCTTGCAGCACAGTTTCGTGCAAACACACATCAAAGCAGAAAACATGCACACGGACAAACAAAATATCAGTAAATTTTGTTTAAATACTTGAAAAAATACTCAGATCACAATATAACGAAACATATTTGTTACACATTTACTGAAATACACAGGGAATGTTTCTGGCTTCATTAAGTAACATAAACAAACCTGCCAGGAAAAGTTGTCATCGTAAGAACTAAACAAGGTAATGGCCACAGAAGGTCATGAACGTATATAGAACATCACTACACACATAAAAGTTCACGAGTATCGACGCAGCATTACTACAAATAGAATAATAAACATAATACATATTAAAACAGGGATGTTCTCACCAGAGAATTTTCACTAAGAAATTTATATGACTAGACTGGCCATAAAATATAAATTGTTACCCAACAAAATTGTTCATTATGCTATGAAAAAGATCATTTTTAATTAATAAAACAAAAGTCATGCACAATTTTCTGAGAATAAAACAACTCTCTCCACAAACTGTTCTCAAATAAGACCACATGGTTGGTAAACAATGTTCACATCAACTGCACTTTCCATTACAAATATAAGGTTTTACAGCTTTTAACCCCTTCCCTGCCTGCCAGGAGATAGTCTCTAGTGTATGATGTCATTGATGATGTCATCACTTTTGATGTCATAGTCCTGGGATGATGGTTTTTGGTTTAGATAAGCCAGGAAAGATATATCTCTAGACCATTTTCTCAGATTGAGTCTAACAGATTTGTTTTAAACTTTATAATAAGAAAATTGATAATTTCTCAGTTTTCCTGTGGAAGTGAAGGGGTTAAGGATTAAACATGAAACCTAAATAAACTTTTGTCAAAGTAAGAAACACAAAATTATACAGTAACATTAATATCAACAAAGAGATTCCAATCGTAAGTTTAAACATAAGTTCAACAAAATTCCATGTTAATCTCAGCAGCACACTGAAGGCAAGGCACAGACAGAAACAAAAGCACAATCACAAAAAAACCCAGGTGAGAGAGTGAGGAGCTTCAGAACAAAGAAGGGGGTCTGTAAGCATGCAGTGGGTGCAGCATGACCAGGGAAATAATGACTGCAGAATGAGGTCCACAGAACAAACAGGTGAGAGAGTGAGGAGCTTCAGAACAAAGAAGGGGATCTGTAAGCATGCAGTGGGTGCAGCATGACCAGGGAAATAATGACTGCAGAATGAAGTCCACAGAACTAACAGGTGAGAGAGTGAGGAGCTTCAGAACAAAGAAGGGGGTCTGTAAGCATGCAGTGGGTGCAGCATGACCAGGGAAATAATGACTGCAGAATGAGGTCCACAGAACAAACAGGTGAGAGAGTGAGGAGCTTCAGAACATGTCTGTAAGCATGCAGTGGGTGCAGCATGACCAGGGAAATAATGACTGCAGAATGAAGTCCACAGAACAAACAGGTGAGAGAGTGGGGAGCTTCAGAACAAAGAAGGGGGTCTGTAAGCATGCAGTGGGTGCAGCATGACCAGGGAAATAATGACTGCAGAATGAAGTCCACAGAACAAACAGCTGCTGCTGTGGGATGCAATCACACATGCGAACATGCATACACACGCACATACTTTTATCCTGCACTCCCAGCGGAAAAGTTTCTCTCTCCTGCAAATATGTGTAGAGTGGCACAGTGGTATTGCGTTCGCTTCGTGTCAAGTAAACCCGAGTTCGAACCTGGGTACAGGGGATTTTTTCCTCTCATTCTGCACTAGGTCTTAACGGTCTTTCGGATGAGACGATAAACCGAGGTCCTGTGTGCCCATGCACTTAGCATACGTTAAAGCCAGTGGCAACGAAAAAGTTGTCATTTGGTCAAAATTCACCCCCCCCATCCCTCATCAGTGACAAAAATCGCATGCCAAAAAAAATTGGGTGGCGCGCCTCTGGCTGCGACGCGCTCTCCAGGTGGGAGCAACCCGACTTTCACAGAGCCTCTGTGACTATAAAGTACCTAATATAAAGCGACGCAGAATCAAACCCAACCAGTATGAAGGCTTCCAGTCCACAAACATCCTCGAAAAACAGGTCATAAACCACTCGCATGGATTTCGTGTCCAAGAATATCGAACAGAGCAATATCGTAGCTTTCTTCGAGCGGACTGGAACAAGTTGAGCGAGGCCACCGTCAACGCAGGATCTATCAGCGCATTTACATCAGTGCTGATCAGATCTCCATCTGAGCCTGCCCCAACTGACCACTAAAATTAGATCCCCCCGCTTGTTGGAAATGGGGCCTGTTCCTTCCCGGCTGAACTGGGGGTATTAATGGTCTTAACCCAGTGCAAGCTTTAGGTCTAACTCTTTCCTTTCTATGCGCCCTTAGTTCCTGCTACAGTATTGGCACCTGCAACGTACTGATCCTGATCCTTGACTGCAGATGGCATGATGAATGACCATTACCCATGCTGGTTATACACAAGTCCAATTTTCCCCAGGTAATGCCCACACAGGCACTTTTTTTTAATTTTCTTCTTCTGATCATGCCACACACTGTTTCTGCAACAAACTTATATTCCAGCATTTATGCTTTGTGCCTTGTTGTTGGAAATGGGGCCTGTTCCTTCCCGGCTGAACTGGGGGTATTAATGGGGAGGGGGGGATCTAATGTTAGTGGTCAGTTGGGGCAGGCTCAGATGGAGATCTGATCAGCGCTGATGTAAATGCGCTGATAGAGCCTGCGTTGACGGTGGCCTCGCTCAACTTACAGGTCTGCGAAATATGCTGCAAATCCCTTGTAATCTTTTTCCTCTACAGAAAATTGTTATTCGCTGCTAAAATGCTTAATCGATAACTTTGCCAGCAAATCTGATAAATCTAAAGGCAGTGTTGTGGTGTTTTTGAATGGCAGTGTAATGATTTTTTTCTTCTTGTACAGTTACAGGCTTCATCGAAGAGCTTGACATCCTCATTTTGACTTGAGTGTAAAAGCTTGCTAAAATGCGCAAGAAATGACCTTCACAAGTCTGGTCAAGAGATTGTAATGTATTCAGACAGGTTTTTGATAAATAACGTAAATAATATAGCAAGTCCCTAATTTTAACCCTTCCACCGCCAATGTCGCATTTATGCACCACAATGGTTTAACACCCATATCACTAAAAGGCATCAAATCAGGAGCTGTTATCTGAAGACCTTGTTTTATTAATTTTGGGAGGTAAGGATAGGCCTAATGTTAAGCGTTTCACAGAGGAATTCCTAATACAGTCGATCCCCTCTTTTAAGACCTTCAAAAAATCTTGAAAAATCGGTCGTAAAAGAGGGGGGTCTTAAATCAGGGGTGACCAAAACAATGCACTCACTACACCGTATATGACGCACAGCACAAGCATATGTCTCTTCGCTACTTTCACCCTTTGCTCAAGAGTGAGCGTCACACGTTTCCTTTTTTTACCCACATCGCTACACTGTGCTTTCTCCACCATTCTTGAATGAAACATCCGGAGTAGCGCGGCTTGAATTAGCGCAGAGAAATCTCGCGAGATCGGACCCTCGCGAGATCGGACCCTCGCAAGATTGACATTGGCTAACAACAGTGGTACCCCAGCTGTGTGTCGGCTCGAACTGAGGCCGAGAAGGGTAGATATCATACGTTTTTGCGACTGATAATTGTCAGAATGTGTTGCATCGGTTGTAAAATCAACAAGATTTACGGTCGTAAAACGCGTTAGAGGGGGAGTCGTAAATGAGGAGGCAAGTTTTGAAGAAAAACGATCCGTCATTCATATTGCGGTCTTAAAAGAGGGGAGGTCGTAAATCAGAGGGCCGTTCGTGAGGGGGTCGACTGTACTGCAGATACATCTTTATTTCTACCCTGTTCAATGTAATGGTATTTTTTGGTGCTAAAAATGGCTGGCGGTGAAAGGGTTAACATGAACTGAAATGTGACAGGTGATAATAAAATAATGTTTCTATTACTGGGTACAGCATGATACAGCATGATATATATACAGCACAGTCGGAAAACATCTTCACTCTAAGCATGATATGGTACTTGACTCGTCTCATGTTCTGCTACAAACTAGGGTTGTCCAACCTTTGCAATAAATGCATAAAAGAATGGGAAAAAAATGATGTGAAATTGAAAGAGGCTCATATTCATGGCAGCCAAAACAATTATAAAAGCTAAGCAAATCAAAATATCTGAGATTGCACTACATGAAAAAAAAGTAAGAGCTACATAAGATAATCTAAATTTTAATAAACATCAACTAAAAATATAAAAAAAATAAAAATAGGAGCTACATAAGAATCTAAATTTGGTAAAGGTCAAGATGTGCCACCACCCCCTCCCCCCCCTACATTTCTCGGTTAATTGTATTTTTCCGTTTTTGCCTTTCTTACCATACATAAACTGATAAAGCTGTATTTTAGGAACATTTTTAGCTAATAACGTTTTTGGAATACTAACCCTATCCCTAACCCTAACCCTACCCCCCTACCCTATAAGACGGAAAAACGCAACGAACCACAACTGTGACAAATCGCGGTGTACTGCAGTGGGGGGTAGGGTTAGGGTTAGGGTTAGTATTCCAAAAAGAGAATTAGCTGAAAATGTTCCTGAAATACAGCTTTATGTATGGTAAGAAAGGCAAAAACGAGAAATGCAGGGGGGGGGGGGGGGGGGGGGGGGCACATCTTTACCTTTACCCTAAATTTTAACAAACCGACTAAAAAAAATAAGAACAAAAAAATAGGAGCTAAATAAGATAATCTAAATTTTAACAAATATAAAGCAAAAAAACTAAGAATGAGAGAACATGGCACCTTGTAAAATCAAAGATTAAGTTACAGTGCACAAGTAAAGAAAAGTGAAGGCAAATTGGATGGAAGTTCAGTTTAACGTCGCGTATCGGCTTTCGCCATGTACGACGGGCTGAACAAACCAACCAGGATATAAACAAAAATTTATGTTCCTGAATCACTGTCTTAGCCAAAAGGCCGAGAAGCGATCAGAATTTGAACATTGTTCATTAGGCAAATTGTCAATGCAGACTAGAATAGTAAACAACCCCCCCCCTAAAACATTGAAATAATGCAAACCTTCACTTAGACTTTCAACAACAAAATGCTCCTCAATGACAATTCAAAATTGGAAGGAAAACTCTTTAGGTAATACAGTCATCATCCATAAAATGTGATGAATCAGAATCAATGTTTATTGCCCTTTAAAAACAATACAAGGTTTTATATGGCACTAATAAATATTATGACAATAACGGTAATAATAACAGTATAAAGTTTTAATTTACTTCTTTTTTTCTTTCTTTGTACTGGTTGCGCTACTGGCAATTGAGGCGATTGATTGAGACAACTGTGTATATATTTTGCAAGCTCACTTATAAGGGCGTCATTTGCAATTAATTTGCTAGGTGTAACATTATATATGTTGTATTTTTCTACAACGAGTTTCATGAATTGTATTCTTATTTCCACATGTGATGTAAACGCTTTCAATGATTTTCTTAGATAATCATGTTAACAGACAGAGATAGTCCAAGGCAAAAGCATAACCTATTTAGCAGAGCTTACAAAAAACCCACATCAAAGCAATGCTATTTTCAATGAATAAAAAAAGAAGAAGAAGAAAAAGACCATTCCATATTTTTGTTAAATTTATAGTTTAGCTGTAGAAAGCAAGCCACCCTGAAACAAACCAAAGTCACAAACGAGAAAGGGCGTAAATGGGCCTCGAGGCCCACTTCTATCCCTAATTACTACTACTACTATTTATGAGACATAAAGGGAGCAAATACCACTGACATCTTGTCTTCCAGTATGTAATTAATAAGCATACCGACCAAGCAACAATCCATACTGATAATGATGAGTAAAACAAAGACATGAGCACCTCTTCTTTGACAAGCCACTAAACAAAAGACGGCAACAACAAAGGAGTTTTCTGCCTTCATTTGTACATGATTATGTCTTACAGCTATGTACACAGTCGTCCACAAGGAAACATCCTTGTAGAAACGATAAGGCGAAAGACCACCACGAAAATGCAACTTTTTAACAAACATATCCTTTAATTTAATTTATTTTTTTCCTTAACCTTACTTCTTTCACATTTTCATGATTGTATAAATAAATATTTACTAGCTTTCATAATTCTTTTTTTTAATTAGAATTTTTACTTTTTTTTCATATAGAGATTCATCATTAACAGCAAATTACTATGGGGACTCGATTGCACAAAATGGTCATGGTATTCTGGGCATACTATACCTTGTGTGCCATTATTTTTGAAAACACATTGTGATAAAAAAAATACGTAAGAAAAAAACCCCAATGACAAATAATCATAATCACTGCCCAAGAGTGAACTGAATACAACTTTCCACAGCAGAGGTACAAGAGAAATCCGCTTCAACCATTCCACACAGGTTTTAAGTGTGATACATTGTGTTTCATGCAGACATTAGTCCACGCGGAATCCCATCTCTCAGCTCTCTACAGCATATGCCAGCAGAGCTATGGACGACATAAGGCCACATGCGGTTCAATAGATTAACAAATCATTGACACACATGCCACAATAAAGTTCCATGTGTATGCTCTCTCTCTCTGTTGTTGTTTTTTTATATAAAGAAAATTGATACCGATCTACAGCTTTCAATGCTAAGCGTAATACAAGCGCTAATGCAGCAGTCCAATTTGATTGGTAAATGCAGGGTCATGTCTTTTTCCAAAATTAGGAAAGCACAGGTTGAAAGTATCATTTGATTTTGACATTCCTATTGCATTCGGTTTCATATTCAGTTGAAAATCGTTTTTGTCACACATCAATTTATTTTCTTTATTTACCATAAACAGAAAAAAAGTGATGGTAGTTGATGAATCAAATGAGATTGGTAGGTAAATGGAGACGGTGCTAACAGCACATTGCCTGCATGTTTTCATTTGGTGGTGGCAGTTGTTTCAAGAAAGAGAGAGGGGGAAAGGTGAGCAAATTCAAAGCCAGCTCATATAGGAATCTAAAGCAAAAAGTTGTTACGATGGAGGTGTGTGTGTCATTGTGACTGGTACGATTTTTTAACAGCATGGCCACATATCTCTCTCATAAAGTGATTCTTGTTTCCAAAAAGCCTGTGACCATCAAAGGAGCAGTGCGGTCACAGCACGGCATGCCTGGACACAGCAGTCACTTTCCAGGGGCCGTAGAGAAGGCGTGGCTTCACACCAGCCCTGCGTTCTTGGCCATGTCATAGAATATGGAGTCGGGGTTCTGCAGCAGGGCCTGCGGCTCGTCATACTCCGCTATCCGCCCCGCATCCAGCACCAGGATTCTAGGAAACACAACAGGTCCAAAAATATTAGTCATTTTCTTCTTCTAAATCAGGCATCAGAACAGTCTGAAGTCCAATCCTCTGAAAACCGCAGTAAAAGGGACATCAAGGCCCCAGACAGACTGAAGAGGGACAACACTGAAATCAGATCCCAACACCACCAAAAAGGAGAAATCACTTTTAAATGCCATTTAACAGAAACAGGCATCAGAATACTCCAGAGTCCAATCCGCGGACGAACAACACTCGCCATGACTCGGAGTCCACATCGAGTCGGACCCCACAAAACTCTAGTCCATAGTCGGCATCATTGCGATCATTCGCTACCCGATTTCTCGCGGAAAAGTTCAAAGTTCTCACATCATCGTAGTCTCCCGCGATCATATCCTCTAAATCGACTCATTTAAAACCCAAATCACAATCACTGTCATCAAAACAAACTCTGAAACAGTGAAAGTAAGTCTAGAGAGCTCTAAACTCGGAGAAAAACCCCAAATATGGCCGCGATTTTCCGTTTCCGAAGGCGCAGTATGAAAACCGTTTAAGAATACCATTTGAGAATAAGATTGCGCTGCCTCATGAAGCACAAACCGCGGCCGGCAGTGCCAAAACCACGGCCAGTGGCTACCAAACCCGCGGATCCGCGGGCTGTTCTGATGCCTGAGAAAAGATGACACTGAATCAAAAGCCAAAACCTCTGACAAGAGAAGCCAATCCTCTTGTCAGAAATTCTTAATCCTCTGAAATCCTCTGACAATTCTGATGCCTGTTTTGTGTTCCCAGCCCATAAGGCCATAATGGGTAAGGTACGTATGTGTTCAGTTTTTACTGGTCTCCTCGCTGCATACAGCTGACACATTCCGATTTGGGAGGAGCTTAGTCATCTCAATATCACATTAATAATCAAACATCTATTCTTGAGAAAAAAGGTGAATACCCCTCCCCCCAAAAAAATTCTCCAAGTCTGCTGCTCCTAATTGCCAAACTATAGTATCTGACTAGCACCCAGCACCATGATTCCAGGAAACTAACCAGTATGAAAGTCTGTGTTACCAGTTATCCCCAAAATGAAAACTACAACATTAACACCAACCAAAGTTACACTAAAAATATCAACTTTCAATACTGAACATCTATTATAACAACACTAAAATGTGTTTAAATATCATCTACCGTATTGACGCACCTGATTATAAGGTGCACCCCCCAAATTTGACTCAAAATTCAGATTTTGTTACTCTATTTCCTTACTATATTATCAGTCACATTATAAGGCGCAGGGATCTCAGTCTGGGAAAAAAGCATCGCCTTATAGTCTGCAAAAATACGGTATCTATGACCTGTGAATGTTAAGAATATGAGTTAGCACACTTTTGTTTTTCTTTCTTCAAAGCCGGAGAGTGCCACAATTATGCTTCCTTCATTCGGAAACTCATTTTTGGGAATCTTGTTTTATTTCTTACTTCCTTTATCCTTTATACTCCACACACGAGTTAGCAGACTTACATTCCACCACAAATCAAAAGTATGCTTGCATGCTATGCTAATTACTAATCATCTACCTACCTACCTAACAAAAAAAACACACACACCGCTTAATTACATTTAGCATTGTAGCAACATCTCAAAACTTTTTATCTGACCTGGTGTAGTCTATGATGGTGTTAAGGCGGTGATCTATGGTAAGCATGATGACAACACAATACAATACACTGATGTAGTCCATGATGGTGTTAAGGAGGTGAGCGATGGTGAGCATGATGACACTACTATACAACACACTGACCTGGTGTAGTCCATGATGGTGTTAAGGAGGTGAGCGATGGTGAGCATGATGACACTACTAAGCAACACACTGACCTGGTGTAGTCCATGATGGTGTTAAGGAGGTGAGCGATGGTGAGCACGATGACAACTAGCAACACACTGACCTGGTGTAGTCCATGATGGTGTTAAGGAGGTGAGCGATGGTGAGCATAATGACACTACTATACAACACACTGACCTGGTGTAGTCCATGATGGTGTTAAGGCGGTGAGTGATGGTGAGCACGGTGACAATAGACTGACCTGGTGTAGTCCATGATGGTGTTAAGGCGGTGAGCTATGGTGAGCACGGTGACAACACAACACACTGACCTGGTGTAGTCCATGATGGTGTTAAGGCGGTGAGCTATGGTGAGCATGGTGACAACACAACACACTACTATAGAACACAATACTGACCTGGTGTAGTCCATGATGGTGTTAAGGCGGTGAGCTATGGTGAGCACGGTGACAACACAATACACTACTATAGAACACAATAGACTGACCTGGTGTAGTCCATGATGGTGTTAAGGCGGTGAGCTATGGTGAGCACAGTGACAACACAATACACTACTATAGAACACAATAGACTGACCTGGTGTAGTCCATGATGGTGTTAAGGCGGTGAGCTATGGTGAGCACGGTGACAACACAATACACTACTATAGAACACAATAGACTGACCTGGTGTAGTCCATGATGGTGTTAAGGCGGTGGGCGATGGTGAGCACGGTGACAACACAATACACTACTATAGAACACAATAGACTGACCTGGTGTAGTCCATGATGGTGTTAAGGCGGTGAGCTATGGTGAGCACGGTGACAACACAATACACTACTATAGAACACAATAGACTGACCTGGTGTAGTCCATGATGGTGTTAAGGCGGTGAGCTATGGTGAGCACGGTGACAACACAATACACTACTATAGAACACAATAGACTGACCTGGTGTAGTCCATGATGGTGTTAAGGCGGTGAGCTATGGTGAGCACGGTGACAACACAATACACTACTATAGAACACAATAGACTGACCTGGTGTAGTCCATGATGGTGTTAAGGCGGTGAGCTATGGTGAGCACGGTGACAACACAATACACTACTATAGAACACAATAGACTGACCTGGTGTAGTCCATGATGGTGTTAAGGCGGTGGGCGATGGTGAGCACGGTGACAACACAATACACTACTATAGAACACAATAGACTGACCTGGTGTAGTCCATGATGGTGTTAAGGCGGTGAGCGATGGTGAGCACGGTGACAACACAATACACTACTATAGAACACAATAGACTGACCTGGTGTAGTCCATGATGGTGTTAAGGCGGTGGGCGATGGTGAGCACGGTGACAACACAATACACTACTATAGAACACAATAGACTGACCTGGTGTAGTCCATGATGGTGTTAAGGCGGTGGGCGATGGTGAGCACGGTGACAACACAATACACTACTATAGAACACAATAGACTGACCTGGTGTAGTCCATGATGGTGTTAAGGCGGTGAGCTATGGTGAGCACAGTGACAACACAATACACTACTATAGAACACAATAGACTGACCTGGTGTAGTCCATGATGGTGTTAAGGCGGTGGGCGATGGTGAGCACGGTGACAACACAATACACTACTATAGAACACAATAGACTGACCTGGTGTAGTCCATGATGGTGTTAAGGCGGTGAGCTATGGTGAGCACGGTGACAACACAATACACTACTATAGAACACAATAGACTGACCTGGTGTAGTCCATGATGGTGTTAAGGCGGTGGGCGATGGTGAGCACGGTGACAACACAATACACTACTATAGAACACAATAGACTGACCTGGTGTAGTCCATGATGGTGTTAAGGCAGTGAGCTATGGTGACAACACAACACACTGACCTGGTGTAGTCCATGATGGTGTTAAGGCGGTGGGCGATGGTGAGCATGGTGACAACACAATACAACACACTGACCTGGTGTAGTCCATGATGGTGTTAAGGCAGTGAGCTATGGTGACAACACAACACACTGACCTGGTGTAGTCCATGATGGTGTTAAGGCGGTGAGCTATGGTGAGCATGGTGACAACACAACACACTGACCTGGTGTAGTCCATGATGGTGTTAAGGCGGTGAGCTATGGTGAGCATGGTGACAACACAACACACTGACCTGGTGTAGTCCATGATGGTGTTAAGGCGGTGAGCAATGGTGAGCACGGTGCAGTCCTCAAACTCTGTGCGGATGGTGGCCTGGATCAGGTCGTCTGTCTCCAGGTCCACGGCAGCCGTCGCCTCATCCAGGATCAGCACCTTGGTTTTACGCAGCAGGGCTCTCGCCAGACACAGCAACTGACGCTGACCAACACTGGAAAAAACAGCGAGGAAAAACATAGCAAAAATACACACAAGCTTGTCAACTATTCATTTTTCCAAGAGGAAGACATATTTAAAGTGGAAAGTTTTTATCCTGTTTGTTGTGCTTTTAGCCTGAATGTTTTAAAAATACACATTATGCTTTTTAAAAAAAAGAGAAAACTGGATCAGCACCTTGGTTTTACGCGGCAGAGCTCTTGCCAAACACAGCATCTGCCGCTGACCAACACTGTGAAAACCCCCCAATAGAACTAGACCTGATAACCTACTGGATAAAATGCTGCCTTACAAGCATTTGGCTCACCTGAGATTTTCTCCTCCTTCAGAACACCCATGCTGCAACCCTGCACTTAGTCCGTGCTCCAGTGCCTGCTATAAGTTCCCAATGCTATAATGCACACATCAAACTAATTTAGAATCATTAGAAAAGCCTACCTGAGATTCTCTCCTCCTTCAGAACACTCATGCTGCAACTCTGCACTTAGTCCCTGGATGAAGGTTTTGAGGTGAGCGTGTTGCCATAAGTTCCCAATGCTACAATAATCACATCAAACTAACATGGGTTGCTCCTGGGAAATTTCAAAAATCCTGCAAGGCAAGGGTCCAGGGGCCACCCAGGCCCCGACGGAGTGCATGGACAGCGCCCCTCCTGGGGGTTCCGGGGAGGGCATTGCCCCCTGGAAGCTGAAGGGAAACAACAGTTTCTAATGTAACTGACAGGCTCTCGTTGCACTTTCACTTCTGGTTAATACTATCCCGACACTCCTCCTCCCCTGTAACGCATAGCAGCGCCCAACGATTATTCCCTGCCGACGACGTATTTTGGTACTTTTCTGATTTTTTTTACGATAGCTAAACAAACACAAACAATAAAGTGTTTGGTATCAAAAGAAAGAGTAAACATGGAACGAATCGGTTATTGTAAAATTTATTCGATATCTGCTAACGTGTAGGTATGGCGTTCTCTTAAAGTAACAAAGGTTACGGAGTAAAAAAAAACTTGTTTGCATTCTATTCTGTTCAACACAACACCAAAATAGGGGTAAAACGGGGACACAAAGCTTCATTCTTACCTTCAAATCATCCAGGAATTATTATATAATCCATATACAAGAGAACACGACCACACGACACGACACAAAGAGGTGCAGGTACAGATTCATCTTCAGAATCACTGCTTTGCAGTACATCATCGAACAAAAATCTGTTATCTTCTTCCTCATGAGTTTTCACTTCTCTGTCACTATCTTCATCACCCGACCCACTTTGCAAAATTATTTCAAGCACCTCTTTGGCGGAGAAATGCGACCCACGCTTGTGGTTAGCAGACATTTTTTCGCCGGTGAAATTCCTGACTGCTTAGTCGGAAAAACCTGATAACGGGTTCAGCATTCCAATCTCACATTCTTGCACGTGCACACGTTAGAGGCATCCAAACTAGCAACGATAACCTTGCTAAGATATCCATAGAACGTATAAGCTAGAGAATTTTTCAAAGTTCATGCAGCCAGTGACTGCTGCACCGTCTCCCGGTTCAGTCTCTGCAGCAGCAGTAGGGTGCTGCACCGTCTCCCGGTTCAGATCCTGCAGCAGCCATACGTGACCAACCCGTTGCGAAAAGGTTAAACTTCATGACCTCTATAACCAGCAAAATGCATCTTCTCAAATAATCATAATCCGGCAACACCAGCTCCAGGCAATAAAAAATCCTGAACTTCAGGACATCCTGGACAAACAAATCCTGAACTTCAGGACATCCTGAAAGCAGGAGCATCTATGAACTAATTTAGAATCATTAGAAAAGCCCACCTGAGATTATCTCCTCCTTCAGAACACTCATGCTGCAGCCCTGCGCTGAGCCCCTGGATGAAGGCTTTGAGGTGAGCGTGCTCCAGTGCCTGCCACAGCTCCTCGTCGCTGTGCTTGTCAAAGGGGTCCAGGTTCATGCGAAGAGTTCCAGAAAACACCACAGGATCCTGCATGCACATCATTATTTTTTGTTAACATAAGCCATAGGTTTTGCTTCACACACACACAATCTAAAACAAAAACATTAAGCTAGCATGCAAATCAACAATGTTTTTGATTAACTAAAGAACTTTTTTTTTTCAAAGTTGTCCTTGTTCACAAGAATTCTATAATTTAGGTTCTTATTTTTTGAATTTTTTTTTCATCATCTCCTTGTGATGTTTTTAACCCTTTCACTGCCAATGTTGCATTTTAGCACCACAATGGTTTAACACCCATGTCACTAAAAGGAATCAAATCAGGGCCTGTTATCAAAAGACCCTATTTTCTGAATTTGGGGAGGTAAGGATAGGCCTAATGTTATATATGTCACAGAGGAATTCGCAATATTGCAGATATTTTATTTTCTCTACCCAGTTAAGTTTAATGGTATTTTTTGGCTGAAAAATGGCTGGCGGCGAAACCACAATATAACGATACAATAAGCATGGAACAAGGCAAACAACATCATATGTGACCTGGGGGATGATGGTTAGTTTGGAGCGCAAGGTCGTTAAACCAAACCACAATATAACGATACAATAAGCATGGAACAAGGCAAACAACATCCTATGTGACCTGGGGGATGATGGTTAGTTTGGAGCGCAAGGTCGTTAAACCAAACCACAATATAACGATAAAATAAGCATGGAACAAGGCAAACAACATCCTATGTGACCTGGGGGATGATGGTTAGTTTGGAGCGCAGGTCGTTAAACCAAACCACAATATAACGATACAATAAGCATGGAACAAGGCAAACAACATCCTATGTGACCTGGGGGATGATGGTTAGTTTGGAGCGCAGGTCGTTAAACCAAACCACAATATAACGATACAATAAGCATGGAACAAGGCAAACAACATCCTATGTGACCTGGGGGATGATGGTTAGTTTGGAGCGCAGGTCGTTAAACCAAACCACAATATAACGATACAATAAGCATGGAACAAGGCAAACAACATCCTATGTGACCTGGGGGATGATGGTTAGTTTGGAGCGCAGGTCGTTAAACCAAACCACAATATAACGATACAATAAGCATGGAACAAGGCAAACAACATCCTATGTGACCTGGGGGATGATGGTTAGTTTGGAGCGCAGGTCGTTAAACCAAACCACAATATAACGATACAATAAGCATGGAACAAGGCAAACAACATCCTATGTGACCTGGGGGATGGTGGTTAGTTTGGAGCGCAGGTCGTTAAACCAAACCACAATATAACGATACAATAAGCATGGAACAAGGCAAACAACATCCTATGTGACCTGGGGGATGGTGGTTAGTTTGGAGCGCAGGTCGTTAAACCAAACCACAATATAACGATACAATAAGCATGGAACAAGGCAAACAACATCCTATGTGACCTGGGGGATGATGGTTAGTTTGGAGCGCAGGTCGTTAAACCAAACCACAATATAACGATACAATAAGCATGGAACAAGGCAAACAACATCCTATGTGACCTGGGGGATGATGGTTAGTTTGGAGCGCAGGTCGTTAAACCAAACCACAATATAACGATACAATAAGCATGGAACAAGGCAAACAACATCCTATGTGACCTGGGGGATGATGGTTAGTTTGGAGCGCAGGTCGTTAAACCAAACCACAATATAACGATACAATAAGCATGGAACAAGGCAAACAACATCCTATGTGACCTGGGGGATGATGGTTAGTTTGGAGCGCAGGTCGTTAAACCAAACCACAATATAACGATACAATAAGCATGGAACAAGGCAAACAACATCCTATGTGACCTGGGGGATGATGGTTAGTTTGGAGCGCAGGTCGTGCAGGCCGATGGTCCCGATGCTAACGCCGTCCACAGTGATCTCCCCTCCTGCTGCCTCAATGATGCGGAACAGGGCCAGGGTGAGGGAGGATTTGCCTGCCCCTGTCCTTCCCACAATGCCGATCTGTGACATATACCACACTGCATGTTGAAGGTTGCAAAAATGGCATATTGTCGGTGACATTCAGAAACCTCTTATCTCAATTTTGGTAGTTTTGAGAAGAAGAAAAAAAAGTTCTAAAAATTAACTACATTTACCACAAGTTATTAACTATGACAAATATGTTGTTCAAGACATTGCGAGTTTAGTCCTGCATTTTGCAATTTTTTTTTAAAAATTAATAATACTTGAAAAGAAAGAAGATACAATGTTTTTGTCCTTAAGTAGATCTGAATTTGGGACTTACAAGTTTTTCTTCAATTTACACAACCTCATTTACCCCAGATAGAAAGTCCTTAGAGATACGAGCTTTTGGTGGAATGTGGCGGGGAAAATTAGAGAGCTGACTATGTATCTAACTCAAACCCCCCAAAAATTGAGATACGAGGTTTCTGAATTTCACAGACGATATCTCAAAGGGAATAAGATCGTAGATACAAGTGAATATACTCAAATGTTGAGTTACGACTTGAAATGAGTGGCGTGAGGGCGATGCCGGTGTATGGTCAAAGATGGAGCGAAGAAAACCCACAAAAGAACCTCACCTTTTCCCCAGCTTTGACGGAGCAGTTGATGCCGTCTAGGACCAGATCCAGGCCCTCCCTGTAGCGCGTCTGATAGTCCTTGAACTGGATCACCCCCTGCTCAGGCCACGAGGAGGGGGGCTTCTTCTCTGGAACCTCCCAGTCCGCCTGGTGAACATGTCAGTACTACAGTGGAACCTCCCTTATAAGACCTTCAAAAATCATCCCAAATGAGGTCTTATAAGGGAGGGGTCTTATAAGAGAGGTAATTTTAATACTTACAAAGAAGGGCAATGTCTCAGAGAAGTAGAACTTATATGGGAGGGAGTCTTATAATGGGAGGTCTTATAAGGGAGGTTACACTGTAATAGTTTATTGATTTGTTAACCTTCACCGGATCCCCTGTTCAACTACACAGTCACGAAAGGGACATGCATTTTAACAGTGTTTATCCCTATTCCAGATGATGCGGGTTCTCCAGTACCCATACTCGTCAAAGAGTCACCATGTGTTTATCCTTATCCAGATGCCGCGGGTGTCCCACTACCCATACTCAATGCACTGCAGTGGCATATTTCTGCTCTTTAAAGTATGGGTTGTAGGATACCCGCGCAATCAGTGACAAGCATGTTCAAATGACGCATTATATTACGTCATTTGTATTTTATGCACATTAATGAAATTTAAGACACATAAAGCCATTAACGTTTTTGATAAACTCATGAAATTTCTTGAACTTTTTTAGATATAACAGTTTTTATGTGTCTCTGGGTACTAGAATACCCAGGAAGCATGGTGAAGGTTAAACAATGATCATTTGGAGAGGAAATATTCTTACAGACTGCAAGGCAATACTTTTTTTATCGCCTGTGCCAAGAACCATGGACATTACCATATTTTGGGGTCAATAAGGCGGGTGATTATAAGGCACACACCCTAAATTTGACACAAAATTCAGATTCTGTTATTAGATTTTCTTACTATTTTAGTAATCATATTATCGGGCGCAGGTTTTCAGTCTGGGGAAAATTGTAGCCTGCTCTTTTCTTTTGGAAAGTAATTTTTGTCCCTTCTGTGCACGTGTGTCTGTGTGCATGCGTTCAGTGTGTGGTTTGTGCAAGTGTGTGTTGTGTGGTGGTGTGGTGTGTGTGTGTGTGCTTGGTTTGTGTGTTTGGTTTGTGTGTTTGGTTTATGCGTATGCGCGTTTGTGTGTGTGTGTGTGGGGGGGAGGGGGGAGTGTAACTGCGATTTTAGCAAAAAATACTACACAGATGTTGATTAAATTTGACAGCGGGGTAGACATCATGAAAAGGAAAACTCCTTTCGATATTCGTGACTGTGCTGATCTTGACCTTGAAGTTTGACCTTGAGAATCGAAATTTCCTTCTTTGGGCTATATATTTCATTTCTGAGCTGTATTTCATTAACCAGAGAACAGAATCGCTTCAGATTGTGTGTGGTGGTGTATCATGCAGGGAGGGTTCTGTAAAAAACAAAACAAACAAAAACTGATCTGACCTTGAAAGTTATTTTTTGTTTTGTTCAAGTACTAACATTCAAATGTTACCAAAATGGCCCAAGGGAAGCAACTCCAGGTATTTGACAAAAAAGCAATCCAGAGTGTTGCCCCTTTGACAAGACAGGGGAAGTTGGAGTACTGTAGGCAAGCCCAGGTGCTTTCGGCAGCAGGTAGCGCTGTATCAGTGCTTTCTAGTTTCCTCTGTGATGGTCCCTTCTGGCGTTCACCAGATGATTATTGTACTCCACGCAGGAGACGACTGACCTCTGTTGGACTCTCGGTGTATTCCTTGACCCGCTCCACTGCCACGATGTTGGTCTCCAGTTCACAGGTCATGCGCACCATCCAGTTCAACGTTTGGGTCACCTGCCACACACACACATCATCCATGATGATGAAAACACACGCATTGTCCATATAAATAACAACTATGTTACCCAAACCAACACACAGCACCAATATAGACAGTTCATATGCATCGGTCATACGATTAAATATATGTCATAAAATTATTATCCTTCTAGTTCTACACAGCAAATGGAGTATCAAAAATACTTAGATTATTCCTGACTATCTTGGGCTCTATCTTTTCCCCATAATATCTCATCAGTTCACTTTCTACCCTATCTTCGCTGAACTTGTTTTCTTTCTTTTTCGTACTACATGTACCCCCTAAAGTGCAGCAGAATCTTCAACGTGATGAAGTTGGCTGCCTAAGGCGAAGAAGAAGAAAAAACCCACATCACCCATAATCATTAGAACATGATTGAACATCCATACTGTTCACTTTTCATTGACATTCAGAGATTACTGTTGTTCATGTCATTTCATTCACATATCAGATACATCCACCCAGCATAAGTGACCACACCTTAGCTTCCAGCTCAGACAAAATCCTAACAAGCTTACCTATATTAAAAGATTTACCAGCAATGGTGAATGACAGTATCATATAATTTAGACAGAGTGCCTCATAGTGCTACTTAAAAGTGTTGGTTTTTTTCTGACAAGAAATGTTCTTTACACAATTGCACTCTGTACTAATGCCATATATGACCCGACACCATGAAAGAGACACTAAGTGTCAAACTGACCATTCTGAGAACTTCAGACAATTCTCTTTCTAATGATACCATTCTTGTATCTTTTTCCGTTCCATAGTTATGAGCATTTAAAGTTAGTAGGGTGAGCATCGGACATTTTGAGAAAAGTCTAAATTCTAGCCTAGCTGAAGAAAATGCATTGACCTACTCGTTTTAAAGCACTTATAAGATCATTTAGAGATCATATTAAAGATCGTCCTTTCTAAATATGAAAGATAAGATGTTAGAGAACACAAATATACCCATATCTCAAAAAATTTACAAAAAATTATATTTTTGACTTTGCAAGCCTGTTGTGAGAAACTAGTCCGGCGACTTAATGTCCATTTCATGGTGCTAGGTCACATGTAATTTCTAAATGTTAGCTTTGACGCACTAATTCGCTGGTTGGGACACTCACATTCATGGCATAAGACACGGACAATCCCACAATTCCAGGGCTCAGATGGTCTCGCCCAATCACAGCAAAGAGACAGGCGAAGAAAATGATACAGTTGCCCACAAACTCCAGACGTATAGCTAGCCACCTGGAAATATTTTTTTTAAATGTGTCAAAGAAAAGACATTGCATGCTAGTCATTCTTTTAAAATGTAAAAAAGGGGCAAATTAAAAAATATATACAATTTGGAACATACTAGTCACTCTTTGAAAGTATCAAAAGAAGCAGATTGAAAATCATATATACCGATCTTCAAGAGACGCAAAGGAGGCTGCCAAGAGTGGGATATAAAATCATAACTTCACATATCATTTGTGCATATTAACCCACACGCTTAGTGTAAATGCACATGAGCAAAAGGTGTAAGAGTACACTGTTGCCAAGAAACCCGACGTCACAGTTATTTATCTTCATATAACATTATTATCATTATCACACATCAAGGTACACTCGCATGTACTATCTGCAGTGTTCAAACCATATTTGCTTTATTTGCATCAAGTGATGGTTAGTAAAGCAAAAAGCCCAAACATAGTCCTAACTCTATCCCTTAACCCGGGAAATGCAAAAGGTTGTTTCTGATGAACATTGTACATTGAAAAAAAAATGTGAAGAGTAAGGCCGGGTTCACATTACGGAAAACCCTAAATACACCCTAAATAAGTGGAAGAAAGAAGGATAAAAGTTTACGCAAATGGGGAAATTCGGACACGTGCGCAAATCTTTTCCCTTCTTTGCTTCACTTATTTATGGATTGCGCACGGGTTTCTGCATGGAATATCCGCTTATGTGTGTACACGGCCTAACTGTAAGTGAAATTGCAAGTGACAAAAATAGCAACTTCCAACCACACACCAGGTAGTGTGACTGCTAATAGACCCTTCTTATCTTATACGCCGACATAGAAAAACGTCATCTTTCTGAAATTACGCAATCACTGAAATTTCGTCATCAATGACATTTCATCAATTGAACATAATGGCTAATAGGTGGTTGTAGTTTGATAAGAACAGTTCATTTTCAGCCCAAGAAACAAGCTGGTATATTATATAATCTGAGAATGTGTGCAATGATATTTTCAAAAACTATGTAGGCCTATCATTCAGGACAACACAATTATTATTGCGAAACATTATGAAAGTTACTTCTTCTTATAAAAGATCACTCCCCTCTTTTGTCTTTGGGATACCGGTGTGTGTGTGTGTGTGTGTGTGTGTGTGTGTGTGTGTGTGTGTGTGTGTGTGTGTGTGTGTGTGTGTGTGTGTGTGTGTGTGTGTGTGTGTGTGTGTGTGTGTGTGTGTCTTTCGCATAAATAGTTCCCCCACCTTCTTGAAGTTCTGTGTTTGTAGCTTCCTCTAATCTGCCACTCTCTTTGACTCTGCCTTTTCCCTTTGCTTTCTATCGTTTACTATCTTTCTGACTTATTGGCCCTTTCTCCTGCCTTAAAAAAAAAAAAATCTTCCAATTAATTTTTCTCCCTCGAGCTCCTCCAAAATTGGAATGTGTCGGTTGTACGCAGCGGAGAGACCAGTGAAAACTGAAAACCGGACACATACGTATCTTACTCATTATGGCCATTTTTATTTTTTTATGGCCTGGGAACACAGAAAAAGAAGAAGTGCCTGACTGCGTCTAAAAATATTTTTTTATATAGTTTTGACAAAGCTTTAAAAAAACACGTTTAGAACAAATGGCTGGTACCCACGTGTCGTCATATCCGGCCACAAGGAGCGCCATATTATGGGAGACCGCCATCTTAGTCCTTACCTTTTTTTGAAAAATGCTAGATCGATGCTGCGTATTTGGCTGTTCCAATTCAAAACTTATCTAAATTGTATTTATAACATCTGGATGTTTTCTTTACACGTTTAAATAACATTTTCACTTTGTTTACACACAAATAAGGACTAAGATGGCGACACTTCCGTTGGAAGGGTCGAGATGCGCACGCAGGTGGGTTGGAGCCATACACACACACACACAAAAATTCTAAACCTGTTTGAAACGATGCTGGGGTAGTAACAGACTTGGTTCTGGTCCACCTTGTCCTCAGACATGCCGATGAACCTCCCTTGCTGGCTGAAGGCACGGATGGTGCTGGCCCCCGTGATGGTCTCCCCAAAGTGGGAGTAGATCGGGGATCGACTGGTCGACTCCAGCCGCTTCAACTGTCGCGAGGTCGCCACATAGAATCTCTGGTTTGAGAAGGAAAATAAGGGAGATGCAGAAATAAAGTCCGCCACATAGAATCTCTGGTTTGAGAAGGAAAACAATAGAGATACACCACATACAATCTCTGGTATTGGCCACAGCAACAACCATGTTTTGCTAGAGTGACTGCCCTTGGTAGAACGCTTGAGTACTGACCAAACAAGGGCATAACTCTCGCCAATAACCCTATTTGAGGCTACTAAATGGCTGCCTTTCGCAAGAGTGAATTCCCTTTTCAGTACTGACCAGCAAGGGATTCACTCTCACTGTCAAGGGTGTTAATAACCCTAGTTGCAGTGGCCAATAAGGAAAAGAATTCCCCCGAAGTCGGAGTGTGGCTACCCACGTGGCGGGGTAATAAAAAACGGGTCACACAACCATCCCTAACTGATGCATTTATACTACAGTGTTCAAGTGATTCGGCTGTTGGGATGATCCCTGGAATCTTTTAGCCAGGCTACGTCAACAACACAAGGCAAAGAATAGAGATCTATACAGAAATAATGGAAAATCATGTGGTAAAAGTTGTGATTAAATCTAGAAAAGTAAACAGTCGGTTGAAAATTAGAAGGCAGTATCATTCATTTGTGGTAGTACCTTCTGGCTTTCACCTGATCAAATATACCCAGTAATGGTAATGTGATGGTAATGGTGTGTGTGCGTGTGCGTGTGCGTGTACACGTGTGTGTGTGTGTGTGCATGCGTGTGTATGTGCATGTACATGCGTGCCTGCGTGTATGTGTATGCCTATTTGCATGTGTGTGAGCGATTATTTGTTTTTGTTGAATTTCTTGCTTTTAATTTTTGTTGTTAAGCGCATAGAGCTTCACATTTGGTGGAGGAGTGCGCTATATAAATGATTCACTATAATTATTATCATTATTATATAAGCTACAATGTAGAATTTCTGAATTTAAAAAAATCACGAACATGTTTGAAATCTATTGTTGGATTTAAAAAGAAAGTGTGTGTGTGTGCATACGTGCATGCACATGTGTGTGTGTGTGTGCTAATGCATGAACACATGGCGCATGCTTGTGTGTATGTGAGCATACAAAGTCATGTACATTGTACCAATATTTGTGTGTGTGGCTGAGAAAGTAGGCTTATTGTGTGTCCGAGTCAATACATGCATGTTCATATGAATGTATGTTTGTGTGCACAATATGTTAGTCATGTTTTATGTTCTTACATCGTAATTTAAAAAATCACAACACAATTCTGTTATATATATAACCAGCATGCGGATTTAAACAAAACAATAGAGAGAAAAAATATCACTTCTTTTGAGCAATTTTCTTCTTGATATTTTCAGAAAACACCATTTGTCTTTTATTTGTTTTATCTACATTCTTTGTACCATATTCATTGGACTGTAAGGTATACTGTATTATACGGTGCACCCCCCAAATTGTACACAAAATTCAGTTTTTTGTTATTACACTTCCTTACTGTTTTGTTCATCATATTAAAAGATGTAAAACTGTTACACCAATTGACATAGGCTAGAACACCAAGGCTACATCAAAATGCTCTACAGTTATGCAGGGATTGTCTTTAGCCATGACAAGCTCCTAGCATAACATCCATCAGTCTCCAAAATCGGAGTGTGGCTGCCCACGTGGCGGGGTAATCAAAAACGGTCGCACACGTAATGCTCTCATCCCTAGCTGGTGCATTTGTACCATAGTGTTCCAAGTGTTTTGGCTGCTGGGATGATCCCTGGAGTCTTTTAGCCATGGTACAACAACAAGGCGCATGGGTCAAGGGCTGGGGGGAAAAAGGTATCGCCTTATAGTCCATACAATACGGTAATTATCATACTTACTATGAAACAGTCCTAAAGGAAACTGAACACAGTTACTCATTACAAAAACTGTATTACAAAATAGGAAGGGGAGGGGGTTGAATGTTTGTAAGATAAATACTGGACTTGAATGCTTATTCCCTTTCAGTGATGAGATCATCAGTGACACTATATTCAAAAAGAATAACGCAGAATAATTTGCTATGTAAGCTTTCGTACCACTCAATTTACTTTTGTAACTTGCTTCAGTACTTTTGATACATCACATTTCTATAGCAGTGATTTGGTTTTAAACAGGTAATCCACAGAGTTGTTGCAAAAAAAACACACACTAAGCTAGCCCACCACCATGTTGCAACACACATCAACCAAATAATATACTGAAGCCGCATGCAAATGCATAAGCCAACCTAAAATACATGGAAGCCATAAGCAAACACCAAAGCAAACACACCCAAGCCAAAAGCAAATACGTAATGTAGTCTGAAGCAAACAGTAGTTACATTGAAACAAATGAACGCATAGTACATCCAACAGTAAACTTCATGAAACCTGCTTGATATTTGAAATGTCTACCGTGCATTTAACTCATGCAAGTTGTTCCGAACATATATGTCTGGAATTAATAGATAACTGTCAATTTGATGTATTTTCTTCAAGGGAAGTAAATATGTGTGCACACAATACCTTGGTCACTTCTAAACTCGTTTCACTCCCTTAGACCACAATCTTGCCTCTAACTTTGCTTTTGTAGTGGTTTGTTGTCGGGTAACCAATCGGTGTAGAGTTTTTTTTATATTATATAAAAACGTCTGATCTACCACTTCCCTATGTAAAACCTGAAGTAAAAACCCGTAATCTTCCTTCATTTCTCCTTTTGTTTATGTACGTTTCGTTTGGCTGGAGTGATTTGTGATTTTTTTTAATAATTCTAAATGGTTGTGATGCGAATGAGTTAAAGGAGCTAAAACTATCAGTAAAGCAAATGTAGTCAACATTGTCTCCCCCTTACTAAACTTCTATGCCTTATAACTTAAAGAAACCTGTCAAAGATGTCGTTAAAATGTTTCACTTCTCAGAAACGTAAGGAACACACCAATGTATCATACTCATCTACATCACAAACAATTCACTTGTACACTAAACATAAAATAATGTTAAGCAAACATGCGAGTAAGATATTGACATAAACTGCAATGACATTTGACATTATTCATCTGTCATAAAATTTGATTACTTATATCGTACTGGGATCCAGAGCCAAGACAATCTTCTTGGATAATGTAATGAGGTTCCCCACGAAATCTTTTTCCCCAAATGAACGTCTTCAACAAAAACGCACACCAAGAGAAAAAAAATTAACAGTAAAATTGCATAATTATTTTGTGCTCCAAGTAATTTTACTAAGCAAATTCAAAGTGAAGGAAGGTACAAGCAAACATTGCCAATGGGGTGACTTGGAGAGGGTGGGGGTTTGGGGTAGGGTGGGGGTGAACAAATGAATGCGATAATAGAAATGGTGGGAAAGAGGGCAGTTCTTAATGTTTTGATAGTCGCTTGAATGAATGAAAAAAAAATGAAGTTCAGTTTCTGGTAATATTAAAAATACTGAAATCAGTGTAAAAATGAAATGAAAGAGTAGCACCCATGCATGAGTAGCACAAAGATCAATTCAACACACACACACACGCACGCACACAGATGTAAGAAGTCACTAGCTGTGTATCAATAATAAAATAACCCAGGTCATTGGTAACTTTAGGTTGCAGCACAGGAAACTTTTTTTCTCTCGATGAGGTTTATCCAACAAGCATACATTTATTCTTAAAAGACAGGTTATCAGGAACAGAGGAAAAAGAGAGGGAAAATATATTGGGAGGGAACAGAGAGGAAAGAAACGAAAAGCCACTGTAATTCAAACAATTCACAAAACAACGCAGGACATTTTTCAAAATCAAATGTCAGAAACGAAAAGCCACAGTAATTCAAACAATTCACAAAACAAGGCAGGACATTTTTCAAAATCAAATGTCAGAATACTTGTTTACACACCAGAGGTTTAATTATCCGATTTATTTAAAACTCCCTTAAATCACGTTCCTTCACGTTCATACAGAGAGTTAGTACGAAAACCTTGTTTCAATTTGGTAATTAATACATTACAGTCAAATGAGAGTAAACAATTTTTTGTCCTGCCACATCAACAAATTTCATATCCCTTCAGTTTTGTTGTTGCGATGATTCTTCAGATAAGTTCATAAAAATATTGTCTTTATGTAGTAACTTTCATACATGGCAGCTTGCTCTCATTCTCTGTCACGATTTTTTGTAGAGCCTTGACTTTTGTCTCGTTGTCTGTCTTTTGTCTTTTCCAGTTCATGAACCCTTGTTGTCTCTGTCAATGTTACCCTCACGACAGTCTGACCGTTGTTACGTCCTCATGGATGTATTTAGTCTTGTTCTTTATTTGATGATGATGGTCCACATTGATGGTTCTCGTCAGTATTCTTCTGATTTACAACAGCATTTGGGAATCAATATAGCAGAAAAAGAAGCGGAAGAAGAAGAAAAAGAAGGAGAAGAAAAAGAAGGAGAAGTTGATGAGGAAGAGAAGGAGGAAGGAGAAAATAAGTGACGAGGAGTAGAAAACCAAAAAGGAAAGCTAGTTAAACTCTTGTCCTCCCTATCCCCAAATCCTGCCCTTTAACCTCTTCCCATCATCTATCATAGTTTTATTTTTGCACAGTGGCACATGTTAAGAGGCATGGCATTCGATCTTCCAATCACTTTTGTTCAAACAACATGGTACTGTTGATTCTCTGGCTATCTTTCCAGTCGCCGCAACATTTGAAGCATGTAATCAGAGTAGCTTTGAGTTTTTACACACACACTGTTGTGAGGTACGGGATCAAACAAGGGCAGCTTACATCCACACAAAATCCATCGCAAACTTGATGATAATACATGGTATATGAGACTGGGCAATGATGAGTATCAGCAGCTTGAAGTTGAAGCATTACTCCTTGAGGAACAGCAACATACCTAGTTCAACATCCATAGGATGAGGCATTTATGTCTGGAGATTCTTCTTCTTTGGTTGATCTGGCAGGACAGTGTCAATGAATAAATGTCACCAATGTTGCTATGCCAAATGGGGGTGGAAAATGTGAATCACTTAAATGAACAGATTCTGGCATTCAATTGCATCAATTGATCACTTTTATTGTTGTTTTTGATCAATGACTACTGTTTTACTATCACCATCACATCATAACACAGAACAACTGACTGATCAATGTTATGAACTGAATTACTAGAATATCTTCATTATCACTGTATCTATGCGAGTGTGTATGTGCACACACTCAAACACCCCCACCCACACCCACACCCTCCGATACGCACACACTCATCCACCTACCCCCTGCTATTGAGCACTTCTTGATAGGCGTGAGAAAAGAGAAAGGGGGGAGAGAGAGAGAGAGAGAGAGAGAGAGAGAGAGAGAGAGAGAGAGAGAGAGAGAGAGAGAGAGAGAGAGAGAGACAGACAGAGAGAGAGAGAGAGAGAGACAGAGAGAGAATGTCAAGCACAATGTATATATTTACTTGCCTGACAAGTTCACATCCAGCTCACCAATAAACCTGTTTAAAGATTCATCATATTCATGCACTGATATTTCTTAATCAAAACAAACTATCTTGGGTTTCCAAATAAAACAAAAATTTCCAACAGTAACCTCAACAATCTCAGTCATTAGGTTGTCTATAGACACAAACCATCACAATTTATAGAAAGATATATAAAGCAAACCTGAAAAACGACAAAACTGATCATTCGCCGTGAATAGTGCTTTGGCAGGCCCCGACTATTCCTCTCCTTCCACCACTTCAGTCTTCCTCAGCCCTAAATCAGATACCAATGTACACCTGGATGGAGAGAGCAAAACAGAGGAATAATGTACCTTTCCGTTGGACAGAACACTGAGCTAAGCTGAGATGCCAAGTACAGGAACCATCAAGGAGAGATGTGTGGCCAGCAGAAACTGTTCTAACGATGCAGCTTTGTGGCACCCACCAAGAGCTGGGGAAAACAACAACAGGAACCATCAAGGAGAGATGTGTGGCCAGCAGAAACTGTTCTAACGATGCAGCTTTGTGGCACCCACCAAGAGCTGGGGAAAACAACAACAGGAACCATCAAGGAGAGATGTGTGGCCAGCAGAAACTGTTCTAACGATGCAGCTTTGTGGCACCCACCAAGAGCTGGGGAAAACAACAACAGGAACCATCAAGGAGAGATGTGTGGCCATCAGAAACTGTTCTAACGATGCAGCTTTGTGGCACCCACCAAGAGCTGGGGAAAACAACAACAGGAACCATCAAGGAGAGATGTGTGGCCAGCAGAGACTGTTCTAACGATGTAACTTTGTGGCACCCACCAAGAGCTAGAGAAAACAACAACAGGAACCGCAGAAACTGTTCTAACGATGTAGCTTTGTGGCACTCACCAAGAGCTAGGGAAAACAACAGGAACCATCAAGGAGAGATGTGTGGCCAGCAGAGACTGTTCTAACGATGTAGCTTTGTGGCACTCACCAAGAGCTAGAAAAAACAACAACAGGAACCATCAAGGAGAGATGTGTGGCTGGCAGAGACTGTTCTAACGATGTAGCTTTGTGGCACTCACCAAGAGCTAGAGAAAACAACAACGCCAGTTTGTGTCAAGAGCAAGAGCATACAAGAAGAAGACTGAGCTGAACAGGGAATCAGACCTACGGTATCTTTGTGATCTTTGGATAATGAACTGGCTGACTTTTCCATTTTGAGGCACCATGATTTTTTAGATGGAACAACAGCAAAAATGACAGCAAAACCATAATTATGTCAGACCGGTATCTTTTCTGCCACGGTTGGTTTTGTCTCTTCTTTCCAAGAAGCTGTGGTTGAATAATGTCCAACCCTGCACCAACAGAAACTTTGGAGACTGTTACTCTGTCTAGAAAGCTGAACTAAAACCTTACGTTCACTCCTCAGAGCAACAGCTGCTGACATGGATAGCACAGCTTCAACGCAAAACACCACAAAACATTTTGTTGGCAGTATCTTCCTTCTGACTTAATGAAGATCAAGATCAGACACGGCACAACATTGCCTTGGAGAGAACAAGAAATGAAAACATGATCATGATACTCACTATGTCACATGTGACACATAACATGCACAATGTTAGATGGAAATACTAGTAAGACATAATGCAGACTGCAACAGTGACACTATCTAGCTTTTTTTTATGTCACAATAATTGAAAATTCTATTTAAATCCTTCATTTTTGGCTCACGTCGTTTTTTAAAACAAAGTGAGTCTATAGTATCGTACATGTTCGGTTGTGTGTCTGTGTATCTGTGTGTGTGTGTGTGTGTGTGTGTGTTGCGTCCATGGCCCCGACCTTTAACCTTGACTCAAACCTTAACGTTGTCATTTTCTCTAAACATATAAGGCGTTAGACTTAGAGGGTTAAAGTTAGCAGGATACTTGATTTTGACGTGAGCCTTCAAGTCACGACGATCAAAGCAGTCAGATACATTGATAAAGAACAAAATAAAGATAATCACTTGTTGCAGAGATTACTGTTGTGCAACCTTTAACCTTGACTCAGTCACACTCTTCAAACTAAAGAAGACTCTCACTCTCCACTGAAACTTTAACTTTGTCGTTTTCTCAAAAAAACATAAGATGTTAGAGGGCTAAAGTTAGCAGGATACTTGATTTTGACGTGAGCCTTCAAGTCATGACGATCAAAGCAGTCAGATACATCGGTAAGGAACAAAAGAAAGAAAATCATTTGTTGCAGAGATTACTATTGTGTTGTACCGAGTAGGAGATACTGGAAAGAAGACTCTCCATTAGATATACAAAAACGCTCTTTAAAAAGAAACACAAAACTTCAGGTGTGTACAGATAAACCCCTATTTTACGACCCTCTGTTAAGCGACCACCTCTCATTTGAGACCGGATTTGTTGGCACGGATGCATTTTACTATGTAAACGACCTCTCTTAAACAACTTGCTCTAAAACGCGACTTACGACCGCCATTTTGTTGGTTTTTACGACCGTTGTTGTCGTCTGCACAGACTTCGAGCAAAGGGAAACAACCACGGTCAAGGGCCTGAAAGTGGAGTCGCTTCCCTTGTTGTAGAAAAGATGGCGGGGGGGGATTGGTCACTATGTTTTTCTGAAAACTTGGTCAATATGCTTTTCAATTTTACTTGTTTGCCAAAAATAAAAATAGGGCTCCACTACGTTACATGCGCATATATAAACATACATATAATTACATTTTAAAGATAGGAGTAGGGGTAATTTAATGCATAGAAATAATTTAATTTACACAGTAAAATCAAAATTAATTCTGTTTTCAGATGCACAAGTGTCTACATAACAGTATTCTCTCTATACAGGCATGGGAATTGTCATGGGAATTCCCATGCCTGCTATAGTAATAAAAATCAGACGTGAGCCTTGAAGGCTTTGCCTCTTGTTTTAAAAGAAATCATCATGCTTCACTTGGCAAGAAATCAATCCTTCCACGCAATACTTGTCAAGTATTCAGCTCGATGACATGTATCAGTTCTGTTGCATACATACTTTTTCTTTCTTTTTTTGACTTGGTGCAAAATCACAGTCATGTTATTGACATGAACAGACTACACACTCATGCATAAAGACGGAAGAAAATGAAACCAAAAGCATGCAATACAGCACAAAATAATGAACTACAGTTTAAAAAATAAAAATTAAAACAAGGAGAAAGGGGGGAGATTATTCTCTTGACTGATGACCCAAACTTCCTCAAAGTAGTGATGAAACTAAAAAATTCCACATCCAAGCTTTATTTTTTGTGGTGAAATTATCCAGGCAAGAAACCCAATGCAGGTCAAACAAAATTTTGTTGATGATGCATGAATCTTCAGATATCGAATTGATAAACTTGTGACAGACATGTAGTAGTAGTGTAGTAGTAGTGATAGGGACAGGCATCATGGCCTAGGCCTCACAGCCTATAAAACGTCCCATAATTGGTACAATCTTTATGTATGGTGTTTGATATGCATATATGACTAATGATCTTGAACATGCTGCATATAGTTTTCTCTCCAGCCATGGCAATGCCATCAATAGTTACTAGCATGCCAACAGAAAGCCCTCCCATTTGGTTCCGTCCTAGTGTGTCACTGCACTGTGTTCTTCTTTCTTCGAACAACCTCCATCATCTCGCTGATGGTTCTGTTGTTATACTAAAACTGGGGGACTATCCAGTCTGGCTGCTGTGGGGGTACTTGAAGATGGTTTGGGGCGCAGTGTTCCAATGCAAAAGGGGAGATTTTCTGCAACGTGTGCGGGTGACCTTATGCAACTGACAAATTGTTTCCACTTTACAGCCATGGCAAGAGAAGTCCAGACATGTCTTACACTTTCAGATGATAGCAACATTGAAAGGATTAGCGAACGAATGAATGAAGAATGGTGTTTTACGTCCTCTCGGTCTGGAAATGGGACATTTGTAGATACAAAGATGGTGGGAACAATACTGGAGGCAATGCCCGGAGGCAGTGCAACTTCAGTAAAGTCCCGATTTTTTAACAATACAGATAGGTGTAGCGGTAACCACGCCTCGGTTAAACCTCATCGGCTATGGTACCGCCACTGTAGCATAGTAATTATCTATTAGTGAAAGGATTAGCATAAGTTAGTTATAAAGCATGTGTGACAATCATACTTAGTGTTAGTCACTGTCAACATCAATAATATAAATAATCACAACAATGAGCACAGAGTTCACAACCGACAGTTTGCACATTCATGCATTTTCGTAACAAAATGTTGAGCATATTGAATATATTAGTCTTCTTCCAACAATCTGAGTTACTGTGCAATAGAATATATTGTACTGTATGGATGTTTGCATGTTTGAACCACGAGTGAAGAGGAAACTAAATGGAAACAAAAATCAGGGATGTGGGAAATAAAATGACCAGGACTAAAGTAAAATGCTCCCAACTCTATTAAAAAAGAAAATCTAACTTTATTAAAAGAAATGTCCCATATGGCTTTGTGCTGGGAGGACGTCAAACAAACTTCAGTCAGTAAAATGCCCATTAACCCTTTCACCGCCAAAGTCGCATTTTAGCACCACAGTGATTTAACACCTATGTCACCAAAAGGCATCAAACTGGGGTCTATTATCCAAAGACCCTATTGTCTTAGTTTTGGGAAGTAAGGATAGACCTTATTTTATATGTCACAGAAGAATCCCCAATACTGCAGATGGTTTTTGTCCTCTACCCAGGTAAACTTAATAGACATTTTTAGCTGAAATATGGCTGGCGGTGAAAGGGTTAAGACTTGTAGATGGATGCAAAGGCAAAGCCCCTCTAAGCAAATTAAACAAACCAAATCATTTTGCTCACAGTCATAAATCAACACACAACATGTTCTATGTTCTCCCAGGAAATATGATGACATGCTGTATCATTTGTGGACACTGGTTTATAGCAGCCTATTCAACAACTGTCCCATCTACTGGTATTTTCTTTGGGTCATGGCTACTCAAAATCAATGCGATATACTTCAGTTTTCATATTACCGAGCAAACTGTAATACAGACAAGCCTCTATTTTAAGACTTCCAAAATGTCCGGAAAAATCGGTAGTAAATTGGAGGTGTCGTATGACGGAGGTTTTCACTGGCAGCCGTAGAAAGAAAAAGTTCAGCACAGTTCATACTCTCTTCTTCATGCACACATACAATGACATATTAAATCTGGATTTGGGTCATTCCAACTCCATAGGATTGTGCAATCGATACTACAGTTTCACTTTGCCGACTTCTTTTAATCACCTCCACTCTCGTCCAAAGTCAGTGGTTTTCTTTTTCAGTCAGTGGTTTTCGTGCTTTTCCTACGCTCTCCGCCATCTTTTCTACAACAAGGGAAGCGACTCCACTTTCAGGCCCTTGACCGTGGTTGTTTCCTTTTGCTCGAAGTCTATGCAGACGACAGCAACGGTCGTAAAAACCAACAAAATGGCGGTCGTAAGTCGCGTTTTAGAGGTCGTTTTTATAGTAAAATGCATCTGTGCCAACAAATCCGGTCTCAAATGAGAGGTGGTCGCTTAACAGAGGGTCGTAAAATAGGGGTTTGTCTGTATCTTCATATTCATTGATCCTGCCCACCGAGTAAAAATTGATATTCTCAGTTAAACAGTTGACAAACATGATGAAGAAAATGTGGGCATTTTACAGCAAGTTGAAACAATTGAGATTAGGCAATGTAAGAGAGTTGCCTGATTATTATTTTTTTTAAAAATTGAACCAAGTACTTTTTTCTCTATAATTAACACGGCAATTTTGTTGAGATGAAAATACACAGCAATGGCTTTATCCTCAGATTTCAAAACCCTGAAAGATGCAGATATCCAAAGAGATTGCATGCACTAATTTTAACTCTCTCTACATGAGAGTACACCATAGCGTACATGCCTCACACAAAACGTTCAACAATAGGCAGGTTTGCATCATTACATAAAAGTTATTTTTAAAATAATACCTAATACCTTTGAAAATTTGTGGTCATCTGTTACAATTCCAAAGTAAAATTGTTATTAATAGCCGACTAATGACGTTTTGTAAAAAAGCATGACAAAGAAGACACAGAGGGGGTAGTGACTTGTCTTCATTCATTGCCGTCCTTAAAATAGACTAGAAAACATTTCAATGGTTGAAAACTATTAAGGGACTGTAGAGAAACATTTTGATACCAGTTTGGGTTGCATGGGTTCGCTGAGTTGTGAAGTGTGAATGTCTAAACATTATGTACGCTATAGCGTACTCTCGTGTTGAACAGTTGTGAAGGGAAGCAATCGGCCAGTGTTGAATGAGTTAAGCATTTCATGCAACACCAGAATGATCTTTATCACAGCAAACCAGAGGACAGCTACGCCTATTAATTTCAGCCTATAAGAGAACTTCAAGCCAAAACGTGTTCTACTGTGTCCCTCCACATACAAATCTCCCAACACATAGTCAAGTCAACCGCTGAGGCAAACTATTCCCATTCAAACAAGCGGTCAGGAAACCTCGGACACACGGACTAACTCCATCTGCTTAAAATGGAAACCAACAAATACTTTTTTTACTTTTACTTTTCCCTTCTCACAGATTTGTACACACTGGTAAGCAAACTCCTATGACAAATTTTTTGTTCAAAAATGTTGGTGCAATAGGACACACAAACTATTTTCATCATTGTTCACCTGAACAAACTGCCCCACAGTAAAGCCCTTTCTTGTCAAATAGACTGTCAGAGCCACAAACATTTCCAACTCTCTCTCCACACAAAATGTCGCACACTTATCAATCAATCTAGCTGCTATGCTGCCCAATCCCTTGTCAAATGTCCACATAGAATGTTTCATTCTGAAAAAGAAAAACCAAGGAAGATCATAGCCACAACAGACGTGTCAAGACCCCAAAATAGCTAGCAGCGGCGGAGGCCAGGGAAAGCGAGTGTACCTGAATCAGATAGTAGAAGGCAGCCAAGGGAACGGTGGTGATCAGAAACCATGGCGTGGTCATGGCGATAACGACCAGCGTGCCCAGCACTTTGAGGAAGGTGTTGCAGAACATCTGCATGGAGGGCGGAATGCCCACGTCAACAGTGTCCAGGTCCTTGCTGAAGCGGTTGATGATGCGCCCCGTAGGGGTGGTGTCGAAAAACACCATGGATTGCCGCAAAACCGCCCACAGCAGACCGTTGTGGAGCTTTGCCGATGCCAGCCGTGCTCCGTACGCCCTCAGCATCACCCCCAGCACAATAAACGTTCCTGTGGGGCAACGCGACAAACAATGGGTTAGTTACAACGCTGTCTGCTTGTGGATGAATACTCCCCTTTTTGCAGGCACATTTCTGGTGCTTCATCACTGTGACAATGTCTGAGAGACCCGTTCTCTCTTTGCAGAGTCCTTCAGCCGTTGAACTGCCTTGTAAAAGCAGCCCATTTTTCTGGGGTAGCAGTCGCCTTCTCTGCTAGCTGTCTGGAGATCATAGTCGGATGCACGCAATAGCAGTTGGTGGACCAGCCTTGGCCAGCCTAGCATTTTTATTTATTGCTGACACAGGCAAAGAAAGTTTTAGGATGCTTCCCAGTTCTACAACCGCATGCAACATATCTACAGCTTCATGCAAGTCACGAGAAACATGCACTTTGTATTTAAAGTAATAGTGATGCACTGAGTTATGTGTGTGTGTGTGTGTAGGCATGTGTGTGTGTGTATGTGTGCATGCATGTGACTCTGTCTGGGTGTGGTGTGTCTCTGTGTGTGTGTGTGTGTGTGTGTGTGTGTGTGTGTGTGTGTGTGTGTGTGTGTGTGTGTGTGTGTGTGTGTGTGTGTGTGTGTGTGTGTGTCTGTGTGTGTGTGTGTGTCTGTGTGTGTGTGTGAAGGCATGAGGCTTTGAATTCAAGTGTGCACAGATGATGGTATGTGGTTGATATCAGTGAGGTAAAGGAGATCAAAGGCAGGTCTGATAAGGAATGATTATGATCATGAAATGTATACAATTACTATCAAATGAAAGCACTGAAGTACTGTAAGGTATGGGCAGTCATAATCAGATGTGAGCAGATGATTGACGTGATGATGAACTATCGTAATTCACTTTCAGACATGATAACCAAGCAGTCACTCAATGTCAGCTATATCAGCCCACTATAATTCTTCAATCAATTATTGAAAAGATTTATGTTGTCACTATTAGACAACCACATGCCATTAATTTGAGCAATGTTTAGTCACTTTCAGATACTGCTCTTCTAAAAGCTAGGAAGCTTATTTTGAAGCTATTTGCGTTGGAATGACTCGCTAAACTTGTCTTATTTCAGTTTTTGTAAAAAAATAATTTTTTTTTGCAATAGTCAGTACTTCTCTTACCGCAGCTGGAAATGCTGCCCGCAGGGCAAATACTAGGCAGAGCGCAAAGGGTTAAGCTCAGGGCTCCCAGGGACCCCCATTTGGGGGTCTATGAAGTACTAGAATTCTAGAGGACCCTTTAAAAGAATGTGCAGGGGGTCCCAGGGATGCACTAGAAAAATTCTTTTTCAGCATTCGCAATTCCACTGGGACCCTCTATCCTGCCTCTAGGACCCTCTATGCTGTAAGTGAAGGAGTCCCTGGGACCCCTTGTTTTGCGGGACGATTGTGAGCCCTGTAAGCTAAACATTTTTTTCTTGTCCCAAAATAACTAGACTAGCAAGTCAAAGAAAATGTTTTTAAAAATGTACAATGGTAAAATAAAGTTAACACTACCTGAGTGATCTTCAAACAATGATAAAAACAACCAGCAAAATAATAGGTGAGGAAATCAACTTTCAAAAAAAGGAAGCAAGATATTTCAATCAAATAAAAATGAAGAAAGGGAAAAACATTCATCCAATCAAAGCATACAAAGAGATAAAGAAAACATCATGTAGAACATGAATTTCAACAACTGCATGCCAGCAAACTAAATGAAAACAAACCAAACGCCTGTGGTTTGTAACCACCAAACACCTCAAAGCAACATCAAAACTGAAACAAATGTAACATTTGTTGCAATTTCATATAATCATACACGTTCGAGAAGGAAGTAAAATGCAATGTGCCCTGGAAAAAAAGGACAAAAACCACATACATTAGCCACATTTCGAGGCATTACAAAAAGCACATTCCCATACCATGCGAGACACTTTTTTTGACACGTAATGTTTTAATGTTGTTCTTCTTTTTCTTTTTCAAATTTAAAAATAGGAATTAGTTCCACTCTACGCATGTTTCTTTTTTTTACACAAATGATGAAAAAAGGGGCTTTGCAGCAAATAATCAAATACTTCAGCGAAGAAGAAAACATATTAGTGCTAAATATGCCACTTCATTCAGCATGCAGAAACTAATGCACTATATTTCAACTGGAAAACTTTGTGACTCAAAAAATAATTAAAAAAATGTCACATGCATCAACTCTCACTTGAAAGCAGAATAAGCAAAAATGAAAGCCCCCGATTGATGAAAAAAAAATGTAATGTGAGAGAATGACATTCAAGCATCAAATTCATTGCCGCTGTATTATCACTTCTGCAGTTTTGCAAGCAAAATCAAATAAAAGAATGCAATCATCAACTGACTTTTGCTAGTATAGTGGAACCTCCCTTATAAAACCTCCCATTATAAGACTCCCTCCCACATAAGACCTACTTCTCTGAGACATTGCCCTTCTTTGTAAATATTAAAATTACCTCCATTATAAGACCCCTCCATTATAAGACCTCATTTGGGATGATTTTTGAAGGTCTTATAAGGGAGGTTCCACTGTAGTGCATTGTAAAACAAGGTATAGTGTGTCAGCAAAATAAAATGCTAAGTGCAAAGAATCTCCATCTACAGTTCAGCACACACACACAACAAGAACAAGCATCCACTGTCTTTTCCTAGCAGTGCATTGTCAAGCAAGGTATAGTATATCAGTAAATCAAACACCAAGTGCAAACTAATCTCCATCTACAGTTCAGCACACACACACAACAAGAACAAGCATCCAGTCTTTTCCTAGCAGTGCATTGTCAAGCAAGGTATAGTATATCAGTAAATCAAACACCAAGTGCAAACTAATCTCCATATACAGTTCAGCACACAAACACACGAAGCAACTGCATGATTCCAAGCATCCACACATACAAGTTTACAAGATTAAACCCAAAACAAATGCAACCACAAAACAAAACATGCTATATTCCAAGTGTCACGTAAAAATGCAATATTTTGTTATCAAGCAAAATCAAGACTCTCCGCCTACTTCAGCACACAATCACTTGAAACCAAAACACACAAGCATTAATCAGACACTGTCCAGACAGTACATGTACAACAACACAATGCAAAACACACTGGGCCGGGGTCAACACTCTTCATCAACAAAACCAGCCGTAATTAACCCCCTTTTGCAGCGTCACTATCAGTAGTACCTGCACAAGGTAATAGACCAGCATGAGGGGCACTATGACGGCCAGAAAGAAGGGGGTGCCCATGGAGATGACGATCACGGTCCCCACCACGTGCAGGAAGCACATTAGGAACATGTGCGCGGTCATGGGCACGATGGTGTCGATCACGTCGATGTCCTTGCTGAAGCGGTTGATGACGCGGCCCAGGGGCGTCACGTCGAAGAAGTGCATGGGGCAGCGCAGCGTGTTGGCCAGAAAGGCCGCGTGCAGCAGGTGAGACGCGTGCCTCGCCCCCAGCGTGCGGAGCAGAGTGCCCGTGCACACAAAAATTCCTGGGGGAAATTCCAGAAAGGCGCGCGTGTATGTGTGTGTGTGTGTGTAGTAGGGAGTTTTACAATTCAGTCCGTGGTTGGGTGTATGAGAAAGAATGAATAAAATTCGAAATATTATACGGTTTCAAAGCGAGAGTTCGGGTGTTTACCTTGTATGTGTGTGTGTGTGAGGCATCAGAATAGTCCTAAGTGCAATCCTCTGGCAGCCATTACAAGGGGCGCCTGGGCTCCATAAGAGGCAGATGGACAACACTGATACGAGCTCTTAAAATCAACAAAAATATACATGTATGCTTCGGGGGTGGGGTGTTACAATAATAAAGCCATTTAAGAAAACAGATTTCACATTGAAAGAAAGAAGTGAAAACTGGGCCTTCAGAAAGTACTCATCTGTCAGAAGTCGCCAGTTCTCTGAAATTGGCAAATCTTTTGAGTGTCCATTGAGCACTTTACTACATGTGTGTGTCTGACATGGAGCTCATGCAGCAGCAGAAATAAAACTAAGGCACAGATAGAAATAGAGAAAGAGATAGAGAATGACTGGGACAGATATATAGACATAGAGAGAGAGAGAGACGTGGTGGGAAGAACATAACCCCTAAACAGTCTCAGAAAAAATCTAAGCACTTCACAATTACATATGAACATTATTCAAACACTGACAAGGAGATAAGGTTTGAGCAAAGGTCACAAACGTTCAAAGAAAACTGACAACAATACTACCTTGCATCGCTCCCAGAGCTCCATACACTCCCAGCCTGAGGTCTCGCTGATGGGTGTCCACAGTGGTGTTGGGGGGCAGCTTGCGGGCGTCGTCGCTCCACTCCGACAGCCAGATGTTGGAGTAGATGCTGGCCGCATTGTACAGTACGTAGAACAGCACAATGAGAGAGCACAGCAACGCTCCCACTGCTCTTAGGTAGGTCACAAACACCGAAAACTTCACCTGGGAAGGAAAACAGAATAGTGAATCATAAAGAAATTTTATTTAACTCTTTCACCGCCAATGTCGCATTTTTGCTCCACGATGATTCAACACCCATGTCACTAAAAGGCATCAAATCAGGGCCTGTTATCTGAAGACCCTATTTTCTTAATTTTGGGAGGTAGGGGTAGGCCTAATGTTATGCATGTCACACAGGAATTTTCGCAATATTGCAGATTTTTTTTTCTCTACCCAGGTAAGCTTAACTCTTTCTATACTAACCTGCGATCTCGTCGCAGGGCATGCGCACAACGCCTCGTTACTAAGGTAACGGGATATCGCATGTGAACTTTAAAAATTCATAGTTCATAGGTTAACAGTCATGCGTGCTTCAAAGTGGCTCAGAGGGCTACTACTACGTTTCATTCATGCCTCTAACACTGATTGGCTGGCTGCCGGTTGGTAACTAGTGTTTTACGTCCTCTCGACCCCTAGGGGCACATATGAGACATGCTGGCTGCCGGTTATTTTGGGACCTTAAAATTATATTTTCGCTATTATGAGTGTGCCTGGCTTGACAAAACATGCATTTATTTTAAAATATCACAAATCAAAACTAATCAAGTGGATGCTTTGAAACTGTTGCAGGTGTTAGTACTGTATATTGTGTACATATTGCCTAAATGTCACGTTTGTATCTGTTACCATTATTTATAAAATACTTTTTTTGGCAACCTATGCAAATCGGCCAGTACAGAACGCTTGCAAAGGGAAGCAACTGGCCAGCATGGAATGAGTTAATGGTGGGTTTTTTTGTTGAAAAATGGATGGCAGCAAAAGAGTTAACTCTTCTAGTAGCTAGAGGCAACTAAAACTTCAAACATATCATTTTGACAGAAACATGTGCCCAATAAATAGCATTTTTCATCCTGATTAAAATATAAAAACAATGAAAGGTCTATCAATCATAGTTTTTGAGATATTGATATTTTAAGGTTTTGCGATGCTCAGACTTTCAGAAACTCTTGTCTGAAACATACTTTGACAGTATAAATACTGAAATCCATTTTTCTGTGATCTTTCAAATTCACACAGTTCATTCAATCATATGTAATGTGTAAAATTAGTTCTAGCACCATGGGTGAATGTATTCGCCCAGCATATCACACTTCACTCCCACCAAACGCAAAGACGTTCACTGCCAAGTGGCCTGCCATGCGTTTGTCTATTTTCAGAGCTCATGTGTGTGATTTATTCGGTTAAAGCAACGCATGCGCACTCAAAAAAAATAGTTACCCCCCTCTTGTCGGTTGAGATGCAACGGACAACGAAGAACGTCAAAACATACATGGCGCTAGAAGAGTTAAGGAGTAGCAAAACAATCAGAGAGCAAAGCAACGCTACCACCACTTTCAGGTAGGCACAGAGAATTTCACCAGTGTAGAAAAAAGAAAAAGAGGCTAGCCTTTTAATTTACAAAGGGTTAAAAGCATCAATGAGTGAGCACAGCAGACGTATTACAGACAAACCCCTATTTTACGACCCTCTGTTAAGCGACCACCTCTCATTTGAGACCGGATTTGTTGGCACGGATGCATTTTACTATGTAAACGACCTCTCTTAAACGACTTCCTCTAAAACGCGACTTACGACCGCCATTTTGTTGGTTTTTACGACCGTTGTCGTCTGCATAGACTTTGAGCAAAGGGAAACAACCACGGTCAAGGGCCTGAAAGCGGAGTCGCTTCCCTTGTTGTAGAAAAGATGGCGGAAAGCGTAGGAAAAGCACGAAAACCACTGACTTTGAAAAAGAAAACCACTGACTTTGGACGAGAGTGGAGGTGATTAACAGAAGTCGGCGAAGTGAAACTGTAATACATCGATTGCACAATCCTATGGAGTTGGAAAGACCCAAATCCAGTTTTAATATGTCATAGTATGTGTGCATGAAGAAGAGAGTATGAACTGTGCTGAACTTTTTCTTTCTACGGCTGCCAGTGAAAACCTCCGTCATACGACCCCTCCAATTTACAACCGATTTTTCCGGACATTTTGGAAGTCTTAAAATAGAGGTTTGTCTGCATCAGCAAAAAAATGATCCAAAAGGTAGCCTAAGTGTGCAGGTGAGCTAGACTTGAAATCCACACAATAAAGTCCCATTCATCTGTCCAGTCTTGATATGTGTTGCCTGGGTCACCTTGTACTTTTCTTGGGCTTACTAACTCTCTCCTCCTTCATCATTGTATCTGTTAGTCTGTCTGTCACCTTGTCATTAAAGACCCCCCCCCCCCCCCCCCCCCCCACATCACGTGTCACATTCCCTCTTATGCTTGGAAGATTCACACCTGCCACATTCTGAAAATAAAAAAGAGGAGCGAGAATCTAGGGGCTGGCACTGGCCCCCCAGTAAAATCCATTGCCACTTCGAAATGTGCTGCCTTCTCTTTTGTTCTTCAAACATGCAGTCGTTTTTGTCAGTTTGAGATCCATTTTTGAGTAAGAAATATTGACCATTGTCAATTTGAGATCCATTTTAGAGATAGAAATATTGACCAATCTACAATATTTGTTGGTCATTTAGCCTGAGATAGGCCTATGCTTCGTGTAGCCCCTCACTGTCTCATGCTGACCCTTAGATGTCCATTAGCTGGTGCTTTGAATGCATGCTCTTTGTTGTGAAATTGAGTGGAAAATGTATACAAGACAGATTTTAAAATATAGGAGCTGGGGAGGCTGCAAGAGGAGCTAGGAGCAATGCTCAACATATCTGAGCTGCTCCTCTGAAATCGGAGCAAGTGGCAGGTCTGAAGATTTCTTAAGATTTCTTACCAGCTATGTGAAAACCATGATTTTGACACGTGATGTGGTGGGTCTTTAACAGCCTCTCCCCCTCCCTCCCCTTTACAAACATACTTACCCTTCCAGTCTCGACACTCTCAGCCTGAATCAGCGTGTCTTTTTCCTTCGGCTGTTTCCCCCCTTCCTCCTGCTTCTCCACTTTTATTTTATCTGGATGCCTGTCCGACAGCTTGTCCACTCTATTGAGTTCCTTGCTGGAAGCAGCCAGAGATGTCCTGCTCCCTCTCAGTTCTGACTCAGATTGCACCCGCTCACTCAGCTTACTGATTTGCCTGTAAGAATGGAAAACAGAAAGTATCATCATGAACATCGTGTAGAGTGGCACAGTGGTAACACGTTCGCTTTGTGTCAAGTAAACCCGAGTTCGAACCTGGGTACAGGGGATTTTTCCTCTCACTTTGCACTAGGCCTTACGGTCTGAATGTGGGGACGATAAACCGAGGTCCTGTGTGCCCATGCACTTAGCACATGCTAAACCCAGTGGCAACGATAAAGTTGTCATTTGGTCAAACTTTACTACCACCCCCTTCCTTCCTCATCAGTCACACAAACAAAAGGATGGCGCGCCTCTGGCTGCGACACGCTCTCCAGGTGGGAGCAACCCGAATTTCACAGAGATGCCTCTGACTGTAAAGTAGATATCTAACTCTTTTTTTTACACTGGTTCCATTCACAGAAACACATCATTCTCCCTCTCAGTTTTGCTCTGAGAGTGCCCGCTCACTTAGCATAACTTGGCCATAAGACTTAAAAAGAAAGAAGAAATAATTTACAAAATGAAATAAGGTGCACAGAAAACTCAGTACCTTAAATCAGTTAACCAAGAAACACACAATAATTTATTTTTTTTAAAGTCAAAAAAATATTGTTACTGTATTTTCCGGGCTATAAGCCGCTACTTTTTTCTTCAACTTTGACCCCTGCGGCTAAAACAACGATTGCAGCTAATTTATGAATATTTATGAATATTTCCCCTTCCATATTTTAGGATGTTAAAGACCCACCACATCACTCCAGCCTGTGCGTGTCGACATCGCCAATCTTGGTAAAAACGAACTGTTCGTAGGCTAATACTGAGGAATTTAATCAGCGATATCATGAACTGACCACTAAATTTCACCACTTTTATGCACATTTTTCTTTACTGAGCAGTTCATGATCAAAGTTTTCACTGACACAGTCGCAATTGTGTTGATCTTTACAAACTCTGTGCAAACGAAAATGCGAAGTCAACTTACAAGTTGAAACTAAGTGATCGGTCTCAATCCACAAGTTGGAACTAAGTGATTGGTTTCACTTTACAAAAAAGAAGTTGAGAAGCAAATCCTTTGCTTTATTAAACCGATAAATCGGCATTAGCGTCTGCACCGAAACACTTACTGAATGCAAACAACTCACAAAAGCCAATAAACGAAAACAGCAGGCGCATTAGCGCTTGCTATGATTATGTATCTGTGGAGAGCACTGCACCATTTTGTTTACTGTCGGCCAAGTTGGATGCGAAGTGAAAGTTTTGTGTCTGCAAACTTTGACTGAAAATGAACTGCCAGTGTGTTACTTTGTTTTGTCTTGTGTTTTGTATTGTGTCGTTGTGCATAATCCAGTATTTAGTGGGTCCGTTATGGTGAAGATTAGGTCTGTACAACTACTGTGTAGTTTGTGTGCGAGTTCAACAGGGACCATCAACTAGCTATCGTGGTTTTCGAGTGTTCATCCGCTCGTTGGCTCAGGTTTGGGTTTTTTTCAGTCCCTTGCGGCTTAGACAAGGGTATGCTTTGTAGACCTGAAAATATGGTAATATTCTAAGCCATGCTTTTTGCAATGCTGTGGTTTGAAGGCATTGTGTTCTCTCCCTACTGGTGCACATGGTCTTAATAGCTGCTGTAGTATTATTTCTTAACTTGCCACCATGAAATATAACAATGACCTCTTAATACAAACACGTTAAAAATTTTCTTATTCTACTTTTATTCCTTTTTTTAATTTTCTGACATTTTCACCTTTTCTGTATGTGTACCTCTTTTCTCCACATTTCTCCATATGTTTTTTTTCCTTTTTTCTGTTCAATTACAGCAGCTGTACTAACCTCTCCAGAACACTGGCTCTGCCTTCCATCCTTTCGGGGGTGCTCAGTTGAGAGATGATGTCATCGCGCAGGCTTAACACTGAAAACAGCAACATTTCATGTGACATAAGTATGCGTGCAACTCCCCCAAATGAAAAAAGAAGAAGAAAGGCAGGGGTCCAGGGGCCGCTTAGGGCCCCAGCAGGGTACAGGGGCAGAGCCCCGTTGGACGATTCAGGTTGGGGCAACGCAAGAGAGAGATAACGAGACAAACATTTACAATGATGGACAGAGACAGTTTGAGTCTAGTAAGCCTTGTAAAATGTTTACATTGCCTTTGGAAACAATATGGCATGACCATGCTGTTTTCAAGATTCCCCGAGAGAGACTTCCAGGATAGAACAACAAAGTTCAAAACACCCAAATCGCTTGTGGTCGATTTTTATTTTTGATGAATTAAAAAAACACCTGAAGTTCAGTTTCTCTTAAAAAAAACCACCAACTGAAATCAGTGTAAAACTGAAAGAGTTGCACCCACACAGAAGTCTTCCACAGTCTCTTTATCTCTCCCTACCCCTCTCTCACCCCCCACTTCTCCCCAGGATTTGCCCTAAAACCATCTCTTTCTGTACAACTTTATCAACTTTGTCAAAAATGAAGCTAGCCCGCTTAAAATGTATGTAGAATACAATTCTGTGATCAGGTATTTTAAACTGTAACAATTCTGTCAGGAGGACTTTAACCCTTTCACCGCCAAAGTCGCATTTTAGCACCACAGTGATTTAACACCTGTCACTAAAAGGCGTCAAATTGGGGTCTATTATCCAAAGACCCTATTGCCTTAGTCTTGGGAAGTAAGGACAGACCTTGTTTTATATACGTCACAGAAGAATCGCCAATACTGCAGATGGATTTTGTTCTCTACCCAGGTAAATTTAATGGAAATGTTTGGCTGAAATATGGCTGGCGGTGAAAGGGTTAAGACAGATGAGGATAAGCACAATACACACGTCAATACAACATAGCGTACCATACTTTATGGACTATACGGTGACACGTTTACTCCAGACTGATACCCCTGCACCTTATAATATGATTAACAACACACGTGGGTGCTCCTGGGAAATGTCAAAAATCCTGCAAGGGGGCGGCCCTGGCGGAGTGCAGGAGCAGCACACACACACACACACATTCACTGCTCTTTTTTCACCCCTCTAGACTAGTACAAGTGCTACATTCCTTTGAATATAGCAAATGCTTATATAGGCCCTTTTTTTGTACAAGTATGTGTGTGTAAAGAAATCCTTGCTTTGCTTCTCAAATTCTCATAATCCTGTGATGCCGGCTCTAGGCAATTCAGGACATCCTGCAAGAAGGAGCATCCATGCAATATAGTAAGAAACTGTAACAACAAAATCAGATTTTGGTGTCAATTTTTGTTGTTGTTGTTGAGGGGGGGTGGGGGGGGTTGCGCCTTACAATACGATGCACAATGCTTCACACATGTCTCACCCTCTTGATCGGCGGGCTCCCCGGAGGCGCCTTCCAGACCGATCTCCTCGGTGAGGTAGTGCCTGAGGAACTCGGCGAAGGCCCCGTTGTGGTTCATGAGCTGGGTGAAGGAGCCCACCTCAGAGATACGCCCCTCCTTCAGCACCACGATGTTGTCCACTTTGGGCAGGAAGCCGATGCCGTGTGTCACTAGGATGCGCGTCTGGAAGGACACAGCCGGTTCAGTGAAATATGTACTTTTTCACTATTTTAGAAAGGAATCCCCCGTGGGGATACCAGGGGGTGGGGTGTCTTTCGGACAAATAGTTCCCCCACCTTCTGGAAGTTCTGTGCTTGTAACTTCCTCTAATCTGTCACTCTCTTTGACTCTGCCTTTTCTCTTCGCTTACCGTGATCTGCTATCTTTCTATCTTACTGGTCCATTCTCCTGCCTTTTTTTCCTATAAATTCTTACAAAGATTTCTTCAGCCGAAGTCGGGCATGCTGGGCCTAACTATTTCTTAGTTAGGCGCATAACGGCAGCATGACGCATCTATGCTCTTATGACTGGAAACTGTCTGAGGGAACGAAGAAGAAGAAGAAAAAAGAACAACAAAATAAACCCTTAATACTTGTAGCACTGATATTAGTTCAGAATCTGGAATCTGAAATCCTTATGCCTTCATAATGCTTCAGATCGGTTGTGTGGTTTGTATTCAGGACGTCCCAGACAGCCTGATCTATACTGGGGAAATTTCACCATACAGGCAATGCCAGATTCCCCTTAATTATGCTGTCAGGTTTTGCCTTAGGTAAACAGTGCTATTGCTGAAGATGGGTGCATTTTGGTGTGTGCAAAGAAACCACATTTTCAAGTTCCTGTGTCAAAATAATATTAAGTCCCCCACAATGCAAACACTAGTCAAGGGGGCACTTCATGGCTGTTTTAGCGGATGCAAACGGGTTAAGCTACTTACCCTGCCATGTTTCTGAGAGGCCCTACCTTATCTTTCAAGAGGCCCTAAGGGCTGATGGGCATATAACACCTAAGGGCATATAACACCTCATCTTCGTAACTTGCACTGGCTTCCAGTAGAGGCTAGAATCAAGTATAAAATAGCTTGCCTTTGTTTCGGTGCTGTTCACTCCTCTGGTCCCGTCTATCTCTCCGAACTAGTAACTGTCTACTTACCTGCTCGCTCTCTACGTTCTTCCTCTGACTGCTGCACACTCAAGGTTCCTCGGGTCCACACGAAATCGTTTGGTGAACGATCTTTCTACTATTTAGCACCTCACTTATGGAATTCCCTCCCACAACATGTCCGCTCATCTGACTCTATTTCCGCCTTTCGCTCTGCCCTTAAAACTCACTTGTTTCGGACATATTATGATTGATTAGTGTTTGTGTGTGAGGTGTGTGTGTGTGTGTGGGGGGGTCCGTTTTATTGCAGAAATCTTGTAAAAAATGTATTTACAATTATTTTATTATTCGTATTTTGTATGTAGAATGTCTACGTCTTGTAAACTTTAAATGCTTGTAAATGAGGTAGAAGGGTATTTTTGTTTTTGCAAAATTTGTCTATTATAATTAGTCATGTAATTGGTATGTCGATGGCAGTATGATTTTATTTCAAGTTGCAGTATTGTATTCAAACTTGATTGGGAATGTGAATGTGGTCTCTATGTTTCTTCTTAGAATGTTCATGTTGTAACTATTTTACTTGTATAATTAATTGTGTGCGAGTGTGCGTGTGTGCATGCATGTGTGTGTATGTGTGCGTGTGTGTGTGTGTGTGTGTGTGTGTGTGTGTGTGTGTGTGTGTGTGTGTGTGTGTGAGTAAGGAAGTAAGAGAACGTTGTGTGTAAGCATCGTGCTTATTTTACTTTCTAATGATTATTTGTTTGCCTTTAATGTTCTTGTTATCAATGTAAAGCGCACTGAGCTCATGTGAGAAAGAGCGCTATATAAATTCCCATTATTATTATTATTATTATAGTCAAATATGTTTCCTTACATGAAAGTCTAAAGCACTTCGGAGTCATTGGGGCGCCACAGTGAAGTCTTCACCAGCTTCCTCCAGCTCTGAAAGGCTTCAAACACATGTGAACCATGGTATGTTTTCCTTCTTCAGCAACCTCCTTCAGGGCTGATTACACAGTAATCTCACACTCTCCCTACATGTTCATGCAAAAGATATTTTTCCCACACCACACCTTATTTTTTAGCAGCCCCTCAGGGCCGATGGCATGGTCAATGATGTGTTTTCCCACAACGAAAACCACAACACTGAAAGATGTTCAATGAATATAGTCACAAACATGTCCATGCTGTACATGTATTATCCACACAGACATCTTATTTTTGAGCAGTCCCTCAAAGCCGATAACACGATCAACGCTGCATTTATTCACAATGGAATATACAGTACTGAGTGTTGTTTAAAGCCTGACATCTCAAACCCCCCAAACTGGTCTAAGCTGCAGCCTATTGTCCACACAGCATACCTTGTCTTTGAGGAGACCCTCAGGGCCGATGACATGGTCAAAGATGTGCTTGCCCACATGGGAGTCCACTGCACTGAGGGGGTCGTCCAGCAGGTAGACGTCAGCGTCCTGGTAGGTCGCACGAGCCAGACTCACCCTCTGCTTCTGACCACCACTTAGGTTGATACCCTGAACACACACACACATATATTATCTGTTAATTAGTGTAAAAGGTGCAACAGCCACTCTAAGGCCTCAACCAGGATGGTACATCCTCCTGGTGGAGATAACGCGTTCGTAGAGACATAACTGAAACCCATTTGTGTTAGCTTGCTTGTTTACATGCACAGCTGTAACCTTAACTCGTGCATGAATTCCAAGATCACAACAACACAGTTATAATTATGCACCTAACAATGAATCTTAAGTCTGAAACTTGTCCAAGACATACTGCAGATGGTACCAGAGTGGGGTAAAGCAGGCCATCTATATCGCTGCCACCAAACCCACTGACAACTTGGACCATGGGAGACACATCATGCCCTCAGCCTACTCATCCCCAGTCCAGGCTTGTGAAGCAAGCACAAGCTTTACTCGTCACAGTCGTATGCACTGACCAACCAGTCGCCACAAAGCAGTCAATGCTAAAGAAGGGAGCAGGATGTTTCCAAAATCTATGATAGAAGTAAGCTTATCTTCTGGGTTGAGAGACATTTGTTAAACTGTTCTTTTTATCAATTTTCTAATGGCCATTCTCAAAGAAGTTGGCTGTTGACATGAACTAGTACACTGGTACTGCCTGTTGGTTCTGCTGGTCGCCTTGCATTAATAAACAGTGAGTCAGCAGACATTGGAGCCAATACTGTTCAGTTCAAATCATCCGTCAAGTACCTCGGCGTAACGATTGACCACTCTTTCTATGCATGACCATATCAGCAGCATTTGTCGCTCTTGTTTCTTTGAGCTCAGACGTATTGCATCCATTCGGCCTTTTCTTTCAGCTAACTCATGCAAGCGCCTTGTTGCAGCTTTTATTTCTTCACGTTTAGATTTCTGCAATTCCATTCTCTTTGGCCTTCCTACAAAAGAAATTACTCGCCTACAGCGAGTTCAAAACAGTGCAGCCCGCCTCATACTGCGTAAGTGCAAGCGTGATCACGTCACGCCACTTCTGAAGGAGCTACATTGGCTCCCTGTGCAGTCCCGCCTTCAGTATAAGCTGGCTGTCCTATCCTTCCGTCACTTTGAACAGACCCTTCCGCCTTACCTCTCTAGAGCTCTTCACACCTACACTCCTTCCCGCTCACTCAGGTCCTCAAGCACAAAACTTCTGAAAGTTCCAAAAACAAATCTAAAATCATTTGGTGACCGCAGTTTCAGTTTCAGTGCCCCTGCTGTTTGGAATTCCCTCCCAGTCAATCTCCGCCATGAACCAACTATCTCTACTTTCAAAACTAAACTCAAGACTCACTACTTTCAAAGCTAATTTGGTTTGTAAAGTTTTCCTTCTTGATCTTGTACCTGGGTGAATCTACACTCCGGCTTCAACCCCTGGCCTTAACACATTGTGTTGAATATGAGACCTGTTGTCATAGACAAAACACCCCACAATATGAGATAAAAAATCCTGCAGGTTGGCAGTCGCCCATACAGTCAAAGACTGTATAGGTGAAGATAAGCATCCAGTCTCTTTTCCCTATATGAGTAGTGAGGACAGAAACAGTGGTTATGTCCCTTTTAAACAGGACACATTTTACACGTCGATAGGCCAGTTGAATTCTCCGTTCAAGTTCCAGTCTGAGTTTTTGGATAGCCTCCACTGTGAATAGTGTACTGTCCCCACTAACGATAACTCTATCAGCCCGGTTCGCCGAGCTTTTAAGTAATCCATCTTACCCTTTTAGAATATCTTTGATACAGTTTACCATATTTTTTGGACTGTACTATAAGGCGCACCCCCCAAATGTCCACAAAACTCACATTTCGTTATTATATTTTCTGACTACAGACAAACCTCTATTTTAAGACTTCCAAAATGTCCGGAAAAATCGGTCGTAAATTGGAGGGGTTGTATGACGGAGGTTTTCACTGGCAGCCGTAGAAAGAAAAAGTTCAGCACAGTTCATACTCTCTTCTTCATGCACACATACAATGACATATTAAAACTGGATTTGGGTCTTTCCAACTCCATAGGATTGTGCAATCGATGTATTACAGTTTCACTTCGCCGACTTCTGTTAATCACCTCCACTCTCGTCCAAAGTCAGTGGTTTTCTTTTTCAAAGTCAGTGGTTTTCGTGCTTTTCCTACGCTTTCCGCCATCTTTTCTATAACAAGGGAAGCGACTCCGCTTTCAGGCCCTTGACCGTGGTTGTTTCCCTTTGCTCGAAGTCTATGCAGACGACAACAACAGTCGTAAAAACCAACAAAATGGCGGTCGTAAGTCGCGTTTAAGAGGAAGTAATTTAAGAGAGGTCGTTTACATAGTAAAATGCATCCGTGCCAACAAATCCGGTCTCAAATGAGAGGTGCTCGCTTAACAGAGGGTCGTAAAATAGGGGTTTGTCTGTACATTATTAGTCACATTGCGCAAGTGTCTCAGTCTGGGCAAAAAAAAGAATTGCCTTAAAATGAACGAAAAATAAGGTACCTTTTCACCAATCTCTGTCTGGTCCCCGGCGGGCAGCATGCGGAGGTCCTGCTCCAGGGCGCAGGCTGCGATGACGTCATCGTAGGTCTGCTGGTGCAGGTCCCCGTGGAACAGCACGTTGTCCCGCAGGGTCACGTTCTGGATCCATGCCTGCTGGGCCACGTACGCCACGGAACCCTGAACCGCAGCAAACAAGAACACAAAATAACGACAAAAAAGCAAATCAACACAGTGGAACCTCCCTTATAAGACCTCCCATTATAAGACTCCCTCCCACATAAGACCTACTTCTCTGAGACATTGCCCTTCTTTGTAAGTATTAAAATTACCTCCCTTATAAGACCTCTCCCTTATAAGACCTCATTTTGGATGATTTTTGAAGGTCTTATAAGGGAGGTTCCACTGTACCAAAACAGGTGCCAAAGACTGACAGATACACATACAGTGTAGAGTGGCACAGTGGTAGCGCGTTCGTGTCTTTCGTGTCAAGTAAACCCGAGTTTGAACCTGGGTACAGGGGATTTTTTCTCACTTTGCACTAGGCCTTACGGTCTGAACGTGGAGTCTTTCAGATGAGACGATAAACCGAGATCCCGTGTGCCCATGCACTTAGTACACGTTAAACCCAGTGGCAACGAAAAAGTTGTCATTTGGTCAAAATCTAACCACCCCCCTTTCCTTCCTCATCAGTCACACACAAATGGCATGCAAAAACAAAAAAAAGGGTGGCGCGCCTCTGGCTGCGACGCGCTCTCCGGGTGGGAGCAACCCGAATTTCACAGAGGCGCCTCTGTGACTATAAAGTACCTAATACCTAATACACACTGACGAAAAACCGATAGAGCATGATTACATAGCATCACTTTGTTTCGTTGAAACGAGTTTGCCAATAACAATGAACGAAGATATTTTGGTGCCTTGCAGACACTTTTATTAACTCTTCTAGCACCAAACATGGGCACCAAACATGGCCCAGTACATCACACTACACTCTCACTAAATGCAAAAAGACATTCACTCAATCACTGCCAAGTGTTTGCCTACTTTTAAAGCTATTATCAGTGATTATTCTGTTAAAGCAACGCATGCGCATTAATTAAAATAGTTAACTCACTCAGGACTGGCCAAATTATTTCCCCTTGTTCTGTGAGGACTGGGTATTTGACTAGGTTCGTAAAATAATCACCAAAACCAAGTTATGAAGAGTTAGGCATCAATATTTTCAGAAAAGATTAGCAACACCATGCACTAAACGATCGTAAAATATCAGATTCCTTACCTTTAGCGTTTGTCTCCTATTGATGAAAACAGCTAACACATAGAAAGAAGGAAAATTTCACATTCCGATCTTTGACCCCCCTCTACAACCAAAGCTGAATGTAAACTATGCAATGATAGGTTGATTTCAAGAGAGGCAAGGTCAAAGCAAACTGAAAGTAGGTTATGACTTCGCACCGGAAAGCTGGTCTCATGCCAAAAATCAAACCTCTTGAAAACTCTTATGAGCCGGATCCGGGCCATTCGTCCTAAACGGTTGTGCGAACCATGAGCCAGATCCGGCTCATTCGTCCTGAGTGTGTTAATCTCCTCTTGTCAGTTGAGATGCAACGGACAACCAAGAACATCAAAAAATACATGGCGCTAGAAGAACTAAAGGGCTCAGGAATATCCTAGAAACTTCAAATTTTTTTCTCTATCAATCAAATAGCACTGAAAAGCGAATAAGCACTGAATAAAAATATAATGAAATGGATAGATAGACTCTCTTTGCTTCGTTGGAAACAAATTTACCAATAATATGAGCACATATTTCGGTGCCTTGTAGACATCTCTGTTGTTTTGGGATGATCCACAGCAATGTGAGGTTATATAGTGCAGTAATATGATGGGCAATTCATAGAAGGGCTGTAGACTGTAGAAGGGCTGTAAACTGTGTAAAACCAATCTCCGTAACCAGGCATTCCAAACACAATAAGATACAATGCATTGCAATGCATCAAAATAGAAGACTACTGACCTTGATGTTAGCGGTGCCATTCACTTTGTCCATGTCTCCCAGGAGAGCGGAGAGAAGAGAGGATTTCCCTGAACCCACCACCCCCACCACGGCTACCAGGGAACCCTGTTCCACCTCCAGGTTGATACTGAAACATACACCATGGGGGAATGCAGTGACTTTTCTCTGAACCCACTACCCCCACCACGGCTACCAGAGAACCCTGTTCCACCTCCAGGTTGATACTGAAACATACACCATGGGTGAATGCAGTGACTTTTCTCTGAACCCACCACCCCCACCACGGATACCAGGGAACCCTGTTCCACCTCCAGGTTGATACTGAAACATACACCATGGGGGAATGCAGTGACTTTTCTCTGAACCCACCACCCCCACCACGGCTACCAGGGAACCCTGTTCCACCTCCAGGTTGATACTGAAACATACACCATGGGGGAATGCAGTGACTTTTCTCTGAACCCACCACCCCCACCACGGCTACCAGGGAACCCTGTTCCACCTCCAGGTTGATACTGAAACATACACCATGGGGGAATGCAGTGACGTTTCTCTGAACCCACCACCCCCACCACGGCTACCAGGGAAACCTGTTCCACCTCCAGGTTGATACTGAAACATACACCATGGGGGAATGCAGTGACTCAAGCTTTTCCCTGAACCCACCACCCCCACCACGGCTACCAGGGAACCCTGTTCCACCTCCAGGTTGATACTGAAACATACACCATGGGGGAATGCAGTGACTTTTCTCTGAACCCACCACCCCCACCACGGCTACCAGGGAACCCTGTTCCACCTCCAGGTTGATACTGAAACATACACCATGCGGGAATGCAGTGACTTTTCTCTGAACCCACCACCCCCACCACGGCTACCAGGGAACCCTGTTCCACCTCCAGGTTGATACTGAAACATACACCATGGGGGAATGCAGTGACTTTTCCCTGAACCCCACCACCCCCACCACGGCTACCAGGGAACCCTGTTCCACCTCCAGGTTGATACTGAAACATACACCATGGGGGCAAGCAGTGACTTTTCTCTGAACCCACCACCCCCACCACGGCTACCAGGGAACCCTGTTCCACCTCCAGGTTGATACTGAAACATACACCATGGGGGAATGCAGTGACTTTTCCCTGAACCCACCACCCCCACCACGGCTACCAGGGAACCCTGTTCCACCTCCAGGTTGATACTGAAACATACACCATGGGGGAATGCAGTGACTTTTCTCTGAACCCACCACCCCCACCACGGCTACCAGGGAACCCTGAACCTCCAGGTTGATACTGAAACATACACCATGGGGGAATGCAGTGACTCAAACGTTTGCCTGAACTTTCTGATTTCGCACCAAAACACCAATGCATGAGAGCATGATTTCATATTAAAGAGCCCTTTCTTCAGGCAGTCAGCTGCCTCAAACTGCGTGGAATTACCTGAATGCAGGCTTCAGGCACACACACCAAAAAAGCATGCACACAAACACACACGCAAGCATAATTGCACATTCTCACACAGACACACATGCACCATAAGACAGGCACAGCATACATTAACATAAAATACTCAAGCTCTTCCACACACATACATACAAGCACACATACTACAAAAACTCATGCATGCACACACTAACACACACACTAAACAGTTATGTCCTCAAAGTCAGAATGTAGCAACCTAAAAAGTGGAAATTAGAAAGATACAAAATGTATTTGTGACCGAGCAAGAGAAAACCACATAGCATAGAATATTGCCGTAGTTCAGATTTTGTAATCACAAGATTGATTTAACCCTTTCACCGCCAATGTAGCATTTATACACCACAAAGGCTTAAGTTACTAAAAGGCATCAAATCAGGGTCTGTTATCAGAGGACCCTATTTTTTTTAATTTTGAGAGGTAAAGATAGGCCTAATGTTGTACATGTCACAGAGGAATCCCCAATATTGCAGATAATTTTTTTCTCTACCCCAGTTAAGATTAATGGTATATGGGGGCTAAAAAAATGGCTGGCGGTGAAAGGGTTAAAGAAAACAGAATGTATGGTAATTTTCGGCGTCAGTATTTCATAGATATTATCAGATACAATGGAACCGCCACATGAAGACTCCCATCTAAGATGTGACCCCAAAACATTTAACATATTTCCCCCCCTTCATATCCGAACTACTAAGTATCCACCTCCCTATTAAGATCCCTCCCTATTATGACCTTTTGGGGGTTGATTTGTCAAGGTCTTATAGAGAAAAGATGGTGCAGTGGAACCTCCCTGTTAAGATCCCTCCCTATTATGACCTTTTGGGGGTTGATTTGTCAAGGTCTTATAGAGAAAAGATGGTGCAGTGGAACCTCCCTGTTAAGATCCCTCCCTATATGACCTTTTGGGGGTTGATCTGTCAAGGTCTTATAGAGAAAAGATGGTGCAGTGGAACCTCCCTGTTAAGATCCCTCCCTATATGACCTTTTGGGGGTTGATCTGTCAAGGTCTTATAGAGAAAAGATGGTGCAGTGGAACCTCCCTGTTAAGATCCCTCCCTATATGACCTTTTGGGGGTTGATCTGTCAAGGTCTTATAGAGAAAAGATGGTGCAGTGGAACCTCCCTGTTAAGATCCCTCCCTATATGACCTTTTGGGGGTTGATTTGTCAAGGTATTATAGAGAAAAGATGGTGCAGTGGAACCTCCCTGTTAAGATCCCTCCCTATAATGACCTTTTGGGGGTTGATTTGTCAAGGTCTTATAGAGAAAAGATGGTGTAGTGGAACTTCCCTGTTAAGATCCCTCCCTATATGACCTTTTGGGGGTTGATTTGTCAAGGTATTATAGAGAAAAGATGGTGCAGTGGAACCTCCCTGTTAAGATCCCTCCCTATTATGACCTTTTGGGGGTTGATTTGTCAAGGTCTTATAGAGAAAAGATGGTGCAGTGGAACCTCCCTGTTAAGATCCCTCCCTATTATGACCTTTTGGGGGTTGATTTGTCAAGGTCTTATAGAGAAAAGATGGTGCAGTGGAACCTCCCTGTTAAGATCCCTCCCTATTATGACCTTTTGGGGGTTGATTTGTCAAGGTCTTATAGAGAAAAGATGGTGTAGTGGAACCTCCCCCTTAAGATCCCTCCCGTTTATGACCTTTTGGGGGTTGATTTGTCAAGGTCTTATAGAGAAAAGATGGTGTAGTGGAACCTCCCTGTTAAGATCCCTCCCTATTATGACCTTTTGGGGGTTGATTTGTCAAGGTCTTATAGAGAAAAGATGGTGTAGTGGAACCTCCCTGTTAAGATCCCTCCCTATATGACCTTTTGGGGGTTGATTTGTCAAGGTCTTATAGAGAAAAGATGGTGCAGTGGAACCTCCCCCTTAAGATCCCTCCCGTTTATGACCTTTTGGGGGTTGATTTGTCAAGGTCTTATAGAGAAAAGATGGTGTAGTGGAACCTCCCTGTTAAGATCCCTCCCTATGATGACCTTTTGGGGGTTGATTTGTCAAGGTCTTATAGAGAAAAGATGGTGCAGTGGAACCTCCCTGTTAAGATCCCTCCCTATTATGACCTTTTGGGGGTTGATTTGTCAAGGTATTAATATATAAGAGAAAAGATGGTGTAGTGGAACTTACCTGTTAAGATGGTGAAAACTCAACACCCCAAAAAAGGTCATAAAAGGGAGGTTCCACTGTGCCATGTTTTCTCTACCCCAGCTAGTTTAACAGGGAATTAACCCTTTCACCGCCAATGTTGCATTTTAGCACCACATTGATTTAATGCCTATGTCACAAAAAGGCCTCAAACCAGGGTCTGTTATCGAAAGGGTTAAGCCATAAAAGATGACGGTGGTGAAAGTGTTACAATAAAGGCTACACAACGTCAGAGGCTTACTTGCTGATGGTGTTGGGGGCTTCCCTGTCCCAGGTGAATGTGCCATTGTCCACCTTGACAGACAGCTCTGTAACATGCACACATTCTGCACTGGTACTATTAGACCTTCATGGGACCTACACAGTACCTCCTCCCCCCCTGGGGAATTTTGAAGACAATGTTTTTTGGAAAGTTTGACCCCTGAGAAGTGTGAATCAGGTTGTTTGCATCCAGCAAAGTGGTGCGTTTGGCAATGGTGCACTCACAAAGTTACGTAATACCAAAAAGCGAAACGTCGCGACTGAGGGAAGGGGTATCTCTTTTCCCTAGCTTTTAAATTCAAATAGATCACATTTTCTTGACAGGAAGGATGCACAACAAGTCTTCATTCACATGAAAAGTCAGTATTTTTGAGTGAAGTTTAGTCTTCATCCACAAAGTAATCGTCAACATCATCAAAGTCAGGTTCTTGGTTGTCATCTCCCTGGTCCTGTGGCTCTGGCTGCTCGACAAGAATTTCAACCAGCTCTTGTGGCATGAAGAAACCCTGTGTCCATTTGATTTGCAGATTGCCATCTGCCAACTCTCATCCATGTCATGCTGGCTCAGGAAGGCTAGGCATAGCCTGGTCTGCTGACAGCCAGATGAGTGTCTGAAAGTTTACTCGCTTCAGATGCATTCTGAGAGTATCTCTGCCAGGTGGTAAGAGACTCATGTCCATCCCAGTGGAGCTGTTCAGCAGAGAGGAGGTGGACGGGACGCTGAAGCGCTCTTGAAACTTTTGGTGGCGCAACTTGTTGACTTGTTTGAAGGAAGGTGAACCATACAGAAGGCACGTGAACTCCTCAAGCCAGTTTGTCCATGACATGTTTCAATAAAGTGTTAATGTTTCTGTAGTAGTTTCAGAGCTGCCACTTTGCCCTTCCTGACAAATGCACTAGTTGAATCGCAGCCTGAGTAGGCATGCAGTGCTGGTAGGGCTTTGCAGATGTCTTCTGCAGTGTCAGTGATGATGCTTTGGATGTTGAAAAGCCTTCTCTTATCCCCACTCCGTGTCAAAGAGAACTGTCTGCTTGATGTGCTGACAGAAGTAGAGCAGTAAGACAAACACGTCTGTGTCTGGCGATCTGACTGAAATCGTGGCATCATCTGTAGTGTTGGCATGCCTATTAATTGTCTGCTCGATCGTGATACCGACCGCATTTCTGGAGCCAGGTACCGAGGATCTGTTCACGCTGAAACCCTTTTCTTGCAGGAGCTTTTCTGCACCAGGATGTGATGTAGGGAGATTCAACATCGTCTGCAGGTAGACTGCTGTGTAGCGAGCATAGTTGGGATGGTCATAACTGAAGAAGAGTTTGACCATGTTCTGCAGACTTGCAACATGAAGAGGGAAGTTGTTTTCTTTGGTGGCTCTCTGCAGTTCCAGCATATTCCACACCCTGCTCATGTAATTCATCCAGAACTGAGGTGTCTTGCCCATCTCACCCTTGCGTGCACACTCTCTGAACTGGAACAGACGTGAAAGGAGTGTCCTGCATTTCTCATTTGCAAGAGCTGCCCTCAGCATTTCGTCACTTGGTGCCTTGGCTAGTCTCTGAAACACTGCTCGTGTCTCATCATCAAAGAGCTCATGTTCTGCCTTCTCAAATGCATGAAGCAAGAGCCGTTCCAGTGCCTCCATAACACGTTTGTGCACCCTGAGAGCCCTGTTGTAGTTCTTGCCAGAAAGAACTTGGTCAATAGAGCATTTGCCACGAGCCGGTGAACTTGAATTTCACTGAGTTGAATTTAGAGAGTTGAATTAGAGAGGTCAGCGCAACTCGGGCAGAACGAGCTCGGGCAAATTAGTAGTCTAGTATAGTGAACGAACACTCGTGGCAAACGCCCTATTGATCCACTAGCACAGATACCAGATTCAATCAAATCAATGAGAATGTTTTCAAAACCACTGCACTTGAGACTTTTTCCTGAGCACACATGTAGGCACATGTTAGGTGGAACATTCCCAGCCTGACAATGACGTTCTTGAAGTCATGTTGGTTTTGCCAAACAATGACGAGGGCTTTTTTGGCAGCAGCCATGTCAAACGTCAGTAGTGTGTATTGCTGTCCAACCAGTTCTGAGGCTTCCTTAGAAAGACGCAACAAGTGCTGCACAGTGGCATTGTCAGTGATTGGGGCAAACACTGGAGCCATGTACTGGACATTTGATTCTTGTTGGCTGTCTTCTGTTTCAGTTGCAGTGATTGAGACCCACCCTGCCCAGCATGGCACAGTTTGTTGGCTTTCATTGACAAGGGCTCTGCAGCAAATCCACAGTATATCTGACATCTTCACATGCTCGTCCACAGATGGGGCTTCAGCTACAACGACGGAAATGCATGGTTCACATTTGCTTTTAGCAAAGCATGGCTCAATTTCAGTGGGCTGGCATCTTACTGAATGCTCTCGTGCCCTTGGCATGGAGGAAGCCGGAGTTTCCAAGGGCAAGGGGTCTGAGGATTCTGGACTCACAAAGTCTAGAAAAATGTAATCCGTTTAAATTCTAAAGTGAAACAACAGAGATTCCCCTTCCCTCAGTCACAGGGTATCGCGCTTTGGTATTACGCAACTTTACGTAACCCTGTGAGCGCACCACATACATTCTAAAGAAAGGTAATACAGACACACAAGTTGTAAACAATACCAGAGTGATCAGAAAGTCAAAACAAAATGATTTATGTGAATAAATAAATGAATAAAGGAGATCCCAGCTGCCGGAGTCGTGACGTATCGCGTTACGGAATTACGTAACTTTGTGAGTGCACCATGGCCAAATATGCACCACTTGTTTGAATGCAAACAACCTGATTTGCACTTCTTAGGGGTCAAGCTTTCAAAAAAATACTGTCTGCAAAATTCCCCCAGGGGGGGGAGGGTTTCAGTTCCTAGGTGAAGGTCTATATGAAGAAAGCAACAACAACAACAAAATTATAGAAGAGCAAAGCAGAGCTGCACTAGGAAAATAACGGTATGTCTCTTTCTTTCTCACTCACTCATACACACAATTATTAGGTATTAGGTACTTTATAGTCACAGAGGCGCCTCTGTGAAATTCGGGTTGCTCCCACCTGGAGAGCGCATTACATGATATTTTTGTGTGACTGAGGAAGGAAGGGGGGGTGGGGGGGGGGTAAATTTTGACCAAATGACAACTTTTTCGTTGCCACTGGGTTTAACGTGTGGTTAAGTGCATGGGCACACGGGACCTCGGTTTATCGTCTCATCTGAAAGACTCCACGTTCAGACCGTAAGGCCTAGTGGAAAGTGAGAGGAAAAAATCCCCTGTACCCAGGTTCGAACTCGGGTTTACTTGACACGAGTCGAACGCACTACCACTGTGCCAGAGCTTTTGTAGAGCTTTTGTCACACACACACACACACACACATACAGTGACACACGCACACATCCCCATTATAAATCCACAAGCCCGCCCAGAAAAATCAAATTAACTGACAACTACAGCCTTTATTTCAAAACCTTTCAGCTTGAAAAATTGTTGAGTCACAGAATGTGAAAGTGAGCTAACAGCGAAGCAAAAACAAACATAAAGACAGCAGAGAGCACTGTGACAGCAAGTGGATAGCAAAGAAGACAATACAGACAGACATCACAGAGTACTGACTGGAGGGAGGGTTGTGCTGCACGGCATCTGGGTCAGTAAGTGGATAGCAAAGAAGACAATACAGACAGACATATAGAGTACTGACTGGAGAGTACTGACTTGTGCTGCACAGCATCTGGGTCAGTAAGTGGATAGCAAAGCAGAAAACACAGACAGACATCACAGAGTACTGACTGGAGGGAGCGTTGTGCTGCACGGCATCTGGGTCAGTAAGTGGATAGCAACGCAGACAACACAGACAGACATCACAGAGTACTAACTGGAGGGGGGGTTGTGCTGCACGGCATCTGGGTCAGTAAGTGGATAGCAACGCAGACAACACAGACAGATATCACAGAGTACTAACTGGAGGGGGGGTTGTGCTGCACGGCATCTGGGTCAGTAAGTGGATAGCAACGCAGACAACACAGACAGACATCACAGAGTACTGACTGGAGGGGGGGTTGTGCTGCACGGCATCTGGGTCAGTAAGTGGATAGCAACGCAGACAAACATGACAGAGTACTAACTGGAGGGGGGGTTGTGCTGCACGGCATCTGGGTCAGTAAGTGGATAGCAACGCAGACAACACAGACAGACATCACAGAGTACTAACTGGAGGGGGGGTTGTGCTGCACGGCATCTGGGTCAGTAAGTGGATAGCAACGCAGACAACACAGACAGACATCACAGAGTACTGACTGGAGGGGGGGTTGTGCTGCACAGCATCTGGGTCAAGCTCATCGTTGTCCAAGAACTTCTGCAGCCGCTTCAGGGACACACTGGCCTAAAAGACCAAGACAAAACAAGAAAGCTACATGAAATCACCAACTATGATTTGTGCTATGAATGGGAGAAGAAGAAATCATCTAAGCAACCACAGGAATTAAAACTGGTTTTGTTAGAGGTAGACACCCCCCCCCCCCCCCCCACCCCACGTCACGTGTCACATTCCCTCTTATGCTAGGAAGATTTATTAAGATTTCTTACCAGCTGTAAGAGGGAAAACATGTGAAAACCATGATTTTGACACGTGATGTGGTGGGTCTTTAAAGTCAGGCTCAGGCTCAGGATGAAGAGGCCATAATAGTCTGTTATTTCCCTTGCAAGTAGTCGGGTGAACATTTTTGTCCATTTAATCCTTCAAATATCAAATTGTTCAAGGAGATGAGATGTAAAATATTAACCTAGAAACACTGTGAACTGTACTGTCACGTTCCATAAAGATCAGCACAGTTGCTTAATCCGTGAGATTCTATCACATTTTTGTTTACAGACATTAACACACTGATAGTGGAGAAAACCATGGGTCCTCTTTTCTGTCCTAACAGACCTATGGGTTCATTTTTATAGATGACTGCTTTCGCCTTGTCTGACAAGGACAAAAAAACTTACGCTTGCATTTTGTAGGGGGAGGAGGAAAATGGACCTTGTCGTTTTATGTCATCTGGGTGGACCTTGTCGTTTTATGTCATCTGGGAATAAAACTAAATTCAACAACGTGCGTGCACAATGTTTGACATGATGGTGGGTAGCAATCATGGCCAATGGAAATCTCATGATGTTGAGCACTGAGAGACAAACAAAACACTCGTCTTAGTTATTCATTTATGTACTTACTCATTAAAACGTTTTTTACCAGCACATATGGGCAGTGATAGACATAAAGTTACTAATTATATTTATTCATTTATATCATTTATTTTTTTAGTTGTTTTTTTACCTGCACAATATTTGTAATGACGTTGGGCAGCATAGAGAGAGGGAACCTCATGATGTTGAAAAGCGACAGAGACACAAAGGCTTTCTCTGCGTCCAAAACGTTGTTCTCATCAGACATCGTGTACACCGCAAACGTCGTCAGAGACACCTGCCATCAGTCATAGTAATGATAATGAGATAACATAAATATAACAGTAAGTACAACTGATGACATAGTGTGCAATTTAGAAAACCAATGCACCACACTTTAAAAGCGTAAACATCAGTGACATTCTTTGGTGGCAATAACAAAATTAACCCAGAAAGAGCAGATAAACAGTTACACGAAGCTTCAGATTCCCCAGGATTGGGAAGCTCTTTCAACCTTTTTTACAAACCTATTTTTCATCATTAACGAATGTTTAATTTGAAGTGACAAAAAAAAGCTATAATCATCAGACTGACCAAAACAATTTAGCCATATTCCATTGTGATTGGTACAGTAGTTTAAGGTGTTGTACTGGTTCAGCAATATAGTAAAGAGTGGGGAGTGGCATAAAAAGGGGTGAAGAAAAAGGTAAAGCAGTCACTATTTCATCTCTTAGTAAAAAGTGTTTGGGATATAAAGTTTGTCACATACAGAGACACTCTCCGGCCCTTATTCTATGCGACATTCTCCCCTTCCTACAGAACAGGGATCCAAAGCAAACAAACAAACAACAGTCCACCACAGACCATGAAAGGAGCGCATGTCCAGAAGAAAGAGCTAATGGCGTTGAGGTAGGCAGCTTTCTTCAACATTTCCAGCTCCTGGTTGCGTATTCCGAGGATCTTCTCCTGAAACGACTTCTCCCATGCGTACAGCTTCAGAACCTGAAAAACAAGAGGCAAAGCCTTCAAGGCTCACTCGAACAGGAACATGTGGGACAACAACAAACAAAGATTGAGGGGGGTGTCTAAAGTACAAGATTGCCAATAAAATTTTAAAGTACGAATGAAACTATCGTTAATGGATACAACTAAAAAAATAATATAAAAATTTAAAAAAGTGCCCGTGCCGAGAATCGGACCCAGAACCATTGGCATGACAGACAGACACTCTACCAATGAGCTATCGAGGCTTTCAGCGTTGATGAGTTTCTTAACTCATGTTGCCTGTTGAATACTCTCTAACCCACTAATCTAAAATGTTATCTGTTTGTTATCTGTTTACAGTGTTGTTTTAAGTAATTATTCAAATCATTATTGTTTGAAAGCTTGCATAGACATCTATATGTGTGCAAAGTTTGAACAATGTATGCCTTCTATTTCCCGAGAAAATGCCAAAGTTAAAGTTTGGAGATTAGACCACGGATGCAACACACACATACACAACCAAACAACTATCATACTATAGACTCACTTCGTGAGTGAGTGAGCCAAAAAGGACAAGTGGAATGAGGTCAGCATTTGTGACCCAGCAAACTGACCATTCGGAGAACATTATACAGTTAGAAACTTCAGACAATTCTTTTCCTCATGACATAAGAACCATTCTAGTATCTTTTTCCGTTCCCGAGTTATGATAATTTAAAGCTAGCAGGGTGAGCGTCTGCCATTTTGAGAGAACACAGTCTAAAGTCTAGCCTAGCTGAAAAACATGCATTGACCTACTCGTTTTAAAACACTTATAAGACCATTTAGAGAACATATGAAAGATTGTCCTATATAAATATGAAAGATAAGATGCTAGAGAACACGAAAATGCCCATAACTCAAAACTGACAACAAAATTTTTTTTTGACTTTTCAAGCCTGTTGTAGGAACCAGCGACGTAATGTCCCTTTCATGGTGTTGGGTCACATTTATGACAAGGGAGACACAGAAAACTCTCTGTTCGACTATGAAATAATAAAGTAGTCTTGAATCTTGAGACACGACACTCAACTATTGAAATGAGGATGAAATGATAAGCACTAGGCTGCTTCTTTTTGTTGTTATTAAGGTCCTTGGGTAAAAGAAAAGAAAAGAAACACATGCAAATGATTTAGAATGGTGTAATATCAAAATCAAATATAGCAAAAACTAAACAAACAGGTACTATGAGAAGCATGAAAACACACACACACAAACAAACACACATGACACACACACACGAGAGAGAGAGAGAGAGAGAGAGAGAGAGAGAGAGAGAGAGAGAGAGAGAGAGAGAGAGAGAGAGAGAGAGAGAGAGAGAGAGAGAGAGAGAGAGAGAGAGAGAGAGAGAGAGAGAGAATGAAAGAGAGAAAGAGAGAGGGAAAGAAAAAGAGGGGGGGGGGGGGGGGAAGAAGATAAAAAACCACAACCAAAAAAAATCACCATTCCAGTCATTTAAATACTGACCTTGATACCATTGAGGACTTCATTCATCAGTTTGATTCTGGTGTCCTTCAGAATCATCTGCTTCACCTGTACAAAGGGAGAAAAAAAAGCACCAAGTCACTATCACAATGAGTGACCACCTCCTGGGAAATTTCAAAAATTCTGCAAGGCAGGGGTCCAGGGGCTGCCCTTTTAACAACTTGACTCAAATAATCCTAAAAATATAAAGTTCCTGGTAAAGGCATGTAAATATTAATCTGTATTCATTTCTTTTACATTCTACACATGAGAGAAACTGAAAAAAGTTTATAAATAGGAAATTCGTTGTTTCTCAAATTCTCATAATTTGGCGGCGCGGGCTCCAGGCAATTAAAAAATCCTGCATTTCAGGACATCCTGAAAGCAGGAGCATCCACACGCAGCATTACAGCAAAATGAGACAGCAGAGCAAAATTATAACACAATGTACTGTATTTTTTACACTATAAGGCGATACTTTTTTCTCAGACAACACCCCTGCGCCTTATAAAGTGACTAATAATACAGTAGGAAAATAGAACAAAATCTGAATTTTGTGTTAAAGTTTAGAGGTGCGCCTTGTAATAATAATTGTGGTCCGAAAAACATGGTATATTAAACTATTCATTACGCTAAGATATTCTTCTTCTTCTGCGTTCCCAGGCCATATGTCCGTAATGGGTAAGGTACGTATGTGTCCGGTTTTCAGTTTTCACTGGTCTCCCCGCTGCGTACAGCCGACACATTCCGATTTCGGAGGAGCTCAAGGGAGAAAAACTTTTTTGGAAGATTTTTTTGAAAAAAGGCAGGAGAATGGGCCAATAAGACAGAAAAATAGTAGATGATAGAAAGCAAAGAGAAAAGGCAGAGTCAAAGAGAGTGGAAGATTAGAGGAAGTTACAAGCAAAGAACTTCTAGAAGGTGGGGGAACTATTTTTACGAAAGACCCCCCCCCCACCCCCCCCACCCCCCGGCATCCCCATGGGGAGACGCTAAGATATAATAATAATCCATAGAATACGGTATCATATCCCCTTACCTGCAACTGTCGCTGTTTGTGGGCTATGATCGCATTGAGGGGGATGAGGAGAATCATGACACCGACGCCAGCCATCACAGAGGGCCCCAGGGTCTGCCACAGGAAGTAGAGGGACAGGACGATCTGCAGGGGGCCTGACCAGATGGTGTGGAAGTAGGTCATCAGGTCCATGAAGCGCTGGGCGTCCACCGACATCAGGTTCACAATCTCGCCCACCGTCGACGTCTTCTTCGCCGAATTCGACAGCCGCAGGGTCTGAACAAAACCACACACACAAAAAGTAACAACGTTAAGGCTGGGAGAGGGTTGCCTTGGTTAACATATTCATACACAGTGGAAACCAAGTGACTCAAAAATGGGTACCACACAAAAATATGACAATTAACAAAAACCTTTTGGCCCCAAATTAATCCTTCTTTCATTGATGGCACTGATGTCAAGCTATCAACATCCGTCCGTAATCTAGGTGTTACTTTGAACCAAACCCTTTCTTTCAAACAGCATGTTTCCAACGTGTGCAAGTCTTGTTATCTAGAACTTCGAAGAATCAGCTCAATTCGCCGTTTTCTCTCCTCCACCCACCCCGTCCAAAATGGCTCCTCTCTCCCCGGCAACTCCGCCAAGGAGGAATCGCTGTTTTGACTTCTAGGAAACCAGAGCAAAGTGAGTGTTCCGATCCTTGAAAAGACTGCCTTTCTGGTGATCTCAACGTGTTTCTTGCAAAAACTCATCCGTCAGGGTGTCCCTTTAAGAACAAAGTTCGTGAAGACTGAGTCTTCCCAGGGGAAAAATAATAGCACAACCGTGGTGTTCACCTTGCAGTAGATGGCAGAAATGATGACGGAGCGCAGACGCATGCCCAGCACCAGACAGCCGTGGAAGTACTGGTGCAGCACCAGGGACTGCAGAAAGGCCACGCCAAACATCAGGGCCGCGTAGAAATAGCCACGCCATGTGTACTCCGCCTGGTTGGTCGTGAACTGGATCAGTCGTCTGTGTACACAGTGAAATAAGAGAGAATGTTCAGCTTGCACACAGACACACACACACAGAGAAGTGTAGCAGAATGGTGAAGACAAAATGGTTTCCCATACAGCTTGAAGTGGGATAAATAAAAAGTGATTGGCAAGGTCAGGGGAGCCACGTGACCGGTAGTAGATAAGGGAGGTAATGCTACCGGCATAGGGTGGCTTCCCTTTTGTTACTGCGGTAACTAAGCACATAGGCACTTTTGGTTTTCCAACTGATAAGCGTATATGCAATTGGTTTGAGTGTTGGTCAGTATGGTTATAATAGATTGTTCAGCTTGCACACAGACACACACACACACACCAGGCATCAGAATAGTCTGAAGTCCAATCCTCCGAAAACTGCGGTAAAAGGGCCATCAAGGCCCTAGACTGAAGAGGGATAACACTGAAATGAGTTCCCAACATGACCAAAAAGGCTTAATATAGTGATAAATCACTTTAGAATAACACTCAATAAAAAGGCAAAACCTCTGACAAGAGAAGCCAATCCTGTCACAAATTCTTAATCCTCTGAAATCCTGATCCTCTGACAATTCTGATGCCCGACACACATTCACACACACAAAATCCATTGCTGCAATCCACCCAGCAGTCTGGCATAACTTTAATCAACAGTTCTATTTTGTTGGTTATCTGCTATTTGCTTTTGGGAACTAATCAGTGGAACCTAGCTGGCTGGGTCAAACTTTCTGTCTTCTTCTTATTATTATTCTGTCTACTTTCATCTTCTTTATCTCAGTAGTACTTCAGTGCACATTTCTGCAGATCTCCCTAAAGTAACAGCGACAAAACAGTCAAAAGTGACTGTGCTCACTATACAGATGGAAGGAAGGAAGGTGTCTTTGGAAGGGCGAAGTAACAGTGACAAAATAGTCAAAAGTGACTGTGCTCGCTATACAGAAGGAAGGAAGGAAGGTGTCTTTGGAAAGAGCGAATTAACAGCAACAAAATAGTCAAAAGGGAAAGTGCTCGCTATACAGAAGGAAGAAAGGAAGGTGTCTTTAGAAAGGGCGAACAGCGACAAAACAGTCAAAAGTGACTGTGCTCACTATACAGAAGGAAGGAGGAAGGTGTCTTTAGAAAGGGCGAAGTAACAATGACAAAACAGTCAAAAGTGACTGTGCTCGCTATACAGAAGGAAGGAAGGTGTCTTTAGAAAGCGCGAAGTAACAATGACAAAACAGTCAAAAGTGACTGTGCTCGCTATACAGAAGGAAGGAAGGTGTCTTTAGAAAGGGCGAGTAACAGTGACAAAACAGTCAAAAGTGACTGTGCTCGCTATACAGAAGGAAGGAAGGTGTCTTTGGAAGGGTGAAGTAACAGCGACAAAACAGTCAAAAGTGACTGTGCTCGCTATACAGAAGGAAGGAAGGAAGGTGTCTTTGGAAGGGTGAAGTAACAGCGACAAAACAGTCAAAAGTGACTGTGCTCGCTATACAGAAGGAAGGAAGGAAGGTGTCTTTGGAAGGGTGAAGTAACAGCGACAAAACAGTCAAAAGTGACTGTGCTCGCTATACAGAAGGAAGGAAGGAAGGTGTCTTTGGAAGGGTGAAGTAACAGCGACAAAACAGTCAAAAGTGACTGTGCTCACTATACAGAAGGAAGGAGGAAGGTGTCTTTAGAAAGGGCGAAGTAACAATGACAAAACAGTCAAAAGTGACTGTGCTCGCTATACAGAAGGAAGGAAGGTGTCTTTAGAAAGCGCGAAGTAACAATGACAAAACAGTCAAAAGTGACTGTGCTCGCTCTACAGAAGGAAGGAAGGTGTCTTTAGAAAGGGCGAGTAACAGTGACAAAACAGTCAAAAGTGACTGTGCTCGCTATACAGAAGGAAGGAAGGTGTCTTTGGAAGGGTGAAGTAACAGCGACAAAACAGTCAAAAGTGACTGTGCTCGCTATACAGAAGGAAGGAAGGAAGGTGTCTTTGGAAGGGTGAAGTAACAGCGACAAAACAGTCAAAAGTGACTGTGCTCGCTATACAGAAGGAAGGAAGGAAGGAAGGTGTCTTTGGAAGGGTGAAGTAACAGCGACAAAACAGTCAAAAGTGACTGTGCTCACTATACAGAAGGAAGGAAGGAAGGTGTCTTTGGAAGGGTGAAGTAACAGCGACAAAACAGTCAAAAGTGACTGTGCTCGCTATACAGAAGGAAGGAACGAAGGAAGGTGTCTTTGGAAGGGTGAAACAGAGTTAGCTTAAATGGTGCTGTTACTAAAGTGGCTTAGTATGCATGCTATTGAATCAATACGTCAGGCTATTAACCCTTTCACCAGCCATTTTAGGCAAACATTTTCGATTAAACTTACATGGATCAGAGAAAAGATTTTGTCAGCAATATTGGGGATTCCTCTGTGACATGTTTAAAATAAGGTCTATCCTTACCTCTTAAAATCAAGAACACAAGATCGTTGGATAACAGACACAGATTTTAAGGCTTTCTATGAAATAATATAGTAATAAGCCAAGTGTCCGTGTGTGTGTGTGTGTGTGTGTGTGTGTGTGTGTGTGTGAAACACAAAACGGGCCTTATAACTCAGCCGTTTTTCGACCGAATCGCTTCAAATTTGCTGTGAGCCCTAATGGGGCGATGGCAACGGCAACCGAGGCGGCCGTATCTGCGCGAAACGCGTATCCGCCGGACTCTCGGCGCCCATATCTCCGGCATTGCTTTGGACCGATTGCCTTCAAATTTGGCAGGTAGATGACCGGGGACGGTGACGATCGGTGTGGCAAACTGGAAGCGAATCAGTTCAGAAATGCGCGCGCTATACGCCGCTTCACCTTTTCACGAATAACTCCGCCGTTTCTTAACCGAATCGCCTCAAATTTGCTGTCAGGCTTGCTATGGCCCGGGCAAAGCCTGGCAGCAAATTGGAAGAGAATCGGGAGAGCGCCTCACTCTCAGAGCAGCGCCAACGGGAAACGGGGCCTTATAACTCTGCCGTTTCTTAACCGAATCGCTTCAAATTTGCTGTACTCAGCATTACCTGTACTTGGCGTTACCGTTACTAGGCGTTACCAGTACGGTGCATTGCCAGTACTAGGCGTTGCGCTAGTGGGTATAAATCATTATGGCGCAAAAATGCGACATTGGCGTTGAAAGGGTTAAAACACACACACATTCAAACTCACTTGAGCAGCATAGGGCTGGCAAACATGAGGCAGTCGTAGACAACCTTGAAGCCCATGGCCATAAAAAACATGGGAGCGAAGGCCTTGACCAGCGTCTTCAGCAGACTGGGCTTCCTCCTCTCTGACCCGTCCACCACTTTCACCTCAGTGGACACCGCACCGTCTTTGTAAAACGCTTCTGTTTTTACTCCGTTCACTGCAGCTGCTCCCCTGTGTGAAGAATAGAAATATTCTTACTTTTGACAGATGACATGATGATTTATGAATTCATCTGAAATTGCATTTAAAGATTTGTTTCACAACACTGTGTACAAAGGAGTTTTAAAAACCCCACTATAGGTCATATCACTGAAGAAATGTTTTTTGTGTGTGTTTTTTTCCTTTGAAAAATTCATGAAATATTTACTATTTGCATTGTTTAAAAAAACAACACCATTTTTAACATTTTCTTTAAATTTAAAAGAGTGTACAATACATTTACGACATTTAAAAATAAATCAATAGCTGGAGTAAAGGGAAAACTCCAAACAGACACAAATTTAAAAGGAAACCAACAGTAACTTTTAAACAATTACTACATTTAAAGCTTAAACCTTCCTGAGCTATACCCCCCCCCCCCCCCTCCCCCCCTGAAATTGAATTGAACCTACTGCATTTCAGACAGAGCAGACACTTTCATTTTCGCTAGCCACACTGACATTTTATCACCAAGAATATGCAACTCTAACAAGAGACAAAAAAGTCCAGTGTCACCTGTTTTTGGGAACCATCTGGGCCTGCCAGTACTTTTCATAGAGTTCCTTCAAGGCAGCTGAAGAGTCTTCGACATTCAGTGACCACAGATCGGCCCGGGTCAAGGCATGCTTGTAGCCCTTGATTACCATGCTGAAACAACACAGTAAAACATAATTTTTTTTCCGCAAAAGTCTAAAACATTTCACCAATCTTGTCTCATTTTGTTTTATTTCTCTACAATATGTCCCTACCTTTTCGTCCTTTTCGCTTCTCTTTAGAAAGCAATTCTCCATTTTGGTCTTATTTAAAATTTTATTTCTTTTTTATTTCATAGGGATTTTTAGAAAAAATCATTACAAACAAAATTCAACAATGACCAAGAAAATAAACAACATGTGAAATGATATGTATGTATGTGTTTGTACCTAGTATGGACAGAGCCAGATTGAATGAGCATGTCGTGTGTGTGCGTGTGTGCAGACATGCACAGAACATGCACGTATGTGCGCATGTGAAAGTTCAGAAAGCTTATCACCTACCCAGTAAACCACCAGAAAGTGATTCGAGACAGAAATGACGCACTTCCCTCAGGGCATGGATTCTGTGGACAATGAAATAACGATAAAATGTTACATATTGATGCAAACTGTTGCAAACTGATACCAAAATGTTTTTAACAGCATCCAGCTAACACTTTTTAAAAGTCAGCAATCATCGCCAGTTGCAAGAAAGCTTGACCTTTGGCCTTTTTTTGTTTTTCATTTTTTCTCAAATGCACACATTTTTACAGAAAAAGGATTAATCCCGGTTAAACAATTCCCATACTTTTACAAAAATAGAATGAACACTCTCTCTAGCAATATTTTTTTATGTTATGTTTTTCTTTTGAATAAAAACAGTTTATTTAATTTGTTAGTTAAGTTTTAATGTCAAATTCAAAGCATACTTTGTACATGAGGACTGCATCATCCTGCAAGAAGACCTGGAACGACTCGAGAAATGGGAGAAAACCTGGGGAATGGACTTTCACCCAGACAAATGTAATATCATGAAAGTAACAAGATCAAGAGCTCCCAAGTTGTTCACATACAAACTCAAAGGGCACATCCTGGAGTCAACGTCATCAGCAAAGTACCTCGGGGTCCATATTTCATCGGACCTCAGTTGGAAGAACCAAGCTGACTTCGCATCAAGGAAGGCAAACAGCGTACTAGGCTTCTTGAGGAGAAATCTGAAGACCTCCAACAGCGCGTTAAAAACCAATGCCTACAAGACCCTTGTTCGTCCCCACCTAGAGTACTGCTGCTCAGTCTGGAATCCACACCATCAGGACCAGATAAACAAGATCGAAATGGTGCAGCGCAGAGCAGCCAGGTACGCAACCAACCGCTACCACAACACCAGCAGGATCAATGATGGATGAACTCGGATGGAAGACACTTGAATTCAGAAGGCAGAAGATCCAGCTCACTATGTTGTATAAGATCATCAACGACCTTGTGGACATCAACTGCGACCAGTATCTGACCAGCATGCCATCTCGTACAAGAACGAGCCACAAGAACAAATTCTGACAGTTCCATCAAAACACAAACAGCTTCAAATAGTTTTCTTTCTAGAACCATCCCCGTTTGGAACTCGCTCCCAGCGTCTGCTGCAGAGGCTCCCAGCTTGGCACACTTCAAGCAGGAGCTCAACAACCTCTCATTCTAGATCTATCACTCCCTCCCCAGCAAAAAAGTGGTTAAGAAGGTTGGGGCTGTGCCGGTCAGGGTTTGTCCCCGGGGGCCGCTATGGTAGCCGGATTGGCCTGACTGGAGCCATGAAACGCTGGGGAGATCTCTATATTTTTAGTTCATTTGTTTTCAGTTGCTTTTTCATTTTGTTTTATTTTTCTTCCTGCTGCTCCACAACCACGCTGTATAATTATCCAGTTGGATAGCTCAGCGTTACGATTCAGATTCAAATTCAGATACCTCTGAAGAATTGCTTAAAACAAATATAGAGTACCAAAGGGGGTTGCATACCCCTCAAAATGACACAAGCAATGACGCAAGCAGGACATGATTTCTTTACAAACTCTATGATTTCAAGGGGGGTTACGCATGTACCCAACCAACGCACAGACCTGTTAGTACTCTATTTACTCTTCTTCTTTTTTGCCCCTTACATTTCAGAAATTTCAATGACAATATGCCAACTCACGGCGTGGTTGCACCTGTAGCCAGCAAAACATAGATCAAAGCCTGCATGTATTTAAAACAGTACTGCATAATTCATTTGAGTGGAAGTACATACTCACACACACATCAAAACCCTAAAAAAAAAAAGATCAATAAATGACGTCCATATGGAAAAACACAATGCAAAACAATGCAGACAACACAATGTGGCAAATGAGCGACTTAGCTCGCTGTTTTCACCACTTGATGGCGCTGCGGTTCACTGGGTCCGAAGCATGGAGGAGAGTTGAGTCTTTCCTCTCCCCCTCTCTCTCTCCCCAGCAAAGGCTACCACTAGGTTGGACCCACTCAACCGCAGCTCCGCTACGTGGTGAAAGGAGCGGGCTGCTACTAGTACTAGGTTGGACCCACTCAACCGCAGCTCCGCTACGTGGTGAAAGGAGCGGGCTACTAGGTTGGACTCACTCAACCACAGCTCCACTACGTGGTGAAAGGAGCGGGCTACTAGGTTGGACCCACTCAACCGCAGCTCCGCCACGTGGTGAAAGGAGCGGGCTACTAGGTTGGACCCACTCAACCACAGCTCCGCCACGTGGTGAAAGGAGCGGGCTACTATGTTGGACCCACTCAACCGCAGCTCCGCTACGTGGTGAAAGGAGCGGGCTACTAGGTTGGACCCACTCAACCGCAGCTCCGCCACGTGGTGAAAGGAGCGGGCTACTAGGTTGGACCCACTCAACCGCAGCTCCGCTACGTGGTGAAAGGAGCGGGCTACTAGGTTGGACCCACTCAACGGCAGCTCCGCTACGTGGTGAAAGGAGCGGGCTACTAGGTTGGACCCACTCAACCGCAGCTCCGCTACGTGGTGAAAGGAGCGGGCTACTAGGTTGGACCCACTCAACGGCAGCTCCGCTACGTGGTGAAAGGAGCGGGCTACTAGGTTGGACCCACTCAACCGCAGCTCCGCCACGTGGTGAAAGGAGCGGGCTACTAGGTTGGACCCACTCAACCGCAGCTCCGCCACGTGGTGAAAGGAGCGGGCTACTAGGTTGGACCCACTCAACCGCAGCTCCATTACGTGGTGAAAGGAGCGGGCTACTAGGTTGGACCCACTCAACCGTAGCTCCATTACGTGGTGAAAGGAGCGGGCTACTAGGTTGGACCCACTCAACCGTAGCTCCATTACGTGGTGAAAGGAGCGGGCTACTAGGTTGGACCCACTCAACCACAGCTCCGCCACGTGGTGAAAGGAGCGGGCTACTAGGTTGGACCCACTCAACCACAGCTCCGCCACGTGGTGAAAGGAGCGGGCTACTAGGTTGGACCCACTCAACCGCAGCTCCGCTACGTGGTGAACGGAGCGGGCTACTAGGTTGGACCCACTCAACCGTAGCTCCATTACGTGGTGAAAGGAGCGGGCTACTAGGTTGGACCCACTCAACCGCAGCTCCATTACGTGGTGAAAGGAGCGGGCTACTAGGTTGGACCCACTCAACCGCAGCTCCGCTACGTGGCGAACGGAGCGGGCTACTAGGTTGGACCCACTCAACCGCAGCTCCATTACGTGGTGAAAGGAGCGGGCTACTAGGTTGGATCCACTCAACCGCAGCTCCACTACGTGGTGAAAGGAGCGGGCTACTAGGTTGGATCCACTCAACCGCAGCTCCACTACGTGGTGAAAGGAGCGGGCTACTAGGTTGGATCCACTCAACCGCAGCTCCACTACGTGGTGAAAGGAGCGGGCTAAGTCGACCATTCTTTTTGTCTAATGTCTTTGTCAGGTGAATTTCAGATTTTATACACACTCAACTTTCAGCAATAGTGTACTGTATGCATAAATAACCAGTGTACAACTAACTTTTCAAGCAAGCCACCAAACATCAAACTTTAATACATTTTTAACACCAATAACCACCGTACAATCTTCATGTAACCACAGAAACTTCTTAACATGAAACATTGAATTTTATAACAACAAAAAAACAGCCAGTGACAAAACAAAAGAATCATAAACTAATGCAAAAAATAACAGACAGAAAAAAAAGAGAATCAACAATAACTAAAACAATGCAGATACTGAGATAGTGACAAAACATACAGAACCAGATTCTTGTAATAATAAATAAATCTTCTATAGCGCTATTCTCCTGACACAGCAGGACTCACCGCGATTTACATGAAAAAAAGTAAGTTTACCTCACGCACACAAAAGATATTAAAGATAAATGTACTTAAAATTATTTAGAAAAAATCACTTTACATGAAAAAAGCAACATTATCGCATTCACACAACTCGCATTTAGATATTTATATAAATAAAACAAGCGCGAAATCGCAATAGTTTGTGGCACGCTGTCTATTTTTACCACTCCAATCATGAGTTACCTTCCCTGGATTTTCAATAATTTTAATCTGTAAACCAGAATGTTATCTCTGCACCATTTCGTAACTTTTTATATCTTTTGGAAAACATTTAAAACTATGTATCCTACTTATACTCATCGAAAGAAGCACCGCATACTCATCGTGTCTGTTGTAGTGTCTGTATTACGTATGTTTATTATTTTGTACGCTTTTAAAATACATCATTTTAAAGAGCGGCCAGAAGTGTAGCCTCGATTTGAAGTGCGACAATTTTGTCAAAATGTGCGACAATTTTGGAACGACAGACCGACCGACAGACCGACAAAGTGAGTTATAGGTTTGTGGCTTGAGCCACAAACAAAAATCTTTACAGGGTTGACTGACGGTGGATGGACAGACAGAAATTAACAGAGATATTTTCTGAAAAGATGCGTGCGTCTTCAGGCCAGTTTGTATTGATGATTATCAAAATTAGTACACCCAAGTCGCCACAGATCCAAATACACAGCTTACCACATCCGCAGGCTGAGAGACAAAAATGCAAAGGTTATTTTTTAACTGACCTTAACGTAAACAACATATATGGAATATCAACATATTCATTAGTAAGAAGCGCAGTCCATCTCCTTCCACTAAAGATATCAATATTGACTTTCACAAACACGCTTCATTTTAATCATTAAATGTACCACTTTGGCTCTTAGTTGAAATGTAGCATTTGAAGTAAAAAGACAAAACAACTTATAACACACTCACACACACACACGCATGCACACACACACATACCCACACACCTTCCGGTGGCTCTAGGGAGATAAGTCTCCTGACTTATTCTACCTTCCCTTGATCAAATAGGAGGCATAATCTATATTTTCCGCATGCAAGAGAGAGAGGGGGGGGGGGGGGGGGGGAGAGGGGGAGAGACAGAGACAAAGAGAGAGAGAGAGAGACAGACAGAAAGAGAGAGAGACAGCTTGCCATCGCTAACTATACACCTTACAATGCGCAGCCTAAGCTAAAGGGGAATAAATCCACCAGAAGCAATCATTAGGCATGGCCTAAGAGTGGAAGTTAATTTAGTTAGTCCTTTACAGTCCTGTCAACAGCGATGGTCACCTTAGGAATGTCACCATATAAAGTTAATTTAGTTAGTCCTTTACAGTCCTGTCAACAGCAATGGTCACCTTAGGAATCACCATATAAAGTTAATTTAGTTAGTCCTTTACAGTCCTGTCAACAGCGATGGTCACCTTAGGAATCACCATATAAAGTTAATTTAGTTAGTCCTTTACAGTCCTGTCAACAGCGATGGTCACCTTAGGAATGTCACCATATAAAGTTAATTTAGTTAGTCCTTTACAGTCCTGTCAACAGCGATGGTCACCTTAGGAATGTCACCATATAAAGTTAATTTAGTTAGTCCTTTACAGTCCTGTCAACAGCGATGGTCACCTTAGGAATGTCACCATATAAAGTTAATTTAGTTAGTCCTTTACAGTCCTGTCAACAGCTATGGTCACCTTAGGAATGTCACCATATAAAGTTAATTTAGTTAGTCCTTTACAGTCCTGTCAACAGCGATGGTCACCTTAGGAATGTCACCATATAAAGTTAATTTAGTTAGTCCTTTACAGTCCTGTCAACAGCGATGGTCACCTTAGGAATGTCACCATATAAAGTTAATTTAGTTAGTCCTTTACAGTCCTGTCAACAGCGATGGTCACCTTAGGAATGTCACCATATAAAGTTAATTTAGTTAGTCCTTTACAGTCCTGTCAACAGCGATGGTCACCTTAGGAATGTCACCATATAAAGTTTATACAGCGCAAAAACTGGAAGTTAAGACTGGAAGTTAATTTAGTTAGTCCTTTACAGTCCTGTCAACAGCGATGGTCACCTTAGGAATGTCACCATATAAAGTTTATACAGCGCAAAAACTGGAAGTTAAGACTGGAAGTTAATTTAGTTAGTCCTTTACAGTCCTGTCAACAGCTATGGTCACCTTAGGAATGTCACCATATAAAGTTTATACAGCGCAAAAACTGGAAGTTAAGAGTGGAAGTTAATTTAGTTAGTCCTTTACAGTCCTGTCAACAGCGATGGTCACCTTAGGAATGTCACCATATAAAGTTTATACAGCGCAAAAACTGGAAGTTAAGACTGGAAGTTAATTTAGTTAGTCCTTTACAGTCCTGTCAACAGCGATGGTCACCTTAGGAATATCACCATATAAAGTTTATACAGCGCAAAAACTGGAAGTTAAGACTGGAAGTTAATTTAGTTAGTCCTTTACAGTCCTGTCAACAGCTATGGTCACCTTAGGAATCACCATATAAAGTTTATACAGCGCAAAAACTGGAAGTTAAGACTGGAAGTTAATTTAGTTAGTCCTTTACAGTCCTGTCAACAGCTATGGTCACCTTAGGAATGTCACCATATAAAGTTTATACAGCGCAAAAACTGGAAGTTAAGAGTGGAAGTTAATTTAGTTAGTCCTTTACAGTCCTGTCAACAGCGATGGTCACCTTAGGAATGTCACCATATAAAGTTAATTTAGTTAGTCCTTTACAGTCCTGTCAACAGCGATGGTCACCTTAGGAATGTCACCATATAAAGTTAATTTAGTTAGTCCTTTACAGTCCTGTCAACAGCGATGGTCACCTTAGGAATGTCACCATATAAAGTTAATTTAGTTAGTCCTTTACAGTCCTGTCAACAGCTATGGTCACCTTAGGAATGTCACCATATAAAGTTAATTTAGTTAGTCCTTTACAGTCCTGTCAACAGCGATGGTCACCTTAGGAATGTCACCATATAAAGTTAATTTAGTTAGTCCTTTACAGTCCTGTCAACAGCGATGGTCACCTTAGGAATGTCACCATATAAAGTTAATTTAGTTAGTCCTTTACAGTCCTGTCAACAGCGATGGTCACCTTAGGAATGTCACCATATAAAGTTAATTTAGTTAGTCCTTTACAGTCCTGTCAACAGCTATGGTCACCTTAGGAATGTCACCATATAAAGTTAATTTAGTTAGTCCTTTACAGTCCTGTCAACAGCTATGGTCACCTTAGGAATGTCACCATATAAAGTTAATTTAGTTAGTCCTTTACAGTCCTGTCAACAGCGATGGTCACCTTAGGAATGTCACCATATAAAGTTAATTTAGTTAGTCCTTTACAGTCCTGTCAACAGCTATGGTCACCTTAGGAATGTCACCATATAAAGTTAATTTAGTTAGTCCTTTACAGTCCTGTCAACAGCGATGGTCACCTTAGGAATGTCACCATATAAAGTTTATACAGCGCAAAAACTGGAAGTTAAGACTGGAAGTTAATTTAGTTAGTCCTTTACAGTCCTGTCAACAGCGATGGTCACCTTAGGAATGTCACCATATAAAGTTAATTTAGTTAGTCCTTTACAGTCCTGTCAACAGCGATGGTCACCTTAGGAATGTCACCATATAAAGTTAATTTAGTTAGTCCTTTACAGTCCTGTCAACAGCGATGGTCACCTTAGGAATGTCACCATATAAAGTTAATTTAGTTAGTCCTTTACAGTCCTGTCAACAGCTATGGTCACCTTAGGAATGTCACCATATAAAGTTAATTTAGTTAGTCCTTTACAGTCCTGTCAACAGCGATGGTCACCTTAGGAATGTCACCATATAAAGTTTATACAGCGCAAAAACTGGAAGTTAAGACTGGAAGTTAATTTAGTTAGTCCTTTACAGTCCTGTCAACAGCGATGGTCACCTTAGGAATGTCACCATATAAAGTTAATTTAGTTAGTCCTTTACAGTCGTGTCAACAGCGATGGTCACCTTAGGAATGTCACCATATAGTTAATTTAGTTAGTCCTTTACAGTCCTGTCAACAGCTATGGTCACCTTAGGAATCACCATATAAAGTTTATACAGCGCAAAAACTGGAAGTTAAGACTGGAAGTTAATTTAGTTAGTCCTTTACAGTCCTGTCAACAGCTATGGTCACCTTAGGAATCACCATATAAAGTTTATACAGCGCAAAAACTGGAAGTTAAGACTGGAAGTTAATTTAGTTAGTCCTTTACAGTCCTGTCAACAGCTATGGTCACCTTAGGAATCACCATATAAAGTTTATACAGCGCAAAAACTGGAAGTTAAGACTGGAAGTTAATTTAGTTAGTCCTTTACAGTCCTGTCAACAGCTATGGTCACCTTAGGAATCACCATATAAAGTTTATACAGCGCAAAAACTGGAAGTTAAGACTGGAAGTTAATTTAGTTAGTCCTTTACAGTCCTGTCAACAGCGATGGTCACCTTAGGAATGTCACCATATAAAGTTTATACAGCGCAAAAACTGGAAGTTAAGAGTGGAAGTTAATTTAGTTAGTCCTTTACAGTCCTGTCAACAGCTATGGTCACCTTAGGAATGTCACCATATAAAGTTTATACAGCGCAAAAACTGGAAGTTAAGAGTGGAAGTTAATTTAGTTAGTCCTTTACAGTCCTGTCAACAGCTATGGTCACCTTAGGAATGTCACCATATAAAGTTTATACAGCGCAAAAACTGGAAGTTAAGAGTGGAAGTTAATTTAGTTAGTCCTTTACAGTCCTGTCAACAGCGATGGTCACCTTAGGAATGTCACCATATAAAGTTTATACAGCGCAAAAACTGGAAGTTAAGAGTGGAAGTTAATTTAGTTAGTCCTTTACAGTCCTGTCAACAGCGATGGTCACCTTAGGAATGTCACCATATAAAGTTTATACAGCGCAAAAACTGGAAGTTAAGAGTGGAAGTTAATTTAGTTAGTCCTTTACAGTCCTGTCAACAGCGATGGTCACCTTAGGAATGTCACCATATAAAGTTTATACAGCGCAAAAACTGGAAGTTAAGAGTGGAAGTTAATTTAGTTAGTCCTTTACAGTCCTGTCAACAGCGATGGTCACCTTAGGAATGTCACCATATAAAGTTTATACAGCGCAAAAACTGGAAGTTAAGAATGGAAGTTTTCTTCTAGTAATAATCAGCAGAACAAGAATCCAACCCAGTGTTTCTTTAACCCTTTCGCCGCTGATGTCGCATTTCTGCACCACACTGATTGAACACCCATGTCACTAAAAGACATAAAATTAGGGTAATCCAATGACCGTATGTTGTTCATTCTGGGAGATACAAAAAGGCCCTAATTAATACATGTCATAGGGGGATTGACAGTATTTCAGATGCTAACTTTTTCTTTACCCAGGTAAGTTTTAGAAAAACATTTGGTTGAACAATGGCTGGCGGTGAAAGGGTTAACATCACAGTAAGAAAAAGTAAAATAAAAAGCAAAAGGCAACTCACTGTGTCCTGCTGCACTTGTTCAAACTGTGGCTTCCTGTCGACCATGGCAGAGAGTACAAAGGAGGCAGCCACCAGTGCGAAGACGAAGATGGAATCCAACCCCTCTTTCATGTGGCCCTGTTGTCAAGAACATCATTATCATCATTTATGTTACATTAGTAATCATTCCTTAATTACCGTAATTTTCGGACTATAGGGCGATTTATTTTCTCCAATTTCGACCTATGCACCTACTAAACAAGGGCGCCCTATTAGTGAACAAAATCGTGAGAAGAAAGGCAACGAATGCCGTACTCAGTACAGTCTACTGTGAGTCACAACATCGAAAGTGGTAACGAGTCGCCGATATGACGAATACTCACGTTAAAATGCTTCAAAATCCCTATTATCATCCGAGATACAGTCCAACAGATGCCATAACCCTTCATTGGATGCAAAAAGTATCGTTGTATAGCTTAAAAGGCCATAATTCTACCAGTTTTCGCAAAGAAAAGTCCAAACACAGCAACCGGAAGTCGCAAAAACGGAAGTTTGATTATTTGAGAAGGGAGCCAACTCTCGTTTATGACAGCAGTAATGGCGGTCGGTAAACGTTTACAGGACGTGTACGGGCTTCAAACTTCGACTTTCTTTTGCGAGATGTGTATCGCCTTATAAATGAGGGCGCCTTTTACTTTAATTTTTTCAGATTTTTCTTGAAAATTGCCCTATTTGCCTTATACACAGCAGCGCCTAATGATCCGAAAAATACGGTAATCAAATTCTTAAGATAAACAGCCATCAATATCAATGACAAAGAAAATAGGAGTCTGATCTCTCTTTCAAGTTTCATAAGGCTCTTGTTCATAATAACATGAAGATGCTGATCTTTATGATTACAATGACATTGACGATGAAGATGAGAATGATGATGATGATAGTGATGATGAAGATGATGATAATAATGATAGTGATGATGAAGATAATAATGATGGTATTGATTATGATGTTGATGATGATGATGTTGATGATTATCATAGTAAGACTGCAGTGTTGATTCTAGACTTTTAGAAAAAGGGGTCCAAGGACCCCTAAAGATGAAAAAAGAGGGTCCTAAGGACTCTTCATGGTCAAAAACTGGGGTCCCAGAAGACGGCCATTTTGTAAGCCAGCTTTTCTGAAACGTTCTTGTTTTGATGTGAGTATCATCACTGGCACTGGTTTTCTTTTGAACCTCCTCATGATCATCTCCACATGCGTCACTTGGCAGCTCAGTCACAGAAACATCGCCGTCGGCAATCTCAAGTTCGTCGTCATTTGGAATTTCATTGGATGTTGGTCCCGAATCTTCCGTTACTGCAGCCGTATCTTCATTCACAATAGATGTTTGGCCAGATTCTTCCGAGTCGGACACTTTAGGTGTTTTGGACGACTTGAAGGCAAAATCAAACAGTGTTGACGTTCGCTTCATGATTGCCACTCTAGTCCATCTTCACACTCGGACGCGCTACGCTCAGAAGACTCAACTCATGATTGGCTAAACTAAAGCATTGACGTCCAATGGCGCGAAAGAGAATTACTCATTTCCGGCTTACTGGCTATACGCAAAGTAGCAGTGCAATTTTGTAATGTCGCATTGGTGGTTTAAAAACGCATCCAAAGTTTTTTTCTAGCGTCACAGGGGACTCACTGGTTTTTTATTAAGGTGTCATCACCGTAAATTTTGCGCAATTTCGTCCAGGACGCGCTCTAGAATCAACACTGAGACTGGTTCAGAAATGCTCCCTGTTCGATGATGGTGCAAAGAAAGATGATGGCCGATACCAATGACCAAAAGCAATAGCCAGAAGATGATGATAACAGCGATGATGATGATGATGATGATAAGTTTAGCAACGCTACTTGTCTAACAGAATGATGAAGGCAGATATTAGAAGCAGGAACCGCATCATTGATAGCGATGATGATGATGATGATGATGATAAGTTTAGCAACGCTACCTGTCTAACAGCCAGTTTGATGGCGCTACACAGAATGATGAAGGCAGATATCAGAAGCAGGAACCGCATCATTGATAGCGATGATGATGATGAAGATGATGATAATAATGATGATGATGATGATAAGTTTAGCAACGCTACCTGTCTAACAGCCAGTCTGATGGCGCTGCACAGAATGAAGAAGGCAGATATCAGAAGCAGGAACCGCATCATTGATAGCGATGATGAAGATGATGATGATGATAAGTTTAGCAACGCTACCTGTCTAACAGCCAGTTTGATGGCGCTGCACAGAATAAAGAAGGCAGATATCAGAAGCAGAAACCGCATCATTGATAGCGATGATGAAGATGATGATGATGATGATGATGATGATAAGTTTAGCAACGCTACCTGTCTAACAGCCAGTCTGATGGCGCTGCACAGAATGAAGAAGGCAGATATCAGAAGCAGGAACCAGAAAACCAGCAAGTAACCTGATGTCCTCACTCCTTTCTGCCGCTCAAAGTACACCACAAACAACACCAACGCCTGCACAATGCAACACATCAACAATTTAACAACTAACTTGAAATTAACATTCCCTATCATAAAACAGAAACACTTATCTAAAATTTAAACTTTCTTTTCTGCAACAACAATAAAATCTTACAAAAACTAACATATTTTTTATTATGTTGCTGGTAATTTCATTGTTAATCAAATTGCCTTCAAATCCTTTGATAGCATTTTTATTATATAGTAAAATCACTTAGTTATAAACAGACTAACAACAAATACAAAAACATATTCTCCGTGACTAATGCTATTATCATCAATGGCATCCGCACATCTTGCAAGACAATGTACTGCTAGGAATTCTTTTTTTTCTTCTGCATTCCCAGGCATATGGCCATAATGGGTAAGGAACGTATGTGTCCGGTTTTCAGTTTTTACTGGTCTCCCCGCTGCGTACAGCCGACACATTCCAATTTCGGAGGAGACTGCTAGGAATAAAAAAGCAGGGTCGACATTTTCTAGAGTGACTGTGGAGGCCAACTCTGCCATTTCACAATGGTTCAGTGGTTGTAGGTGAAAGAAAATGGTGCTCTGAACAAGGCTGCCTTTGCAATCCTTTTGGATCTATCGTCAGCATGCTGGCTGTTTCTGGCGTTCTAAGCCCTCTCTCAATCTCAGTCCCAGCTTCCATGCTTGCCCTCCACACCTCACAGATGTGTGCAAAGCTTGTCAAAGAGCTACTGTTAACCCTTTCACCGCCAATGTCGCAATTATGCACCACAATGGTTTGCCACCCATGTCACTAAAAGGCATCAAATCAGGACCTGTTATTCAAAGACCCTATTTTCTCAATGTTGGGAGGTAAGGATAGGCCTAATGCTATACATGTCACAGAAGAATTCCCAATATTGCTGACAATTTCTGTCCTCTACCCAGTTAAGTTTAATGGTATTTTTGGCTGAAAAATGGCTGACGGCGAAAGGGTTTTTATCTGCAGCTTCAGGGATTGTTCCCAGACACCTTTGTAGCAAACCCTCGGTGCGACCAACAAAGTGGAAGGTAATAAATAAAATATCAAATATTTAACTGATCTGTTACTGAACAAGAACAGAAACAAAAGGATGAATGCGTAGCACTAGGTAGTTTGCAGTCAACCAAGCATAGCATGTTTGCCTTTTCGGAAAGAAAGAAAAAGAAAAGAAAATGTGGAATGCAATATCTAACACATGTTTTAAATCTAATATTTGATGAGACACGATAAACTAACATGTTTGTTTATAAAGACCATACACGTTTATTAGACACGATAAACTAGCGTATTTACCATTGCCATAATCATTGTTTATAGACACCGTACACATTTATTAGACACGATAAACTAGCATATTTACCAATGCCAGAATCATTGTTTATAGACGCCATACACGTTTATTAGACACGATAAACTAGCGTATTTACCATTGCCAGAATCATTGTTTATAGACGCCATACACGTTTATTAGACACGATAAACTAGCATATTTACCATTGCCAGAATCATTGTTTATAGATACCATACACATTTATTAGACACGATAAACTAGCATATTTTACCATTGCCAGAATCATGACCAGTGGCGACACGAAGTTGACAGGGGGCTCGTTGCCATGCTTTGTGTGAGCCACCACCGCCATTACACACTTCACCCCCATCACCACCACTATCAACAACGCCAACACCTGCACACACATTTGATTTTGGGGTACACTATTGGGGTCTGCAACGAACACCTTTTGCAAGAGTGAATGCCCTTGGAGGGTGGGGGAAGATGGTTCAGTACTGACCAGACAGGGAGATAACTCTTGCCAATAACCCCTATTTGATGCCACTAAATGGCTGCCTTTCGCAAGAGTGAATGCTCTTGTCAGTAGTGACCAACAAGAGCAATTAATCTCACTGTCAAGGGCATTAATAACCCTAGTTGCAAAGGCCTATAGATAAAATAGATATCGCTATGATCAAGACCAACTCATAACAAAATCACAGAGAACATTGAAGAATACAATATGTGAAGGACACAGATAACCACATAAGAATTACAAGGGTGGATAATACTTTTAATAAAGGTGGGGGGAGGGTGGGAGTTCCAGTGGGATTTATTGTTTATGGTTACCTAAAATCATCATGGATCAATGATACATAGTCTATATTAAGAGAGAGAGAGAGAGAGAGAGAGAGAGAGAGAGAGAGAGAGAGAGAGAGAGAGAGAGAGAGAGAGAGAGAGAGAGAGAGAGAGAGAGAGAGAGAGAGAGAGAGAGAGAGAGAGAGAGAGAGAGAGAGAGAGAGAGAGAGAGAGAGAGAGAGAGAGAGAGAGAGAGAGAGAGAGAGAGAGAGAGAGAGAGAGAGAGAGAGAGAGAGAGAGAGAGAGAGAGAGAGAGAGAGAGAGAGAGAGAGAGAGAGAGAGAGAGAGAGAGAGAGAGAGAGAGAGAGAGAGAGAGAGAGAGAGAGAGAGGAGAGAGAGAGAGAGAGAGAGAGAGAGAGAGAGAGAGAGAGAGAGAGAGAGAGAGAGAGAGAGAGAGAGAGAGAGAGAGAGAGAGAGAGAGAGAGAGAGAGAGAGAGAGAGAGAGAGAGAGAGAGAGAGAGAGAGAGAGAGAGAGAGAGAGAGAGAGAGAGAGAGAGAGAGAGAGAGAGAGAGAGAGAGAGAGAGAGAGAGAGAAAAACAGATTATTATTATTTTCAAGGCAGTTGAGGGGGGTGGTGTTCTGTGCAAGCAGGATACCCCCCATGGAGCGGAGGATACATGCAACAAGTAGGC
>CM065682.1:22524391-22526891 GCA_017654935.2 Phymorhynchus buccinoides
CATCTCAATATTCCAGTGATCACGTTAACTGGCAATAATTGAATTAATCAGAATAAATATATCACTATTGACTAATATAAGTAAATTAAAATACTGATTGCAAAACAAAAATACTGAAAAAATTGCCCTCAGGTGCAAGGACTAACAAATTTTTACTAGGACTCTGGGCTCCCAGTCGTCCGGCAAAACAAGGGTTCCCAGGGCAGGGACTCCTTCACGAGGGTCCTAGCGGCAGGATAGAGGGTCCCAATGGCATTGCGAATGCTAAAAATACTTTTTTCTAGTGCATCCCTGAGACCCCCTGCACATTCCATTAGAGGGTCATTTAGAATGTTACTACTTCATAGACCCCCAAATGGGGGTCCCTGGGAGCCCTGAGGACTGATAAATGGTTTAAATAGTTCTGGCTTTGATGCTGTGAGCTTCCATGGTTTTGGTTTTGGTTTCCCTGGCACTCAGGTTGTTGGGGAAATTATCACTGATGGGACTGGAATTGGAAACTTTACTTGAACAACTTCAAGACAAGTTGATGATAAAAAGATAGTGTGCACTTAGTTAAATACATGAGTGTGTAACTACGTATGTGTACTTTAGCCTCCAGTGTGTCTTTCTGAACTAAGTGTACTGTATGTGGTGTGTGCGTGTGTGTGCGTGTGTGTGTGTGTGTGTGTGTGTGTGTGTGTGTGTGTGTGTGTGTGTGTGTGTGTGTGTGTGTATACATGTGTGTGTGTGTGTGTGTGTGTGTGTGTGTGTGTGTGTGTGTGTGTGTGTGTGTGTGTGTGTGTGTGTGTGTGTGTAGCAATGTACCAAATACATTGAGTTATTCTACCTTTATCTTACTGACATTTCGTTTATTTGCATATGAATGTGTACATTTTTAAATTGGTGTTATGAATTTTAAAGTTAGTATTATGGTTTTTAGAAGTTCTATCAATTTATAGCAACTTGCCACCCCTTATTTTTCTAAAAACATGTTTGCAAGTCGCTGACTGGCATCTTGCTGTTTCAAGCTTTGACGCCATGCCACCATGGTTGCAGGGTTGTTGTTTGCCGTCGGCCTTCGGCCGAAAATTACAAAAAATGTCCTAAAAGTCAACCATCCTGTCGGCCCAGTGGGCCGAGGGTTTGATGACCAAATCGGCACGAGTATGTCCGGTTTTTTTATGAACAACGAAGTGTATCCGGTTTTATTATGAACAACGAAGTGAAACAAAGTTTGCTTGCACCGCGTGTGACCGAGATCAAAAAGCTAACTTTGTCGCGTCATGATTTTGCTAGCACAAGGCCAATTGCCTCGTGAGAGTTGCTTCCCTTGCTGCTTATGGCGGATGTTTGCCACACCGTAGTGTGAGTCTGTGTGATCTTGTCGTCCTTTAGCGTCAGTGTTTCACTGGTTTTTGATTGAAATGCCTCCCAAAAAGAAGACAGAGCCAGATGACCGAGAGAATCTGAGAAAAAAAATATGAAGTGATCTGACAGTTAAAAAAACAAAACAAATTCATTGTCAGTGAGAGTTTATGTTGACCGAGTGAGAGGGCCTAAAATTGTTGAAATTGGCCTAAGGTTTTGTGGCTGTTTAGGCCAAATGGCCTAAAGTGAAAATTTCTAGCACCATCTCTGTGGTTGCTGTGGTTTTGACCGAGTAAGTCGAGGTAATCAACAATTTTCACGAAGTGCTCTCCCTTATTTTTTTGGGGGAAAATCGTCTATTTTGTTTGATAAAACAACATTAAACTTCTTTATTTGCAAAATAAAATGAAACTTTTAAGATGCATAACAAATGTTGGATTGGCAAGACAGGCCTTGAACGAGTAAAAAGATTAGATGTCAAGTTCAGACAAAAAGTTCAGACGATATAAATAAAAACAAGTGCAACGCCGAGCGGCTGCAAAGTCCCCTCGCAGCATCGCTGAGGTACTCCGAAATCGGAATGGCGTAAATTTGACCTTAATCATAGTTAAGGGCTCGGCACACGCTGCAACTTTTTAGTTGATACAACTAGTTGCATACAACAAGTTGCAGTTAAAATCGCAGAGCTTGGGGCACACGCTGCAACTTTGATGCAACACCCTTGCAATCCCGTGCCATATATATATGGAAAATTCTCGCGAGACTTTCCGTGACTTCCTTTGGTTTACATTCTAACAAAATGGCTTCCTCTGAGCGCGATGAAAATGAACACGACGATCTTATCATTGCTGCTGCTGCTACTGTTGTTATTTTGTCATTCACGATGACAATGGTCGGTACCCGAGTCCTGTTTCGAGTAGGTGTACTTCTAAAAACTCGAAATGACAAATAGGGCCTACTAGGCTATTTCTATTTTTACACACTGTTTTGATCTAGGCTACATCGATTGAAAAAGAAAGCATGCCGTGGAAGTATTCATCATTCATGATGCCGCCCATTTCATGGCTTATTTGAATTTTGGCCTCTTGTACATGCCCCGACTTTTATTAATCGGGACACTCGGTTCCCAAATGCAGGGGAAATTACGAAT
>CM065682.1:22541891-22551891 GCA_017654935.2 Phymorhynchus buccinoides
AGCAACGAGGGATTTTAACGCCTTTCTTAGACCAGGTAAGGCAAACCGGAAAATGGTCGCTAAAACCGAATACTGGTACTGCATGTTCAACGACATTATTAGCATTAGTTACATATATATGATCTATTAATGTTTCCGTTTGTGCTGTTACTCTTGTAGGGGCAGATATTACTTGATGTAAGTTACAGAGTTCGTAAATCTGTCTCCAATGATCGTTAGGTTTTAACAGATTGATATTAAAATCACCTAATATAATAACTTCTAACGAGTAGTTTAATACATCTTCTATCATAAGTGCGAATCGGTCGTACCACTCAACCTTTTCATTTGGATTTCTATATAAAACACCTACAAGAATAGGTTTAGTTCCTTTTAAATTTATCTCTAGCCAAGTACATTCAATTTGGTGTTGATTGAAATTGTCTAGTTGTTTAAATTTTATAGATTTATGTACATATGTTATAAGACCCGTTTCAAGTTTCGCTGTTGCGTCTCTCCTTATGATATTGTACCCAGGAATAGTAATTGCATCATCAGTAGTAAGTTCATCCAGACGAGACTCGGAAAATCCAAACACATGAAACATATTATTCAAATTTGACAGTATGGATGGCACTTCTGATATTTTGTTCAGCAAATGACAAGCATTTAAATACCCTACCCTCAACCCACATTTACTGAGCCACTTTCGAGTCTTACTTTCATTATCCATATCCACAGCAAAACAATATACAATTAATTAAACAAGCAAGCACACAAAAGCATAAACCTATGGACTAAAATAATGGCACCAATCAAAGTTAGGCAATTCCAAATGCAAAGACACAAAAAGTAAATTAACATATGAACAAATGCAAAAATAATTCAAAATGCAACTGACAAGTCGCTTCTCCACTTAAAGCAAACGGATTATGCACCACCACTCTTAGCTAACATTAATCAGACAGCGTAGCGGCTACAGTCGTATTTAGGACACGAAGTGATCAGTGGTACGATCTCAAGAATAGAAATAAGACAATGTAGGAATCAACCCATACAGATGAAACCTATTCTTTTTATTAACAATTGTGACATTTACCCAAGCCAGCAATACACCCCCCGCACCCACACCCAGACACTCTATTTATCTCTCTTATCTCTCTCACTATCTCTCTCTCTCTTTCTCTTTCATCTCTCTCTCTCACAACAATACCAACACACAAGCATGCGCGTACCCAAATGGCACGCACGCATGCTCGCCGCACATACCACGCACTCACACACACACTCACGCACTCACGCACGCACGCACGCACGCACGCACGCACGCACGCACGCACGCACACACACACACACACACACACACACGCACACACACGCACGCACACACACACGCACACACACACACACACACACACACACACACACACACACACACACACTGGCAACAGTTGCTCATCATGGTCACTGGGAAAATTGACGGTGTTGCGGTAGTTGATTGTTCAGGTAGGTCATTAGATTATACAATTGGTCGTATTGAAAAGATGGGTAGATTGATTGTTGGGGGGGCGCGGGAATGTTGTGAGTGAGACTGGGATCAGGACATCTACCAGAATCTATGGCGTTTGCAGGATTAGAGTAGGTGGAAGAAGGGGGGAAAACAGGCATTCCTACAACTGGAAAGGTTTTATGGCCTCCGTTGTTGTTTTGGGAGGGGGGAGGGGGAGGGTCAGTGCGATTTTGATCAGTTGTAGCAGAAGGCTGTGCACTGGTATTGTGTGTGCGAGGGAGACATGGGTATTGTTCAAGAGACCCTATATGGGGACAATTTCTGGAAAGGTTTGAGGCCTGGCTGTTGTCGTACCCAGGGCGCCTATCCTCAAACTGGTATATATTGTCTTGGGAGCGGTTAGCACTCATGGTCTGAGTGCTGTTGACTGGGCCTCTGTGGTTGAAGTAAGTAGCACGCTCTTGGGAAGGGGCAAATATTTGCTTGAAGTTTAGGGCCAGCTTTGAGGTACCTACTTCACTTGGGTGGGTTAGGTTGCGGTACATTGCTAACCTAGGTCTTCCAGCATCGTTTGTGAAGGTATCGTAGTTGTCAATGAAGTCAGTGTTCAGCATTCTACAGGCCTCATGCATATTGGAGTTGGAGGGTGCAATGAGGGTGTTTAAGTGGTGTCTTCCACGGGCTGGTATAATGGAGCTAATGATCACTTTTGCGTTTGGGAATATCTGAGAGGTGAAGTGGATCAGATCACACCATGTTTCTCTAGATATTTCCCCAGTGGTTCTGCAGTCATTGATGCCTGCATGCAGGATGACAGTTCGTACACGTGGGGACATATGCTGGTGATGTAACCAATCAAACACATCGTTGACAGTCATGCCTGGTACACAGATGGTTTCCACCAGTTCTTGTCGCGGTGTTATTCTGCGCATATCAATATTCCTGACTACTGAGTCCCCGATCAGCAACACTGAGGCTCTTTCTGGTATGGAGCGTGTGGAGAGAACTTCACGGGGATTGTTCCTGGTGTTGTTCCTGTACTGGTCCCTGGGGGGCCTGTCAGCTCTTCCAGAGGAGAGGGCACTGCGGGGGTCACTCCTGGGGCCATTCCCGTAGGGCTCTCTGGGGGGCTGGTCAGCTCTACTGGACAAGAGGGCATCGCGGGGGTCACTCGTGGCGCCATTCCCGTAGGGCTCTCTGGGGGGCTGGTCAGCTCTGCCGTAGGAAATGGAATCTCGGGGGTCACTCGTGGGTCCATTCTCGTAGGGCTCTCTGGGGGGCTGGTCAGCTCTGCCGTAGGAAAGGGAATCTCGGGGGTCACTCGTGGGGCCATTCCCGTAGGGCTCTCTGGGGGGCTGGTCAGCTCTGCCGTAGGAAAAGGAATCGCGGGGGTCATTTGTTGGGCCATTCACGTAGGGCTCTCTGGGGGGCTGGACAGCTCTGCCGTAGGAGAGGGAATCGCGTGGGTCACTCCTGGCGCCATTTCCGTATCGCTCTCTTGGGGGCTGGTCAGCTCTACTGGAGGAGAGGGGAAAATGGGGGTCACTCCTGTTTTCGAAGGGCTCTCTTGGGGGCTGGTCAGCTCTACTGGAGGAGAGGGGAAAATGGGGGTCACTCCTGTTTCCATAGGGCTCTCTTGGGGGCTGGTCAGCTCTACTGGAGGAGAGGGGAAAATGGGGGTCACTCCTGTTTCCATAGGGCTCTCTGGGGGGCTGGTCAGCTCTACTGGAGAAGAGGGAAGCATGGGGGTCACTCCTGTTTCCATAGGGCTCTCTGGGGGGCTGGTCAGCTCTACTGGAGGAGAGGGGGAAATGGGGGTCACTCCAGTTTCCATAGGGCTCTCTGGGGGGCTGGTCAGCTCTACTGGAGAAGAGGGAAGCATGGGGGTCACTCCTGTTTCCATAGGGCTCTCTGGGGGGCTGGTCAGCTCTACTGGAGGAGAGGGGAAAATGGGGATCACTCCTGTTTTCGAAGGGCTCTCTGGGGGGCTGGTCAGCTCTACTGGAGGACAGGGAAGCATGGGGGTCACTCCTGTTTTCGAAGGGCTCTCTGGGGGGCTGGTCAGCTCTACTGGAGGAGAGGGAAGCATGGGGGTCACTCCTGTTTTCGAAGGGCTCTCTGGGGGGCTGGTCAGCTCTACTGGAGGACAGGGAAGCATGGGGGTCACTCCTGTTTTCGAAGGGCTCTCTGGGGGGCTGGTCAGCTCTACTGGAGGACAGGGAAGCATGGGGGTCACTCCTGTTTCCATAGGGCTCTCTGGGGGGCTGGTCAGCTCTACTGGAGGACAGGGAAGCATGGGGGTCACTCCTGTTTTCGAAGGGCTCTCTGGGGGGCTGGTCAGCTCTACTGGAGGACAGGGAAGCATGGGGGTCACTCCTGTTTTCGAAGGGCTCTCTGGGGGGCTGGTCAGCTCTACTGGAGGACAGGGAAGCATGGGGGTCACTCCTGTTTTCGAAGGGCTCTCTGGGGGGCTGGTCAGCTCTACTGGAGGACAGGGAAGCATGGGGGTCACTCCTGTTTTCGAAGGGCTCTCTGGGGGGCTGGTCAGCTCTACTGGAGGACAGGGAAGCATGGGGGTCACTCCTGTTTCCGTAGACCTCTTTGGTGGAAAGGTCAGCTTCCCCACCAGGGGCCTGAGGTCTACTGTTGAAAATACCTGATTCACTGTCCTCGTCAACCACTATGAAAGTGGAGGGCCCAGGCGTATGCACTGAAGGATTTCTGTCTTCAGTTGGTAAATTGGCCATGTCATGAAGGTACTGGGAAGTTGTCAAAGATTTGCTGTTGGTCTCTTTGCTGAACTCTGTGGGCTTTTCTTCTGAGTCCACTTTCACAGCAATCACCCGAGTGGTGGTCTCCAGTTGATGAGGGCTGGTCTGCATTACAGATGATAATTGTGCAGGTCTTATGTTGGCTGGGTCATCGTCCGTCACTCTGAAAGGGGTGGTTACTTCATACTGAGTGCTGGCATTACAGGAGCCAGCGGATTTCAGTTTCTTTAGATCGGCAAAGAGATTTCCCATCCGGGTTTTGAGCGAGTGATTTTCCTGTTTGAGAGCATTTATTTGTTTTTCCGTATCAACAGCATTTGTCTTTAAAGAATCAATAACTGTTAGAAGAGCGTCAGTCTTGGATGATATATGTGCCTTGAGTTCATTTTTAACCCTTACGTTAGCATCTTCAATCTGGGAGGATACAGTTTTTTGAGATTCCAAAAGAGAGAGCTGGAGTTCAGCAACAGTTTCTTGTAAGCGTTGGAATCTTTCTGTATAGTATACAGATGACGGTGAGTCACGTGGAGTCCGTCTTTGCGAAGAGGTGACATATAGGGCACGTCTCCTGAGTCTGCGGGCTTGTGCTATTCCCATGTCTGCTTTCCGTTGGGGGGTTCGGGGGTCAGTGGGTTTGTTTTGTAGTGAATAAGACGCCTGCTTTTCATCACTAAGTTTCTTCTCGTCAGGAGTCAGCAATGTCTCTTCATGGTCTGCTGTGGAGAACGTCGTATCAGATATGGTGGGGTGGCCTGCACCTGTGCACAAGGACTGCAAGGGGGGGGTCACTGTGGATTTCTCAGTGGTGACTTGTGGAGTTGGTGCCAGAAGAACAAAACCTTGTGGTGCTGCGCTCTTTTCCTCAGACACATGTAGAGGGGAGACAGAGCTGGCATGCATGGAGATGTTGCTGTCGTGGTCGTGGATCTTCATGAAGAATACCTTCATGGATGGCCTCTCCAATTGTACAGGGTCAGGGCCCAAGAAGGTGAGGGGTATCTTCAGTAAGGCGTCCGTCAGGCTGTCTTTGTCTCCAGTGGTCATGAAAGATTGGACATCGTGTTTGATCTCTTCACATTCCTCGTTGTCCCATTGGACACAGTCTTCTCCCTGGCACAGGAGAGTGCCAGCACTTAGGGAGGATTTAAAATACAGTGTTATTGTAATGCGTTTGGAAGTGGGCTCAGACATATAAAGGCGAAACACAGTTTTGGAGAGAGAGGCTTCTGTTTCGGTAAGCCACATCGAAGAGGAAGGCAGAACTCGTTGGTGTTGATCAAAGTCCATGGACTCCACCTGGATGGAGGGGCTGGTAATGGCGGCGTAACGATACAAAAGGGCATTGCGCCATACCAGTAGCTCATCATCGTTGCACCAAAAACGTTTCTGAATTCTGTCTCGAGTGGGCTTAAGTTTATTTGGTGATTCAGTTTGTTGTCCAGTGGGCTTAAGATTTGGGGGTGATTGTCTTTGTTGTATTTGTGTTTTTGTGTCACTAGGTTGTGCCATTTCTTTTCGTAGTTGCACGTGCACTCAGCACACCGTTCTCACTGATAAAAACAACTCTCTTCACGCGATCATGCTGGCCGGGGCAAGGCGTCACTAATCACAGGCCATTGAAGTTTTCATTCTGTACGCGCATGGTTTTGACACTCACAAATATACCAACGCGATAGTCTGATATTGTAACCAGTTCAGCGCCTGTTCCTTCTCCATTGAAATCAAAACATTATCAAGATTTTTTCAAACAAAATATTATTACCAGAAATACACCAGTTTTATAGTTCGATCAGTCAAAGTACTTACATTATTCAACACACTGAACCATCACACAACCACTGAATTGTAATTTAAGGCTGTAACGTCCTTGTAGCGGGATAAATTACACATTTTGACGGACACTCAACACACAGTAAGCGCACTCGATCGCCATCTTGAGAGAGAGAGAGAGAGAGAGAGAGTAGAGAGATAGAGAGAGAGAGAGAGAGGAGAGAGAGAGAGAGAGAGAGAGAGAGTAGAGAGAGAGAGAGATGTAGAGAGAGAGAGAGAGAGAGAGAGAGAGACGAAGCCTAGACCTACGCTCACATTAATAAATGAAAGCACGTGAGCACACACACAGACAGACAGGTAGGCCTATGCTGGGTTAATGCGTTTCAGTGAAATCAATACAGGACATACATAAACACACACAACATTACACACACACACACACACACACACACGCACGCACGCACACGCACACGCACACACACACACACACACACACACACACACACACACACACACGCACGCTCGTGCGCGCGCGCCCACGCGTAATTATACGCGCGCTCATGCATGCGCACATATAGACTCACACATGCACGTGCACAGCCTCGTAAAGCCGCTACATAGCGCTATGAGCACTCGCAATAATAGTGAAAGACCAAAAGAGTCGTGTTGTCAGAAAAGAATAGAATTGCAGCGTTCTGCTTAGGCGACGGACTTATGCATCAGAACTCTGATAAAATGCATCAGAGAGAGAGAGAGAGAGAGAGAGAGTACACTGTGAATGCATCAATACAGGACAGCCATTTAGCCTGCCCGTTTTCCTGTACAGTGGATGTCAATAGTGTTTGGAGTTGGGAGGTTATTGGGACAATGGCTTTGCTAGGGGGACGGTCCGCATTTAGGCCTGCTGGTCTGTCCGGACTTCAAAGAGTGTTTTCTAACCCGGTGGGGATACCGGAGGATATTTCACTACAAATAGTTCCCCCACTTTCTGGAAGTTATGTGCTAGCACCTTCCTGTAATCTATCGCTCTCTTTGACTCTGCCTTTTCCTTTTCTGTCATCTACAATTGCTCTGCCTCATTGGCCCATTCTCCAAATAATCTTCCGAATAATGTTCTCCTTTGAGCTCCTCTGAAATCGGAATGTGTTGGCTGAATGCAGCGAGGAGACCAATGAAAACTGAAAATCAGAAACATGCGTATTTCATCCATTATGGCCATGTGGCTTGGGGACGCACTGGCATTCAGCGACTTGGATGATCTAGAGCCAGCTAGACTGCCAATGTAGTTGCTCCGGGGGCAATATTCCGAGCCAGAGGCCAGCCTTCTACTGGGGGGGGATCATCCACCTGCAGAGACTGTTCGACTCGACCGTGTGTCTCCCGCCCGTGTGTCGACGATGCCAACACCTAGATACGGAGAAGGCCACCCGGTGGTCCTGAAGACGGTCTTTGGGAGAGGGGTTTGCAGCCAGCAACCGGCTACAAGTAAAGCGGGCGTTGAGATCGACAACCTGCGGGTCTCACAATGCTACATCATCTCCTTCCCGCGACGACGATGCTGATTTCATCCTAAGCATCAAGGACAGGAACAACACCCAGACTCGGATTCTGTCCGAGTGATCCAGTTGCAGACGGGGTACCCCTACGTTCAAGGGTCCGCGATGTTACGAGGATCGTACACGACGGCTGCCACGTCTCGACCTCTGTCTCATCGTCACTTCTTTCTTCACCATCTTCATCTCCAGGAAGACCAAAATCTTCAAGAAATCTGTCCATAAGGGTCCACGACCAATGGGACGTTAAGCTAATCATCACCGCCGAACGCACTGGCAGAAAAAAAAGAATTGCAAAAGGGTATGACACTCACCAGGAAACCTTATATCTTTCCTGCACTGACTAAGATGGGTTCTGTTTCTTGAGACAGACCTACTACTATTTAAAGGGAAAACAACCGATCACAGGGATCGGGTCGTTCTCGCCAGAAAAGCTCTGCCTCGCGGTGGCTCGCACAACTGGGAACAAAGAAGGGCGAACCGTCTCTCTCGCCAGCTGTGATTCAAATGCGACGCGCGCTCTGGAGATGATGAGATTAGCGTCCAATTGGTAAAAGCGCACGCCCAGCGCCTCCCCTCTTTTATAGTCCGGCCGTGCCTTTAGCGACTGTGGCTGTAGTGTAGACACCTTCTATCAAACATTGAAAACCGTAGCCTAAAAGCAAGGCTTTGACCCATTAGTCTAAGGATTTTTATTATTGGTTGACATTAGCCTGAAGTTGGTCCAAAAGTAAAGTCCGAGCTGTACAATAAACGACTTTCTACAGTAATGGAGCATCATGGTATACGGGGTCGTCTTCCGATTTCATTCATACTTAATGAATACTATGATAGGTCGACCTGGTATTGCAGTATCTCCAGGATCGACCCACTTTAATATAATATGAGTATATTTACACATAGGGGAGAACAGGGCTAGTCCGCCTACTTTTCAGCTTTTCTCGTTAGAAATGGCAAACTGACTGAAGTAGAAACACCTTGTTCAGATCAACAGTTAGGAAAATGTATGGACAACATACGTATATATAAATTTCAGTTAAAGCAGAAAAATAGTTTTTTTCTGCATGCTGCTCGAAGTAACCCATCCTTACATAGGTTTACTTGTCCCAAGGCTGGGCAAGTCCCCCTACAGCCTGGGAAAAGGCTGCCCCCCCCCCCTCCCCCCTCCTGCTTATGCCTAGAAATGCTTAAGAAAACCCAGAATCATACATACTCTTCAATTACTAAGCATCCTTTCAAGACCAAAATCCAAAATGTATCTTCATATAAAAAACACGAACACAAAAAATATGTCATGGATTAATTTTGTTACATAAAAATAGCATCTTTTGCTCTCAACTTTTCTCAAATTGATGCACCCCTCCCCCCCCCCCCCCCCCCCCCCTCCCCCCAAACGTACACAAGACGTGACAGGAGGGTGGCGTGTGGCCATCACATGCTCTAAAGGAGTCTAGAGCAAAGCACTTAGGAATAAAAACGAAATGGAGGACCTGCCCCGTGGGCGGACTAGTACCAGGTCGGGGGTGGTGGGGGTGGGGGGGGGGGGGGGTACGTTAAACTATACTTCCCACAAAAAGTTAAGGAACACTTACCCAATCATTGATATTTCACAAACGACAAAAGCTACGTTCTTGAAATGTTAACAGTGGTTCATTAAATGCATTGACAAAATGCATGTAAAACTCGACAGCAATCTGTTGAGCAAAAACATTTTTTAGAGTGTTTTAACCAGGGGTACGCTACTTTTTGAAAATCACATCAGAAAATTTCACGTGTATTGAGAAAGTGTGAATTAAGAGTGTCGAGAAAGTTTAAAAAACGGGTATCCACCAGAATTTGCCATGCACTTTGTTCAGTATCATCCCACGCAGTGTACAAACCTCATTGTCTGTTCCTGTGGAATGACCTGTCACTCCAGTTGGAGCAAATCCAGCATCATGTCATTGGTTAAAATTGGGTTATTTTGTGAGTTGTACTCATTATCAAAGTCCCCGACTACCATGTGCTGAATACAGTTTTGCTCAATTCATTCTGTGGAAAACCCCCAGCTGATGCCTAAATCTGTGACACGTTTTGGGGATTTTGGTACCCTTCAACCGACGTTTCCATAGCAACCAACAGCAAGCACAAAATGTTTAAACATTCAGTGTAAGGCCGTGCCACTTACATATTATGCGACTGCAAAATTAGGCATTACAGTTGCGAAGCGTTTTAAAGCTACAAGCGAATACGTAAAGCATGTAAGTAAATTATTATATTATTGTTAACAAATCGGGACTTTACTGGTGTTGCAATGCCTCCAGTATTGTTCCCACCATCTTTGTATCTACAAATGTCCCATATGTGTCTGTTCCAGACCGAGAGGACGTAAAACACCATTTTTCGTTTCGTAAAGCATGTGCATTTTGTAAGTGTTT
>CM065682.1:22556891-22559391 GCA_017654935.2 Phymorhynchus buccinoides
TGATAACTGTTCAATGAAATACAATGTTCAAACAAACTATGCTCTTATAAACTACAGACCTTGGAAAAACAACAACAAGGAAGCAAACAGATGGAACCGAAACCACCCAACCTCCTCAGCGAACAGTGGTAGAAGTGGGTGAGAGAAACGCGCCAGCAAGAGGGAGCGAGCAACCTTACAATTTAGTGGTGGACACGACAATCAGAGAAACGCCGTTTGCTGTCAGGGCCAGGGAAGCCTTTACTTGGAGAATGTACATCAGTGTGCTTGACTGACAACTGGGGACCGACACCCCCCCCGCAGTGAGAAACAAGTCCCGTGCCCTTCATTCACATTCAGTACACTACTAACACCATGACAGAAACGTAGGCCTACACGATTGATTTTCTGACCATGCATTCCTATTGGGGTCTGCAACGAACACCTTTTGCAAGAGTGAATGCCCTTGGTGGGTGGGGGAAGATGGTTCAATACTGCCCAAACAGGGGGATAACTCTCGCCAGTAACCCTATTTGATGCCACTAAATGGCTGCCTTTCGCAAGACTGAATGCCCTTGTCAGTACTGACCAGCAAGGGCATCACTCTCACTGTCAAGGGCGTTAATAACCCTAGTTGCAGAGGCTAATGGCAATCTCCCCATCCCCCACCCCTGTGTTTTGGTTTTGGCAGGTGAAAAGGATGGATGCAAGAAAAAGAGGGCAGTCTAGCTTTAGAGGAAGGCGCTTGGGGGGTAAGGTATCCTTGATACTGGTACCCATTGTGACAAACCCAGAAACGACAAACTAGAAGAACCGGTGCCGCTGACACATCGTTGCTTTAGTATCATGCAGTCCCCCCGTGGGAATACCGGGGTGGGGTGGGGGAGGGGTCGTTTCTATAAATAGTTCCCCCACCTTCTGGAAGTTCTGTGCTTATAGCTTCCTCTAATCTGTCACTCTCTTTGACTCTGCCTTTTCCCTTTGCTTACTGTCATCTACTAATCTTTCTGTCTTACCTGTCCGTTCTCCTGCCTTTTTTCACGAAACGCTTTCAAAAGGATTTCCTCCAGCCGAAGTCGGACTTGCTGGGCCTAATTATTTCTTAGTTAGGCGCATAACGGCAGCATGACGCATCTGCGCTCATAAATGACAGGAAACTGTCTGAGCGATCGAAGAAGAAGAAGAAGAAGAAGAAGAAGAAGAAGAAGAAGAAGAAGATGTATCATGCAGTCTAGTCAAGAATGGTGGTCATAGTACGCTATTCTCGATGCAGTTGTTTTGACTAGGCTAGTCAGCTGTCTTCAGCACAATACACCTCAAGGGAACACCATTCACGAAGCTCCAAAGGGACAAGAGGTTTCATCTGGAGTTTTGCAGAATGACGGCTGTAGAATGGCGGTTGTTGTGGGAAAGAAGAAGAAGGTGACAGGACGCGCTACGAAGAGAAAAACGCATAAGGGGAAATTAAAAGCCCCCACCCCCTCTGTCTGTCTGTCTGTCTGTCTGTCTGTCTGTCTCTCTCTCTCTCTCTCTCTCTCTCTCTCTCTCTCTCTCTCTCTCTCTCTCTCTCTCTCTCTCTCTCTCTCTCTCTCTCTCTCTCTCTCTCTCTCTCTCTCTCTCTCTCTCTCTCTCTCTCTGTTTTTGCATGTGTAATATCATGCCTTGCCATGTTAGTATTCTATGTTCGTATATGTACCAAGGACAGATTGGAAGACTAGGCGTTCTGAAATCTTTATCCTTGAAAAATAAAGTTAAAGTTTTCAAGTTTTCAAGTCTCTCTCTCTCTCTCTCTCTCTCTCTCTCTCTCTCTCTCTCTCCTCTCTCATCTCTCTCATCTCTCTCTCTCTCTCTCTCTCTACTCATCTCTCTCTCTCTCTCTCTTCCCTCTCTCTCTCTCTCTTTTTCTCTCTCTCTCTCTCTCTCTCCCTCTCCCCCTCTCTCTCTGTCCCTCTCCCCCCCAGCTCTCTCTCCTCTCATATTCCCATCTTATCTGATTTTGTTCTTCTTCTTTAAAAGTGCTATTAATCTGAAAACAAATGTCATTTGTCTCCTAATTGTTCCTCTTTTTTCCCGTAATCAATTCAAACCACCAATTCAAGTTCACCATTGCTCATTATTATTATTATCCATGTTTGCTTTTAATTCCCATGTTGATTCTTTTTCAATCATTTAATATACCAATTTCTGTCAAGTTCTTAAAAAACATTTTTACTTGATTGTTTTTAGGTCCATTTTTCTTTGCTGTTTGATGCATGGCGTGAGTGTGTGAGTCAGAGGGCAAGGTGCAAAGAAGCTAATATTGTAGCTTATCCTTTTTACCCTCAATAAAACATTCGTATTCGTATTCGATATTCGTACTCTCTCTCTCTCTCTCTCTCTCTCTCTCTCTCTCTCTCTCTCTCTCTCTCTCTCTCTCTCTCTCTCTCTCTCTCTCTCCTCTCTCGCTCTCTCTCCTCTCCCCCCCCCCCTCTCTCTCTCTCTCTCTCTCTCTCTCTCTCTCTCTCTCTCTCTCTCTCTCTCT
>CM065682.1:22564391-22574391 GCA_017654935.2 Phymorhynchus buccinoides
ACATTGTTTTACTCCAAAACCTGAAATTGAAATTCAAGGCTTAAGTAATACTCAAACCTGAAGTTTGCTAGAAATCCATTCCAAATGTTTTGTGCTATGTTTTGAAAACAAACCAAAGCAAACACCCAGAAAAAAAAGACAGATAGATAGATAGACAGACAAAGGCAAACACATAACCTTTTTGATGCAGGTTTAAAAAAAAAGTCACAGTGGATCAAAGAATGGAACCAGCATGCACCAGAGGCTCACAAAATAAAGATCAATGAAAATGGACATTTTTCTTTATGTCGTCTATTCTTTTCTTTTGTTTTCTTTTTGTCTTTCGAGTTCTGCAGTTTGCCTTGGCCTTTGAAATTTGTTTTCGTTAAGTCGTGTGTCTTATTTTTGTTTAGCCTCTTTGTCTTGTTCTTTATCTTTTCAGTCACCTTTTTGTAGATGTTGCTGATCTACCTCGTCTTTGTGGGTGTTTCTTTAGCGTTTATTACTTTCATGTTTAAACAAATCTTCTGGGTAAATTCCTTTCCTTTTGATTTTACTTTCTGTTCATTATTTTACCATATTTTCTTTAAGATTCTTTAAAAACAAAGAAACAAAAGTTATTTCTTTAAATTTTTTTTATAATTGTTTTCTTTTTTGTCTTAGCCTACTTAGATAAAAATAAATCCTTGATTATCAGGACATCATTTATGAAGATGTCTGGTGTGTCTTATTTCGAAATGTTATTGATACGAGCATTTGCCGTGTGGTGTGAATGTTTAATAATAGCGCTTATTCTCCCGTGGGCGCTCTAGGTGCTTCACAAAAATAATATATATCACATGGACCGGAGCGTTTGAATAGGACAGTTTTTGTGGCAGTCTTGAAGGCTGCAGCTGAAGGCGAATGCCTAACTTTCGCAGGAAGGCTGTTTCACACAGTTGGTCCCTGGAAGGAAAACGCTCGCTGATCAAACGATTTTGTTCCAGCAGATGGAATACAAATACGTAAAAGACGAGTGTCAGCAGATGAGCGAAGTTGACGGGAAGGGGTGTAGATGTGGAGGATGTCTGAAAGATACTGTGGTCCAGTACCAGAGACAGAAGAGAAACAGATTGAAGCCAGCTTATAGTCAGTCCGACTCTGAACAGGTAGCCAGTGGAGGGATTGCAACAGGGAGTAACATGCTGACGTCTACAGGACCTACAAACAAGTCTTGCAGCACTGTTCTGGACCTTCTGAAGCTTTTCAAGAAGGTAGGCATATTTTGGGGAGTCAGCCAAGAGACTGTTGCAGTAGTCCAGCCTCGAAAGAACTAACGAGCAGACCAAAGGTTTAGTAGCTTCAGTGGAAAGGAAGTGCCTGATCGAGCTAATCTTACGAATTTCCAGATAGGCCACCTTACAGATATTCGCGACATGCTGCTTGAACGAGAGGGCGGGGTCAAAAGTAACACCAAGGTTACGGGCCTGAGACGAAAACGAAATATCAGAACTCCCAATGCTAATGGAAGAAGGAAGGGAAGGGTGATTGTGGAGTCTCGGAGGGGCAATGAGCATAATTTCTGTTTTTCCATCATTTAGCTACAATTTGTTCACAGTCATCCATTCTTTCAAATCTTGGACATAATTTTGGATACTGCTGACAAATTCCCTGAGTTCAGATAAAGAGCTCGATTTATGCAGCTGCGAGTCGTCAGTGAAGCTCTCATGCAACAAAGAGTGCCGGTCAATAACATCAGACACAGGTCTGACGTACAGAGATAACAGAACAGGCCCAAGGACAGAGCCTTATGGAACCCCGCAGGCGAGAGGTGTAGCAGACGAAGAAAGGCCGTTGACAACAACTGTCTGAGAATGAATATTTGTCTTGTGATCATTTATCTTGAGAGAATTTGTCGTGAGAGCATTATTTCACCATACCTATTGATGTAGGCATAGATATTAACTAGCCTTCATAGGATAATGGTCGACTTATGGCGATATTTTTCACGCCAGAGGGCAGTCAATGCACTAGGGGCTTATCACGCGATTTTCTTAGTTGGGCGTAGTAAGAGAGAGAGAGAGAGAGAGAGAGATGGTAGGACTACTCACTCTCTCTCTCATTTTCTTTATCCCCAACTAAGAATATAGAGAGGATTAGCCCCACACGAGCGTCATGCCCTCTGGCGTGAAAAAAATCCCACTAAGTCTCTCATTGGTGTTCAGCTACACAGATTGAAAATGTTAATCTGCTCACACGGGAAGCAAGGTGTCCACATAAGATCACACAGATGCAAGGGCGCGCTTCCACCCTATGGTAACATGACTGTTTCTGCATCATTGACACCTTCACTGGTGGCATGTGTTGGACAAGTGGGAATGTAAAGGTCGGAAGAGATGTGAAGGCTACATGCTAAATGAGATTACGAGTATCTGTTCTGTTGCTTTTCTTTCCCTGCATCTTGTTTTTCTTTCCACCTCACACATAAGCTTTCACTCATGAAGAACGCGCTAAAAGGCACAGGCAAAACGGCACGGCTGAGATATAGATAGATAGATAGATAGAGAGAGAGAGAGAGAGAGAGAGAGAGAGAGGAGAGAGAGAGAGAGAGAGAGAGAGAGAGAGAGAGAGGAGAGAGAGAGAGAGAGAGAGAGAGAGAGAGAGAGAGAGAGAGAGAGAGAGAGAGAGAGAGAGAAACTCGAATGAAACTCGAATGTTGAGAGAGAGAGAGAGAGAGAGAGAGAGAGAGAGAGAGAGAGAGAGAGAGAGAGAGAGAGAGAGAGAGAGAGAGAGAGAGAGGAGAGGAGAGAGAGAGAGAGAGAGGAGAGAGAGAGAGAGGAGAGAGAGAGAGAGAGAGAGAGAGAGAGAGAGAGAAACTCGAATGAAACTCGAATGTGAGAGAGAGAGAGAGAGAGAGAAGAGAGAGAGAGAGAGAGAGAGAGAGAGAGAGAGAGAGAGAGAGAGAGAGAGAGAGAGAACGAACAAAATTTTGTTTAATCAGGGTTATGGGATAAGCATACAATTTGCTTTTTTACACTCAGCCCTGAGGCTAAACAAAGGTTAGCAAAAACTATTATATACAAAAACAAATGAAGCGCTCGCGTAACAAATAATAAGAGAGATAGAAGAGAGAGAGCAAGAGAGAGAGAGAGAGAGAGAGAGAGAAGAGAGAGAGAGAGAGAGAGAGAGAGAGAGAGAGAGAGAGAGAGAGAGAGTTGTCAATCTTAGAGCCATTTACTCCACAGTCAAACAGACAGGTTAAAAGCACTGGGAACTTCCTCGGGACCCAAGGACAAAGTGTCCGAGTGTTGGCGGATTTTGAGGGGTTGTGTGTGTCAATTGTGTGTGTGTGTGTGTGTGGGTGTGTGTGGGGGGGGGGGGGTGTCTGTGGGGCCACCATTAGGCGGCGACACCGTGTCAAGTGCCCACAAAGCAAGAGCTAAGGGACAATTCGTTACCGTGAGCGCCACCTAAGGCCGGGCTCACATTAGACGCGTAAGTTCTGTACGGAAAACCCTAAATAAGTGGAAGAAAGAAGGATACAAGTTTACGCATATAGGGGAATTTCGGACACGTGCGCAAATCTTTTCCCTTCTTTGTTTCATTTATTTATGGATTGCGCACGGGTTTCCGCGTGGAATATCCGCTTATGTGTGTACACGGCCAAAGACTTTTTATCTATTGATAGAAAGCGTCTAGTCTAGTAGTAGCTTGCAAATTGTGTTGATTAAGTAATGGCTTCTGGAATCTTGCTAGGACCAAGGGAAAGACTCAAAGAGCGAGTCCTATATCGGTATTAGAAGCCTTCTGAATCAGCAGCTTTCTTCTTATCTCTTCTGTGGAGGCAATTGCTTTTGTCCCCGTACTTCAAATTCAAATTCAATTCAATTCACTTTATTATCTCTCAAGGAGAAATTTCGTCCAGGTGTCGTACAGCAGAAACATTGACATTCATTCAGCATGCATAAATATAAGCACAATTTTGGATGACAAGTCATATAAGAATTACAAAGATGAATGAGTATTACAAAGATGAACAAAATGCACAGGGTTATTGACATTTGTCGATACAGAACTCTAAAACTGAAAATAAGAGCACAGAAAACTTTCTTACCAAGATGAATTCATCTGTTGATTCCTTTCCTTTTTTTTTTTTTTTTTTTCCAAGCTAGTTAGTTGCTTTTATTCCAATATTTCGGTCGTGCTCGACCTTTTACTAGGAAATCTTTCTCTTGACTGACAGTAGTCTCATCTCTCCCAATTTCACAAAACAAGAGTGAGTATCAGACACCGAATATAATTAGTAACCCTTCCGGCATGGGACACCTTATAGAAAGACAAAAAGTGAATCCTTTCGGATTTCATTGTTGTTTTTATCCATATTTTGTTTTGGCGCCATTGAGGGCTTTATTATTATTGTTGCATAATCTTATGCAGAAGTAAAAAAATACAAGTGTGAGAGTGGAAGTCTTGTAATTTCATACTAAAACCCTACTTGTCTGCCTTTTGCAATTCAACCACTTGCGCCATTTGAAAAGGGGCCGGTAAAGTTGCAGGATTATGGTAGAATCTTTCAACACGCGCAGACATTCAAAAGGATCGTGAGCTTAGCACGTGCACCCGTGTGTTGCCCCTTGTGAAGCGCCACCACCTCCACTTTACTTGGATTGTTTCGAAATATTATTAAGTATATTGTTTAAAACGAAATTGATTAAGACAGCTCGTACAAATACCAGCTACATCTGCTGAAGAATTTCAGTAAAAAAAAAAGAAGCTTAATTTTGTTTAATATAGGGGAAGACGGGGTAAAAGGCGCATGGGCGGGTAAGAAGCCCACCCCAATTATCTCATGAAATAAAGAAAATTTCAGTCAAATTTGCCCATGAGACGAATGCTAGACATTAACGCTCGTCTCATGGGCAAAATGAGACTGAAATTTGCTTCATTTCATGAGATAATTGGGGTGGGCTTCTTACCCGCCCATGCGCTTTTTACCCCGTCTTCCCCTAGGCTAGAAAGTTATCTGCAGGTACTCTTAGTTACATTTGCGCGATATGGCTGACAAAGGTAGATTACACGAAGTAACGGCGTGATAATAGCGAAAGTAGAAAGTGGAACGGATATTGCTAAAAACACAAAAAGTGTACTTTTATTTTAATATATGACCCCAGTGATAATCCATAGCGTTGATGTAGTGTTCCTGATTGGATACGCAATAGGAGTTTTAAAGGTATAGTTTGAAAGCCATGCCACAGTTGTACGTGGGTGCATAGTTTGAAAGCCATGCCACAGTTGTACGTGGGTGCATAGTTTGACAGGCATGCCACATCGACAGTTTCTTCTTTTTCTTCTTCTTCGATCGCTCAGACAGTTTTCTGTCAATTATGAGCGCATATGCGTCATGCTGCCGTTATGTACCTAAGTAAGAAATAATTAGACACAGCATGTCCGACTTCGGCTGAAGAAAATCTTTTTGAAAGTGTTTCTTGATAAAACATTTTTAAAAAGGCAGGAGAATGGACCGGAAAGGCAAAACGATAGCAGATGACAGCAAGCAAAGGGAAAAGGCAGAGTCAAAGAGAGTGACAGATAGGAGGAAGTTACAAGCACAGAACTTCCAGAAGGTGGGGGGACTATTTATACAAAAGACCCCCCCCCCCCCGGTATCCCCCCGTTTACTTCAGACATGCAAAGTAGCATTCGGCTTAGCGATACTTTACGAACTAAACAAAAGTCCGCTAAAATTGTGACCAATGTCGTGGTTTTTATTTCTATTTTTTGTATTACCTTTTTTTCTTAGCGGTGAATCTTTGAGCATACCACTGTGAATCGTGAACATGTTGAGAAAATACATTTACTTCGTGCCACATCTTTACTAATCCTTCTCCCAAGGCTGGCAGTGCTGACACTTGCCCTCCTGGCAGCCTTCTACTTCTGGAGTTCCAGATATATCTGGAACAATTATCATTACGCATCCAAGGCTGCCATGTCTGTTTCTTGAACCTTCTTTTTTTCTCTCTATTCCATCCCATTACATCCATCCATCCATCCATTCCACCTCTGACGCTAGTTCGAACAAGACCAGATACAGGCGGTGTACATGCCTGTAGCATAGCAGAGTAAACTGTCAGCGCCTGATAGCCAGAACGAGAGGTTTCAGTCGGCCATTCACAGTAATGACTTGACTTGCTGAAAGACATTGTTTGGAATCACAAGAGGCAAGAAAGCCGCGGAATGCCAAAAGAGCCACGTGTTCGCTTTCATGTGAAATATCCGGCTTAAATGGTTTTAAAAAAACCCAATCAGGTGTCATTTTTTTATATTTCGTATTTGGTATATTCTAGTCACAGAGACTTATCTCTGTGAAATTCGGACTGTTCTCCCCGGGAGAGCGCGTCGCCGCAAGTGCAGCGCCTACCCAATTAATTTTTTTTGGGGGGTGGGGGGCACAGGGTGAGGAGGGGGTGTGGGCACACTTGAAAAACCTAGCTATCAAATTGGCCATACTTTCAACTGCCGTGGGATTTTTACGTGCGTAAAGCGCACGGGTCAGACTAGCTTTAAATCACCATCCGAAGGACTGGACGTTCAGTTCGATTTTCATGTCAAACTAGAAAGAAAGGGCGAGGCCGGGATTCGAACCCAGGTCACTCACGCTGCAGTCACGCATTACATTTGGCAGACGAACGTCTTAACCACTCTGTTACCTTTCTCCTCTACGTTTGAAAGTTTGACCAACAATCCTGATACATTTTCAAGTGACTTGATTTACTTTGAAGTTTGGTATCGCATCTCACCCGAAGATGCATACCTCCCTTCACTTGCAAAAAACACCTCTTTTGATAATTGTCTGTGTTTCTGACCTTTCCTATCTAAAGACTTCACTCTGAATACCCGATTTCTTATTTGGTCTTTTGATGTTTGCTTTAGCATTCCACGGGTAGATAGATTGCCAGTACTAAAATACTATAATACATGTAGGCCTACCCACCAGACTGTATCTCATTGAAGAAGAAAAAAAGAGTGAAAGATATTTTCCTGAGAGTATCCATTTAAAAATGGTTTCGAATACTTGATGTCTTGCTTTGATGTGAGCCCAGCATCACACAGAAAGTGGCATTCCCACCACCACTATTTTTGTCTCTCAGGAAAGATGATGAATGTGCTGTTTTTCCTGATAACGAAGTCTGTGTAAAGATTACTTTTGTTAGTGTCTTTAGAGTTCTCTCATTCCTTTATTTAACTTTTTCTTCAACATGCAGCTGCAGTATAAGGCCTTCGAGTATAGAGGGTGGGGTGGCGGAGAGGTAGAGGGGAGGGAGGGAGGTGGGGGAGAGTATGTGTGTGTCCAATTAACTTTGTTTCTTTTCCCTGCGGTACAATTACAATTATTTTTGATTTCTGATGTATTCTTGATTGTTGATTGCATGCCATGTATATATATATATATATATGTCGTATAGAATGTTGACCCGCGTAGAATGTATACATTCTATGATGAGATTGTATAATGTATACATTCTACGACTGGTTGAAAATGAAACACGAAATGTATACTTTCTACAGCGAACTTGTAGAATGTGTACATTCAATGGAAAAAATCATAGAATGTTGACGGGAATCTGATGTGTCATAGAATGTTGACGGTTGTACGGTTGTACCTACTTTACACGTGGTTTGATACCTTGTCATCATGCACTTACTGGTCGAGAACCACTCAGGAACAAGGCGCTCATACGGCTGAAAAGCAAGAAGCGCCATCGATATATTTATTTTGTATTACTGTTCACAAAATTTACACGACATATTTAATATGGATGAGTTTTTGTAAGAAACACGTCGAGATCACCAGAAAGACAGCCTTTTCGAGGATCCGAACACTCACTTTGCTCTGGTTTCCTAGAAATTAAGCTGCCCAAAAGGCGATTCCTCCTCCTTTTGGATGGAGTGGGTGGAGGACACTCATTGTGGTTGAAGCGTTTTCTTTTTCTGTAGTGCAGTAACAAAGAAATTGGCGCTATATCCTTTGTTGTGAGCAAAACTCCTTTAGATCAACTGTATAAAAACTTTTTTAAAGAAAAGAAAAAAAAGGCTTGTATTGCGAAAAATTTAATGTGCAAACGATTTGGCGGCCATTCGAAAACAAGCGGCACACGCCTTCCCTTTGGATGAAAGAATTTGACTTCCAGCACCTCCGCCAAGGAGGAATCACCTATTAAACAGTTTGATTTCTAGGAAACCAGAGCAAAGTGAGTGTTGCAATCTCTGTAAAGGGTGTTTTTCTGGTGATCTCGACGTGTTTCTTACGAAAAAACTCATCGGACAGGGTACCCCTTTAAATTGGTGTGACTTGAGCAGTACACCTCTTTGGTTTGATTATCGTTGATCACAGGTTGAGAATCACTCAGGAACAATACACTCACACGGTTGAAGGGCGAGAAGTGCCGTAGTCTTGTTTATTTTTCTGAAACTATTAACACAATTCACACAACGCATTCACTTTGGTGTTAGCTGAGCAGTGCGCTTCCATGATCCATTTACAAACAAGAATGGAGGGCGAAGACGTGACCTCGAGAGATGATTTTAAAGATGAGTCTTATAGACGGTGAATGGAGATGATTTCTGACATAAATAAGAATGTTTCTGCTTTATCCCAAGAGAGGTATGCTGAATTCTTGGACGTTGTCAGCTGTTTTCTTTGTTTTTAATCAGTTTTTAATAAAGTCTCGATTTTTTTCTGTATGTATTTGTTTATGTGTCGTCTATATTTACAAATGTGGCTATGTAATGTTGAGAGACGCCCCTCTTTCGAATCTAGTCTACTTTCTACACTTTTGTCCGTGTAATGTTGACGGGCTCCATTTCAGCCCGTGTAATGTATACATTCTACAACAAAACCCATAGAAAGTATACCGACGTCAACTTTCTACAAAACCCCCATAGAATGTACACATTCTACATTTTAGGCCGTGGAATGTATACACTCTACGCGGGTCAACATTCTATACAACATATATATAGCAATGTTTATGCATGACACCATTGATTGTAATTTGTTATTGTAAGGCGTAGAGTTGTATTTATTAGGACATTGCGCCATATAAGTATTATTCATTATTATCATTATTACCAAGACCCACGCATGTTCTCATTGCATTTGCATAATATACTGGTGGTAATAACAGTTCTATTGAATGTAGTTCTTGTTTTCTTTTGAAGTCTGCTTTGGCATTCCTTTGAAATTCGGATGCATATAGCCCCCTGTGAACCTATCTCCGTTGGGAACAATAGCTCAAAGATCCGTTTTTTGGAATTAGTGTGCTATCCAAGACACTGTACGAATTGCTACTTGTCTCCTTTAACGATTGTTTTACTGTCTGAAAAAAAAATGCAAGGCAACTCTGAACAGCGGCTCTATACCTTGGGGGAGGCTATAGTTTGTGCTTATGTTTAGGCCTATTAAACGACGACTTTGTTGTTTATTTACTCGTTTGTTGTTCAACACAAATGCTTGATTTTGGGGGTGCACATGCTCGAATCTTTCATTGACAAAGTCATAACATTTCAGCAAGATTGAATAAACGGTTTTGAAAATATGAAGCAAAACGTAAAAGTATGGGTGCAAACACACCCACGGGATACGGGAAGGGTTAAGGAATGGCATTGCACCTCCCCCACTTCACCCACCCCCTTAACTTCTATACCCACCCTCTCATTCAATCCTCTATCTTAGCACACAGCCGTCTGCACATTTTGATTAACCGCAGTGGCTCATCTACGCTAACTCGCCAGACATGTCTAATTAAGCTCAGCAACCTATGACGGGTTGCCTTGCCACAACAGCCCCGGAGAAGCTTAGCACCAAGGTTTGGCAGCTCCTGATAAGCTTTAATCTGACAGAGCGTTGAGTATTATCTAAAATGTATCAAAAGTTATATTAGAGATAGCTCATGTACTTTCGTTGATCAATCTCGCTTTCCTTTCTTTACTAATGAAAAGCACAATAAGAGAGCTGAAAACAGAAAACAAAACAAAAAACAAA
>CM065682.1:22579391-22584391 GCA_017654935.2 Phymorhynchus buccinoides
CAGTGTCTATGTTTTATTGTAGTCAAGAAATAAAATGTGCCTTATGAAAGCTTGTAACTGCCCTCAAGTCTGTGCTTTAACCCTTTCGCCGCAAACGTCACATTTTTGCACCACAATGATTTAACACCCATGCATTACAAACCTTGAATTCAGGGTCTGTTATCCAATGATATTTGTGTTCTTGATTTTGGGAGTTAACCCTTTCACCGCCAAAGTCGCATTTTAGCACCACATTGATTTAACACCTATGTCACTAAAAGGCATCAAATTGGGGTCTATTGTCCAAAGACCCTGTTGTCTTAGTTTTGGGAAGTAAGGATATACCTTATTTTAGATATGTCATAGAAGAATCCACAATACTGCAGATGGATCTTATTCTCTACCCAGGTAAATTTAATGGAACATTTTGGCTGAAATATGGCTGGCGGTGAAAGGGTTAAGGATAGGTCTTTTTGTTTTTAAAAACATGTAGCAAAGGAATCCCCAATATTTCAGACAGAACCTTTTCCTTACCCATGTAAGTTTATTGCATAATTTGGGCTAAAAAAATGGCTGGCGGCGAAAGGGTTAAGCAATGTTTAAAATCAATTTCACCTAGTTTCGTTCATATTTGACCATTCAAAAATGCCTCGGAATGGAAAAAGTAAAGGAAAACAACAACAACATGAAAGCAATAACGTTGGAATGTAGTGTTTTAAATTAACGAACATAGCATATAATTACGAGATACAGCTGAACTTTTATACAAACTTCCTTGCACCATGGTACACCACCACATAAAATTTGAAGCGATTATGTTCACCAGTTCACGAGATAAAGCTGGGGGAAAATTACATAGCCCAAAGAAGGACATTTCGGTTTTCAAGGTCAAACTTGAAGGTCAAGGTCAGCACGGTGTTGATTAACGAAAGGAAGCTTCCTTTTCAAGCTGTCTACCCCTCTGCCAATTTTAACCCTTTCACCGCCAACGTCGCATTTTTGCACCACAATGATTTAACACCCATGTCACTAAAAGGCATCGAATCAGGGTCTGTTATCCAAAGACCCTATTCTCTTAATTTTGGGAGGCAAGGATAGGCCTTACTTTACATATGTCACAGAGGAATCCCCAATATTACAGACAGATTTTTGTCTCTACCCAGGTAAGTTTAATGGAATTGTTTTGCTGAAAAATGGCTGCCGGTGAAAGGGTTAATCAAAATCCAAACAGTAGTTTTTAAAATAATCGATACACAGACACACACACAAACCGATCGCAATACCTCGGCCTCTGGCCGGGTAATAATCTCTGTAAATGAATGGCTTTTCTTATTATTGTTCCTGCGGACATTTGAATGATGTAAAGGTACGAACGAAACACATGCAAGGCGATAATTTGTATGTTTGCTAGATCGTTTTTGTTTGTGGCTGAAGCCACAAACCTATAACTCACTTTGTCGGTCGGTCGGTCCAAAATTGTCGCACATTTTGACAAAATTGTCGCACTTCAAATCGAGGCTACACTTCTGGCCGCTCTTTAAAATGATGTATTTTAAAAGCGTACAAAATAATAAACATATGTAATACAGACACTACAACAGACACGACGAGTATGCGGTGCTTCTTTTGATGAGTATAAGTAGGATACATAGTTTTAAATGTTTTCCAAAAGATATAAAAAGTTACGAAATGGTGCAGATAACATTCTGGTTTACAGATTAAAATTATTGAAAAGCCAGGGGAGGTAACTCATGATTGGAGTGGTAAAAATAGACCGCGTGCCACAAACTATTGCGATTTCGCGCTTGTTTTGTATCCATGTTTGCTGACTTAGGCCTATTTGTTCATCCAAAATATTTCTGAACAGTCTTATTTTATTTGTTCATAATTACATTTGTTTTCTTAACAAATTCGCTACTGTAAGAAATCATAACAGAACATGCTTTTCTTATTAGTCTTATTAGTTAATAACGGGTGTATTCCTCATACAATCTACCACGTTAAAGACACACTGACGCACCACAGTTAAGTCCCTTGGTTTTTCTGGGTAGCTGTGACCCACATACAAATGTCCCCAACTTCAAATTGAGGCTGCTCTTTAAAATGATGTTTCGTTTTGAATGTGGGGGCATTTGTATGGGAATCAAACCTGGTCAAAAAAAGATTTCTTACCAGCTATAAGAGGGAAAACACCTGAAACCCGTGATCTGGTGGGTCTTTATTGTCGGTCTGTAGGCGTTAAGATCAAAATTATATTGGGCTCAACAATAATTATGAAATAGCTGCTTTACAATAATAATGACATGTACGTTGTTATGTGGTTGCCGTTTAAAAGCAGACCAAAACGGCTCGTGCTGTTCCAGTATGTTCATGTTTTGTCATCTTGTTTTCTCTCTCTCTCTCTCTCTCTCTCTCTCTCTCTCTCTCTCTCTCTCTCTCTCTCTCTCTCTCTCTCTCTCTCTCTCTCTCTCTCTCTCTCTCTCTGTCTCTCTCTCTCTCTCTCTCTGTCTCTCTCTCTCTCTCTCTCTCTCTCTCTCTCTCTCTCTCTCTCTCTCTCTCTCTCTCTCTCTCTCTCTCTCTCTCACTCTGTCTCCGAATGATTCTTTTCTTTGTTAGGTTATTTATTCTCTCTCTCTCTCTCACACTCTCTCTCTCTCTCTCTCTCTCTCTCTCTCTCTCTCTCTCTCTCTCTCTCTCTCTCTCTCTCTCTCTCTCTCTCTCTCTCTCTCTCTCTCTCTCTCTCTCTCTCTCTCTCTCCTCTCTCTCTCTCTCTCTCTCTCTCTCTCTCTCCCCTCTCTCTCTCTCTCTCACTCTGTCTCCGAATGATTCTTTTCTTTCTTAGGTTATTTACCATTTTGATTGTTCAGATAGAATCCATCAAACTGGTTCTCATACTGACTGTCAATTAACATTTTGCTTTTTTCTGGGGGGATTACTTATATGCTAGCACGGACATTTGTGTGGATCGATAGCGATGTTGTCATTCACGTATGGACATTTCTATGTAATGTTATGGATTCAACTTTTGTTGCATGCTTACATCGACGACTTATTGCTGGATAATGTATACTCGATGGTTTTCCTTTTTCCATATCATCTGCCCGCCACTTCATCCTCCCTACCCCCTACATCCATTAAGAAGCCCACCCCAATTTCTCATGAAATGAAAATTTGTATTAAGGCCCATGCTAGACTTAACGCTCATACAATAACTGAAACATTTCATGAGATAATTGGGGTGGGCTTCTTACCCGCCCATGCTGTATTAGACTCAGACTCAGACTCAGTAAACGTGCTTGTTTATGAATGCCTTTTTGGGCTTGATGACTATTTTCCTTGTGTACAGACTAAATTGTGCATCCACTTCCCCAATCCTTCCCTTCCATGGTATCGTGGCCCATGGCCGATGTGCAAATAACATCTTTCAGTGTTCAGTGTTCAGTGCTCTCTCTCTCTCTTTCTTTGTCTTTCTTTGTCTGTCAGTCTGTCTGTCTATGCGCATGTGTGTGTGTGTGTGTGTGTGTGTGTGTGTGTGTGTGTGTGTGTGTGTGTGTGTGTGTGTGTGTGTGTGTGTGTGCGTGTGTGTGCGTGTGTGCGCGTGTGTGTGTGTGTGTGTGTGTGTGTGTGTGTGTGTGTGAGAGAGAGAGAGAGAGAGAGAGAGAGAGAGAGAGAGAGAGAGAGAGAGAGAGAGAGAGAGAGAGAGAGAGAGAGAGAGAGAGAGAGAGAGAGAGAATATGGGAGAGAGTGAGAGAGTCAATGTTTATGTGTTTGTCAAAGATAAAACGGATTGAACAATATTGTTTTATTTTCCTTCATCATCATCATCATCATCATCATCATCATCATCATCATCATCAACACCACCACCACCACCACCACCATCATCATCATCATCATCACCATCATCATCATCATCATCATCTTCTTCTTCTTCTTTTTTTTTTTTTTAATACACCAATCCACCTCGATGTGTGTAATGCTCGGTGTCCATCTGTGTTCCAACGAGGACCCAGCATGTTTGACAATCGTGTGACAGGTAGCACACGCCTTGTTGCTTTTGACTTGCTGACAGGTTTATGCACACAAGCGGGTCTGCTTCTTTTGGTCTTCCCTTCCCCCAAGACCCAACATGGGCGACAGCGGACCAAAAAATGCGTACACAACGCGCGCCAGTTGGTGTGAATGATACGACAGCAGGTGTGAGAAAAACACAGACTGAAACTGGTAATAAAAAAACCGGTCACACACGTAATGTTCTCATCTGTAGCTGATGCACTTGTACCGTAGTGTTCAAGTGCTTCTGCTGTTGAGATGATCCCTGGAGTCTTTTAGCCAGGGTAAGCAAACAACAACAACAAAAAACAACAGACTGAAACAAATCAGATGCTTTGTATTAGCCAGGACACGAGATGTACACCGAGCCTAAGTGAGTTTGTTTGTGTACACGCTTTAAAAAAAACTGCACTTAATTTAAGAGCAACGTCTCTACAACTTGAAGACTGAAAGCAGTTCAAAGAAGTGGTAGCTGGAGGCTGGTTTATCTTCTTCTCTGTCCGTTTATCTGTTTGTTTGTTTCTCTTTCCGCGCGTGTCTTCAATCCGCGTGGTTCTGTTTATTTTTGTCTCAGTCGAAGTACATCCATCGTGTTATCTTTACACCCCCACCTCCCCCCCCCCCCACCCTCCTCCCCACCGCAATTGCTAGTTTGTCTCTGTATCAATGTGTCATTGTGTGTCTGATCGTCTGTTTGCTTCTGTCTTTCTCTTCATCATCCTCTCTCTCTCTCTGTCTCTCTCTCCTCACCCCCCTCTCTGTCTGTGTCTCTCTGTCTCAGTCTCTGTCTATCTCTCTGTCTCTCTCTCATTCTCACACACTCAGGACTGGATGTAAAAAAAGCATATGAATTATTTGCTTATTCTATTACCCTCTATAAATAAAACAAAAAACCTCGTTCGTTCGTTTGTTCTCTCTCTCTCTCTCTCTCTCATCTCTCTCTCTCTCTCTCTCTCTCTCTCTCTCTC
>CM065682.1:22599391-22601891 GCA_017654935.2 Phymorhynchus buccinoides
TGTGCGTTCGTGTGTGCGTTCGTGTGTGTGTGTGTGTGTGTGTATGCGTGCGTGTGTGTGTGTATGCGTGTGTGTGTGTGTGTGTGTGTGTGTGTGTGTGTGTGTGTGTGTGTGTGTGTGTGTGTGTGTGTGTGCGTGTGTGTAATCGTGCGTGTGTGTATGTGTGTGTGGCAATGGGGGAGGGAAAAGAGGTAAGGTGAAGGCACGTGTTTATTGTGGAGTGGTTAGAAGCGATTATGTTAGGTGGTTTTGTTTTGTTTTGTTTTGTTTAATTGGTCAACGCATGGGTTGATGCCACTGACGGTAATCTCCACAGGCAAACGCACTTAACCAGCTTCAAAGCCGAAATTAACTGCAGTTTGGTTCTCGCTATGTCTGATCATCTTGACAGGTAAACAACCTGTCTGTCAGTACTTGCTCTCACTGGAGACGTGTATATATGTTACACCCAATCCATGAAATTGCCCATTTCATGAAATAGTTTGCCCAGCCGTTCGTGAAACAGCCAATTTATAACTTGCAATTGAGAAAAGAATAGTTTTCGTTCATTAGCACACATAGATCAAGAATTGGTTCAAACGAATAAGAAATCTCATCTGTAGATGAGTTAAAATTATTTTATTCAGACTTAATTTGATAAAAGGTTTGATTCAACATGTGTACTCAGGATGCCCCAGCGTAGCATCTGGTCGAGTTGGGAGGGGGGGGCAGGATTGGCGTGCAAACACAAAGTAGAAACGTGTGACACCATTGAATCAATCTTAATCAATACCTGTATGAATGGGGATTCAAAAATGTGATATACATTGTCCATTTCATAAATTGGGCAAAGCAGTTTGCTCCTTTCAAGAAATAGGCAATTTCACGGATTGGGCGTAACATATACACATACACGCACACACGCACTTACATACGCACGCATTCACGCAAGTAAGCACGCACCCACGCAAGTACGCACGCACGCACGCATGGACACACACACACACACACACTAAAAACACACACAGACATACACACGCACGCACGCACCTACACACACACACGCACACAGACATACACACACACACACACACACACACACACACACGCACACGCACGCACGCACACACAACACACACACACAAACACACACACACACACACACACACACACACACACACACACACACACACACGCTCACACAAATTGCTGTTTGATGATGTTGCGTATGCGTAGGCTGTTTACGAGAAAGTAAACGAGCAAGCAGGCATATACTCATCATGGATCCGTGGGCGCGTGTGTACATATACGTGTCTGCAAAATGTGCATTCCCGCAAGTGTGTATATCCTGTCTAGCATCCTTATATCAGTAGCACAATAAAGACGGGGGGGGGGGGGGGGGGGGGGGGGGGGGGGGGGGGGTGGGGGGGGGGGGGGGGGGGGGGGGGATGGACTGTTCTCAGCAGTCAGAGCAAAAAGACGGGACAATAGAACACTGGACACTGGACGAAGGGCAGAAAGAGCAATTAAAGATGTCGCCTGCTTTTGTTTTCTTTTCTGTCTCTGGGCCTGTGTGTGGTCATCTCCAATTAGCGCCGCAGACTAACCCGTTCCGACAAGTTGGACGTTGAAGTGGACGCTGTTTAGTTACGGGAGTTTGTGTGACACTGATGACCAGTAATCAGCTTTGTTTGTGTCTGGTTGTTTGCTTTTTGCCTGCCTGTGATTATTTCCCCCCCCCCCCCCCCCACCACGGAACATAAAGAGTGCCTGGAAAGTAAAGATTAATAGAAATCAAATAAACTTTCTTATTATAACGCACTGTTATCATTACCCCCGTCCCCACCCTCTAAAAAGAAGAAGAAAAACTGAGGATGACAATGGACAAAGGAATGAAGCCACCAGGCTGGCACTTTCTAGAGCTTAGTTTTTATCTGCTTTAAAGTTTAAAAAATGTAGTCATATAATATCATTCTTTGACTTTTTGAGGTGTGTGTGGGTATGTGGTGGAAAGGGAAAGTTCTTACGACTATTGTAGATGTGATTGATTGCCTTGCATTATGCTTACATTGTTTTCTTATGGAAATGTAAATGCGTCTGGCTAACGCCATACAGTATGTTCATATTTGAATTCATGCTGTTGTGTATGTATGAGTGGTGTATACAATTGAGAAGGTCGTTATGCGCAAGGCAGCACAATAGTACTGTCAGCTTTTGTCCCAAGCAAACTGAAAACAAAAACAACTTGGTTTTAAAGCACACAGGACATACCAACAGAGCAAGTCTCTGAAGAGAAATGTTGAAAAAAAGAGAGTTGCGCAGCCAATATCTGAGCTTGTAGGGACGGGATTGTATTGGGGGTTACGTGGGAATAAGAGAGGGGGTGGGGGTGGTGGTGTATGTTTACTTTAGGCTATGGGTGTTCCGTTCACTAATCTGTGTCCGAATAGTTCTGTTAGAGTGTTCACCCAGCGTATCTTCTTCATTCGCTACCTGGTTGGTTTTATGTAGTTTCGACCCA
>CM065682.1:22616891-22624391 GCA_017654935.2 Phymorhynchus buccinoides
TAATTTGTGTGGTAGGGGTTGACAGGTGGCTATGAATTGAAACATGCGAAAGGGTTTGTTAAAGGTCTGTGTACACGTTAACATTATTCACAAGATATGTCTATTTCCCCATGGCAACACAGTGAGCTGTAAGTCATATTAAGATCTGTGTATACGTTGACACTTTTCACAAGATATTTCTTTTCCCCCTTGGCAACACAGTGCGCTATATGTCATATTAAGATCTGTGTACACGTTGACACTTTTCACAAGATATTTCTATTTCCACATGGCAACACAGTGAGCTGTAAGTCATATTAAGAGTGGGCTATCACTGTGTTGCCATGGCGAAAGAGAAATATCTCGTGTACAATGTTATCGTGTACACAGACCTTTAGTAGTGCTTTCTGGTGTTCCGAGTTAATAGAGAACGATTTCGGTAAAGACGTCTTGGATACATATCTAGGGAGCAGAGCTTTGCATAACATTTTAGATGTAAAGAACTGCAATTTCCACTCGCAGTTACTTTTTAGCAATTCATTGATACAGTACAAAGGATCAGCTCTGTTTTTTTCAAAACTGGCAACAAAAAGGAATAGAACAAATGAAAGACATTATTCACTCCGATGAGAAACGGTTATTAACGTTAAGTGAAATACAGAATTTGGTTGGCACTAACAAGGCAGGTACTGTCTTTGAATATAACGCTTTAGTAAATTGAATCCCCCGATCGTGGCTTCAGAATGGCTATAAAGAAACAGAAGCACAATTTTGGGAAGCAAGAACCTTTAACACCAAACCCAAACAGATACAAAAAATAACTTAGTGCAAAACAAGAAAACCCTGTTCCGTTAGCTTGTAATTTTTGGCACAGGAAATCTGGAATTACGATTGATGAATCAGTGTGGTTGAGGGCTGTTGAAAACACAAAGGAAACAAGGCTAAGAGTCCTTTACTGGAATATTTTACACAATATTTATGCCCTTATACTTTTAAATAAAATGAACGTAACTAACGACAACAAATGTTCATTCTGTAGAGACACAGTAAGCATTTTTTTCCATGAGTAGCCAAGGGTACGTAATTTTTTGACATTCATAGAGCAGAAAATCTGTACAGAAACTCAAATCAAGATGAATGTATCGGTAATGGATGTTTTATTTGGTGTTGAAGACCTCAAGCTTGATAAAAGACTGATACACAATCGGCTTTCAGCCTTCAATCAATCTTTGAAAGGGAATACGGTATAAGAAATAATGTTTAAAATGTTAAAAAAAGAAAGAAAGAGAGAGATAGAGAGAGAACAGTGTTATCATGTGTTTTGCATAAGTAAAGAGGGAGAACAGAAAAAAAAGAAACAAACGTATTGTTGATTATTCTTTTGTTCTAGTAACAGGAAAGTGTGTGGTGAATGGTAAAAGAAAAAAATGAGAGACAGAACAGTGTATCATGTGTTTTGTGTAGAAGTAGAGAGAGAGAACAGTGTATCATGTGTTTTGTGTAGAAGTAAAGAAAGAAGTAAAGAGAGAGAGAACAGTGTATCATGTGTTTTGTGTAGAAGTAGAGAGTGAGAACAGTGTATCATGTGTTTTGTGTAGAAGTAAAGAAAGAAGTAAAGAGAGAGAGAACAGTGAGTAAAAGAAGAAGTAAAGAGAGAGAGAGAGAACAGTGTATCATGTGTTTTGTGTCAGAAGTAGAGAGAGAGAGAGAACAGTATATCATGTGTTTTGTATAGAAGTAAAGAAAGAAGTAAAGAGAGAGAGAGAACAGTGTATCATGTGTTTTGTGTAGAAGTAAAGAAAGAAGTAAAGAGAGAGAGAGAGAACAGTGTATCATGTGTTTTGTGTCAGAAGTAGAGAGAGAGAGAGAGAACAGTGTATCATGTGTTTTGTGTAGAAGTAAAGAAAGAAGTAAAGAGAGAGAGAACAGTGTATCATGTGTTTTGTGTAGAAGAAGAAGTAAGAGAGAGAGAGAACAGTGTATCATGTGTTTTGTGTCAGAAGTAGAGAGAGAGAGAGAACAGTATAGAAGTAAAGAAAGAAGTAAAGAGAGAGAGAACAGTGTATCATGTGTTTTGTGTAGAAGTAGAAGTAAAGAGAGAGAGAGAGAACAGTGTATCATGTGTTTTGTGTAGAAGTAAAGTAGAAGTAAAGAGAGAGAGAACAGTGTATCATGTGTTTTGTGTAGAAGTAGAGAGAGAGAGAGAACAGTGTATCATGTGTTTTTGTGTAGAAGTAGAAGACAGTGTAGAAGTAAAGAGAGAGAGAACAGTGTATCATGTGTTTTGTGTAAGAAGTAGAGAGAGAGAGAGAACAGTGTATCATGTGTTTTGTGTAGAGAGAGAGAACAGTGTATCATGTGTTTTGTGTAGAAGTAAAGAAAGAAGTAAAGAGAGAGAGAACAGTGTATCATGTGTTTTGTGTCAGAAGTAGAGAGAGAGAGAGAACAGTGTATCATGTGTTTTGTGTAGAAGTAAAAAAAGAAGTAAAGAGAGAGAGAACAGTGTATCATGTGTTTTGTGTCAGAAGTAAAGAGAGAGAGAGAACAGTGTATCATGTGTTTTGTGTAGAAGTAAAGAAAGAAGTAAAGAGAGAGAGAACAGTGTATCATGTGTTTTGTGTAAGAAGTAGAGAGAGAGAGAGAACAGTGTATCATGTGTTTTGTGTAAGAAGTAGAAGTAAAGAGAGAGAGAACAGTGTATCATGTGTTTTGTGTAAGAAGTAAAGAGAGAGAACAGTGTATCATGTGTTTTGTGTAGAAGTAAAGAAAGAAGTAAAGAAAGAAGTAAAGAGAGAGAGAACAGTGTATCATGTGTTTTGTGTAAGAAGTAAAGAGAGAGAGAACAGTGTATCATGTGTTTTGTGTAAGAAGTAAAGAGAGAGAGAGAACAGTGTATCATGTGTTTTGTGTAAGAAGTAAAGAGAGAGAGAACAGGGGGGGGGGGGGGGGGGGGAAGTCAAGTAAGAATTTCAAAGGGATTGTTATTTTGTCGTTTTTAACGATATGATTCTTTATACTTAAACACTTTTTGACTATACATATTGTTTAATTGTGTCCAAAAAACAGAACAAAATGGCTGAACTGCAGTCATTCTAAGAATAGTCTGGGATGGTAAGGGCAGCAATTATGACAAAGTTCTTCTTCTTGATTTAACAAGAACGATTGAAACTACATTTAAAGAACATTTGTTTATTTGTTTTAACAAGCGATTAAACCTGAAAGGAACAAACAATTACGAAGTATGTAAAAATAATTTAATTAGAAGTGAAAAAGTCACATCCATTGTAAATTTGTTTGATGTTATTATTGCATTTAAGATGTACAAACCTTGTCTAAATTTGCCCGCCTGTTTGACCGTTACTTAAACAGCATAGTTGCATTAGATGACGGAGCATTCACGTGTCCGGTTGACACTTCTGAACATAGTCGCTTGCTACATCGGCTTGACTTGTACGGAATCGTCCCTTATACACAATTTGCCTCTCCGGGAATTCCCGCTGCCTTTGTCGCACGGTCGAGTTCCTGCTCTAAATTTAGAAGTCCTTCTCGGGTCTAAATTTGGGGGTGGTGCGGTTCGGGCTTCCTTCTAAGACTAGGGGTTAGCTCAGCCTGCCTTTCTGTCTAAACCAATGCTCCTTAGAGGCACTGCACGTGGCAGTATGCCATTCTTTTGTACTCCCAGCTGGTGTTTTTCCATTCTGGCACGCATGTGTCCGGTTTTCAGTTTTTACTGGTCTCCCCGCTGCGTACAGGGTGACAGAAAGCAAAGGTCAAAAGAGAGTGGCAGATTAGAGAAAGTCTGCCATTTTTATTTATAAAATGGCTTTTTTTTTTCGTTTTGTAAACCCAGTTCCAGAAACCCCCACTAATTTGGCAGCTGGAAAAAAGAAAGAAAAAAGAGTGGGCTATCACTGTGTTGCCATGGCGAAATAGAAATATCTCGTGAACGATGTTAACGTGCACACAAACCTTTGGTAGTGCTTTCTGGTGTTGCGAGTGATCAAAGGCCTTTACGTTATGGATGAGACTTGTTGGCAAAATATTGTGCATACACGAATACATACAAATACAATTAACAACAAAATATTTTATTCACACAAAATCACCCAGTCCGTTTGATTATTTGGACAGGTACACGCACAGCTCTCATTCCCATTCCAATGACTGTGTTCCCGTTCTGTTAGTACGGGGAGTACTTCTTCTCTTCTTCTTCTTCTTATGGCCATAATGGGTAAGGTACGAATGTGTCCGGTTTTCAGTTTTCACTGGTCTCCCCGCTGCGTACAGCGTGACTGATAGCAAAGGTAAAGGGCAGAGTCAAAGAGAGTGGCAGATTAGAGGAAGTTACAAGCACAGAACTTCAAGAAGGTGGGGGGACTATTTTTACGAAAGACCCCCCCCCCCCTCCGGTATCCCCAAGGGAAGAGACTCGTGGAGGGGGGCGGGGTCGTTCAGATCCCTGTATGGTGGCACGAGGCATCCACATACTGCCCCGATAGAACTGGGAGCAACAAAATGGAACGAAGGTTATAGAATAAACATTGGTAATGACCAGAACAAATGTGACTGGACAGCAGAAAGTCGTTACTTCAGCACCATTTACTAGCCTAGTTAATACTGGTAAGATGTCATGGTCCGCGGACAAACTTACAAGAAAGAATAGACAAGAACTAAACGAGGAATAGCAAAGATGCAAGCCATTTGTAAACACTCTGTGCGAGTTTTGGTTTAGTTTTTATAGCAATGTGAATGAGGAAGAAAGGGTGGGGGGAAGAAATAGAAAATTCGTGTAGCGTTCAAATAAGGTAATCACAATATAATATTAGCCTTGGTCTCGAATGTGTGTGTGTGTGTGTGTGTGTGTGTGTGTGTGTGTGTGTGTGTGTGTGTGTGTGTGTGTGTGTGTGTGTGTGTGTTCTTGTGTTTGAATGCGTTATGAATGCTAACGTGTGTGTGCGCTTTGATTTGATTTATATCAAGATTCAGCGCCGTATAAATACCGTATGTTGTTGTTGTTTGTTGTTGTGTGTGTGTGTGTGTAGGTGTCACAGTGTGTATGTGCGTGCGTGCGTGCGTGCGTGCGTGCGTGTGCGTGTGTGCGTGCGTGCGTGCGTGCGTGTGCGTGCGTGCGTGTGCGTGTGTGTGTGCGTGCGTGCGTGCGTGCGTGCGTGCGTGCGTGCGTGTGTGTGTGTGTGTGTGTGTGTGTGTGTGTGTGTGTGTGTGTGTGTGTGTGTGTGTGTGTGTGTGTGTGTGTGTGTGAGTGATCAGGCAGATACAGCAATGTACAATAGCAGCCTACAATCACTAGATTGAAAAGTTATCGAATGTAGCATTCGAGAATCACCCACGGAGTTACGCAGCCACACCCCGACTTCGGAGGATGACTGTGATTATCTTGCTGCTGCTGCATACTGTCACTATCTTACTGTTTCTGCTGCTGACTGTCCCTATCTTGCTGAGTAGATTTCCCATAAAAACATCCGAGAATCACCCGCGTTGCTAGTTTTCAAGGTCACACGTCAAGGTCATGAACTTGACCTTGACCTCAAAAGGCATATTTACAATACCCAGCCAACATTTCCACCCGATTTCATCTTGGGAACTCCATTTTTCCGACCCCCCGATTTTCAGGGTCCAGCGATCTCCTTGACCTTGACCTTGACCTTGATTGGTCAACAATATTCGGAAGGAGCATAAGCCAAACCACCTTCATACCAAGTTTCAACATCATATGTTGACTGATGCCCAAGATATGGCTAAAAATAGATTTTCAGTTTTCAAGGTCATACGTCAAGGTCATCACATTGACCTTGACCTTGACACCAAAAGGCACATCTACAGTACCTAGCCTACATGCACATCAAGTTTCATCTTCCTATCTTCATTCCTTCATGGTGATATGCTGTTCACAAACCCACATACATACTTACATACACACACACACACACACACACACACACACAGCCACTTACACAACAAAAATAGTCTGGAATGGTAAGGGCAGCAACTATGACAAAGTTCTTCTTCTTGATTTAACAAGAACGATTGAAACTACATTTAAAGAACATTTGTTTATTTGTTTTAACAAGCGATTAAACCTGAAAGGAACAAACTATTACGAAGTATGTAAAAATAATTTAATTAGAAGTGAAAAATTCACATCCATTGTAAATTTGTTTGATGTTATTATTGCATTTAAGATGTACAAACCTTGTCTAAATTTGCCCGCCTGTTTGACCGTTACTTAAACAGCATAGTTGCATTAGATGACGGAGCATTCACGTGTCCGGTTGACACTTCTGAACATAGTCGCTTGCTACATCGGCTTGACTTGTACGGAATCGTCCCTTATACACAATTTGCCTCTCCGGGAATTCCCGCTGCCTTTGTCGCACGGTCGAGTTCCTGCTCTAAATTTAGAAGTCCTTCTCGGGTCTAAATTTGGGGGTGGTGCGGTTCGGGCTTCCTTCTAAGACTAGGGGTTAGCTCAGCCTGCCTTTCTGTCTAAACCAATGCTCCTTAGAGGCACTGCACGTGGCAGTATGCCATTCTTTTGTACTCACAGCTGTTTTTTTTCCATTCTGGCACGCATGTGTCCGGTTTTCAGTTTTTACTGGTCTCCCCGCTGCGTACAGGTTGACAGAAAGCAAAGGTCAAAAGAGAGTGACAGAGTAGAGAAAGTCTGCCATTTTTATTTATAAAATGGCTTTTTTTTTTCGTTTTCTAAACCCAGTTCCAGAAACCCCCCACTAATTTGGCAGCTGGAAAAAAGAAAAAGAAAAAGAGTGGGCTATCACTGTGTTGCCATGGCGAAATAGAAATATCTCGTGAACGATGTTAACGTGCACACAGACCTTTGGTAGTGCTTTCTGGTGTTGCGAGTGATCAAAGGCCTTTACGTTATGGATGAGACTTGTTGGCAAAATATTTTGCATACATGAATACAAACAAATACAATTAACAACAAAATATTTTATTCACACAAAATCACCCAGTCCGTTTGATTATTTGGACAGGTACACGCACAGCTCTCATTCCCATTCCAATGACTGTGTTCCCGTTCTGTTAGTATGGGGAATACTTCTTCTCTTCTTCTTCTTCTTATGGCCATAATGGGTAAGGTACGAATGTGTCCGGTTTTCAGTTTTCACTGGTCTCCCCGCTGCGTACAGCGTGACTGATAGCAAAGGTAAAGGGCAGAATCAAAGAGAGTGGCAGATTAGAGGAAGTTACAAGCACAGAACTTCAAGAAAGTGGGGGGGACTATTTTTACGAAAGACCCCCACCCCCCCTCCGGTATCCCCAAGGGAAGAGACTCGTGGAGGGGGGCGGGGTCGTTCAGATCCCTGTATGGTGGCACGAGGCATCCACATACTGCCCCGATAGAACTGGGAGCAACAAAATGGAACGAAGGTTATAGAATAAACATTGGTAATGACCAGAACAAATGTGACTGGACAGCAGAAAGTCGTTACTTCAGCACCATTTACTAGCCTAGTTAATACTGGTAAGATGTCATGG
>CM065682.1:22629391-22634391 GCA_017654935.2 Phymorhynchus buccinoides
CTATCTGACTATCTGACTAACTGGCTATGTTAACACGATAACGTTTGAACAGAGGGACCTAGGAACCTCAACTTTTGCATGCAGATAGGAACTAAGGATATCTAGGCCAAGTCCGAAATTGAAGGTCATACGGTCAAAGGTCAAGGTCACTGGAGCCGTTATTTGAAAGACACAGTCCAAGGGAAAGACATCTTGAACGGAGGGACCTAGGAGGCTCAAATGTTACGTGCGAATAAGTAGTTAGGATATCTAGGCCAGGGTAAAACATGAAGGTCGTTGGTCAAAGGTCAAGGTCAATGGAGCCGTTTTTTGCAAGACACGGACCAAGGGAAACAACTCTTGCCTTGAAACAGGCCACCACTGCAACTTGTTACTTCCCTTTACCCGTCGAAGTAGGTCTGTAGGTGCGTGAGTCCAAGTTCAGTGGTTTTGTGTGGTTGACCTGGTTTTCTCATTCACTAAGTTTGTCAGTTGAGGGTTAATGTTAGGGTTGTTGTCTCTTTGTCTCTGTCTCTCTGTCTCTGTCTCTCTGTCTCTGTCTCTCTGTCTCTGTCTCTGTCTCTGTCTCTCTCTCTCTCTCTCTCTCTCTCTCTCTCTCTCTCTCTCTCTCTCTCTCTCTCTCTCTCTCTCTCTCTCTCACACACACACACACGCTTGTCTAATAAAAGTTCGTTATCCGAGTCAGCTGCAAGGTGAATCACTGCAGCTGAAAATGCTGCCGCGCGGCTGGTGATCCAGCGTCGTAGCGCTCTAGTTTTATCCCTCTCTCCAACTGTCTGTCTGTCTGTTCGCTTGATGCATGGTATGAATATGACTGAATGAGAGAGCATGGTGCAAAGAAGCTTTTGTAGCTTATCCATTTTATTCTCAATAAAACATTCGTATTCGTATTCTGTCTCCCTCGTACCCCCCCCCCCCCCTCCCCGCCCTCTCCGTCTATCTCTATCAACGCACGCATGTGGGTTATCTTCATTTTAATTGCGCCTGTTGTATTATTGCTTCGTTTCAAACATTCTAAACTTTGTTCAGAAGACATTTTGCTGTAAGCCTAACTGTATTCCATAATTCGGCATTATGACACGCTACGAAACTTTAGTTTTCACAGTACCCTAAATGGGGTATTCTGTAACTCAACCGACCTGAAAGAGACGATTTCTGAAGGCGATGATGACGTCAAAGTCTTCTGCCAAGTTCAGTTTCACTTCCTCTTCCGTTTTTTGCGCCTGTCCCACGACTTCCGGTTTTGGCGTGTTTCCGTTTCCCTGGCCATTTCCATTGTTTGTGGTTTCTCCCCCCTTTCCACTTCCAGTGTCTACAGATCCACACCCATTGTTGGTGTTACTTCCCTTTCCGTCAACAGCGGTAGCACTTCCGGTTCCAGGTCTGGTGGTTCCCGTTCCGCCTGTAGTTCTGCTTCCTGTGCCCCTAGTTTCGGTTTCAGACCTTGTGGTCTTACTCCCTTCTCCAACGCTTTTCGTTACGGTCCCAGACTCTTGTGTGTAAGCGGAGGGCTCCGCTGAACTCCCTGGGATGGTTGCATGAAGATTGGTGTTGGGATTAGCAACACCAGGGCCTTTCTGTTGGGCAGCCCGTGATGTCAGTGGTGTTGTTGTTGGTGTTGTCGTGGCGACTTTGTCACAGAGTGGGCCTTAGAGAAAGAACAGAACGGAATTACGGGGGTTAAAACGCCAAAAGTTACAATTAACTGTTGTTGTTTTTTGGGTTAATACTGTTTGGCATTTTTTGTTAAAACCTTTTGGCATTTATCCACATTATTTATCTAAAGCAACAACAACAAAAAACAAAAAAAATAAAAAAATAATAATAGTGAATCATTTGTATAGCGCACTCCTCCACCAAATCTTGAGCTCTATGCGCTTAACAACAACAAAATTAAAAGCAAGAAATTCAACAACAAAACAAATAATCGCTCACACACATGCAAATAGGCATACACATACACGCAGGCACGCACGTACGCACATACATATACACACACTCACTCACGCACGCACACGCACCCCCCCCCCCCCCACACACACACCGTTACCATCACCACCACTCACCACACCCAAGAATACAATACAAAATAAGAAACCGCAACAAACAAAGAAACAAAAACAAACAAACAAACAAACACAAAAAGTCATAATAACAACAAAACTGTAATACTGGTTTTTAACTGTTAAGCCTCGATTACTTTCCTTCCCATACATTTGAAAGATAAACTGGGCTCAGTTTTACGATAACAATCACTTACCAAGCGTAATCATATTATTCTTTCAGAACATTGCCATCTATAAGACGATAGTTTACACTCGCGTGTTTAACCAAAGAAACAGAGAAGTAAAGTGTGACCGAACAAAGCTTAAAGACCCACCAGGTCACGTGTCAAAATAACGGGTTTCACGTGTTTTCCCTCTTATAGCTGGTAAGAAGTCTTGTTTAGACCAGGCTTGACTCCCATACAAATATCCCCAAATTGAAAACGAAACATCATTTTAAAGAGCAGCCTCAATTTAAGTTGGGGACATTTGTATTTGGGTCACAGCTACCCAGAAAAAACCAAGGGACTTAATCGTGGTGGGTCAGTGTGTCTTTAAAGACCCACCACGCCGAAGTGTATTTTCCCTCTCTGGCTCGGAAGATTTCTTAACCAGCGAGAGAGGGAAAACCCGTGAACCCGTGAACATCGGCGTGGTGGGTCTTTAGACGTCAAACGGTGAATGAATAACAATGATACCTGAAAATCCAGGATCGCAGACGCAGGTTGGCCGGTTGTCTCTGACCAGGCAGGCGCTGCGTCCCCGGCAGTGTGGAAGACACACAGGTTGCAGACAGCCAGCCTCCGGGTACCCAGTCCACCCTGGGGTATGTTGGATGACATCGTTCACATGGCTCACGAGGGGATGTGAATGGATATGAACGCATTTGGGACTAATCTGTTAATGCGAATGGATATGAACGCATTTTGGGACTAATGTGAATGGATATGAACGCATTTGGGGCTAATCTTTGAATGTGAATGGATATGAACGCATGTATGGGATTAATCTGTTAATGTGAATGGATATGAACGCATTTTGGGACTAATCTGTTAATGCGAATGGATATTAACGCATTTGGTACTAATGTGAATGGGTATGAACGCATTTGGGACTAATCTGTTAATGTGAATGGATATGAACGCATTTTGGGACTAATCTGTTAATGTGATGAATATGAACGCATTTGGGACTAATCTGTTAATGTGAATGGACATCAACGCATTTGGGACTAATCTGTTAATGTGATGAATATGAACGCATTTGGGACTAATCTGTTAATGTGATGAATATGAACGCATTTGGGACTACTCTTTGAATGTGAAGGGAGATGTGAGGGGTATGTAGAGGAGGAGAGGGACCAGAGTCTGGGAAGGGAAGGGGGCGGGGGGAACCAGAGGGAGAACTCACACAGAGCTGCAACCAAACTAGGTAGTAACATAACGGCAGGGCGAACAGGCAGGGGAACGTCTCAATAAGGAATGCATACATAATGAATGATGCACAGTAGAATGGTGCACATATGCAAACAATATTGCAGGCTCACACGTCCACAAGTGCATACTAGCTCTCGCATATAAGTGTATGACTATGCATACATACTCCCACACATCATGTCCCCAGCCCGCAACATGCACTTGTATGTACACCTAAACAAATAGTTGGGCTTAACTCTGCAATTTAGTGCATCCATACGCACACGCATGCACGCACGCACACGCACACGCACACGCACACACACACACACACACACACACACACACACACGCGCGCGCGCGCACACACACACATCCCTAGACATTGACCACATGACGCACGCGCATTTAAGTGCATTCATGCATGCAGCCCACACATCAGTTCTTCACCTCGCGATCCACCCACCCCCCAAGAGAAAACACCCCCCACCCCCCATCCCAATAACTTGGACATTTTATTAGCCTACCTGGCAAGCAAAGTAGGTTCCCAGACGGATCGCATGTTGTATGGCCAAGTTCATTGTTCGTGGGCGTGCAGCACTTGTAACAGTAGGCATCGTAGCGGCAGCTTTCGTCACATCGGGCCCTTATCTCAGCCACTAGCCTAATAAATACAATTGTTTTTGTAAGCAAGATTGCATACTCTATAGAAATAATGCGATTATATCTATACACTAGAAGGGGCTTAGACATGAGAGAGCTGTATTACCAAGAGTCATGGGACACGTTATTTGATACCAACATATTACTCAGCAATGATTGTTTCATACATCCATTGAAATATTCTATAGTATTACATATTTCTTGTTTACCACTTGACACGTTTGTGTTTTCGCTTTGGTATTTCCCTAAAAACAACAAGAGCAACATCAATAATAACAACAACAGCAACAACAACAACAGCAACAACAACAACAACAACAACAACAACAACAACAAAACCCCACTGTTCATCTTAACATAGAAAACATCAATGACATAATTATTGTGGTCAATAAAAAGACCTACGCTAGTCACAATTAATTAGTCCATTCTAAGCATTCCCTCTTGGAACTGTGTTTCTGTTAGTATTTCATTGTTCTGCTGACTTCTTTTTACGCTCTTGTACGTAACATAACCAGTGATATCCTAACCCTCTGCACACGTATTTCAATGTTTTCTTCAAGCATTCCTTTACTGTCAAAATAATAAAGTCAACTTCAAATATCCAGACACACTTTAAAATGCAATACAACACTACAAGACTGCTATTCAAAGTGCAGAATAATATTTTAAGGGAAAGATTACTCCAAGACAAACGTTTACGTTTTTCAGTTCAAAAGAATAATGGGTTCTTGTGGCAATGCACACACCAAAAAAGTTTATGAAACCATTGGGTGGCCTTTAACCTGCTGTGACTAGCTTGTAGCCACACAGTGTCTGGCTTACCGGGTGTCGCCATCAGTGGAATTTGGCTCAAACGTGCTGTAGCCGTGCGCAT
>CM065682.1:22636891-22644391 GCA_017654935.2 Phymorhynchus buccinoides
GGATTAGATAGTAAAGGTAATGCTTTTCACACTCTTTCCATCATCATCATCATCATCATCGTCGTCGTCATCGTCGTCGTCATCATCATCATACTGATCATCATCATCGGTGTCGTCGTCGTCGTTGTCATCATCATCATCATCGTTATCTCATGATCGTCATATCGTCGTCGTCGTCATCATCATGATCATCATCCTCTTAGGTTTCGTCGTAGTCGATGTAATTTTCGTTGTCGTCATGATGAATACCTCTTATGTAAAACAACAACAACAACAACAACAACAATGGTTGCCCACTCCTAATGTCATTATAAATTTATAACATTGTCCAAATAAAGTACTTTGTCTGACTTTGCATGAAAACAACAGCCATAAAAACAACAACATTAACAACAACATCAGCAAACGAAAAGAGAACGGACAGAACAAACAGACAAACAGAGCAGAAATGCTGACAGAGAGAAAAAGTCAAGAGCGATCAAGAACACAAAGAGAGAAAGCGATATTGATAATTATTGAATCCACTCACTCCTTTCTATTTGTGAAGGACGCACCAGCAAAGTATACGAACCTACATCTAAACGACATTGTCTTAAAACTAATATATATGTAATGAGAATAACAGCTTTATGTCACATTTTTTGTCATCCAATAAAAACAATTACAAAGTGTCAATGCTAATGATAATCAAAAGACTGTCGCTACTCTGTTTAATATACTCAAATCCAACTGTGTGTTCTTTCCTTCGCGGAAGAACAGATAAGTGATAAGGTTTTTTTAAATGAATAATAATCGGTAAGATTTGTGGAATTTATTTTTGCTTCGAAGTAGAATCGATTTCTGGGGCAGTGGGTGGATGCCTCGTGCCTCCAAACGGGGAGCTGGACGACCCCGCCCCTTCCACGAGTCTCTCCTCGTGGGGATACCGGGGGGTCTTTCGTAAAAATAGTTCCCCCACCTTCTGGAAGTTCTGTGCTTGTAACTTCCTCTTGTCTTTCACTCTCTTTGACTCTGCCTTTTCCCTTTGCTTTCTATCATGTACTATCTTTCTGACTATATTGGCCCATTCTACTGCCTTTAAAAACAACAACAACATTTTCCTCCTTTGAGCTCCTCCGAAATCGGAATGTGTCGGCTGTACGCAGCGGGGAGACCCGTGAAAAAACTGAAAACCGGACACATACGTACCTTACCCATTATGGCCTTATGGCCTGGGAACGCAGAAGAAGAAGAAGAAGAAGAAGAAGAAGAAGAAGAAGAAGAAGAAAAATAACAAGAATCGATTTAGAGCACTGTACAACGAAATTCGTCATTGTTGATATAAGCGTAAATGTTCTTAATAAATAAATAAATAAATAAATTTATTAATTAATAAATAAATGAATGAATAAATGAATAAATGAATGAATAAATAAATAAATAAATAAATAAATATGCACACAGCGTTCTGTACTAAAAGCTAACTTATGAATACCTGTCCCGAATCTTAACGACAAAGAAGGGGCTACACGCCCGAGGGTCGCAGTGAGGGGTGGAGCTTGAGGAGGCTGTGGTGTTGGTGGTGGTGGTAGTTTGAAGACCTCCACAACACCTCCCGTCCCTCAGCTGCCCACTAGAGTGTTCGTAATGGCGCAGTTTGAAGGACAACTGACCACTCGCCTGCACGCACTGGTCAGAACATGAACGTGGGTGTAATTATAGTGCTAATGATAACGTCGAAATATACGTTGCTGTTTTCACTCTTTTCTTATGGCTAGATTATTACTAGCCTATGACTGTGTTCCTATGGGAAAAGAGTGAAAAATAGCCACGTGTATTTCGACTTTAAACTGCTCTAGTTTCATATCACTTTTCTAATTTGTTTTACTTACAGAATGGGTAGCTGTACAGTGGAAGAAATAGGTTGTACGTGTTAGCATAGTCTGTGGTGTTAGTCTCTGACTTTGGCTCTGTCAGTCTCTCTGTCTGTCAACACTTCTGTCTTTGTATGTCTCTCTGTTTTTCTCTCTTCTTTTTAATTTTCTGTCTCTCCCTCTGTCTCTGTCTCTGTCTCTGTCTCTGTCTCTCTCTCTCTCTCTCTCTCTCTCTCTCTCTCTCTCTCTCTCTCTCTCTCTCTCTCTCTCTCTCTCTGTCTCTTCCCTTCTCTCTTTTCACCCCTCTCTTTTACTCTGTGTCTGTGCGTGTCCGTGTATGTAGCCTATTCATCCATTCACTTTGGTTACTTTATGCAGCATTTATCGATAACAAAACTATCGACTTCAACTGCCATTTGTATGAAACAAGTATTGCTTGAAGTTCTTGAACAATTTGACCTACTATCTATTCACGCACCCTTCTTCTCATCATAATAATCACGTCCGCCCTTCGGCACCTTGATTTATGCATTTACTTATGACACACTTACCGTTGATCGATGTCACCATTGATTGATTTATCCAGTCCCCATGTTCCCTTCTTCCTTCCCCTTCCTTTCCTTCCTTATTATCTTTCCATTTTTTCTTCTCCCACCTTCCCTTTCCGTCTTTATTCCTTTCCCCTTTTTCTTCGTTCCTTCTGACATCCATGTATATTCATAGCACTTACGTTTGTGTATGTATGTTGCTGTATGTGGTCAGTCCGTGCAACTTATTGAATGAAAGATGAATAATGAGTCGATGTCGATAAAATGTGTGTGTGTGTGTGTGTGTGTGTGTGTGTGTGTGTGTGTGTGTGTGTGCGCGTGTGCGCGCGCGCGCGCGCGCGCGTGTGTGTGTGTGTGTGTGTGTGTGTGTGTGTGTGTGTGTGTGTGTGAGAGAAGTCAAGTCAAGTCAAAATCATCTTTATTGAGGGTTACATGATAAGCTCACATAGCTTTTTTTCCATCCTGCCCTCATGTGTGTGGTGTGTGTGTGTGTTGTGTGTGTGTGTGTGTGTGTGTGTGTGTGTGTGTGTGGTGTGTGTGTGTGTGTGTGTGTGTTGAGAGAGAGAGAGAGAGAGAGAGAGAGAGAGAGAGAGAGAGAGAGAGAGAGAGAGAGGAGAGAGAGAGAGAGAGAGAGAGAGAGAGAGAGAGAGAGAGAGAGAGAGAGAGAGAGAGAGAGAGAGAGAGAGAGAGAGAGAGAGAGAGAGAGAGAGAGAGAGAGAGTTGCTTTGTATATGCGTTGTTGCTGGTTTGTGTCATTCTTAAATACTATATTTATTATCTACTTGTTGATGAATATATATTTTTGGTTGTAAAACCGCTTTGGGCTATTTGAGGTAAAGCGCTATATAATTATTATTACTATTATTATTATTATTATTATTATTATTATTATTACATCAACTCTTCATTCATTGTTCTTCATTCTCACTTACCGTCACCAACAGGAGCAAAAGTGGAGCTACCCTGAGCAAAGCAGGAGCACTGTGTAACACCCGCATGCTGCACGACACACACAGTTGATACATTATAATGTGATACATGGGACCCTTTCTTCTTTCGCCACGATACACATAATAAATTATGCTTGCACATACGTTTAACTTTAGTTTGTTTGCTTTCGTTTTCATTTGTTTGCTCTTAAAAAACCCCACATAACGTATGCTTACCATCACAAATTGTTTTGGTGAAAACTCACAGAATCGTGACCCCTTTTTTTTTGTAAATAACAATTTTATTTATGTACACTTGCCATTTTTCAGTTTTGTATTTTTACCATAAACAATAATAGTATTGGTATTTGGTATATTCTAGTCACAGAGACTTATCTCTGTGAAATTCGGGCTGCTCTCCACCCGGAGAGCGCGTCGCCGCAAGTGCAGCGCCTACCCATTTTTGTTATTTTTTTTGGGGGGGGGGGGGGGGGGCTCAGGGTGAGGAGGGGGTGTGGACACATTTGGAAAACCTAGCTATCAATTTGGCCATAACAGGCAGCGGGGTTTCTCCCTGCTCTTACCGACTTTCAACTGCCGTGGGATCTTTACGTGCGTAAAGCGCACGGGTCAGACTAGCTTTAAGTCCCCATCCGAAGGGCTCAACGTTCAGTTCGATTTTCCTGTCAAACTAGAAAGAAAGGGCGAGGCAGGGATTCGAACCCGGGTCACCCGGGAACCCGAGACAAACTGGCCTGAAACAAGAAAATCAATAAGACAAAATGTCCTGGACCTTGAAAAAATCTTTGGGACAACGTCTGCCCGTACTTTATTTCAATAGGATATTTGTCCTGATGGGGGAGGGTGTGTGTGAGGGAACAGGATAAGACATTTTCATTTTTAATATAACAATGTCCTATAAGCTATTTGGGCATCGCTGCGTAAAATTCAGTATAATGGCCGGGGTTTAATTAAAATGTTTCAAAAATACTGTTTGAGCATATGTAGCTTGAGTTTCTAAGAATAGTTGTTCGTACACATTTTTATGTTTGGTTATTTAGAATTATGCACTTTTGTATGTATCTTTTCCATGATCAACTATTTTCAAGATTTCAAGACCATCCCAACGTACTTCAGCTGTAGCATAGACGCTTGTATTTGTATCGTGTTTTGACTCAAGTGAATGAACCATACTGTCAACTCATTCTGAAAACAGTAGGTTAAGGTCAAGTTATATGCATAAACATGGCGATTGAGCAAAGAGTAAAAGCCTATGCATACTTACTTCTTTGAAAAGCAGGACGTTCGAAGTCCTAACTGAATCAACAAAACCCTGATCAAATATGTCCCTTACGCTCTATATTTATAAGCGGAAATTTGTAATAATCGACGAAGAAGAGCCGTTTGATAAACGTATGTGCCGATCTTTCATTATAACCTTCGTTGCTGCTTTTATTGCGGGGAAAAATGATATACGTGTACACGTGTGCGTTTTTAAAAAATGTGTGAGCTTTAACCCTTTCTTAACCGCTAATGTTTGCACTTTGATTAAAATGCACAGCACAAGGAAGCTTCCTTTTCGTTAATCACCCATGTCACTTGAAAAGAAAATCATTTCCTTCTTTGGGCTCTGTAATCTGAAGACCCCCCCCAGCTTAATTTTGGGAGGTAAGGATAGGCTTCAAATTTTGTGTGGTATGCATGGTGCAACAGAGGAATTCCCAATATCTGCAGATTTTTGTTTGTAATGTCTGGCGGTTTTCTTCTTCAGTCTTTTTCATTTAACCTTCGCTGCTGCTTTTATTGCGGTGCTAAAATACACAATAGGCTGGCGGCGAAATCACCGGCAAATACCCAAACACGTGGTCCCATAGGCCTACCAGTTTGGATTCATAACAATATATTACACTGCTATACAGTTATATTTAAGATTATGCTATCGAAGTTATTGCTTGTCATTGTTGGGCATGAGAGTGAGGATTGTCTCCGCTTTTTGAGCGAAAGCCTGATGGATAAAGCTCACTAGCTTGTGGACTGAACCGTCCGATTAGTGCCACTATGTTGATATCATCTTCTCTTTGTTTCTTTATCTCTTGTTGGTGATGGCATAGACACAGGGTACGGGGGGTTATCAAAGTATGGTATATTATTTTTAGAACGTTGAAAAGCATAATACGCTCATGCACGTTTCCCCACAAGCTTATATGAACAGGCCAACACGCGCGCGTACAACAAATTTAGTTGAAAACATCCATCATACGTTTTTGACAAATTCTATTCACAAACATAATTTATAATTCATTCAGGCAAACAGACAGACAAACAAACAAGCGCGGATTCGCAATCGCTTGTGGCAGCGGTCTATTTTTACCACTCCAATCATTACATACACTGAGTCGCCTCCCCTGGCTTTTCAATAATTTTAATCTGTAAACCAGAATGTTATCTCTGCACCATTTCGTAACCTTTTATATCTTTTGGAAAACATTTAAAGCTATTTATCCTACTTATGCTCATCGAAAGAAGCACCGCATACTCGTCGTGTCTGTTGCAGTGTCTGTATTACGTATGTTTATTATTTTGTACGCTTTAAAATGAAGATTCGTGTGCTCTGTTCAGTATACAATTCTTTCCATACCTAAGGACTGTAGATATGACAACTGAAATGTTACTCTTTTCCCAAGTATTTTGTTCTCTTTTACAATATGTGCGACAATTTTGTCAATATGTGCGACAATTTTGGACCGGCAGACCGACCGACAGACCGACCGACAAAGTGAGTTATAGGTTTGTGGCTTGAGCCACAAACAATAAATCAACAAACAAAGAAACCAACAAATAACCTCCGTGGAGGAGTCAAAAAATCCAAACCAATGTGCAGTTTATCAATGTGTCACATCAAAGGATAATGACAAGATAGCTTCAAATCAAGAGGATGCTGAAATTCCAGCTGAACACGTTTGATTAAAACTCGCGTGCAATACATGTTAGAAGAGGAAGATTCGAGAGGAATGAATTAGAGGAATATATTGAAAGAAGATACGGGGAACACTGGAGTTGAAGTGGTCCAGTGTAGGAAGAGCATGGGCAAAAAGAAAGAAAGAGAAGGAGAGCAACAAGAACAAGAAAGAACAAAAGATTGAAAGAAGAAGGAAAAATGAAGAAGAGAGGAAAGGAGGAGGAGGAGGAAGAAGAAGATGAAAAAGATAGGCAGCTGAATAACAAAACAAACAAACAAACAAAAAGAAAAACAAGAAAAACTGATGTCACAAATTTCGCCCACGCTCGCTTCACCTTAAAGACACAGTGACGCACCACGATTAAGTCCCTTGGGTTTTTTCCCGGGTAGCTGTGACCCACATACAAATACCCCCTACTTCAAATTCAGGCTGCTCTTTAAAATGATGTTTCGTTTTCAATTTGGGGACATTTGTATGGGACTCAAAACTGGTCAAAACAAGATTTCTTACCAGCTACAAGAGGGAAAACACGTGAAACCCGTGATTTTGACATGTGACCTGGTGGGTCTTTAACTTGTCCTTGACGAGTTGTTTCGCCTACAGCCCCCAGGGTACCAGGCATCAGAGTAGTCTGAAGCCCAATCCTCTGAAAACCGCGGTAAAGGGCCATCAAGAATTACAAAATTGAATTGAGTTTCCAACACCACCAAAAAGGCTTTTTTTCTCTCGAAACTCTAACTTTTTTAATGAGGATAAACTGAGTAAGCATAAATAACTGCTTCTTTTCATCAGGTCCTCGAAATTAATGAAATAAGATGTGCATAAATAACTAACTAACTAAATAACTAACTAACTAACTAAAACTAACTAACTAAATAACTAACTAACTAACTAACTAACTAACTAAATAAATAAATACATTACAAAACAAACTCAAATGGTTCAAAAGTAAAGAATGTAGCAATCAAATAAAGAACGAGGACAACATGAAACATAGATCAACATTCTTACAATTCCTTTCACACATTATCAATTATATACAACCAACAAACAACTACACGACAAGTGTCAAGTGACGTTATTTTATTCACAAGAGACAAAGCAAAACTACTGGATATTTCGGCGAGTGTACCTTTATCAACACAGACAAACAAGAAAACAGCAAACAGCAAATATAGCAAAAGGAGACAAACAGGCAACACAAGGAGCA
>CM065682.1:22651891-22659391 GCA_017654935.2 Phymorhynchus buccinoides
CAGATTCGTGTATGGGAGACTACAAAATTAATACGAAAAACGAAACTAGAAGGATTTTATCGGATTCATTTAGACAAGCGTATTTCACGAGAATCGTGCCTCACAAATGAACTTTGAAAATATTACTAACTTTGTTATTCAAGTTTCCAACTGCTCATGAACATTATTTTCTTACTTGGGCTTTGTTAAAGGGGCATCCTGACGGATGAGTTTTTGTAAGAAACACGTCGAGATCACCAGGAAAACACCCTTTACAGAGATTGCAACACTCACTTTTGCTCTGGTTTCCTAGAAATCAAACCGTCAAATCGGAGATTCCTCCTTGGCGGAGGTGCTGGAAGTCAAATTCTTTCACCCAAAGAGAAGGCGTGTGCCGTCTCTTTTCTAATGGCCGCCAAATCGTTTGCACGAACTTTTTGCAATACAAGTCTTACAAAAAATTGTTTTTAATGTTATACAGTTTATCTAAAGGAGTTTCGCTCACAACAAAGGAAATAGCTCCATTTTGTTTTTACTGCACTAAAACGCTTCAACCACAATGAGTCCTCCACCCACCCCATCCAAAATGGCTACTGTCTCCGGCATCTCCGCCAAGGAGGAATCGCTGTTTTGACGGTTTAATTTATAGGAAACCAGAGCAAAGTGAGTGTTCCGATCCTTGAAAAGGCTGTCTTTCTGGTCATCTCGACGTGTTTCTGGCAAAAACTCATCCGTCAGGGTCCACCTTTAACCTATGTTGATTGCTTATGCCATTGTTTATTTATGGTTGTTTTCAACAGTCGTCATATGTGATATGCACGTAGATAGCGAGCACACTATAAGCTTCAAGCTTGTTGCTGCTAATTTATGTTGACAATGTATTGATGTATGTGTGCCCTGTGGATCTGAATAAAATGTATTTAAACCAAATGTCAGTTAGATAGTCGTACGACTGCAGTTACACGTGTGAGTCACCAACGTGGCCCTTCCTTATTCCTTCGCTTTTGTTCCCTCTCAAAGATTAGTTGTGGTGATAGGATTTGTTGATAGTTAAAGTTCTGTTCTTACAGCCTCTGGTCATCGTCAGGACACATACGTTAGAGAGAGAGAGAGAGAGAGAGAGAGAGAGAGAGAGAGAGAGAGAGAGAGAGAGAGAGAGAGAGAGAGAGAGAGAGAGAGAGAGAGAGAGAGAGAGAGAGAGAGAGAGAGAGAGAGAGAGAGAGAGAGAGAGAGAGAGAGAGAGAGAGAGAGAGAGAGAGAGAGAGAGAGAGAGAGAGAGAGAGAGAGAGAGAGAGAGAGAGAAAATACGAAATACGAAATACGAATGTTTTATTTAGGGTAAAAAGGATAAGCTACAATAGCTTTTTTACACCTTACCCTCTCACTCACACATTCATACCATGCATCAAGCAAAGAAAATTTGACATAAAACAATCAAGTCAAGAAAATGGAAAAACAATTGGCACATGAAATAATTGAAAAAGAAATCAAAAATGGGATTTAAAGCAAACATGGATAATACTTAACAATGGTGAACTTGAATTGGTAGTTTAAATTGAGTACGAAAAAAGGGAAACCATTTTGAGACAATGACAATTTTTCAGAATAAACCCAATTTTAAGGAAGAACAAAAAAAAAACATTATAAGATAACATGGGAATATGAGAGAGAGAGAGAGAGAGAGAGAGAGAGAGAGAGAGAGAGGAGAGAGCGAGAGAGAGAGAGAGAGAGAGAGAGAGAGAGAGAGAGAGAGAGGAGAGAGAGATGAGAGAGAGAGAGAGAGAGAGAGAGAGAGAGAGAGATGAGAGAGAGAGAGAGAGAGAGAGAGAGAGAGAGAGAGAGAGAGAGAGAGAGAGAGAGAGAGAGAGAGAGAGAGATTTATAAGAATCTAGGCATAAGCTGATGGCATTAGCAACGTTTGAAGTAAAACTCATTAATTAGCATTACTAATAAACAAGATTGTCTATTAGGAGCTTGTGATAAGATTTTCGAAAGGAAAATACGCTAGTTCTATTTTTTTAGATAATCAGGGAGGTCGTTCCACAGTTTACCACCAGAGAATGTAAGGGATGATTTATATAGATCTGTTCTGATTTATATAGATCTGCAGTGTTAATTATTTTGGTTTTGCTTCGAATTGTATGGACTTTAAATTTAGTAATAAGATATTTTGGTGCTAGCTTATTTATGATCTTGTACATAAGGGTAAGGGAGAGAGAGAGAGAGAGAGAGAGAGAGAGAGAGAGAGAGAGAGGTATGCACGGACAGATAGACTGAAAGCGACTAACATAAAAACAAAATAGATGTCTTGAACTTTAAACTGTACTCACCTTTTTCAGTTGGCAGGCCCTTTGATTTTTGATTTTTAAAATTATTTTTGTTGCTTAGCAGTGTTCTTGTTTGTCACTGTGACAGGCCCCTCTATCTGTACATAAATAGGAGTGAGTTGTGGTCAGAGTGAATAATGGAATGATTGTGAGCCCCCCTCCCCCTTTTTTGGTCTCCCCCCCCCCCCTGCCTATAAATTGCTGATACTTGAGGTGCAAGTGCAGTCGATTGGTCACAACAGCCTGAGGAAGTGTTTAACCCTTTCACCGCCAAAGTCGCATTTTAGCACCACAGTGATTTGACACGTATATGTCACTAAAAGGCATCAAATCTGGGTCTATTGCCCAAATACCCCATTGTCTTAGTTTGGGGAAGTAAGGATAGACCTTATTTTATATGTGCCACTGAAGAATCCCCATTACTGCAGATGGATTTTGTTCTCTACCCAGGTAAATTTAATGGACATTTTGGGCTGAAATGTGGCTGGCGGTGAAAGGATTAATAAACACGAAAGCTTGCTTGCAATGAACAGTGCTGCGTTTTGGGTGTTCATCTTGAAAAGATAAGTTGTGTATCAGAATGTGTGTACACCTTATCAGATAAGCAGGTATGTACCCGTGATAATGTGTAGGCGCACCATGCACACTATCTCTCTGTCTCTATATAGGTGTAATCCTGTGTACGCGAGTGTGTGTACGTAATTAAATACGCACGTGCGCGTGCTTCACGTGCTTCTGTGAAGGAATCGATTGAAGACGGAGAAATAAATTGATTTCTAAACTGAAACAAAACAGATGTTATCTTCTATTCCTTCGGAATGGGCAGATTACCACGGACAGTGATGAATCCGGACCCGATGAATCATCTCACATAACTCTTCTGATTCCTTCGAAAATATCTGTTCGTTTGTGTTGGCTAGAGATTGGCTTTAGATTCTGTGCAACAAATGAAGCTAATCGAATTCATTTTACGAGAAATGAAATGATTTATTAAGCGAGAAACGTGATGCTTGGAAAATTCAAACAAAAACCAACAACATAGCAACAGCAAAACAACGTAGTTATAATGTTTCGTTTTCTGAAGGCAAAACATACAAACTGAATGAATGAAAAATGGTGTTTTTACGTCCTCTCGGTCATAGGCACATATGGGACATTTGTAAATACAAAGATGGTGGGAACAATACTGGTGGTAATGCCCGGAGGCAGTGCAACACCAGTAAATTCCCGATTTGTTTTAACTATACAGATATAAACCTCATCGCCACAAGTATATTAGTAGTATAATGTTAAAGTATTGTATGGTAACATACAAACTGATAATAAATTATTGGACCATTGAAATTTGTCTAGGCACAAGGATGGACGTAGCTGTGATGTATAATGTCCAATCGTATATTCTTTCTTCTCTCTCTTCTCTTTGTTTGTCCCTTCTCATCTCCCCCCCCCCTCTCCCTCTTTCTTCCAACCCATCCACCTATCCTTTTTTCTGTCTGTCTGTCTATCCATACATCTATTTATCAATCTACTTCCCTCCCTGTATCTCCCTCTTCCAATCCATCCACCTATCTACCCATCTAACTATCCTTTGTTTCTGTCTGTCTGTCTATCTATCCATACATCTATTTATCAATCTACTTCCCTCCCTCTCGTTTTTCTTCTATCTCTCCTTTCTCTCTCTCTCTCTCTCTCTCTGTCTCTTCCTCTCTCTCTCTCTCTCTCTCTCTCTCTCTCTCTCTCTCTCTCTCTCTCTCTCTCTCTCTCTCTCTCTCTCTTCTCTCTCTCCCCTCTCTCTTCTCCCCTCTCTCCCTCTCTCTTTCTTCAGTCTCCTTTTTTTAAATTCTTTAAGCTCCCCCCTGTCTCTCTCTCTCGTCTCTTCCCTTACTTCTCCATCAGTTTCTCTTCTTCTCTTTGTGCTTCATGAACAAAGTAATAATATGACTTTTAAGAATAACTAGCGCAACGCCTAGTACTGGCAATGCACCATACTGGTAACACCTAGTAACGGTAACGGCAAGTACTGGTAACGCTGAGTACAGCAAATTTGAAACGATTCAGTGAAGAAACGGCAGAGTTATAAGGCCCCGTTTCCCGTTGGCGCTGCTCTGAGAGTGACGCGTTCTCCCGATTCTCTTCACATTTGCTGCTAGGCGTTGCCCGGGCCATAGCAAGCCTAACAGGACCAAGGAAATTTGAATCAATTCGGTTAAGAAACGGCGGAGTTATGCGTGAAAAGGTGAAGCGGCGTATAGCGCGCGCGTTTCTGAACCGATTCGCTTTCGGTTTGGCACAACGATAGTCACCGTCCCCAGTCATCTACCTGCCAAATGCGAAGGCAATCGACCCAGAAACACCGGAGCTACGGGCGCCGAAAGGCCGTCGGATGCGCGTTTTGCGCATTTGCCGAACCGCGCAAATGACACGGCCGCCTCGGTTGCCGTTGCCATCACAGCTCACAGCAAATTTGAAGCGAATCGGTCAAAAAACGGCGGAGTTATAAGGCCCGTTTCGTGTTTCAGACACACACACAAACACACACACACACACACACACACACACACACACACACACACACACACACACACACACACACACACACACACACACACACACACACACACACACACACACACACACACACACACACACACACACACGGACAGTTGGCTTTTTACTATATGATTTGATATGAGAAAACAAATGTTAATTCGGTTGTTTGTTTTCCTGCTGTTTGCTCACTGTTGGTGTGATTTGGTTTGTGTAACATCAGTAATGGGAGTGTGACTGATTCTGGAAGTCTTGACAAAGATTGATAAATCGAAATGTTGACAAATGTTGAGCTTTTTGTTTTGCTTCTTCCCCCCTCAGATCTGTATAATGTCCAAGTGAAGTTATCTTAATATTTTAGGGGCGTTTTAAGTTTTAAGCTTTGACGAAGGCATTTTAGTCATGATATTGTTGTATGAGTTAATCAGGCTGACTACAAGTCTCATACGTTAACCCTTTTACCGCCAGCCACATTTCAGCCAACAATGTCCATTAAATATACCTGGGTAGAGAACAAAATCCATCTGCAGTATTGGGGATTCTTCTGTGACAGATATAAATAAGGTCTATCCTTACTTCCCAAAACTAAGACAATAGGGTCTTTGGATAATATACCCCAACTTGATGCCTTTTAGTGGCATTGGTGTTAAATCACTGTGGTGCTAATCTGCGACTTTGGCGGTGAAAGGGTTAAGGTGGTGTCACACAGTCATAACACGTATCAGATATATTTCAAAGTATGCTTCAATCTATTGCATTCTTGGTTGAAACGTATGGAGTGTCAAAGTTCAAATCCTGCTTCAAAACTACCGTTCAGTCTCCGGAGAGAAAGAGAGAGAGAGAGAGAGAGAGAGAGAGAGAGAGAGAGAGAGAGAGAGAGAGAGAGAGAGAGAGAGAGAGAGAGAGAGAGAACTCGGAACTCGGAACTTGGGACTGTGGTGAGAGAGAGAGAGAGAGAGAGAGAGAGAGAGAGACGAGAGAGAGAGAGAGAGAGAGAGAGAGAGAGAGAGAGAGAGAGAGAGAGAGAGAGAGAGAGAGAGAGAGAGAGAGAGAGAGACTCAGACTCAGACTCAGACTCAGACTCAGAAACTTTATTTTACAAGGAAAAGAATTTAGGCTGGGCCTAGTCTTCCATTCTGTCCTTGGTTCTAAACATGCAATACATAACTACTACTATAAATGAACATTGAGACACAGGAAAATCGCTGAGAGAGAGAGAGAGAGAGAGAGAGAGAGAGAGAGAGAGAGAGAGAGAGAGAGAGAGAGAGAGAGAGAGAGAGAGAGAGAGAGTTGCTTGTTGTTGCTTCAGTTATGTCATAGTTGTTGTTCATGTTGATTTGGAAAATAAAACATTTAAACCAGAGAGAGAGAGAGAGAGAGGGAGAGGGAGAGGAGAGAGAGAGAGAGAGAGAGAGAGAGAGAGGGAGGGAGGGAGGGAGGGAGGGAGAGAGAGAGAGAGAGAGAGAGAGAGAGAGAGAGAGAGAGAGGGAGGGAGGGAGGGAGGGAGGGAGGGAGGGAGGGAGGGAGGGAGGGAGGGAGAGGGAGGGAGAGAGAGAGAGAGAGAGAGAGAGAGAGAGAGAGAGAGAGAGAGAGAGAGAGAGAGAGAGGGGGGGGGGGGGGTATGTAATCGTAGAAACAAGCAGCCAAAGATAACAGTTTGTATGATAATAATTCATTAAATGTCATTTTAAATTACTATCATAAAACCCGTTAGCCTTAAAAAACAACACTTGTTGAGAATAATACGATATTATCCCCTTTGTAGACAGCAAATGCTAATTTTCTCATGAAACAATTTATTATTTTAAAAAAACCTGATCGAAAGATTTTCCTTTTCATCGCATCGATAAGATATCTGCAGAGTGAATTAGGCTCGTGGTTGCTTGTAATAAGTTTAGGAGGAGCTCGAACCTGCTCACTGGCCCGAAATCTTAGCTCGAACATAATTATCAAATTAGATTTTATTGCATTGAAACTCAATTTCCGAAGTTTGATCGATGTTTTGAACAATATATATAAATACAAAGTTAAACAATTTAACCCGATTAAAATTGTAAATTAAAATAAAATGGCAGAAGACAGATCAGGACGCAATTGTAATCAATCTTTGAAGAAAATTGGGTGTATTTTCAGCTTAAATCTAATTTCGCAATCGGCATCGGACGGTTTGTTTGGGGTTGCAGTGAGAAAACTAATTATTTTCTCAGTCATAATCAGTATTTATTTCCTCCATAACAACAGCAACTTTTTTTTTTCAAGACGCGCGTTTTCAAAATAAATCATTAACACGAAAATAACATATTTTAAAAATAAACAAAACCAGTTTTGTAGGCCTAATTTTCTACTTAGTATTCCAGGATAGCCATTTCAATTAAAAAAAAGAAATCAACGACACCCAGAAAGTTGCCAATGAAGGAATGAAAAACAGAAACAAACTGAAACAGACTGCAACGTCACTGGAACATACAACAAACAAACAACTACACCACAAGTGTAAAATGACGTTATTTTATTCACAAGAGACACAAAACAAAACTACTGGATATTTCGGCGAATGCGCCTTTATCAACACAGACAAACAAGAAAACAGCAAATATAGCAAATGTAGCATAAGGAGCAAAACGCAGGCAACAAAAGGAGCAAAAAC
>CM065682.1:22661891-22674391 GCA_017654935.2 Phymorhynchus buccinoides
TTCATTTGAGTATATTCCACAATGTGAGGGAACCCAATAAAAAGTTACACTAATGTCTTTACTCGATAATTGATTAATTAAATGTTTGATCTCTAATATCATTTCAAGGCGTATGTTAACATGTTGTCCTTTGATAGCTTGTAATGCTGATTTCGAATCTACACAAAGTAATATTTTACAAGCATTTATAGGTAATTCTGCAGTATAGTGTAATGCCATTAAAATAGCTAACAATTCTGCAGTAAAAATGGAATAATATTTACCTATATAATATCGTCTCTCTATTTTTAACGAGGGTATTACAAATGCTGCTCCTGTATTCCCATTCTGAAGAACAGACCCATCTGTGTATATTTTAATGCATCCACTATAACAACTTTCCATATGTAAATTAACTAAGTTTTTTAATATGTTTGGAGATTGACTTTTGTTAACATCTGTATGATCAATATCAAAAGCAGGTTTAATTTGTTCCCAAGGCAGTACTGGCGAAAAAGATGGCTTAGCTGCAATTCCTTTATTTGTTAATTCTTTATGATTAATAATATCTGAGACAAAGGAATTAATTGGTTGCAAAGAGTGAATTGTTTTAGCTCTTTTAACAAAATCATGTTCAGTATCTAACTTAATTTTGTCTTTACAAAATGTGTCATATACAGACGATTTTAATAAAAAAATTGCAGCAGACATCTTTCTATATACATCGAGAGGTAGAACACCTGCTTCTTTATATGACCCTAGATTAGAAGCATGAGTTGGTACTTCAAGTGCCAGTTTAAAAGCTTTACAATCGATACATTGCAGTTTGTTTAACAAATATTTTGGAGCACTAAAGAAAATTTCCTGAGCATAAATTAATCGAGATCGTACAAGAGAATTAGCAAGACATAGAAGCGATTTTGTATCTTGTCCCCAACGCTGTTTACTTATAATTTTGAGATAATTTAAAGCCTTTCTTGCTTTGTTTAAAATGTAATCTATATGTTGATTCCAAGTAAGTTTTGATGAAAAGAAAACACCCAGAAACTTTACACTCTGCGTATAATTGATTACTGTGCCATTGATGGTAAAAACTGGAAGTTTTTCTGGGTTGCATCCCGAATTAAAAAGTACTATATGTGTTTTTTCTGATGATAAAGTTAAACCATTTTCTTTCATAAATGTATTTATTTTTATCTAATTCACGTTGATATAATTTTTTGGTATAGTTCAAGTATCTAAGTGGAGTTTTACGCTTCATTGTTACCTTCATCCACATGCAGATATCGTCTGCATACTGAGCTAAGACTGTCTTTAGATAGATTATTTGGTAGATCTGCTATCAATATATTAAACAAGATAGGTGAAATGACAGAACCTTGTGGAAGACCCATCTGAAGTTCTCTGGGATTTGAATATGTACTTCCAACTCTTACTTGTATAAATCTATCTGATAGGAAATTTTCTATATAGTTATACATATTACCTGTAACATTGTGATTTTGAAGTTTTTGTAATAATCGATAGTGCCATACTTGGTCGTAAGCTTTTTTTCACATCAAAGAAGGTTGCAAGAATATTTTTTCGCATTGCAAACTGTTGCTTAATTTGTGTCATGAGTTTTACTAGGTGTTCTGTAGTAGACCAGCCTTTTCGGAAACCTGCTTGATTATTAGGTACAATGCTTTGTTTTTCACAGACATGATTTAATCTATTTAATACGATTTATTCCATAAGTTTGCATACATGAGACGTCAACGAGATGGGTCTGTAGCTGTTTTTATCAGACCTAGGCTTGCCTTGCTTATGTATAGGAATAACTATTGAATGTTTCCAGATAAGGGGCATTTCTCCATCAGCCCGACATTTCTGAAAAATGACATGTAAAAAACTGATGACATTATGTGGTAAATGCCTTAACATTTCATACGATATCCCATCTAATCCAACAGATGTTTTGTTTTTACTAAGATGTAGAGTGTGAGTGTGTGTGTGTTACTCAATTTAACGTCCTTCCACTAAAAGTGATTCAGACAAAATTATATTGTGTTGTGATGTTGGTGTGGTTAGTGCATGTGCATGTGCCTGTGATTGTGTGTATGCATTAAAGTAAGTAACAGGATATCTATGCAGGCTTAATCATAACTCTCTCCACCCCTGACCTCATTAAAATGTTAAACGTACACTTAAAGAAGATAACCGAACAATGAACAATGTTAAAGATACGTACTAAGTGAACTACTTAATAAACATTTACAAACAGAATCAAGAATAGAATAATTGTTTAGAATACTGGGTAGAGACAATGGTGTCGATCCATCAGTAAAACCGTCAATACCCGAATTCTGGAAAAGTTCTCTTGCTTTAGGACAATGCATCAGTAAATGATTGACACTCAAGGATTCACCACACATACATTTAACATTATTGCAATATTTGGTTTTGAATGAATTCAACCGAAGTCTATGGATTAGACTTTCAATCTCCCTGGACGAGAAAGAAACGCGTTTTTGTAATGTTTTCCCGTTGCATCTATCATTACATTTAATACAGTTATTATAATATTGAACATCAATAAAGTTTTGACATTTTCTTGAGATGTTTTCTTTATAATTGAGAAACATTCTGTCAGATCTAAAAGAACATTGATTGATACAGCGTCATTAATATTTTGAGCTGCCTTTTTTGCAGCTTGGTCTACCCGTTCATTTGCTGATATTCCACAGTGAGAAGGCACCCAACAAAAAGTAACAATAATGCCTTTCAAAGATAGAAGGTGTATTATATGATTAATTTCGAATACCATGTCAAGTCGTATACATGAATTGGGAGACTTAATAGCATACATTGCAGCTTTAGAATCAGCACATATTAAGATTTGATTGTTATGTATAGGAAAGCTTAGAATGAAATCCAAAGATTGAAGTATAGCAAGTAATTCAGCGCTAAATATAGACAACTTTTTACCAAGATAGAATAACTTTTCTACTTTTAAGCTGGGAATAACGAAAGCTGCTCCCGTGTTAGTATTGTCTAACACTGAACCATCTGTGAAATTTTTAAATGATGATTGTAATTGTTTTCTAAATGCGTGTACACAGACGTTCTTAAAATATTGGGAGAATCCTTCTTAGATAAATGAGTGTGATCAATATCAAAGATAGCTTTAGATTGCTCCCATTTCGGAATAGTGTGTGTGTGTGTGTGTGTGTGTGTGTGTGTGTGTGTGTGCGTGTGCGTGTGCGTGTGCGCGCGCGTGCGTGTGCGTGTGCGTGCGTGCGTGCGTGTGTGTGTGTGAGTATGAGAGAGAGAGAGTATGACCGTGATGGGTAGAAGGGAAAACAAAAAATGGATTTGGGGCAAAGAAAAGAAAATTAATATTAACTAACGTATCAATTATAGTAATCTTGCAATTCCAGAGCTGGATATGACAGAAGCTATTTTGATCATTTCATGGCTGTAAACTACATCTTGTAAAGTTCCTATGTTTGCTACTTGAATCCCAGACAAGGTGTATAGCGATGTTAAAAATGGACATTCGAAAAGAATGTGTTGAACTGATAGTGGGTGACCACAAGCGCATTCTACATCTTTAGAAAATTTGGTCTTCCATGAATGTAATCGAATTTTGTAAATCAGGCTAGACAAAGATCTTGAACATGACAATATTTCAGATTTTGAAGGAAGTTTCTCTTTATGCATACAGTTTTCTAAAATTGAATTTATTTCATGTTTTTTTAGTTTTAGTGAAGTGTCCGAAAGTTTTCTGCTAGCACCTTCTTTGGCTAATCTATCAGCTAGTTCATTCCCAAAGATACCACAATGCGATGGAATCCAGCAAAATTCTATATCAATTTCTTTGGACATAATAGAATGTATTAAGTATTTTATATCAAAAATTAGATCGCTTCTAACATTCGCATTCCAATTTTGTAAACTATAAAGTACAGATTTTGAGTCAACACAAAGTAAAATACTATAAATCGAAATATCAGTATCAGCTATCCAAGATAAGGCCATAAGAATTGCATAAAGTTCAGCAGTAAATATTGAAAAGCCTTTTCCTAGACAATATGATTTTTAAAATTTTAAATCGGGGATCACAAATCCAGCTCCAGTGTATGATTCCGAAACTGAACCATCTGTATACATTTTAAGATGATACGGATATACATTTTCTAGATGTTCTTTTGCTTCAACTGCTATCAGATTGATATTATCATCCTTTTTTAAGGCAGTATAATCTGTATCAAGATACCAAATTTCTGGTAGATGTGGAAATTACCTCAGGGTAATTGTACTGAGGTACAATAGGCATTACCGGTGTACTTGAAATTAATGTAATATCAATGTCACATTTCTTAAATAATTCATCTGTATAATTTCTAACAGGTTGTAAGTAAGAAATATTTTTAGCCCTCTTAGGAAAGTCAGTGTTTGAATCAAGAAAAACTTCATTACTGACTGAATTAGACACTGAAAGACTTCTAGTCACATACTTGGCTGTAGCTAACTTACGTTGATCTTCAAGTACTAACAAATTAGCTTCTCTGTACGTTTTGAACGTATTTGTGTGCACTGGCACACCAAGTGCTAGTTTAATAGCCTTACTATCTATGCTTTGTAACCTTTTTAGTAGTGTCTGAGGAGCTGAAAAATAAACTTCTTGTCCATAAGTTAACTTTGATCGAACCAAACTAGCAGCAAGATGTAAGAGTGTTTGAGTATCTTGACCCCACGATTGAGCACTAACTATTTTCAAAAAGTTTAACCTTTGTCTAGCTTTACTTATAAAATGTTCGATATAACAACGCCAGTTTAATTTAGGAGTTAAATAGATTCCTAATTTTTTTTTACATGTTTTGAATATTGTAGAATGTTGCCTTCTAAAACAAGCTGAGGTAGATGTTGTGGATTTTCACCATTACTAAAAAACATCAATTGTGTCTTTTCTCCTGACAGTTCTAACCCATTTTCTTTCATATATTTGTCTAGTTTATCTAATTCAACTTGATAAAGTTTTTGAACATGTGTTATTATTCTCTTGTTTGTATGTTTTCTAATATTCGTATTCATTCATACTGCAATATCATCAGCATATTGCACCAAATGGATATTGTTAGATGAAACCTTTGGAAGATCATGTATAAGGATAGTGAAAAGAATTGGAGCAATAATAGACCCCTGGGGAATTCCAATATCGATACTCTTAAACGATGAATAACATGTACCAATTCTAGTACAAATAAATCTCCCAGACAAGAAACATTTAACGAATTTATACATTGTTCCACTGATTCCAATATGTTTTAGCTTATAAAGCAAACGTGCGTGCCACACACTATCATATGCTTTTCTAATGTCCAAAAATGTAGCAAGTGTACTTTTTCTACGAGAAATTTGTTTTTTAACATGACTTGTAAGTTTAACTAGATGACCAATCGTGCATCTTCCTTTTCTGAAACCTGCTTGGTTATTAGGAATTATTTTATTCTTTTCACAGAAATACAGAATACGCTTTTCAACTATTTTTTCTAATATTTTACCAGCTTGAGATGTTAATGCTATTGGTCGATAGCTACCAACTGCAGATCTAGGTTGACCTTGCTTAGGAACCGGAATTACAACTGTCCTCTTCCAGATAGTAGGGAGAGTTCCATTAAACCAACATTTTTGGTAAAATGAGTGAAGTAATCGCTTCCAAGATAAAGGCAAATGGTAGAGCAACTGATATGAAATGCCATCGATTCCAACAGCAGTTGTATTGCAAGAAAAGGACTCTAGTGCTTCATTAAATTCTTCAAATGTAATACATGAATTTAAATAGTGATTTTCATCTGGAGGTGGTTCGCAATAAATAGATGTTGTCTCTTCTTCTTCTCTGTAGCTTCTTATGTCTGAATTAAGCTTTGATGATAAATTATGTTTTGAAAACTCTTCAACAAATACCTCTGCTTTTTCTTGTGATGTTGGAATACTGTTGTTTTCTAATTTAATAGGATATGACGGTAGGTGACATCTATTCTTTAATTCTTTGACTTTCTTCCAAACTTTGTGCATGTCCTTTGACACAGATATTTCTGACTGACAAAAATGAGTAAAATAGATGCGTTTCGCTTTTGCTACGACCCTATTACTGTGGCTTTTAGCACGTTTCATGTCAATAAAATTATCATCAGTTCTGTCCTTTAGCCATGTTTTATAAGTGTTCTTTTTATTTGTTACTGCCTCTGCACATTCTTCATTCCACCAGCCATTTCCTCTGTATTTATTATAATTATAGTATTTACGCTTTGGCATTGATTTTTCAGCAGCAGACAAAACAGCTCTTCTAAAGTTCTCATAAAACACATCAGTGTCTTCATGTTTAATCGTATTATGATCTATTGATAAAAGACTTGACTCATAGAGACTCCAATCAGCACTATTGTATACAAATTTAGGAATTATATCTTCAACTTTTTCTTCATCAATGATCTGTTCATTTAATTTCACAACAATAGGAAAATGATCACTCCCTAATGTATCTTCTTCTGTCATCCAATTAGCCTTTACTGATAAATCAGGCGATATTAACATTAAATTGATGGAAGTTGGCCTGTGGCTTGAAACATCAGGCACTCTAGTTATGCTGCCATCATTCATTAAAACTAATTATAAAATTAAACTAGGCTTACGATAGGAAGCTGAAGTTTAATTTGAATTATTTTGAATCTATTGAAAGGAAGAGAAGTTACGCGAAATGCGGGAGCAGATCACGTGACGGCAAGAGTCAGGCTTTAGCGTTGTTGTGTCCACTAGGCCTACGATAGGGAGGGTATGTCTAATTGAACCATTTCAAATTCAAAGAAGGGAGGGCGCGTAACTTCTCTTCCCTTCAATAGATTCAAAATAATTCAAATTAAACTTCAGCTTCCTATCGTAAGCCTAGTTTAATTTTATAATTATTTCTCATCTGTTTCTCGTCCAGAGAAATTACGCGAGACTTTAGAGAACCTAGTGGACAAAAACAACATACCCAAAACAAATGAAGCGTAGGCTTCAACATTAACCACCAAACATACCAGATTATATACACCGAACAGGGTAATGGATCATCAGCATCCAAATTATATTCTATGTATATAGGTATTTATCCGCAGTTGCACAAAAAAAACAAAGCTTGAAACAAGAAGTAATTAAAAAATGCTTGGGTACCAGCATTAATGACAGATTAATTGAAAAATATGAATTTGCCATGAAGCAGCCTCCACAGAACAGTTTAGTCATCATCCAATCAAATTTCTGTGCATAGGCACACCAACACATACACTGATACAGTGCATATATCATTATATGTACAAAATGATTAAATGAAATCAAAGCAAGCAACATGCAAGAAAAAATTCAGTGCTTTGTCCCAAAAGTGTCCATGACTGATTACCCAAACTTTGGGGCGCTAGCTTTATTGTAGAACTTAGAGAAAGTCTTTTGGTTACTCCATCCAGCAGCCTTCATGATGGAAACAATGGAAGCCCCTTGGCTGGCAGCTGCACTAGTACTCGCAGCCCACGTGCTATGGCTACCATATTTGTCTGTGTCAATGCCAGCCTCTTCCAACACATGTTTCACCCAGCGAGAAATAGTTTCCCTAGAGATAGGGCTGTTTGGCCTTATGAAACTGATGAAGAGTTTTTCCCTTGTCTAAGCTTCTGTGTCATTTCCAAATATCTCTCTAAATGCTTCACCAAACACAACTTAGAATTTTTTGGAAAAGCTAATATTGTTGCTGGCTCTGTATGCGTTCCTGGTCGAGTGTGCTTTTGCTTGTCAGAGAAAAATATGGTGCATTTCTGCGGGTGTAATTTAACATCACTGACATGTAGTGCATACAGAGCGTGACCTCTTTGCCCTGTCAACAGAGTCAACAAAATTACTGTTCTAAGAGTTAATTGCTTTAAGGACAGTTCCTGCACTTGTGGCCATTCCAATAAATGGTCCAAAACAACATCCACACTCCACACTTCCTGATATTTTGGTAAAGCAGGTCTCATTTCAAACACGCCTTTTACAAGTCTGCATATATCTGGGTGACTCCCTATAGAAGGTCCGTTGTCATTCTCTGGAGCTAAATAGGCACTCAAAGCACTCCTGGCAGTGTTAATCGCACTATAGCTAGCACCTTTAGAGTAAAGCAAAGCTAGGAAATTGCCTACTTGTATAGGAGTAGGTGACAATTTATCCAGAGAATTATCATCTGCATACTGTTGCCATTTTTTAATATAGCAGTCATACACTTTCTTGGTCGCTGGTCTCCAAGATGCTAACATCAGGTCTGCTGCAGTAGCTGTCAAACCTTTAACAGTGAATCTTTCCCTGATATCCTGCATAGCAGCAGGCGAAGCTTGCCCTTTTCCACAAGTCGGTGTGTTTTGTCCGGGTGGCTGGGCAGTATCAGGGAGTCCTTGGTCGCCGGTATGGGGACAGGCTCTGTAGTCAGCATCCTGGAGAGGAGCGGCCACCAGGTTTGTGTCGGCCACCTGGGGACCACCAGCACCCCCGTACTCTGCTCCTGCAGCACCTTCTGCAAGACTTGCAGAATTACACTGAAAGGGGGAAAAGCATAAAATTCAGTGAGTTTCCAAGAAGTGGAAAAAGCGTCCACTGCATACGCCTCAGGATCTGGTCTGTAGGAAACATAGCATGGATACTGTTTGTTAATGCGAGAAGCAAACAAATCCACTGAGGGCTTGATGTTCAAGCAAGCCAAAGCTTTCTGCAGCATGTCAGGGTTGAGCTGCCATTCTGCATCCAGGTTTATTTTCCTGGACTCCGTGTCTGCTGCAGTGTTCTCCTTGCCTGGTAAGTACGTTGCTGAGAGCCATATGTCACGGGCAACACACCACTGCCAAATAGTGAAAGTGATGTCATTACATGAATCTGAGTGGCTAGTGCCAAAATGATTGATGCATGCAACAGCTGTAGTGTTATCCGCCAACACACGTACTGCTTTCCCTGAAATTTCATTCTCAAAACATTGCAAAGCAAAAAGGATAGCTATCAGCTCCAAATAATTGATGTGGAACTCAGCTTCCGCCGGAAGCCAGGCACCCCCAGACCGCCAGTCTGCAAGGGAACACCCCCAACCAGCTTTACTTGCATCTGAAGTAATGGTGGTTTCAGGCTCTCTGTCACAAACAGAATTTTTTGCACAGTCAATGTTATCAATCCACCACAAAATGTCATTTCTTGCAAGGGGAGAGAGGCACATAATACCATCAAAATCGCCTCTGGAGCATTTGAGTGCCATTTTCTTATCTTCTTCCAAGTGGCGATAGTGTAATGCCCCATACTTAACAGCTGGGAAACTTGCTACCAGCATGCCCACTACTTGAGCGACCTATCTGATTTTGGGTTGATTTTTCTTCAGCAACTGTGTGCAGCCCACTTTAAGTTTCTCCTTACGCTCTTTAGTCAACTCAACTGTCATGCTTTTTGAGTCAATGATTACCCTAAGGTACTGAATGGTCTGAGAGGGACATAGGGCAGATTTCTCTGGGTGAATAACACACCCCAATGCTCTAAACAGCTTTACAGTCTCAGTGATGTTACATTGACAATCAATTTCACTTCTCACAACCAACAAAGAGCCATCAAGATAAGAGGATGAAACATGACCTCTCTCCCTCAACCAAGCAAAAACAGGTTTCAACAGCTTTGTGAACTTTCTAGGTGCCATTGCTATTCCATTCGGTAAACAGTTAAATTCCCACAACTGACCCTTCCAACTGAATCTCAACAGCTTTCTGTGGGCCTGCCATATGGGTACTGAATAATAAGCATCCTTTAAGTCTATTGAGGCCATGAAACAGACTTTTGTGATCAATCTATGTGCTGACTGCAACGTATCCATCTTAAAATGATGGTATGTGATTTCCATATTCAAATGCTTCAAATTCAAAATCATTCTGTGTGTGCCATCCTTTTTAGGACGAGTGAAAATAGGTGACACAAATTGACCTGTCTCAGACACGCACTCTGAAATAACACCTTTCTGGGATAGTTTCTCTATCTCCTTATCAATTGCGCAAATTTCTGGCCTAGTCAAACTTGGTTGAGTGGGAGAGAAATGTGGTAAATCCTCAATATCCGAAACCAGATCTATTTTGGCCCCAGTGATCAACTCAAGAATCTCGGGGTCAGAGGTCAAATCTTTCCATGGAACCTCCCAGCAGTAAACACATCAGCTTCTTCTTTTAGTTCCTCAATCAGCCTTGGGAGTGTCGCATAAAATTCACTCACCTCATTGTGTGATTGTGACTCCCAGTGGGAGGGTCTCTGGCCACTCAAGCCTGCTGTGTGTTGTTCTGCCTCTTGTGGTAGGCAGGAAAGTGCTTCTTGTCCCTGTGCCACTGACTCTGAAACTGATTTTTCCGACCTAAAAAAGATGGTTGGCCAGAAAAATATTTGGGGCGCTTGTCATGGTATCTGGCTCCCCCAGGTCTGGGGCCAGAGAGTTTGGCCCCAATGTTGTCCAGATCCTTTGCCTCCTTCACAGAGGCAGACAAGTTATCCCCAAACAGTTTGTCAGTAACCGGCACACTCTCTGCACAGATGCCAGCCGCGATGTTTTGGTTTAGGTAGGGCTTTATTCCTATGCGTCGTTTGATGGAGAGCTCTTGTGACGCATGCCCAAGCAGAGCAATGGAATCCGTTAGGTTGCTGACTGCCGTTTCAAGTAGATCGGCCTTTTCGGTTCTCTGTGCCTCTCTGATTGCTTGCATGGCTCTCACTGACGCGCTCGCGGCACGCACTACGATGCGCTGCGTGTGCACTGTGCGAAGGTCATTCTTTCTCGCTCTTGACAGAATCGCCTTCCAAATTTCTTTGTTGACCGTGGGAACGCAGAGCTTTTCGCAGTTGGTAGGTCGGACGTATTTGTCGGTCAGTTTTTGCACTTTCTTATCGGACAGTTGTTTGGAGAACCGCTTATTGGCGAGTTTCGCGATCGATATTGAAACTCTAATGCCGGTCTCTTCGTCATCATCAAGCTCGTCGTCAAGTTCCTTTATTAGTTCATCTTCCTCATCGCAATTGATCGACACTACATCGTCGATTGCTTCAGTATCGCCTTCGGTTTCAGACTCGGAGTCTGAACTTTCCTCGCTCGAAGTTTCCCGTTTCCCATCCCCCCCCTCTCTCTCTCTCTCTCTCTCTCTCTCTCTCTCTCTCTCTCTCTCTCTCTCTCTCTCTCTCTCTCTCTCTCTCTCTCTCTCTCTCTCTCTCTCTTCTTCTGTTTACCCCCCCCCCCCCACATTTTCCTCCCTTTTTTTTTCTTTTGTCTTTCAAGAATTCTTCCTCTCTCTCTCTCTCTCTCTCTCTCTCTCTCTCTCTCTCTCTCTCTCTCTCTCTCTCTCTCTCTCTCTCTCTCTCTCTCTCTCTCTCTCTCTCTCTCTCTTTCTAGCCTTTTCGCTGTCTTTTTAGAAACGCCGTGTGACGTGATTCCGCTGACCGACCCTCCCCCCCACACCCACCCCTTCGTTTTCCATCCCATTAATGTTAAGATATGAAATCGACGAGTGAATGTCACATGATAAGCCTTCAATAAAATCAGAGAACACAACGATGATCAGAACTACTTTTTTTGTGTGTGGACAGGATAATTATAAGTTTGTCTTTTCGTTCTTCTCCATCCACCCTCTCCCTCCACCCCCCCCCCCCATCCCCCCACTCCATAGCTACCTCTTCTTAACTCATGTTCTCTGTGTCCATCATCGTAGTTTTCACCTCCCCCCCCCCCCCCCGCCTCTGTCTTTTCTCTTTCCCCCCTCTCTCACTCCTCTCTTTCTCTGTCTGTCTGTCTGTCTGTCTGTCTGTCTCTCTCTCTCTCTCTCTCTCTCTCTCTCTCTCTCTCTCTCTCTCTCTCTCTCTCTCTCTCTCTCTCTCTCTCTCTCTCTCTCTCTCTCTCTCTCTCTCTCTCTCTCGTATTAGTTGCATTCTGCATGCTTAGAACCAAGGATAGAATGGAAGAATAGGCCCAGCCTAAATTCTTATCCTTGTAAAATAAAGTATCTGAAGCCTGAAGTCTGAAGACTGAACTCTCTCTCTCTCTCTCTCTCTCTCTCTCTCTCTCTCTCTCTCTCTCTCTCTCTCTCTCTCTCTCTCCCCCCCCCCCTCTCTCTCTCTCTCTTTAATTATGCTTTTCGTCCTCTCGGCCGAAGCCATATGGGATCTCTCTCTCTCTTACTCACTCTTTTTATACACATGATACATTCTCCATTCTTTTTCACGAAAATAAGAATCACATTTGACAATATTACACCAGACACTTTTCTTCTTACCATACAAATGGCTCTGTCTACACGAAACTGTGCTTTCTTTCTTTCTTTCGTTCGTTCGGGGTTTTTTTTTTCTTTCTGTTCGTCTTTCTTTTTCTTTCTGTCTGCTGTCTACCTGTCTTTCTTTCTTTCTTTGTTTGTTTCTTTCCTTTATTCAGATTTTAATTAAAGGGTTGGGGAAGGTGTCCTGAATGAACGTTTCTG
>CM065682.1:22679391-22686891 GCA_017654935.2 Phymorhynchus buccinoides
AGCATAAACTGGGTCTAGGTAAACTCGTCGTGTGTGTCTATGTATCTGCTTTCTATGGCCTCTAAAGAAAACAGCCTTCGTTTCCTGAAAATCGAGTCTTTTGGGAACAATATTCTCTCTCCTTTAGGCTGAATCCTGGGAATCCATCTTCCGTCTCTTGTTCTGTGAGTCCCAGAAGATAAGGGATAAAGGTTATTGTTACCTACTTAAATCTCAGGGAAGTTAAATCCTGCTTTACACCAACAAAAGCACCGGTGAAAACTCTTCAAATCCATCTCCGTTTCCGATTAGATGAATCCCAAAGAAATTTCTTCTGACTCTTGATAATTAAGTCCCAGTAAACAAATCTTTCATTTTGTGGACACTCTGTCTTCTGTCTCCCAATAATATACCCCCCCCCCCTTTAAAAATAAAAATAAAATAAAATAACATCAACAAGATATTTTGTCTTCAAGAAGTTAACTTTCAGAAAATGGATCTTCTATCTTCGGCTTGAATCTACGAATCTGCCTTCGTTTCCACGAATTTGCTTGTGCCTTTCCCTTACATTTTGTTAAAAAAAAACACCGCATCTCGCCCCTTATTATCTTCTTATTGCCCCACCCCACCCCCCACTCTCCTTGTCTACCCAGATTCCTACTCAACCAGCCAAACATGGCGACCGAAATCTTCGGCTTCTCCCCCGGTAGCCATTACAGCAGCAACGTCTCCGAGGTGTGGAACTACGCCTTCAACGACACTACCACCGCTGCGTTCACCACTCAACCCTCGTCATCCTCTCCAGAGCAGTCCGGCGGGATGCAGCAATACGTCCTGTATGATGTCACCATCAACATCAACGAGTATTACCTGTGGGTGATTCTGGCCTTTGGTTTCCCTGGCAACGCTCTGAGTCTGTTGACCATCCTGCGCATGCCCAGCGTCAGCTCGAGCAAGATGCACGTGGCTTTGCTGGCGGTGGTGGATAACTGTGCTATTGTCAGCAAGCTGTTGTACCACCAGCTGTCCAAGCACTACGTCAGTCTGGGTGATGGGGGATGCAAAGTGAGTAGTAGTGTGGTGTGGTGTAGTGTGTGTGTATGCGTGTTTGTGTGTGTGTGTGTGTGTGTGTGTGTGTGTGTGTGTGTGTGTGTGTGTGTGTGTGTGTGTGTGTGTGTGTGTGTGTGTGTGTGTGTATGTGTGTGTGTTTGTGTGTATGTGTGTGCATGTGTGTATATGTGTGTGTATGTGTGTGTGTATGTGTGTGTCTGTGTATGTTTGTGTGTATGTGTATGTGTGTGTGTGTGATTAAGAGAGAGAGAGAGAGAGAGAGAGAGAGAGAGGGGGGGGGAGAGAGAGGAGGAGAGAGAGAGAGAGAGAGAGAGGGGGGGGGTGAGGAGGAGAGAGATAGAGGAGAGAGAGAGAGAGAGAGGGAGGAGAGAGAGAGAGAGAGAGAGAGAGGGGAGGAGGAGAGAGATAGAGGAGAGAGAGAGAGAGAGAGGAGGAGGAGGAGAGAGAGAGAGAGAGAGAGAGAGAGAGAGAGAGAGAGAGAGGAGAGATAGAGAGATAGAGAGAGAGAGAGAGAGAGAGAGAGAGAGAGAGAGAGAGAGAGAGAGAGAGAGAGAGAGAGAGAGAGAGAAGAGAGAGAGAGCCAGAGAGAGAGAGAGAGAAAGAGAGAGAGCCAGAGAGAGAGAGAGAGAGAGAGAGAGAGAGAGAGAGAGAAGAGAGAGAGAGAGAGAGAGAGAAAGAGAAGGGGGGGGGGGGGGGGTAGAATGCGCGCGCGCGTGCGTGAATGTGCAATGTCTCTGACCATGACTTAATAGTAAAAGTGGCCTCTGCTACTGCGATAAACTGGGATGACATTTTATTTTTTATGGTAGATGCCTCAACGTTCCTACTTTCTCGACCAAGAGCCTTTATGACAGATGGAGCTGGGGATGGTGCTAAAAGGTCAATAGGAATTGTTCGGAAATTATTAAGGGGAGTAATTGCATGGTGTGTGGGGGTGACCTTGCCTAATTCAATCGGTCAGGTAAATCCCAGGCTCTCGCCTCGTGTGTTTGAGCAGACACACAGCACTTAGAACACCGTGCGTCATTCTAAAATGTATGTCATTTATATTTTTACGTCACAAGTTTTATCAGTTTGTGGCCACTGGCCACCCCTAATGTTTCTAAAAAATATGTTTGCATGTCGTTGACTCGCATCCTGCGGTTTCAAGCTTTGACGCCATTGTTGCATTGTTGCTATGATATTTGACCGAGTAATGGAAGTAAACAACTCTAATTTTTACGAAGTTCTCTCCCCTAGTTGGTTTTTCTCTCCCGAAAATCGTCTATTGACTCCCTGCAGTGCTCTAGCATCAAGATTCGATGCATTGCATCCTAGTCTGATGGTCATAGTCATTTACAGATGACAGCATTGTAAACTGAGTTGCCATTGACGTAAAACAACACTAAAGACCAAAACAGCTCTCATTCTCACTGTACTATTGACCCCAACGTCAAGCTTCTATTATTAACCAATGATGAAAGCTATTAGCGTAAGGGCGCGTGCACATATGTACGCGGAAAGCCATCCGCATATACTATCTGCAATCCGCAATTCGCAAAATAATCTGGAAGTATCACTGAAGACTGAACACTGAATTTTTTTATTTAACAAGGATAAAGATTTAAGGCGATGTCTATTCTTCCAATATGTCCTTGAAAAATAAAATTGATCAGAAACATGAAAAACAACTGAGAAAAAAAAATACAAACAAGACACGCTTTCAAACACATAAACGTCTACACCTGCATTCTCTCTCTCTCTCTCTCTCTCTCTCTCTCTCTCTCTCTCTCTCTCTCTCTCTCTCTCTCTCTCTCTCTCTCTCTCTCTCTCTCTCTCTCTCTCTCTCTGTCTCTGTCTCTCTCTCTCTCTCTCTCTCTCTCTCTCTCTCTCTCTCTCTCTCTCTCTCTCTCTCTCTCTCTCTCTCTCTCTCTCTCTCTCTCTCTCCCGTGTGGTAATGACAATAACATTTCCAGTGTTCCAGTTCTCTGTCTCACTCTCTCTGTCTCATCTCTCTCTCTCTCTCTCTCTCTCTCTCTCTCTCTCTCTCTCTCTCTCTCTCTCTCTCTCTCTCTCTCTCACCCTCTCACTCTAACCCCCCCCCCCTATCATGCATAGTATAGAGTACAAGAAAATAAGGATTGTAAAACCAAAAAAGCATGGGTGAAACAACGAATAATAATGGTGACAAGTAGGAGGTGAAAATAAATTCGATTTAAACATATTTAACCCTTTCGCCGCCAGCCATGTTTTTTAGTAGAAAAAATTGTCTGCAATATTGGGGATTCTTCTAAGACATGTATGAAGTAAGGCCTATCCTTACCTCTCAAAATTATGAAAATAGGCTGCTTGGATAACAGACCCTGGTTTGAGGCCTTTTCGTGACATGGGTGTTAAATCATTGCGGTGCTAAAATGCGACATTGGCGGTGAAACGGTTAACAAGTATTTGCGAGGCAAATCAATAAACGAGCAAGGCATAAAACGGAGATGTAAGCATTCGATTGCCATAAATATAACATGTTGTTTTGTTGTTTTCATTCCCTGGCTTAAACGCTCTGGGGGCACACCCAGTGCCATGTGAACATTTCGCATGGCACTGGGTGGAAAGATTACGTGTGTGGCTGCTTTTAAAGGGCCCCGCCATATGGGCGGCCATACTCCGACTCCAGGGGACATAACATGTAATTGTAGGCAAGGCAATAGATCAGTAAAACAGTGTGAGTTCAATGTGACATAGGACGTTCACAAATAATACAGCTAACCATTGTTTTTGATACATTGGACAATTTAAGAAACATGAAACACGAAGGCACGTGCGCATAAACTTTTTACGCGGAAAACCATCCACATTTTCTGCGCGGAAATCAATATACCCATCCGCTATTTCCGTGCATAAACCCATCCGCATTTTCTGCGCGGGAATCAATATACCCATATACCCATCCGCTATTTCCGTGCAGAAATTCATCCGCATTTTCCGCGTATATGTGCGCACGTACTAGGCAAAAGTATAAACGCATAAACTAAATGTTCAAATCAGACCTGGTATTGCAGTACCTCCAGGATCTACTCCGAGTATTGAATGATGGTTGGTTGATGGTTCGTACCATGTGGCCTGTTTTGCAGCCGCGTCGGCGTAAAACTTTCATTCAACTAAATGTTCCACTAAGATATATGGTGCGCACGTACTAAGGGACAATATAACCGCATAGCTGGTTTGTTGCTTTAGAAATATCTGAAGATCTTCAGTCAGGATTTGAACAATTGTAGGCTACCACATAAGTAATGGTAAAACAGGCAGATATTTCGCACAGGGACATTACTACAAAGTAATGCTAAAACACAGAGAGAGAGAGAGAGAGAGAGAGAGAGAGAGAGAGAGAGAGAGAGAGAGAGAGAGAGAGAGAGAGAGAGAGAGAGAGAGAGAGAGAGAGAGAGAGAGAGAGAGAGAGAGAGAGAGAGAGAGAGAGAGAGAGAGAGAGAGAGAGAGAGAGAGAGAGAGAGAGAGAGAGAGAGAGAGAACACTTGAAAACGTGAACTTTATTTTTCAAGGATAAAGATTTTAGGCAACGCCTAGTCTTCCAATCTGTCCTTGATACATATACGAACATAGATTACAAACATGGCAAGGCATCCTATTACACGTACATATTTGAACATAAAGGTAGCAAAGCAGATGCTATTATGATAACAGATAGGGAGAGAGAGAGAGAGGTAGGGGGGGGGGCAAGAGACAGACAGATAGACAGAAACAAATAGACAGAGGCAGAGGAAAACAGAGTAAAGGAGAAAGAGAGAAATAGGGAACGAAAAGAGAGAGAGAGTGAGATAGGGAACGTGAGAAAGAGAATCATATGTACAAACAGACAAACTGACAGCCAGGTAGACAGAGAGACAAACAGACAAAAACGTGAGAAATAAAGCAATCAATAAATGTCCTAGTTGTGCACTCGTGCAATTGGGAAAACTGTAAGAGAAGTGTTTAACAGTAAAAGTAAACACAATTAGTTTGTCATTTAACCAAAAAAAATGTAAAGCAGAACGCTTGCATACATATTATAAAAAAACCAAGACGGCAAACCAGTTTTAAAAGAGCGAGAGAGAGAGAGAACACTGAACATTGAAAGGTTTTTATTTGCGCTTCGGCCTTGGGCCACAGTACAAAGGGGAACGACGAACGGGTGAAGGGGAGGACGTGTAAAGGGTGCATAAGCTATGGTGATAATGTGATTATTGAACATCATATGCAATAATAAAAACCGTTCATAGCAAAATGATTATCAACAAATGATTGCTTCAAATAATCAGTCCTAAAACAAGAACAACTATTTCCTTTACATAGTATAATCAATTTTGTAACTCTCTTTTGAGAGATAGATAGAGAGAGAGAGAGAGAGAGAGAGAGAGAGAGAGAGAGAGAGAGAGAGAGAGAGAGAGAGAGAGAGAGAGAGAGAGAGAGAGAGAGAGACAGAGAGACAGACAGACAGACAACACAGACACACACACACACACACACACACACACACACACACACACACACACACACACACACACACACACATATATATATATATATATATAGAGAGAGAGAGAGGGTGGGGTGGGGTGGGGTGAGGGGTACGGGTGGGGTTAGGGGTCACATTAAGCTGTCATGTGACTCGCGTTGCTATGTCACGAGTTGGGTTTTTAGCGAGTTTAAAGACACACAGACGCGCCACGATTAAGTCCCTTGGTTTTTTCTGGGTAGCTGTGACCCATATAGAAATGCCCCCATATTCAAATTGAGGCTGCTCTTTAACATGATTTATTTATTTGAATTTGGGGGCATTTGCATGGTAGTGAGACCTGGTCAAAACAAGATTTCTTTCCAACTATAAGAGGGAAAACACGTGAAACCCGTGATTTTGACACGTGATCTGGTGGGTCTTTAAGCAGAATAGCGCATGATGAGCTTTTGGCTAAGTCAGGTGGCCATTTTTGTCCCCAAATATTGAAGCCTACTACGCTTTTCTAATTACTTTGAACCTGTGCAGATTTTTTTGCCGATTGTTTCCCATTAAAATTGGAGTTTCGAATTAACTGACTTAATGTGCATCATTATTGTCGGGATAGTGGGGGTCATTATGCATGACTGGGTCTGTAGTTGATACGACGCAGAACTTGAAATGTAAGGTCTATCACATACAGCCACGCACACACAGACAGACAGAGGAACGCAAGGCTCTCGTTTCCACTGCAATGTACTCCAGTTCTAACAGAACCAGGAGTTAACAATATAATAAGACTGGGAATTGGGTGAAGAAAAAAACAAACCTTGCTGACGGAAAATGGCCAGACTAATTTCTTTAAAACTCTTTGAGGAAATCGCAAAAAAGAGTTGTTAATCGATGCTTGCTAGTCTACCGACTTCTGTTCTGATCTTTGGAATTCTCTGCGCTCAGAGAGATTAGAGAAAACTTGGATGGTTTTCTTCATGAAGCAGTGTCTTTTTGATATTAGGAGAAACCAGCGTGATTCCCTTCTTTAGGGAGTCCAAGTTATTGGGAATAAATTCTCAAAGGAGTGTTTAAGTTCCATTCCTCTCTTCGTGAAAAAAACCCCATAGTAACAAAAGCAAACTATTTTTCTGTTGTAATGGTTTAGTTTTGTTTTGTTTTGTATTACAGTCTGGGTTTGTTTCGTAAATGTGTCCATAAAAAAAAAGTTTAGAGGTCTTATTTCGATTGATCTTTCAGTGGAAATAAGATCATAGGGGGAAAAGACAAAACATTGCTCGTAGCTTTGCTAGCGAATAACGCTTGCGTGCTCGCTGACATACACTTACAAAGACCGACAGACCGACTCGCACAAACGCACACTTACAAACATTTGGTGGACATACGCATGACAGCGACTTCCACCGTACAATAAACAGTACATACCTCTAGACTGATAGTCATTCGTGAAGGATTGAACTAATGTTCCATTGCTGTTGAAAGTCAATAAACAGCTTTCTGTCTCACTTTACGTTTGGCCAATGTTACGAAGAATATTGGCTCCCGTAGGGAAATGACACTAGGGGCAATAGTCTCCAGAGAAAGTAGACCCGGGTCAGTTTTATACAGTTATATTGTATACATTTATATGAGAAAAAACCCTGTAGAAATCTGATTTGGTTCTACGTTTCCCGTGAGATTATTGACCATGGTCTCACTATTCTACAGGGGTCACTATATTCCGTAACACCGGCTCCAACTTCAGACAAAAATGTCAACTAGCCTAATAGCCTAGTGATAAAAACCATTTGGGTTAATAAGGGCCATGGCACGAAAACCAAAGTTGATAAAAACAAATGACTCCCCGGTTGTTGCTGGTTGCAGGTGATCCTGTTCCTGGGCAACTTCTTCTCCATCCTGGCCAGCTGGATCCTGGTGGCCATGACCTTGGAACGCTTCATCGCCGTGTGGTTCCCCCTCAAGGTCACCCGCAT
>CM065682.1:22691891-22706891 GCA_017654935.2 Phymorhynchus buccinoides
AAGTCTTGTCTGTCCTTAGCATTCAAGACTGTTCCTTCCTTATTGAATTTCTAAACCAATTAATGAATGACAATTCTATCAAGATTTATTATTACAAAAACGTTGATTTTTCGAAAGCTCGGTTTTCTGAGACCCTAAAGAAGGAATCTTTTTCTAAGGAGATTGCTATAGAAACAGTAACTTGCGGAACTGTCGTGGAATCTAGACTATCCAAAAAAATAAATACATCCAGCAACGCTTCGCTGACCCCACAAAAGGTTGACATGTTCTCATTCAAAATTCATGCTCACTAAGAAGCAAGATGTTGCTTTGATCGGGAAAAGGCTAATACAGTATAGCATTAGGTTAGGGTTAGTTTCATGAAACTGAAAGAAGGACACATTCAGATTGAAAATCGCGAGACACGAGGGTGTAAATTTCTAACCTTTCAGGCATTGAAACTACTTCGCAGTCCTGGCAATATCAAAGCGGTTGCAAGATTTAAAAAAGCCAACATTATTAACGAGTTTATGTGTGGCCTTTTTATTTTCGAATCTTTGGGTGGCTTGCTTAGTGCGAGGGGGTGGCACCCTGCGCTCTGTCTTTCCTTAGGGAAGGGTGTTGGTCCTAGTGGCACCCTGCGCTCTTTCTTTCCTTAGGGAAGGGTGTTGGTCCTAGTGGCACCCTGCGTTCTTTCTTTCCTTAGGGAAGGGTGTTGGTCCTAGTGGCACCCTGCGCTCTGTCTTTCCTTAGGGAAGGGTGTTGGTCCTAGTGGCACCCTGCGCTCTGTCTTTCCTTAGGGAAGGGTGTTGGTCCTAGTGGCACCCTGCGCTCTTTCTTTCCTTAGGGAAGGGTGTTGGTCCTGGTGGCACCCTGCGCTCTGTCTTTCCTTAGGGAAGGGTGTTGGTCCTAGTGGCACCCTGCGCTCTGTCTTTCCTTAGGGAAGGGTGTTGGTCCTAGTGGCACCCTGCGCTCTTTCTTTCCTTAGGGAAGGGTGTTGGTCCTAGTGGCACCCTGCGCTCTTTCTTTCCTTAGGGAAGGGTGTTGGTCCTAGTGGCACCCTGCGCTCTGTCTTTCCTTAGGGAAGGGTGTTGGTCCTAGTGGCACCCTGCGCTCTGTCTTTCCTTAGGGAAGGGTGTTGGTCCTGGTGGCACCCTGCGCTCTGTCTTTCCTTAGGGAAGGGTGTTGGTCCTAGTGGCACCCTGTACTCTGTCTTTCCTTAGGGAAGGGTGTTGGTCCTGGTGGCACCCTGTACTCTGTCTTTCCTTAGGGAAGGGTGTTGGTCCTGGTGGCACCCTGCGCTCTGTCTTTCCTTAGGGAAGGGTGTTGGTCCTAGTGGCACCCTGCACTCTGTCTTTCCTTAGGGAAGGGTGTTGGTCCTGGTGGCACCCTGCGCTCTTTCTTTCCTTAGGGAAGGGTGTTGGTCCTGGTGGCACCCTGCACTCTGTCTTTCCTTAGGGAAGGGTGTTGGTCCTAGTGGCACCCTGCGCTCTGTCTTTCCTTAGGGAAGGGTGTTGGTCCTAGTGGCACCCTGCACTCTGTCTTTCCTTAGGGAAGGGTGTTGGTCCTAGTGGCACCCTGTACTCTGTCTTTCCTTAGGGAAGGGTGTTGGTCCTAGTGGCACCCTGCGCTCTGGCACCCTCTTTCCTTAGGGAAGGGTGTTGGTCCTAGTGGCACCCTGCGTCTCTGCACTCTTTCCTTAGGGAAGGGTGTTGGTCCTAGTGGCACCCTGCGCTCTTTCTTTCCTTAGGGAAGGGTGTTGGTCCTAGTGGCACCCTGCGCTCTGTCTTTCATTAGGGAAGGGTGTTGGTCCTGGTGTTAGTCTTTGATCGTTCACGACAAAATGTGGGTGAATCTGTAACGAAGCAATTACTGTACTCAGTTGGAGGCTTGGTAGGTGGTGGTCTACGTTCTGATGCTTTTCTAAAGATTCCCAATTTCTTCACCGTTACTCTTGTCTGTCTCTTTGCATTGTTTTTCTCTTTTCTGAGGCTTCGATGTGTGCGCGCGCGCGTGTGTGTGTGTGTGTGTGTGTGTGTGTGTGTGTGTGTATGTCAGAGAGAGAGAGAGAGAGAGAGAGAGAGAGAGAGAGAGAGAGAGAGAGAGAGAGAGAGAGAGAGAGAGAGAGAGAGAGAGAGAGAGAGAGAGAGAGAGCACTGGGTTTATAGGAAGCATTTAGCATCGGTTCCTTAGAATCCCTTAAAAATCGAAACTCCAGCATGTAATATCTGACCGTACCGTATGGTTTCCTAGACATTAGGCATCTCAACCCTCATAACATTGATTTCATCAAAAAAGATTTACAATTGTTTGAAAGAAAACAAATCCGTTCCCTGAAACAAAGACGTGCCTGCATGAAATTTACAGTCTTTCCTTGGCGGAAGTGAAATATGCGCAAAACAACTTTCCCCGAAGGTAAAAGCGCAAAATCAAAACAAGAGAACACGACAAAAAGCAAGCCAAAATGGTACGTTTCTTGTTAATAATTTCCTGTTTGAAAAGGAATGGGCCAAAGAGAAATCACTCTGTTTACGCAGACTTTTCGCCCTTCCTTCTCCAAAGCAAGTTAGTTCCCTTTCTCCGAAGCTGTCAGCGAGAATTGTTTCAAGCTGCAGGGGAGGGAAGTGAGAGATACGGGCCCGGTTTGGTGGGAGGTCCACAATAATGCATGAGAGACCATCAAACCGTAATGTACGGGTGGGCCGTAAACACCGCAAGGGGGCTAAAACAAAACTTCTACTGGCCATTCGGCAAAATGGGATTGCTAATGTTAGTTTCCTATAGATCCTGCCTGATCTGGGATTTTGTCGCCAGAGGCTCTCTCTCTCTCTCTCTCTCTCTCTCTCTCTCTCTCTCTCTCTCTCTCTCTCTCTCTCTCTCTCTCTCTCTCTCTCTCTCTCTCTCTCTCTCTCTCTCTCTCTCTCTCTCTCTCTCTCTCTCTCTCTCTCTCTCTCTCTCTCTCTCTCTCTCTCTCTCTCTCTCACAGGGCTGAGTGTAAAAAAAATGCTTCTTCTCATTGCCTGTCTCATTACCCTGTATAAATACAAATTCGTTTCGTTTCCGCAAGGGGGCTAAAACTCTTCTCTTTTCTAATTCGTTTCGTTTCTCTCTCTCTCTCTCTGTGGCTTTTTTTATGACCTGCAGTACGCGTCTTCAGCTCGTCCAGGTGTAAATATTTATCAGAGCATCTCATTCATTGCTGTGGCAGTGATGAAAGTAAAAGAAGCATGTTTCTTTTCCGAAGCTGTAATAAAACCAAAGAGGAAAGCTGTCTTTGAAGGTGTTAGAGGAAGGGGTGGTGGTGGTTGGTAGGGTAGAGAGTGGAAAGGAAGGAGGAGAAGGGAAATAAAAAAGAGAACAGCCTGAAGGTCTGCAAGGTTAATGACCGTGAATGAACGACAGATTCAAGGTGCTCTCTCTCTCTCTCTCTCTCTCTCTCTCTCTCTCTCTCTCTCTCTCTCTCTCTCTCTCTCTCTCTCTCTTCTCTCTCTCTCTCTCTTCTCTCTCTCTCTCTCTCTCTCTCTCTCTCTCTCTCTCTCTCTCTCTCTCTCTCTCTCGGAATAGATCCAGTGTGTGTGTTCCTGGTTTCTGGAACCCCCTTTACTCGATTTGTGCCTTAATAACCACTAATTTGCTAAATGTTCCCGGTTTCTGGAACCCCCTTTTTTTTGCACCCCCCTCCCCCCCCAAGAAATCTGCCCCTTAACCCGGAGCCTATGCAGCTCCGCCTTGGACCCCCACTTTTCTTTTCTTTCTTTTTTCTTTGCTCGCTTTCCGTTTGTTTTACCCTTCTTATATGTGCGTGTTTTTGTGTGTGTGTGTGTTTGTGCATCAGGACATAATAATAATAATAATAATAATAATAATAATAATAATAATGAATAGTTGTTGCGCTCTTTCTCCAAAGTGCTCAGAGCGCTTACAAAGTTAACTTTAATCCTTTCAACGCCAGCCATTTTTCAGCCAAAAATTTCCATTAAACTTACCTGGGTAGAGAAAAGATTTCATTTGCAATATTTGGGATTCCTTTGTGGCATCCATAAAATAGGGCCTATTCTTACCTGCCAAAATGAAGAACATGAGGTCGCTGGATACCAGACCCTCATTTCAATGACATGGGTGTTCAATCATTGTGGTGCCAAGAGGCGACAGTGGCGATGAAAGGGTTAAACAACCACAATGAATAGCGCTTACAAAGTTAACTTTCAACAACCACAATGAATAAATAGTAATAAACACAAACCTTTCAGGAATATATATATTAATTGCAAATTCGATACTTCACACGTGCGCGTGCGCACACGCACACGCACACACACATAAAAAACATTCTTACCCAAAGGTTACTTTACACATGTCCCATATGTGCCTACCCGGGTCGAGAGGACGTAGAACACCAAAATTAATTCAGGTTACTTTACATGCATGCGCATACCGAAATCATGAGTGTGACCCAGTCAGCCAACACGGGTAGCATAATGCAAACCAGACCAAACTGCCAGTCGTTCTGCCAGCCTAGTCACACCAGAGAGGCCCTGTGGCAGCGCAAAATGTTACAACGCGGCAAAATGTTACAATTGTAACAAATTACGTGAGGTGCCCGGGGCTCCTCGCGCAAAATGTTACAATTGTAATATTTTGACGTGTTGTAACATTTTGCACAGAAAGCCTGCGGCAAAATGTTACAATTTTGTTAGAATTGTAACATTTTGCGCGAGGCGCCCCGGGCAAAATGTTACAACGCGTCAATATGTTACAATTGAAAACTTTCAATCAAAGGTGGGCGCCTCGCGCAAAATGTTACAATTGTAACAAACTGCGCTTGGCGCCCCGGGCGCCTCGCGCAGAATGTTACAATTCTAACAAAATTGTAACATTTTGCCGCAGGCTTTCCGTGCAAAATGCTACAACGCGGCAAAATGTTACAATTGTAACATTTTGCCGCAGGACTTTCCGCGCAAAATGTTACAAGGCGTCAAAATGTTACAACTGTAACATTTTGACGCGTTGTAACATTTTGCGCTGCCACAGGCCCTTCTTTACATACTCTCTGATCACACCACCCGCGTCAACCGCCCAAGACGCACCCACGACCACGGTACCAGGACATACATATACAACGTGTATCTTAGTCACCCCCCCCCCCCCCCCCCCCTCCCTCCCATATTTACGACCCTCAGTTTCAAAGTCGTTTTCAAAATAATATTTTATGAAAATAACCCATAGCTGATCCTACCCCTATCCCTTTCTAAGAAATGGCAGAATGTTTTCAGTGAAAATGTTCCATGTGAAAGTTTGAGGGGGCAGGAGTGGAGTGGCGTGTGTGTGTGTGTGTGTGTGTGTGTGTGTGACTTAAGGCCTTGTCCGACGATGCTTCCTCTCGCAGGCACCTGGTAGCTCTGTCACGCTGTGAGAATGGGTGAATACTCTTGCGAAAGAGCGAGTGATTGCATCGTCGGACTTAGCCTTTAAAGACGCACAGAGCCGGCTGGATTAACTCCCTTGGCTTTTTCTGGGTCGGTGTGGCCCACGTTCAGACTTACCTCGCATACGATCGAGGCTGCTCTTTAAAGACCCCCCACGTCACGTGTCACATTCCCTCTTATGCTAGGAAGATTTCTTAAGATTCCTTACCAGCTGTAAGAGGGAAAACACGTGAAAACCTTGATTTTGACACGTGACGTGGTGGGTCTTTAAAGTGATGTATCGTTTTCAGACTTTCCTCGTATACGATCGAGGCTGCTCTTTAAAGCGATGTTTCGTTTTCGTGCAAGAGGCAATTTGTATGGTAGCAACACTTGGTCAAAATAAGATTTCATACCAGCTATAAGAGGGAAAACACGTGTAAACCGTGATTGTGACACGTGACGTACTGGGTCTTTAAAGCACAAGGTAACCGTCCCTTCATAAACTGGCAGACGAATGTTTATTCATATCGAAAAACGTGCACGTGGGTACATAGCGACGGGGACACAATGCAGACGACGACATGAACATATTATTGAGGCGGAGAAACGTAAAGTCGGGTATATTATTATGTGGAGACGAAATTTGGGATACATGGAGACAATAACACATAAAGACGGGGGCATAAAATTATGGAAGCGTAACACTAACAGTCCTGGGTGTTGCAACAACGGTGTAACAATGCATGTCCACTGTTTCTGATGCTTATTGGAGTAATACCAATAGGTGACTCTGTGATGACGTTTTCTTAACCATCATAACTAAAGGGCCAGCCAATCGACAGCTAAAATCGTACGACTATACGATACTTTTTTCTCTCTGTCTGTCTATCTGTCTGTTAGTCTGTCTACCCTAACTCTAATATTTATATTTGTTTTTCTTTCCTTTCCAACTACTAACTTTTGATCCAAACAGGACACAATAAATAACGGCGACTAGTACATGACGCAATTGCCTGTAGCTGTGTGGCCTGTAGCTGTGTGGCCTGTAGCTTTGGCCACCCTGTTCAGTAGAACGTTCACCGCTGATTGCAGCATGTGGCGTGGCGGCTTCTCCTGTCGTCACCTACCATAACACAAGGCCAACCGGTGCGCGGACAAAAGCCCACCGGACTACTCTTTATCTGGGAAAACAGACAAAACCCCACTCAAGGGGTGATTATGATTCATATTTTTATATTTCTGTTTTTCTGTCTCTCTCTCCAGACATTGTTTCTGCCTCTCTCTCAGACATTGTTTCTGCCTCTCTCTCAGACATTGTTTCTGCCTCTCTCTCAGACATTGCCTCTCTCTGACATTGTCTCTCTCTCTCTCTCTCTCTCTGCAGAGTCTGCTCTCTCTCTCTCATTGTTTCTCTCTCAGACATCTCTCTCTCTCAGACATTGTTTCTGCCTCTCTCTCAGTCTCTCTCTGTCTCTCTCTCTCTCTCTCTCTCTCTCTCTCTCTCTCTCTCTCTCTCTCTCTCTCTCTCTCTCTCTCTCTCTCTCTCTCTCTCTCTCTCTCTCTCTCTCTCTCTCTCTCTCTCTCACCCCTGTTGCTTTCTGTATCCTTACCTATCACCCTGCCTTTATCTCTCCCCTTTGGTTATTGTTTGTGCTGTCCTGTTGGTTGGCAGGGCTTTTTAATTAGCGCCACATGTGTAAATCTTTGACTTTTTTAAAATTTCTACCAAGAAGATTACGTTTGTTTAATGGAACGAACCAGACCTCTTATCACCACATTCACTTTAGACACTTTAGGGCTGGAAGTTGAAAATAAAACTTGAAAACTTGAAACTTGACAAGTAGGCCTTCCAAAATCACAATCATCTCCAATCGCACGGATGTCAAATATATCTGATTGCTTTGCGGAGACCACAAGACCTAATCGTCATGACACGTGTGCCTGTACCAGTGCCGGAGGACTTAAAACTCATTTTCTCACGACATTGACGGCTAATCGTCATAATCGTCTAAACGTTATGTGGGTTATCAAAGTGAGCGGAATTGATAACATGGCGCTGTGTTGATTAGACTGAACAATCGCTGAACCTTTATTCAGTTTTAAAGTGTCCATAATTTAATATGCTATCATTTAAAATTAACGTTATTATATCCGACCGAAATAGTTCATATGTCGAAAACAGCTATAGGCATGTTAAGAAATACAATTTTAGGATGCCCCCTTTATTTCCTTTCACCTTGCCCCCCACCCATCCCCCACCCCCAACCGCTGAGAAGTCCACGGCCTCGCCATGTTTCATTGGTAGTCGGTAATTTGACCAGGGGAAAATTCGTGAGAAGAAAATTCATCAGAGGAAAAAACACCAGGTGGGGCTGTGAAGGGCTGCTCTTGTGTGGGTAAGGCAGGGGGGTGAAGGGCTGCTCCTGTATTAGTAGGGCTGGTGGGGCTGTGAAGGGCTGCTCTTGTGTTTGTAGGGCAGGTGGGGTTGTGAAGGTCTGCTCTTGTATTTGGTAAGGCAGGTTGGGGCTGATAGGTTGCTCTTGTGTTAGTAGGGCAGGTGGGGTTGTGAAGGTCTGCTCTTGTATTTGGTAAGGCAGGTTGGGGCTGATAGGTTGCTCTTGTGTTAGTAGGGCAGGTGGGTCTGTGAAGGGTTGCTCTTGTATTTGGTAAGGCAGGTTTGGGCTGATAGGCTGCTCTTGTGTTAGTAGGGCAGGTGGGGTTGTGAAGGTCTACTCTTGTATTTGGTAAGGCATGTTGGGGCTGATATGTTGCTCTTGTGTTAGTAGGGCAGGTGGGATGTTGAAGGGTTGCTCTTGCATTTTGTAAGGCATGTTGGGGCTGATAGGTTGCTCTTGTGCTAGTAGGGCAGGTGGGACTGGGGAAGGGTTGCTCTTATGTTAGTAGGGCGGAGGGTTGGGGAAGGGCTGCTCTTGTGTAAGTAGGGCAGTGGGGTGATGAAGGGCAGCTTTTTCCCTGGACCCCCCCCCCCTACCCCTACCCCCCCACCCCCAAACCCCGTCCTCATTTTTTGGGTCCCAATCCAGAAGGATCTCGAATAGTTCAGAAGGAAACCGTCTCTAAAACAATTTTGTTTTTAATTCTTCCGCGTCGAATTAGATCTATAAACGGAGGCGATTTCTAATGCTACACTAGCGAACAAAAGTTAAGGCCCAGGGACGGTATTCATGTCGAGATAGCATGAGACTTAGCATGATGCTAGCTTAGAAGCTCTTCCAAAAGTCCTATTAAATCCTATAGGACATTGGAAGAGCTTCTAAGTTAGCATCATGCTAAGTCTCATGCTATCTCAACGTGAATACCGTCCCTGAAAGACAATCATCTCCGAAAACTCACAAACTCAATAAAACGCACCCAGCTCATAACAAAACTGAATTTATTCTTTTAACATTAAGTGCATTCCAAAAAATCATTAATCAGAACGAGTTCAGTCAACAAAATGCCCCTTTCAACAACTTCCCCCTCCTCTTGAAAAGTCACACTCAGAATCAATTAGCGACCAAAAGTTAAGGCCCAGAAAGACAATCATCTCCGAAAACTCGTTCTGATTATTGATGTTTTGGAACTCACGAATTCAATAAAACGCACCCAGCTCACAACAAAACTGAATTTATTCTTTTAACATTAAGTTAATTCCAAAAAAAATCAATAATCGATTGAATTCCGCCTTCCCCCTGGACTCCCTGCGCCCCCCCCCCCTCTCCCTACGAATCCTTTGGTCCGCCTCTGCCTACTCACCCCAACTAGGCAGAGTCACGGAAAAGAAAAAGAAATCACGTGACCTTGAATTTTGTTCACCCTTCAAACTTCCTGTCCTAGCGAACACACGGACCACTGAGGGAGAGATAACCTAGAGTTTTGTAGCAGTGTAGAAACAGACAAAAAAGTAATACTGTGGAGTTTGTTGATAAAGTTCATTGTTGGTTTCCTCGACATAATCCACTGCTATCGGGATTTGGATTGCAGCGTGGAATTTGGATCTTGGTAAGTACCTATGCTGCTTCACCTTTTATTACCCTGTCTTTGTCTGTCGCCATTTTCTAGACATTTTCTCATGGCCTTTTGCCTGTGCCTCGGTTATTGTTATAAGGAGTTTTATTAAAAAGACTAGCGCAACGCCTAGTACTGGCAATGCACCATACTGGTAACACCTAGTAACGGTAACGGCAAGTACTGGTAACGCTGAGTACAGCAAATTTGAAGCGATTCGGTTAAGAAACGGCGGAGTTATAAGGCCCCGTTTCCCGTTGGCGCTGCTCTGAGAGTGACGCGTTCTCCCGATTCTCTTCAAATTTGCTGCTAGGCGTTGCCCGGGCCATAGCAAGCCTGACAGCAAATTTGAATCAATTCGGTTAAGAAACGGCGGAGTTATGCGTGAAAAGGTGAAGCGGCGTATAGCGCGCGCGTTTCTGAACCGATTCGCTTCCGGTTTGGCACACCGATAGTCACCGTCCCCGGTCATCTACCTGCCAAATTCGAAGGCAATCGGCCCAGAAACACCGGAGCTACGGGCGCCGAAAGGCCGTCGGATGCGCGTTTCGCGCATTTGCCGAACCGCGCAAATGACACGGCCGCCTCGGTTGCCGTTGCCATCGCCCCGTTAGGGCTCACAGCAAATTTGAAGCGAATCGGTCGAAAAACGGCGGAGTTATAAGGCCCGTTTCGTGTTTCAGACAGACAGACAGACACACACACACACACACACACACACACACACACACACACACACACACACACACGGACAGTTGGCTTTTTACTATATGATTGTCAGGAGTTAATAGCATAACTGCATTGCATATTGATTTAATGTTTTATGGTTGCGCCTGACTTGTCAAAGTCAATATTTTCAATATTTTATTTTGTGTGTCCCCTCTATCTGTCACAACAACTCTGCCTTGTCACACTGTCTGTCGCGAGTGTCAGACTAAGTGATGCTTGTGACATCATTCCCTCCTCACCCTCTCTCCCACCCCCTTTGTCCTTGTCTCTACTTGAACCACCACCACCACAACTCCCACCTCTATTCATCTCTTCTCGTTGTTTGTGTTAGTCTGTACACTATCTCTACCCATCTTACCTAACCCTCATACCCCTATCCGCCCCATTTTGTTTTAGGAAGTCTGCTGATCAAATGACTCGTCTACTTGTGTCTTTCTAATTTCCACGTGTGCAACCCTTTACTCTTTGTTCTTCTTCCTTGGAGGCGAAACCTGCTGGTCAGATGACTCATCTACGGGTGTCTCTAATTTCCACGTGTGCAATCCTTTACTCTTTGTTCTTCTTCCTTGGAGGCGAAACCTGCTGGTCAGATGACTCATCTACGGGTGTCTCTAATTCCCACGTGTGCAATCCTTTACTCTTTGTTCTTCTTCCTTGGAGGCGAAACCTGCTGGTCAGATGACTCATCTACGGGTGTCTCTAATTCCCACGTGTGCAATCCTTTACTCTTTGTTCTTCTTCCTTGGAGGCGAAATCTGCTGAAAGAAATCTGCTGGTCACATGACTCGTCTATTTCCGTGTGCCTTTCTGAGTCATACATGAGTCGTACTCCTTGTTCTTCACTCTTGACGGCGACAACGCTTGTGTTCACATGACTATGCTAATCCTGCAGAAGTAGCCAAAGATCTCCACTTAGAAGCTGAAGATTTACTTTTTAAGAGGGCACTAAAAATTGAATTGTCTGCTTTGGGTTATTTCGAAAAGGACATCATATGTGAGTATCTTTATTGTCTTCTCGATTCTTCGCGATATGTGGAAGTTTAGTTATGTTCGATAAGTTGTTCTGTGGCCTTTGGCACAATAGGCCTACAGACGATTTAAGTGGCTTCGCACAATGTAACTGATTCAGTCACCAACTTTTGTGTTTTCTTTGGGTGATGCTTTTAACTTGCAAGTGATAATGAATCCGTTTTGAATGCTGTTTTGTTTGCCTTTTTAACAAATGCGCATAACTTACAGGGAATTCATTCATTTAAAAATAACACATGCACAGAGTATTATTACGCAATGCTTAGGCAGTGGGCTACAAAATACCGTCTATTCCCCAAGAATTGTGTTTTATGGTGAAAATCCGTTTAACGTCCTCCGGTCTGAAACAGACACATATGGGACATTAGTAGATATAAAGATTGTGGGAACGATCATGGAGGCAATGCCCGGAGGCAGTGCAACTCCAGGAAAGTCCCGAATTTTTAACGATACAGATTAATGAAGAATTGTGTTTTATTATGTAGGCCTTACTAACCATTATATTTTAAACAAAACTTTGTTTTACGACGTTTGAATAATCTTCTGTATCCATTATAGTCACGTGTACGTAGCTGCATTGTCTTATGCTTGTTGTCACTCGTACCTAACAACGTTCTATGCTTTGTGTCTGTGACAGCAGTATGTACGGGACTACGATATCCAGCCTATTGTTCTTTGCGTTCTGTTTAGAGTCATTGTTCTTTGAAATGCTTTTGTATTTGATCTTAAAGAGGCACCCTGACGGATGCGTTTTTGCAAGAAACATGTCCAAATCAGCAAGAAAACACCCTTTACAGAGATCGCAACACTCATTTTGCTCTGGTTTCCCAGAAATCAAGCCGTCAAAGAGTCGATTCCTCCTTGGCGGAGGTGCTGGAAGTTAGACCAAATCGTTTGCAGGAACTTTTCGCAATACAAGCCTTTTTTTTTCTTTTTTTAAAATTTTATACAGTTTATCTCAAGGAGTTTCGCTCACAACAAAGGAAATAGCTCCTTTTATTTTTTTTTTTACTGCACTACAGAAAAAGAAAACTCTTCAACCACAATGAGTGACCTCCACCCACCCCATCCAAAATGGCTACTATCTCCGCCAAGGAAGAATCGCCGTTTTGACGGTTTAATTTCTAAGAAACAAGTGAGTGTTCCGATCCTTGAAAAGGCTGTCTTTCTGGTGATCGCGACGTGCTTCTTGCAAAAACTCATCCGTCCGAGTCCACCTTTAATACCGACACCCACGGGTGTAATGTTAGGTGTGTAAACGCCATCACAATACTATCCTTAGGTATAGGTACGTTTCTTTGTAGCAATATTGCTCTCGCAAAGCTAGCTCAAATTATCCCGCATTGAGGCTGCGGTTATGACGCCATGATCAACCGAGATCAATGAGAGACTTAGTGCGATTTTTTACACGCCAGAGGGCATGACGCTCGTGTGGGGCTAATCCTCTCTATATTCTTAGTTGGGGATAAAGAAAATGAGAGAGAGTGTGAGTAGTCCTACCATCTGTCTCTCTCTTACTACGCCCAAGTAAGAAAATCGCGTGATAAGCCCCTAGTGCATTGACTGCCCTCTGGCGTGACAAATATCGCCATAGGTCGACCATTGTTTCCTTAGAGCTAAAAAGGCTACAACTAGGACGCTAATTTCCATCTATCGTAAGATTGATCATGGAGCCATATGGGACATTGCTGTACTTTAGTCATTGTAATGTTTACATATAGGCCCACGGCTTGATATCCTATCTCTACTCCTTCCCCCACTCCTCTTTCAGCATGCTTTACTGCAGAAAATCAACAGATTGTATTCTTTCAAACCCCTGTCTTACAGAAAAATAGTAACAGGACTGATTTTTTTCAACACCCTTTACTTTCAACTCCTTTACTTCTAAACATAGTACTAGGACTAATTCCTTTACTTCTAAAAATAGCACCAGGAATGATTCCTTTCAACACCTTTACTTCTAAAAATAGCACCAGCATTGATTCCTTTCAACACCCTTTACTTCTAAAAATAGCATAATGACTGAATCCTTTCAACACCCTTTACTTCTAAAAATAGCAGGACTGCTTCCTTTTAAATACTCGCCTGATCACGTGTCAAAATCACGGGTTTCACGTGTTTTCCCTTGTTTTGACCAGGTTTGACTCCCATGCAAATGCCCCCAAATTCAAAGCGAAAAATCTTGTTAAAGAACAGCCTCAATTTTAAGCTGGGGGCATTTGTATGTTGGTCACAGCTACCCAGGAAAAAAACAAGGGACTTAATCATGGTGGGTCAGTGTGCCTTTAACGTCTTTACTTCTAAAAATAGCAACAGGACTGATATGATTCCTTTCAACACCCTTTACTTCAGAGCAGATTATTTCAAATATTAAAATATAAAATATTATTTTAAAAATTATTTCAAATTCTAAAACTTTCTCTAACTCTTATGTTTTTCGTAATCCCTTTAACTATGCTTTGAATTATGCAACAAAATGTTAAATGAATCTGTATCTGGGCCGAGAGTTAGTTCCAAAAACTCAAAAACTGTTTTTCGTGTTATTAGCCTAAACTAAAAAAAAAAGTAATGGCTGTATGTTTATCTTTGATAATTTTGTAACATAATAGCGGCGTGTTGTGTTGTCATAACTTTTATTAAAAATGTCAGCTGTGACAGTGGCACATATCTTGAACAGGCTCCCATTCTCTCTCTCGTTCTGATTTCCAGCTGGGTGACATGTCGTGGTGGTGTCACATGTCAGCTATGCCAGTGGCACATGACATGTATTGAAAGGCCACCAGTTTTCGTTCTCGTTCTAGTTCAGTTCAGTGCCGTGTCGTGGTGTCACGTGTCAGCTGTGCCAGTGGCACATCGTAGTCCATCGTACCATGCTCCCCACTGACTGACTAAGGTTGGTGTGCGAGTGGACGGTGTAGCGAAAAAAATCCTCCCGCGTGTAATTCTTCCCGTTTCCTCATTGCGCATGCTCACTAAACTATGACGCTAGCGTCTGAGACAAAATATGCAGCTACAAGATGTAGATTAGACAAAAATTAGGTTAACTCCTCTCCTGTTCAATTTCTCGGTTCTTTTCGTGTAGATTAAGCCTCTCTTTCTATGTCTTTTTTGTTTGTGGCACAAGCCACAAACCTATATCTCACTTTGTCGGTCTGTTGGTCGGTCGGTCGGTCGGTCGGTCGGTCCAAAATTGTCGCACATATTGTAAAAGAGAAAGAAAAGAGTGTCACAAACGATTGCGAATCCGCGCTTGTTTTTTTAACATACCTTATATATAATTACCGTTATGGTTGCACACCGGGAAATATTTTTCGGGACACTGGTCTTCTTAAGGGGACTTTTTCGGTAACAAAGAGTACACGACATGTGACCATTCTAATGGGGTGGAAGGACTACTGCTCACGTGTGTAGCTGGCTCCTACTCCTAGGCTTGCATCAGCGCTAGCTACTCGCAGTCGCAGCTTGTGTCCTCTAGTACTCGGTTATCTCTTGACTGGCCAAGGTTGAAAAAGACGAAGATTTCTTTTAAAAGAAAGCCTCAACTGTAAGTACTTTATTTTATACACAATATTTTTATTTCCTGGATTGTGGTACCTCCAGGATCGTCCCACCGTCTTGATATCTATTAATGTCCTACATGACTGTGCCTGTTCCAGGCCGGAGGACGTTAATCAGAATGTTCAATATTTTTCTTGTAAGCACTTTACCTTTACTTCTGACCCTACTGGAGCTGGCCACTCATGCTTAAAAGGTGAATGAAAGTTTTGTTTTACGTCCTCCCGGCCGAAGCAACTTAAAAGGTGGAACGGGATTTGGTTTTCTTTCACAATTTTACAATGGCTGCGGT
>CM065682.1:22711891-22724391 GCA_017654935.2 Phymorhynchus buccinoides
ATCGTGCCAAGTTATTCAAGCATTCCATCCCCTTTTCTAGTTTTAGCGAGTTTAAGGGTTGGGTAATGATTTGTGAAGGGCTAACCTTACGTCGACTTGAATTCCCCATTATGATCACCACCCCTCCCCCACTCTCCCAGGCATTGTAAATATCAAAATCGTTTTTGTTCATATCACCTTCTTTTGGGATTATTTTTCAGATTTCTGGAGAGGACCCGAAGGAGAAGAATAAACTGAGAACCAAATACGGCTGCTCAATCTGCGGCAAGGAATACTCATGGAAGAAATCGCTGAACAAGCACTGGAAGGACAAGCACAAATCCGATAGCGGCAACACAGAAGACATCCCGCTAGGGATGCAGCTTGTTCTCGACAAGGGCGACCATGTGCACATCAGACATCGACATTGTATGGAGAATTTATTTCTTGATCTGATCAAAATTAAGAAGGAAGACGGGGACTCCACCCATAACACCAGCCAGACTGCTTGCATTCCACACCAGGACCAGGCCATGATTTCCTACTGCTCCGCATTCATCCAGACAGTTGAAAACCAAGGAGATGAAATGGACAGTGAAAACAATAACAACAGCATAAGCAGCACCCAACCTGGGAAGTTTCGAACCTACTCAAGCAGCAGGAGCGGTACAGGGTCGGCTACCTACGTCATTGTGATGAGGAAAAAGAACCCTCAGATCATGGCCCAGATCGACACTACTAGCCAAGCACAAAAGAAAGAAGAAATGGATCCGGGATCATCTGAAGAGATAGAAGAGGGGGGAAAAGATGCAGATTCATATTTGGATGAAAACCAAATCCACAGTATAGAGGACAATCACGAAAGGCCTCCAGTGCCAAACTTTACCGACCCCAAAGATCAGATCAGATGGAAGGTAATGAAGGAAGTAGAAATATGTCTAAACGTGCTGAACCAATTGGAGATGAAGCAGCAGGACACCTATAGGGGCGCTCTCCAATGCCCAATATGTGACCAGGAGGAGGAGACCCAGATGAAATACAGTGCTCACATTGGCAAGCATCTGACCTTCAGTTACAAGGAGATCAGCAAATGTGCCGCTTGTCGACTGCACCTGAGGGACAAGGAGGAGCTGAACCGGCATTTTCTGGACAATCATCCTGTGTATGCCGGCATCTTTCAGGACACAGTCTCCAACCAATCTTTCATCCAGCAGCTGAAGTCCAGTTCATCAACACCTAGTAGCTCAGCGATGTCAGGTGCAAAATCCGATAAGTGCCCGCTTTGCCCCTTTGTTGGCAAGTACCCTGCAGAACTAGCCAAACACAGCGTGTCCCACTCTACTGACCGCCCCTTTCACTGTCGGGTTTGCGGCTCAACCTACAAATGGCAATGGGACCTATCAAAGCATTTCAACAACGCACACCGTAACCTGCCCAATCTATACAAAGGGGCAAGTATTGAGAGTTTAGCCCATTCCTTGAGCTTGCTGAACAGTGATGAGACAGACAGTGTCAGTCCTTCACAAAATGTGAATAGTAGCACACCTGAGTATTATCTGCCTCCTTCACAGGAGCTACCCACCTCGTGTGTCAACTGCCCCGATTATGTCAACGTCAATGTCCATTGCTACCTTGCCCATGGTAAAGAACAATTGAACATTGAACCAAGTGAAGAGCAATGGCGCAGCCTCTCTCCCCCAGTGCTGAGCTCGGGAACGATGAGCGATGATCGCCTGAAGCACGCGCGGAGGGTAATCAAACAATATCCATGTGCTCTTCACCAGAATGGGAAGAGTGAGTATTTTGAGATGGGTTGGGACACGATGCATGGTGGTGCAGTCAAGAGGAAGATGTCAGCGATGCTGGGGAACAGGGAGGGAGAATTACTAGACTGCGCCAGGTCTTTAAAGACTGAAGCAGATACCAGCAACAGCTTCCAGCAAGGCCCTCTTATGCCAAAGGCAAAGAAAGTCAATCGTCAGGATGATGAAGTGATCCTGGCTGCAGAAACAAATATGATTCTCATGGAAGAAGCTGGAATCCACTCAGCGATGTTAGGGAACAGGGAAGGTGAGTTACCACACAGCACCAGGTCTTTAAAGACTGACGCAGGTATTGGTACCAGCAACAGCTCGCGACAAGGACCTCTGATGCCAAAGCCAAAGAAGCTCATTCGTCAGGAAGATGAAGTGATCCTGGCTGCGGAAAAGGATGCGATTCTCATGGAAGAAGCTGGTATGGACTCAGCGTTGTTGAGGAAAAGGGAAGGAGAGTTACCACACAGCACCAGGTCTTTAAAGACTGAGGCAGTAACAAGAAACAGCTCGCAGCAAGGACCTCTGATGCGAAAGCCAAAGAAGCTCAATCGTCAGGATTACGAGATTATCCTGGCTGCGGAAAAGGATGCGATTCTCATGGAAGAGAATGGAATGGACACAACAGAAATGTCAGAATCTGCAGGCCAAGGCGATGCGAAGCCGATGGATTACTTTGGGCAGAAAGGAGCTAAAGTGTTTCAGTGTGGGCACTGCTCTTTCACTTGTAATCGCAATTATGAACTACGCTTCCACTGGCGGCGCCATGCTAAGAACAAAAATATCACAACAAGCTGAAGAGGAGGAGGAGGAGGAGGGGGGAGAGAGAGAGAGAGAGAGAGAGAGAGAGAGAGAGAGAGGGGAGAGGGAGAGAGAGAGAGAGAGAGAGAGAGAGAGAGAGAGAGAGAGAGAGAGAGAGAGATGTACAACATATTATAGGCACGCATAGGCTACACACGAGAAACGAAAATGAGTACTTGTAGAGGGGGGGGAGGGGGCGTGGGGGGGGGGGGGGGGTACACTTTGGTTCTTACTGTAAACATGTCTTACTGTGTGTGTATGTATGTTTGCTTAAAAACAAGGAGATGAGATGAAACAACTGTTGATAATTAATGAAGAAATGGACTGATGATGCTGGAAAGGTTGTTTTAAACTGTGACTTCAAAATCGGTCTTTAACCCTTTCACCGCCAGCCATATTTCAGCCAAATATTTCCACTATGTTTACCTGGGTAGATAACAAAATCCATCTGCAGTATTGGGGAATCTTCTGTGACAGATATAAAATAAGATATATCCTTACTTCCCAAAAGTAAGACAATAGGGTCTTTGGATAATAGACCCCAATTTGATTCCTTTTAGTGACATAGGTGTTAAATCACTGTGGTGCTAAAATGCGACTTTGGCGGCGAAAGGGTTAAAGACTGAGACAGTTACAAGCAACAGCTCGCGACAAGAACCTCTGATGCCAAAGCCAAAGAAGCTCAATTTTCTTTCTATTTACAAAATACCGAATATTGCGCGCCGGGTTTATAACGAAATTATGCAACTCCAGTGCTTTTTACATATATTACGACTTCGCCACGGCATAATTATTTCTTCCTTATGGAAAGTAATAAAATAAAATAAAAGAAAGAAAAGAAAACTGTGACTGCTTGGAGAGAACGCCAATGTGATCAAATAAAATGGCGCTCATTCGGTGATTATTTAATATTTATCACGACATTATTACTGACGTTCAGTTTTACACTTTCATGGAAGTAAGAAAAGCAAAAACAACACTGTGTTTGTGTGTATTTCTTGTTTTTTTTGGTTCTTTCTCCGAATTATGTAATACACTGCAGATTACTATGAGTTCCTAATAGCATTGCTTTTCATTGGCACGCTTTAAAAACATATTTGTAACACTAAATAATATGCCCCTGTACTAAGAATGATACCATATCTCATCTTTGGTTCTTACTGTAAACAGGTCTTATTTAGGTATTAGGTATTTGGTACTTTATAGTCACAGAGGCGTCTCTGTGAAATTCGGGTTGCTTCCACCTGGAGATCGCGTCGCAGCCAGAAGCGCGCCACCCAATGTTTGTTTTGCATGCGAGTTTTGTGTGACTTATTAGGAAGGAAAGAGGGGGGAGGGAGGGGGTAAATTTGGACCAATTGACAAAGTTTCCGCTGTCACTGGGTTTAACGTGTGCTATGGGCACACGGGACCTCGGTTTATCGTCTCATCCGAAAGACTCCACATTCAGACCGTGAGGCCTAGTGCAAAGTGAGAGAAAAACTCCCCTGTATCCAGGTTCGAACTCGGGTTTATTTGACACGAGGCGAACGCGATACCACTGTGCCACTCTACATCACGAACTCAACCCTCAATATTCCATACTTCCTCCATGTTTGCGTTCATCATGTTTTCTTTAAGTTCTTTTTTTAAAATATTACCATTGATACGTGCCTTAAATTGCTGTGCTGTGTGTGTTAATCCATCAGCTGTGTATGTGCTTGAAACAATGGGTTTATGTTTGGATATTCATCTTTGGTGGTACTGTGAAGACGGTACAATAAGGCCGGAAATTGTGGACACTGTTGTGCACACTGGTGCAGTGTGAGAGTACGGGAGTCATAGCATTGGGAAGCTTGACCCAGCAGCAGCAACACCAACAACACCAGCAACACCAACATCAGCAATACCAACTCCAGCAACAGCAACAACCATAATCGCAGCACCGGAAGAGATGCCAACTGCCTCCGCCGCTGATTATCTGTGCTGTACGAGAAGGGAGGGGCATGGACCAGGGTCCTTCGGAGAACGTCGGTCCAGATCTACGTGCTGCGCCTAATTACTATGCGTCGATAAGTACCTCCTTTTGACTTTTCACCCCGATTGCAGATCTATGGACTATGATGATTAGATCAGGACTTAATTTGAGAGTGGTCCTAAGTGACTGTGCATTCGGCAAATTGTTGGGAATTTAATAGTTTAAGGCAGTAAGTGGAATAAAAAGGTGAAAGTGTATATTGGTTTTTAGATTGCTGTTTGTGAAGTTGGTGGATGATGAAAAGAGAGAGGATGGAGAGGATGGTGTGTGTGGAAAGCATGTGGTGGTATTGCGAATGCTTGTTATGTAAGATTTAAACGTGAACTCTTGCCTCAAAGAAAACAAGATGGTGAAGAGGTTTTGATGACAATAAATTATTTAAAAGGCTATTCACAAAAGACTTGAGATTTGTACCTTTTGTTCGGGAGTGATTTATTCACAAAAGACAGGAGCTAATCAAAGAACATTACGTGTTGTTCTATATCCCATAGGAATGTAGGACGTTTTGGCCACGGACGTTTCGGCCTAGGACGTTTCGGTCTAGGACATTTCGGCCTAGGACGTTTTGGCCAGGCCTTTTTCCAGGGGCGGACGTTTCGGCCAAATCTGAAATATATTGCATGAACAACAAATAAAGTATGCAATTCTGCAGTGAAACCAGGAAATATACGTAATGACTACAAAACATTTAGGAAATACGTGTAATGCCTGTGACCACTAGCTTTTACACGTATTGCCTGAAAAAATCAGGAATTACATGAATTTCCTAACATTACCAACTAGGCAATACGTGTAATGCCAGAGCTATAAATAGAATAAGTTGATAAGCCTAGCTTGTTGTGCTTCAGGATTCATCTTTTGTATGTATATTATGTGAAAAACGACAAAAAATGTTTAAGCCAGAATACAAGTGGTACCCCTCTAGGGGAAGACGGGGTAAAAAGCGCATGGGCGGGTAAGAAGCCAACCCCAATTATCTCATGAAATAAAGAACATTTCAGTCAAATTTGCCCATGAGACGAATGCTAGACATTAACGCTCGTCTCATGGGCAAAATGAGACTGAAATTTGCTTCATTTCATGAGATAATTGGGGTGGGCTTCTTACCCGCCCATGCGCTTTTTACCCCGTCTTCCCCTAATAAGACTATCGCAAATGCGACTTCTCACATACAACTGATTTTTTTTCTTCCCGAACACATTCCACTATATATCCTATGCCGCAAATACGACTTTTCCTGAGTTCCGACTTACGACCCGATTTTAGGGGTTGAGATGCGACCACAATCTTATATTTTTGCAGTCAAGTTCGTGCAAATCGATCTCTCGATGAAAAGCAGACGAACTCGTGATCGAAAGTCATGGCAACGGGTCCGATGGCCCATGTTGCACTCACACACAAACTACACATAACAGTACAGACCTAATCTTATCGGATTTTGTGAGTTGTTTGCATTCAGCGAGAGTTGTAGTGCACACACTAACGCCGATTTATCAGTCTGATAGCGGAAAGGAGCTGCTTTTTAACTTTTCCATTTTCCATTCCAATTTCCATTGGAAGCGCGCCCCCTAACTTTTGCTTGGAGAGTTACGCCCCGTGTACTCATGCGACTTGTAGAAGGGCCCGCTACTCTCTGTTCTTCTTCAAGTCAGTGATCGATATGGCGACTCGGAAAAGATGCTTGGTCCTCTATTAAGACCACCCCTCAATTAAGACTTTTTTTCCACTGCACTTTCAAGGTCTTATTAGAGGGGTACCACTTGTAAATTGATCTCTCTCTCTCACCAAATTAAAAATCTCTCTCTCCTCTCTCCTCTCTCTCTCTCTCTCTCTCTCTCTCTCTCTCTCTCTCTCTCTCTCTCTCTCTCTCTCTCTCTCTCTCTCTCTCTCTCTCTCTCTCTTGTGTATAGAGGGGTGGTGGGAGGTGTGTGTGTGTGTGTGTGGAGTGTGCGTGTGCGTGTGCGTGTGCGTGTGTGCGTGCGTGCGTGCGTGCGTGCGTGTGTGTGTGTGTGTGTGTGTGTGTGTGTGTGTGTGTGTGTGTGCCTAAAAGAAGGATGGGGCAGACAATTGTTTAGTTTAAGATTGTATTTTCTCCACTCATTTGTTTTCTTTTGGTTGTTCTTTGTATTTATGTTTGATTTCTTTTCTTCAGTTTCTTTTTTTTTTTTTTTTTGCATGAGGACTGGACGAAAAAAAGCAATGTTGCTTAATCTATTATCCTCAATAAAGAAAACTTATTCATTCATTCATCTCATCTCTCTCTCTCATCTCTCTCCGAACCTTCTCTCTCTCTCTCTCTCTCTCTCTCTCTCTCTCTCTCTCTCTCTCTCTCTCTCTCTCTCTCTCTCTCTCTCTCTCTCTCTCTCTCTCTCTCTCTCACACACACACACACACACGCAGTTCTGGACCTTTTAAGTTTTTCTCACTGGATTTGCCGAAACGTCCGCCCCTGGAAAAAAGCCTGGCCAAAACGTCCTAGGCCGAAATGTCCTAGACCGAAACGGCCTTGGCCAAAACGTCCGTCTACCATCCCATAGGGGTACCGAGGGTATCTCTGGTTGAAACCAATTGTCACATTCGTCTTGAGCCAGGCGACGTGTGACACTACCTGATCACACATGGTTCCACTTGTGTCTTTGTACTCTCTCTGCCTCTGTTCCATCTATTATTATTGTCTGTACGTATAATGCGTGTTTCGGCTTGTCCTTGCGTTCCTCTATGTGTGCCTGTCTCTGTGCCTACCCCTATCTATCGCATTGTTTGTCTGTCTGTTTATTTGTATATCTACATGTCTCTCTCTGTGTCTGTCTCTCTGTCTTTATTTACATATTTATGAAATGTTTATAGCGCATTACCTTAAAGCTCAATGCGCTCTGTCTGTCTGTCTGTCTGTCTGTCTGTCTGTCTCTCTCTCTCTCTCTCTCTCTCTCTCTCTCTCTCTCTCTCTCTCTCTCTCTCTCTCTCTCTCTCTCTCTCTCTCTCTCTCTCTCTCTCTGTCTCTGTCATATGGCTCTTATTCGCGATGCTTTCAAGTAAGCAAGCGCGTGTGTGTGTGTATATATATGTGTGTGTGTTCATTATTTATTTTTCGACTTTCAACAAAACCCACAAAGGATGTACAAAAATGTCCATCACTTGCTCGTCTCTACCATCCACCTCTGTGAATATCTACCTTACCTCCCCCTAAACCTTTAAAATGTAGACCTTCGTATAGTTGTATGGATGGAAGGATGGAGTGGGAGTGGTGGTCAGTTAGACAAACAAGGCCTCACAAGACAGGAATGATAACACAACAAACTCAAAGTAACCACCCCCTTAAACAAACGCCTCGAGCTATTTACCAACACCCCTCACATCAGTGACAGAAAGAAAAGAGTCAGGGAGCAGTCAGTCACCAATGCTGAAGTCTTTGTTCAGCCATTTTCCCCCTTCAAGTTCACAAAGGTTGTAAAGGAATTTGACTACCGCTCTTTCCAGCCCCCTTTCTCACTTCCGTTCCTCCTCTTGCTACTGCTACTTCCTTTTCCTGTTCTGTGCCCAGGCATTTACCTCTTGAGCCGGCTTGAGACAGGGTGGCAGTGAAGTGTCGTGTAGTGTGGAGCTCGCAGAAAACACAGTACATTGATACCAGTTAAAGTGAAGCTGGGGTTTGATAAGGTTAGTTTGTGGCCTTTTTTTTACCTGATGATTTTTACTCTTTTTTTTAGAAATTCTGATCAGTACAAAGAACGTATGCACTTTTGTTTATATTGCGATGGGCTTGTGTGTCTGTGTGTGTGTCTGTCTGTCTGTGTGTCTGTGTATCGATTATCTTAAAAACTACTGTTTGGATTTTGACTAAAATTGGCAGTGGGGTAGACAGTTTGAAAAGGAAGCTTCCTTTCGTTAATCAACACCGTGCTGACCTTGACCTTCAAGTTTGACCTTGAAAACCGAAATTTCATTCTTTGGGCTATGTCATTTCCCCCCAGCTTTATTTCGTGAACTAATGAACAGAATCGCTTCAAATTTTGTGTGGTGGTGTACCATGGTGCAAGGAAGTTTGTATAAAAGTTCAGCTGTATCTCGTTAACTACTGAACAGAATCGCTTCAAGTTTTGGGCTATGTATTTTATGCATTCTGTGAGGGAGGAAAGTGGTGTGTTTATTGGGGGGGGGGGGGGGGGGGGGGGGGGCAGGACATAACTCTGGCCGGGTTTGCATTGTCACAATGCATTGCTGCTCGGCGATGCGCTTCGATTTCGTGATCATATATCATTACTTTGTGTGTAATTATTGTGTGTGTGAGTGAGTGTACCACACGTGTGCCTATTATGAAAGACTAGGGCGTCACAAAGGATTTCACATAATTAGGGTATACATTGCTCGTTTCACGTTAGAAGCGTACAAAAAGCTATAGATTTATGGGACGTCTCCAAAAGCTGGTGACTGAAAGACAAAGAGAAAGAAGGGAGTGGGTGGGGGTGTTAGGCAAGGAAAAAGGAGGAAAGAAACAAAAGAAGTGAGAGAGAAAAGGGTAGATGTAGTGGGGGTTGCTCGAAAACGAACAAAGGGAAGATATGGGGGGTGGAGGGTGGTTTGGCATAAGTGAAACTTGTGCAAGAAGGTTCTGACATGACCAGTTAAGAACATGGTGGTTTGTACCTAAAACGAAAGAGAGAGGGGTGGGGTTGGGTGGGGGGTGCGTGAGCTGGCTGCATCAGAACAGGATGTCAGCTGACCGGAACAAGGAAGGACAGAGTATTTGTTGAACAACTATTAGTCAGTCGGTGATGGGGAGAGGGTCGAGACCGTTCTATGGCACACGTGTGAGTGAACAGACTGGTTGGTGTTCGAGGTTAGTGAGTCGCACATTGCTGGAAGTGTTTAACTTGAATCCAATTTAGTATGTATCCAATTTAGTATTACAACGACAAAGAAGTTCATTTGTGACGATTTAAAATGTTGCAATTTGGTGAGTAGGCCATACTGTCTGTCCACCCCATTTTCACCTATATATATCAATGTGCTTCTCTCACCTGTGTCATCTTTTGCTTTTTTCGTACTTTAGTTTTGTTTTAAATTTTCAGATCTTTTAGTTTTGTATCACATAAGGAATTTTGTTAACCTAAGGACTTTTAACTTCACTGTTTCAAATTTTAGCTCTACATGGATGTTTTGCATCCCTTTCGTCTCTTTCATGATATCTCTTTGCTCTCTCTCTGTTCCCGTTTGACACGGGCATATGGCCCAGTTCAAAAATCATTTTCAAGTTTCTCTCGCTCTCTCACTCTCTCTCTCGCTCGCTCGCTCGCTCTCAGCTTCCAACCACTGTCGCTGTCGTGGAACAAGGGTCTTGCAAAAAGTGTCAAAGTGTCAACGTCTGCCGTGTGCTGTATCGTGTCAACTGTCAACTGTGGCACGTGTGCTGTGTCGTGTCAACTGTGCCAGTGGCACGTGTGCTGTATCGTGTCAACTGTGCCAGTGGCACATGTGCTGTATCGTGTCAACTGTGCCAGTGGCACGTGTGCTGTATCGTGTCAACTGTGCCAGTGGCACGTGTGCTGTATCGTGTCAACTGTGCCAGTGGCACGTGTGCTGTATCGTGTCAACTGTGACAGTGGCACGTGTGCTGTATCGTGTCAACTGTGCCAGTGAAAGGCCATAATTATTTTGTCACTCTCTTTCTCCCATCAAATTCACTGTCGTGTCGTTGTGTCACATCTCAGCTGTGCCAGCGGCACGTGTCTTGAAGATCCCCGTTTGTTGTATCGTGTCAACTGTGCCAGCGACACGTGTGTTGAAAAGCCATGTGTGTTGTATCGTGTCAACTGTGCCAGCTGCACGTGTGTTGAAAAGCCCCGTGTGTTGTGTTGTATCGTGTTGAAAAGCCCCGTGTGTTGTATCGTGTTAACTGTGCCAGCGACACGTGTGTTGAAAAGCCCCGTCTGTTGTATCGTGTCAACTGTGCCAGCTGCACGTGTGTTGAAAAGCCCCGTGTGTTGTATCGTGTTAACTTTGCCAGCGGCACGTGTGTTGAAAAGCCCCGTGTGTTGTATCGTGTTAACTTTGCCAGCGGCACGTGTGTTGAAAAGCCCTGTGTGTTGTATCGTGTTAACTTTGCCAGCGGCACGTGTGTTGAAAAGCCCTGTGTGTTGTATCGTGTTAACTTTGCCAGCGGCACGTGTGTTGAAAAGCCCCGTGTGTTGTATCGTGTTTGCCAGCGGCACGTGTGTTGAAAAGCCCCGTGTGTTGTATCGTGTTAACTTTGCCAGCGGCACGTGTGTTGAAAAGCCCCGTGTGTTGTATCGTGTTAACTTTGCCAGCGGCACGTGTGTTGAAAAGCCCTGTGTGTTGTATCGTGTTAACTTTGCCAGCGGCACGTGTGTTGAAAAGCCCCGTGTGTTGTATCGTGTCAACTGTGCCAGCGGCACGTGTGTTGAAAAGCCCTGTGTGTTGTATCGTGTTAACTTTGCCAGCGGCACTCGTGTGTTGTATCGTGTTAACTTTGCCAGTGCCGTGTGTTGTATCGTGTTAACTTTGCCACGGCACGTGTGTTGCAGCCCCGTGTGTTGTACAACTGTGCCAGCGGCACGTGTGTTGAAAAGCCCCGTTTTCTCTCTCGTTCTCTGTGCCGTGCCGTGGTGTCACATGTCACCCGGGCGCAGCAGCACATGTATCAAAAGGCCCCCGTTTTCTCGATCTCAATTCGGTTCCGTGCCGTGCTGTTGTGTCACAAGTACGTAATCCATTGTGGCACGCTTCCCATTGGCTGACTATGGCTGTGTTTGTGTGAATGGACCCCTACATCAAGTAATCTAAGATCCACGGTGTGTGCCAGTGGACAGGTCTTCGTAGCTACGTCCGCGTGCTGTGTCACATGACTAAGCAAATTAGAGCCCACCTGACCAGTCTGAGGGTTGAAAGCGCTACTGCCCACGTGAGTAACTTTCCCCAAGGCACCAGGCAAGCTGCCCGCTGGTTCTGTCCTCACTTCTCAGTTCACTCTTGACTGGTCGAGGTTGAAGGTGGTTTTTTGCTGATGTGACTGTTGCGGTGACTACCACTGTCTGTGTCTTTCTACAATCAGAACGGGTTTTTGTTTAAAGGGCAAAGCATCATAATTGTAAGTAGTTTATCTTTACTTCTGATTCTACTGTATTAATTGGTCACTGATTGTAAAAGGTGGAACAGGATTCGGTCTTCTTTAACCATTTTCAGGACTAGCTCAAACTATTGATTTCTATAGTAGTACTTGCCTAGTTTCCATAAAATTGTGAGTGGAATGGCTCTCACTTCAGTTATGAGCTCGATTGCTTTTTTCTGACTTAATACACCGTGTTTCAAAATAAACGCGAACGAACTGCGAACATTTCAGATGCCGTTTGTTAGTGCTTAAACTACCATTTATAAACATGGTGATGAGGTAATATAGCAACCCAACGTCCGAACGTTTTTGCAATGTAAACCAAATAACCTACACATTTTCCCGCTTGTTGCTGGAAGTGGGGCCTGTTCCTCCCCAGATTAACTGGAGGGTTTAATGGTCTTAACGCAGTAGTGCAAGCTATGGGTCTTTGTCTTTCTATGTTTTCTGTTAGATACATGCGCGTACACGCGCCCTCCTAGTTCCGTCGCGACTATTGCCAGTAATGACACCTGCGATGCATTGATCAGACGTGAGATCAGAGGAACATAACATTTCCTGAAAAATTACAGGGGGCCATTGTAGGCCCATAGCTATCCTAAAACAATTCCGATCCTGATCCCATGAAATAAAGTTTAATGAAGTGGCTGTTGTTCTGTTCCATTCTCTTATTGATTGTGGCAGCCAATATTGTATAATCTACTTGTGTTTGAGCGCCTTGTATAAAGCTTTAAGCTTGTTGTGCTCGTTCTCATTTGTTTAT
>CM065682.1:22726891-22749391 GCA_017654935.2 Phymorhynchus buccinoides
AAAGAAGAACATAAGGCTGAGAAATTTGTTCATAAAAAATGGCTGATGTATCGCAAAACTTGGTGTCTGAGCATAGGTCCCATAGTACAGGCCCTTTGTTATGGTGTTAAAGATGTCTCCTGCTTTGGTTTTGGTTAACCATACGTCAATTAACATTCTTTACACACCCCACCCCATACTTTCAGATTGATTTGGTATACAAATGGTTCTTGTTCATATTACCTTGTTTTGGGATTATTCATCAGATGCATGGAGAAGACTCAAAAGACAGGACTAAAATGGGGACCATGTACGGCTGCTCCATCTGTGGGAGCAGCTATGTCTGGAAGAAAACGCTGAACAAACACTGGAAGGACAAGCACGATTCTGATGGGGGCAACGAGGAGGACATCCCGCCAGGAATGAAGCTCGTTCTGGACAAGGGCGTCTACGTGAAGACCGGACCCCGCCGGTGTGTGGAGAAATCATTTCTGGATCGGATGACGGTCACAGAAGAACGCGAGGAAAAATCTCCCAATACCCGTTTCAGTCCATTTTTAGCTACCTATGTCGGCATGCTACAAGCCCTGAACAACAACATCGTGATGAAGCAAAAGGACACTAACAAAGATTGCAATGATGCATCTCATTCGTTGGAACATGATGATGCTCAGCAGCAGCAGATGTTAGCGTCTGATTCAAGCAAATCAAATTCACCTGGTCCCCAAATACTTCATTCTCAGGCCAGTGGTGAAGGCATTACTCGCTGTCTTGATGGAGAACCAAGTTCGTCAACAATGTCTGGTATTAAAAACTCATCCTTTCTCAAAATACACCCGAGGATAATTGAGGGATCAAAGCGCCTTACTGTTGAAGAGCTGGCGAAAACGTCTGACAATTCTTTAACATACAAGTGTACTGAACAAAGCTGCCAGTTTAAAAGCCATGATGCCGATGTGGTGACGCAGCACATGAAAACCCACGAGCCTTTCAAACGGTTCGGATGTTCTGGATGTCCATACCGCACCAGGTGGGCCTGGGATAGCCGCAGACATTTACAACGCTGTGACAGTAAAGACAAGGACCTGCTTGTGATTGACCATGATTCCAAGAGGACAATCCCTGAAGTGAAGGACACCCCAACAGGTCAACACTCTGCACCAGAGAGCAAAAGGCAGCTCTCCATCTCGTCATATTCCTGCAAGACATGTATCGACTTACAACAATGTGTTGCCCATCAGAAAGAACACTTGGACACTGAACCAAAAGAAGAGCAACAACGCCACCTGTTTCCCCCAGTGTTGAGTTCTGGATTGGTGAATGATGATCGCCTGAAGCACCCGAGAAAGGAATACAAACTGTACCCGTGTGCTCAGTGTAATTTTGTCGGCCTCAATCGCAGCAATTTAGAGATTCATCAGAGTGAGATGCACAGAGGGGAGAAGTGTAAGTGGTGTGATATGCGGTGGAGAACGAGGGAGCAATATCGGGATCACGTGATTTATCTTCACCTTGAGGAGTACAACCCCAATGAATGGGAGCCGTTGTTCAGGCAAGACGCCTTACAGAACAGCACAACTGTCAACAAAAACAACACGAGGTGGGAAGCCAATCTTCTCAACGACAGGGCTCCTGAGAATAGAAGGAAAGAAGTTAGTAAAGTGCACAATACTGTGACAGACAATCCAAACAAGCAAAGACAATCTCCCTCTTCCTCACCCTCCTCCTGTTCCCCCGTCTCTACCAACCCCTCCCACTCCTCTTCACAAAAAACTAAAGCTGACTACAAAGTGCGCTGTCAGTGGTGCCACAGTGATTTCCGGAACATCACTTGCCTGATGACGCACTGCCAGACAAACCACGGGACTGAGCTTTGGAAGCTAAGATTGTTAGAAGAGCATCTTAGGAAACTAGAGCAAACCAAATCAGACAGTAACAAAACCCACCAAGGAGTGGCTAAGAACAGTGATGGTAGAGAGGTGAGTGGTGAAGAGAAGGGCCGCTCTGGTGGTGGAGTCAAGAGGAAGCTGTCAGACGGAAGATGTTGGGGAACAAGGAGGGAGATTTAGCAGACAGCACCAGTACAGGTAATTGAAGACTGAAGTAGGCACTGTCAACAGCTTGCGTCAAGGACCTCTAGAGCAGGAGGCAGTGCCTATTACAGGGGAAACAATGTTGTGATGTCATCCACTTTGCACAGTTCCTTAATATAGTTCACATGTTGGTTGTATGCTACTCCTGTGTATGCTAAGAGGCTGATAGTGGCTGTGTGCCATATAGGAATGGAGAGTTCTCGTTCTTCGTTTATTGATTTTTTTTCCTGATCTTTTCCAAGCCTTGCTGTTTTTGAGTTTGCGTTCTTCTTCTTCTTCTTCTTCTTCTTCTTCTTCTTCTTCTTCTTCTTCTCTCGGTCTTGGGCCATTAGGCCACAATGGGTACGCATGTGTCAGTTTTCCAGTTTCACTGATGTCCTCACTGCATTCAGTCGACATGCATTCCGATTTCAGAGGAGCTCATAGAAGAAATCTATATGGAAGATTTTTTTTTTAAAGCAGAAGAATGGGCCAAAAGTCAGAAAGATAGCAGATGACATAAAGCAAGGGAAAAGGCACAGTCAAAAGAGAGACAGATTGGAAGAAGTTACATGCACAGAACTTCTAGAAGGTGGGGGAACTATTTGTACGAAAGACCCCCTGGAATCCCCAGTATCTATTAACATTATTTACAGTCATATTTGTTTGTTTGCTGTTGTGAACTGTTCATGCCTATCTGCATTCCAGATGAGAAGCTAGACTAATTTTATCTTTCAAATATCGTTTATTTGTGTAGGTACATTTTTTTGGGTCTTGGTTGCTGTGAGAGAGAGAGAGAGAGAGAGAGAGAGAGAGAGAGAGAGAGAGAGAGAGAGGCAAAGTGAGAAAGAGATACCAGGCAGGTCCACAGCGTCATTGAAGCCTATCAGAAATCACGTGACTGTCCATAATGGCAGTTAAGCCCCGATTTGTTGCCAGAAGACGTAAGCGCTTCTGCCTAAGGATCAACCCACCAGTTAATTAGGGTCAAGTTTAGTTACACTAATATCTTTTATAGCAATTTTAACATCTCTGATTTCATCATTGGTCTCTGAGAGAGGGCTAATTGCTCTGTGGGGGCTACGTCTTTGAATTTCGTTTACACGCAAATGATAAGGGTGAGTATAAATTACGGGTGTCGTTTACGCCAAGACTCCCACTGATTTTACTACAGCGCTTCCCAACCGACCCTTTCCCCAGACCAACGTTGATGAACCAAATACCAGGTGTACCTGCTACATCGAAGACCACAGCACCAGAATTACTTGTCCCTAAGAGCAACTGCTATGAGGACGTAAAACCTACTAACAACTTATTTGTTAGTCATGTCTGAACACTACTATATTCCATCAAATCTTATTGGCACAGGCACATTTAATTCACATTTCACGTACTGTCTCAAACGGTCTCTAATCGGCGCATTTTAATGCTGTACATGATGGTTTTACATTACATAAATGTTCAGACGTTGGGTTGCAACATCACTTCATTACAAAGTTTATAAATTATTGTTTAGGCACTACAAACAGCATTATGCAATGTTCGCATTTCTTTTGGAACGTACATTAAGCAAGAAGCATAGTTAAGTAGTCGTGCTCAAAACTGAAGTGAGAGCCTTTAAAAACCATTCACAATTTTGTGGAAACTACTACATAAATCAATAATGTGAGAGAGTGTTGAAAGCTGTAAAGGAAACCCGAATCCTTTTTACCATCAGTAACCAATTATACAGTAGAATCAGAAGTAAAGATAAACTACTTACAGCTGATGCTTGCTCTGATAAAAAGTTCACTCTTCTTTGGCGTGATTGTGGTAGGCCCTAAAAATCGTCACTTCAGCATAAATCACCTTCAACCTCGATCCGTTAAGAGAGAACTGAGGAACAAAAAGTTCACTCTCCTTCGGCGTGATGGTAGACAAAACAGTGGTAGGCCCTAAACAATCGTCACATCAGCAAAAAGCACCTTCAACCTCATATAAGAGAACTGAGGAGTGAGGACTTGAACCAGCGAGCAGCTTGTCTTGGGGCCCATCGAGATACTACGTCGGTGTTGGGGCCAGAAGTTAATCACGATCGAGGTAGAAACGCTGTCAACCGCGGGGATGGTCACGTGTGTCAAGCTACTATCTGATGAAAACCTTACTAATACTACTAACCCATGAAAAGACTACTATTTTTTTCAGCAGTTAGTCGTATTACTACTAACTGATGAAAAAAATAGTAGTCTTTTCATGGGTTAGTAGTAATACTAAGGTTTTCATCATATAGTAGCTTGGCTTTACGACTATCTAGTGAAATGATTCCTGTGGGAAATTATGTCCCCTCTCTCTCTCTCTCTCTCTCTCTCTCTCTCTCTCTCTCTCTCTCTCTCTCTCTCTCTCTCTCTCTCTCTCTCTCTCTCTCTCTCTCTCTCTCTCTCTCTCTCTCTCTCTCTCTCTCTCTCTCTCTCTCTCTCTCTCTCTCTCTCTCTCTCTCTCTCTCTCTCTCTCTCTCTGTCTAACCTCTGACACTTGTCAATTTGGCCTATTTTCACTGTTTGACTGCAAATTAGTGCATTAGGAGTTCAAATAAACAAAGTTTGATGTGGTTGACCAGTGGTCAGTGTCACTGACCAGTGGTCACTTTGGCCTATTTTCACTGTTTGACTGCAAATTTGTATTAGGAGTTCAAATTAACACATTTTGATGTGGTTGACCAGTGGTCAGTGTCACTGACCAGTGGTCACTTTGGCCTATTTTCACTGTTTGACTGCAAATTTGTGTATTAGGAGTTCAAATGAACAAGGTTTGATGTGTTGACCAGTGGTCAATGTAACTGACCAGTGGTCACTTTGGCCTATTTTTACTGTTTGGCAGCTAATTAGTGTGTTAGGAGTTCAAATGAACAATTTTTAAGGTGGTTGACCACTGGTCAGTGACACTGACCACTGGTCAACCACATCAGACCTTGTTCATTTGAACTCCTAATACACTAATTTGCAGTCAAACAGTGAAAATAGGCCAAAATGACCACTGGTCAGTGACACTGACCACTGGTCAACCACATCAAAAATTGTTCAGAGAGAGAGAGAGAGAGAGAGAGAGAGAGAGAGAGAGAGAGAGAGGGGTAGGTCATAATTTCCAACAGGAATCATTTCACTAGATAGTCGTAAAGCCAAGCTACTATCTGCTGAAAACCTTAGTATTACTACTAACCCATGAAAAGACTACTATTTGTTTCATCAGTTAGTAGTAACTTGACAAGCTACTATCTGCTGAAAACCTTACTAATACTACTAACCCATGAAACGACTACTATTTGTTTCATCAGTTAGTAGTAACTTGACAAGCTACTATCTGCTGAAAACCTTACTAATACTACTAACCCATGAAACGGCTACTATTTGTTTCAGCAGTTAGTCGCATTACTACTAACTGCTGAAACAAATAGTAGTCGTTTCATGGGTTAGTAGTATTAGTAAGGTTTTTACTACTAACTGCTGAAACAAATAGTAGTCGTTTCATGGGTTAGTAGTATTAGTAAGGTTTTCAGCAGATAGTAGCTTGTCAAGTTACTACTAACTGATGAAAAAAATAGTAGTCTTTTCATGGGTTAGTAGTAATACTAAGGTTTTCAGCAGATAGTAGCTTGGCTTTACGACTATCTAGTGAAATGATTCCTGTTGGAAATTATGAACTCTCTCTCTCTCTCTCTCTCTCTCTCTCTCTCTCTCTCTCTCTCTCTCTCTCTCTCTCTCTCTGTGACTGTCTGTCTGTCTGTCTGTCTGTCTGTCTGTCTGTCTCTCTCTCTCTCTCTCTCTCTCTCTCTCTCTCTCTCTCTCTCTCTCACTCTCTCTCAACAAATTTTGATGTGGTTGACCAGTGGTCAGTGTCACTGACCAGTGGTCCTTTTGGCCTATTTTCACTGTTTGACTGCAAATTAGTGTATTAGGAGTTCAAATGAACAAGGTCTGATGTGGTTGACCAGTGGTCAGTGTCACTGACCAGTGGTCAACCACCTTAAAAAATTGTTCATTTGAACTCCTAACACACTAATTAGCTGTCAAACAGTAAAAATAGGCCAAAGTGACCACTGGTCAGTGACACTGACCATTGGTCAACACATCAAACCATGTTCATTTGAACTCCTAATACACGAATTTGCAGTCAAACAGTGAAATAGGCCAAAGTGACCACTGGTCAACCACATCAAGATGTGTTAATTTGAACTCCTAATACACTAATTTGCAGTCAAACAGTGAAAATAGGCCAAAGTGACCACTGGGCAGTGACACTGACCACTGGTCAACCACATCAAAAATTGTTCATTTGAACTCCTAATACACTAATTTGCAGTCAAACAGTGAAAATTAGGCCAAAGTGACCACTGGTCAGTCACACTGACCACTGGTCAAGACATCAACAATTGAGATGAGCTCCTAATACACTAATTAGATTCAAACGGTAAAGAGAGAGTGACCAGTGTCAGTGGTTAGACAGAGAGAGAGAGAGAGAGAGAGAGAGAGAGAGAGAGAGAGAGAGAGGAGAGAGAGAGGAGAGAGAGAGAGAGAGAGAGAGAGAGAGAGAGAGAGAGAGAGAGAGAGAGAGAGAGAGGACATAATTTCCCACAGGAATCATTTCACTAGATAGTCGTAAAGCCAAGCTACTATATGATGAAAACCTTAGTATTACTACTAACCCATGAAAAGACTACTATTTATTTCATCTGTTAGTAGTAATACGACTAACTGCTGAAAACAATAGTAGTCTTTTCATGGGTTAGTAGTATTAGTAAGGTTTTCATCAGATAGTAGCTTGACACACGTGGGCTCTAATTTGCCTAGTCATTACACTGTACGTGTGCGTAGCCAAGAAGCCCTTAAATTAAAGACCCAGTGACGCACCACGATTAAGTCCCTTGTTTTTTTCTGGGTTGCTGTGACCCACATACACATTTCCCCAACTTCAAATTGAGGCTGTTCTTTAAACTGATGTTTCTGTTTGAATTTGGGGTCATTTATATGGGAGTCAGACTTGGTCAACACAAGATTTCTTTCCAGTTATAAGAGGGAAAACCCGTGAAACCCGTGATTTTGACACGTGATCTGGTGGATCTTTAATGTTGAATAATAGTTGGTTGATGGTTCGTCCCATATATGCTGCTTTGCAGGCGAGTGGACGTAAAACCTAACTTTCAAGAAGACCTGCTGTCCACACACAGCCTCAGTCAGTCAATGGGAAGCACGCTACAATGGATTGTGTTCAATGTGACACAACAACACGGCACTGACTTGAGAGCGATAGAGAAACTGGGGGCCCGTGCCACTGGCACAAGTGGCATATGACTTCACGACAAGGTAATGAACTGTCAACGAGAGATAATACAGGGGACTTTCAAGACATGCTATGTGCCACAGGCACGGCTGACACGTGACACCGCAACACGGCCATGCACTGAGAACGAGAGACAATAGACTGAGAAACATTGGTATTCACTCAAACATTTTGCATGCGTACTATAGTATCTGCATTGAGTCTGTGCTTACTGTTTCCTTTACGTGTTGGTTTGGAAGTCTGTTGGATGATGTGGTGAATGTGTGTAGTAAAGTTGTTGGAAAGAGAGAGATGGGTTTGAATGAGATGTACGAAAGAACCAAGCATAAAGACAGGAAGATTGTAAATGACACCTGACCTGACCTCCCATGTTTTGAACAAACATTACGAACTATTACCTTCTAGGCGTCGCTACAAAACTTTTAAAGTCAACTCCAGGGCACAGAAATCCTTCATCCCCAGATCCATCCACCTCCTAAACTCATGATCCTTTTAGGTTTAAATGTGTGTTCATCGTGTTAAAAGAAACCATGCATGCTTATCCTTAGACGTGTATGTATCCACATGTGTAACCTTTAAATATGTACATTATGCTCACGCATGCTAAATGTCTATGTCCGTATACATTTTATGCATATTTTATTTTTATACTCATGTCACTTTAAGTCAAAATGTGCTCTTATTCATGCATGCTGAAGGTCGATGTCTTTGTTATTCTGGCACCGGAACAACATTTCTCCTTGGGAGATAATAAAGTGAGTTTGATTTGATTTGATTTGATTTAGAGGCCTTTCAACACACGTACCTCTGGCAGCTGAGATGTGACACAACGACAAGACATTGGACAGAACTGAGAACGAGAGATAATGAATGAGTGAAAAGCTATGGTTAACGTCTTCTCGGTCAACATGGACACTACTATTTGTACAAGAACGAGAGAGAAAACGGGGGCTTATTTACACACGTGCCACTGGCATAGCGGACATGTGACACGACCACACGACATTGGACAGGACTGAGAACGAGAGAGAAAACGGGGACTTTTCAACACTCATGTCGCTGGCACAGAAGAGATGGCTTGGAATCAAAACGGACTATCTTTAGATAGTCCATTGACATATTATTGAAGCTATTGCGAAAACTAATAACTTATATTAAAACAAACTGCAGAAATATAAAAGCATAACCCACATTTTGTAATATTTGTAGTATTTTTTAAATACAAGTTCTTAGATTTTTGAATAAGTCAATTGACTATCTAAAGATAGTCCGTTTTGACTCTAAGCCATCGAGCTGACATGTGACACAACCACACGACATTGGACAGGACCGAGAACGAGAGAGAAAACGGGGCTTTTCAACACACGTGCCACTTGGCACAGTTGACATGATACGGCACTGGACTCCACTCAGAAGATGTATGGGTCAGACAAGGCAATGAGCGCTGAAAGAACCAGAGGTCAAAGTTTGTACTTCCTGGGGACTAGAGAGTCACAATACAAAGGATGCCGTGGTAGAAAGACAATGAGAAAGAAGGGGATGGGTGAGGGTTAAGGTGGAGCTGGACAAGAAACAAAAAAGAAGGGAGAGGTTAGAGGTGGTGGGGACTGTTCGTCGAAGGACAAAGGGGGCACGAGGAAGAATTTCGGTAGTGGTTACTGAGTTTGGCATAAGTGACAGTTGTTGGAAAGAGAGAGATGAGTTTAAATGAGATGTACGAAAGACGAACCAAGCATAAAGCCAGGAAGATTGTAAATGACACCTCCCATGTTTTGAACAAACATTACTAACTATTACCTTCTGGACGTCGCTACAAAACTTTTAAAGTCAACTCCAGGGCACAGAAATCCTTCATCCCCAGATCCATCCACCTCCTAAACTCATGATCCTTTTAGGTTTAAATGTGTGTTCATCGTGTTAAAAGAAACTATGCATGCTTATCCTTAGACGTGTATGTATCCACATATAATGTGTATCTTTTAGTGTGTGTTATGTGTAACGTTTGCTCCTATTCATGCATGCTGAATGTCGATGTCTTTGTTATTCTGGCACCTGAACAAAATTTCTCCTTGGGAGATAATAAAGTGAATTTGCTTTGCTTTGATTGATTGATTTGACAGACATTTATACTTGTGCAATAACCTTGTTTCATGACCATCTATAGCGCCAGTGGTTGGAAGCTGAGAGAGAGAGAGAGAGAGAGAGAGAGAGAGAGAGAGAGAGAGAGAGAGAGAGAGAGAGAGAGAGAGAGAGAGAGAGAGAGAGAGAGAGAGAGAGAGCGCAGAGATATAAACTTTTGTTTTGTTTTGCTGTTGCAGCAAAATTGCTCTGCGCTCAACCAGAACCAATACAAAGGCAGAGTAACAGTCTAAAAAGTGAAACACTTGCTTTATATCTTCTGCCTGTTTGTATGTCTTTCTAGCTAGTGCGTTTGTGTGCATAGAAAATGTGTTTTCCACCATTCACAAAGCTGAATTCCAAAGCTAAATTAATTAAACTGCGCATCTATTCTGCTTTTGAAAGCAGATCCTGTCACAACGCATTATTATTATTTAGTGCAATTTAGTCGTCTAGTATAGAGTATAAACAGTCGTGGCAAATGCCCTAGTCATGGGAAACAACTCCATGAATCCCTTGAAAATGGGGGGTTGGGTTGTTTCCCTTTTATTACTTTTTCTTCTCCAACCCTGGGCGTGTGCTTGCATAGGTGAAGACGGGGTAAAAAGCCCATGGGCGGGTAAGAAGCCTATGCCAATTATCTTATGAAAGAAGCAAATTTCAGTCAAATTTTGCCCATGAGACGAACGCTAAACATTAACACTCGTCTCATGGGCAAAATTTGACTGAAATTTGCTTCATTTCATGAGATAATTGGCATGGGTTTCTTACACGCCCATAGGCTTTTTACCCCGTCTTTCCCTAATTATGCGACTTGGTATTGTGTCTCTACCCTTCGCACACGCCCTTCAGCACAGTCTACTACAGAAAAATGATAACTGAATAATTTTGTTGAACACCCTGTCCTCTACAATAATAGTAACAGAACTGCAGAGCACTTCCAAAGAGGCTCTTCTACGACGAATTGCTAGAAGGCAAGCATTCACATGGTGGCCACACACACACAAAAGCGCTACAAAGACTCATTAAAAGCCTCCCTGAAACGCTGCAGCATTGAAGTCCAGTCGTGGGAAGAACTGGCACAAAACCGCCCTGCCTGGTGATCTCTGGTCAAAGAGGGAGTTTGTATTTCTGAGGCCAGGCGCATTGAAGCCAAGGAGCTGCAACGCCAGCAGTGAAAATGCAGAGCCAACGTCTCCCAACCTGACTGAACTTCATACGGGTACGTATGCCGATTCGCCATTTCCCATCTCGCCACATGGCCGGGAACGCCCCTTTTTGGTGATTATACGGGTACTGTCAAGTAGTGTCATTTCGCCATCCTGTTATTGCCATGTTGCTATCTTAACGTACTGGACATAAACTGTAAAAAGTATTTTAAAACCCCCCACTGATTTCTTAGTTCTATAATACCTCGGCAAAATATATCGATGTCCTTCAAATATTTCAATTACAAAATGATATTCATCACCAATAACACCCATGTCACATTTGTCACACAAACGGTCCTGTCGGTCAAGTCCAAGAAGTCGTCCTGTTTCAATTGGTAATTTATCACAACTACATCTAAATTTCATTACATTTATAATATATTTATTAGGTAATGTCATATATTTCTCTCTCCGAAATTTTCTTGTATAATGTCTATAATAAAAACGTTTGTTACTCGATATAAGAGACTGTAGCCAGGAATCTTGGAAGTTATCTTTTAAAGACCGTAAAATATTATTACATAAGGAGTTTCTAGACAAAAAGGATTGTGATTCCCAGACACATTATTATCCACGCACGCACGCACGCACACGCACGCACACACACACACACACACACACACACACACACACACACACACACACACACACAGAGCTAGGAAATCGAAACCCTTAGTTTCAATTTTTGTAACAGAGGTAGAAACCTTATTTACAGCAACAAAATTGAAAACTAATTGGAGATGAAAGAATAAATGAAAAAAACCGTCAATGGTTTTCAGTAATGCTTAAAATTGTTACTATGTCATTTCTGCATGTGAATATGAAATTTGTCCTTAGTTTTGTATCCATTTTTAATGCATGCAAATGTATTTTCTTGCTTGTATTGTGCTTGTACGAGACCACACTGTAATTTCACCTAACGTGACAATAAAGTATTTTTGACTTTTGACTCACACACACACACACACACACACACACACACACACACACACACACACACACACACACACACACACACACACACACACACACACACACACACACACACACACACACACACACGAGCGCGCGCGCGCGCACACACACATACACACACACGCACGCACACGCACACACACACACACACGGACAGACAGAGAAACGCACAGACAACCGTTCCTATTCCAATGTACTCCTCTTTGTTCAAATGAACAATTTTTGATGTGGTTGACCAGTGGCCAGTGTCACTTGATGTGGTTGACCAGTGGTCAGTGTCCCTGACCAGTGGTCATCTTGGCATATTTTCACTCTTTGATCGCAAATTAGTGTATTAGGAGTTCAAATGAACAAGGTTTGATGTGGTTGACCAGTGGTCAGTAGTGGTCAGTGACACTGACCACTGGTCAACCACATCAAACCTTGTTCATTTGAACTCCTAATACACTAATTTGCAGTCAAACAGTGAAAATAGGCCAAAATGACCACTGGTCAGTGACACTGACCACTGGTCAACCACATCAAAAATTGTTCATTTGAACTTCTAATGCACTAATTTGCGATCAAAGAGTGAAAATAGGCCAAAGTGACCACTGGTCAGTGACACTGACCACTGGTCAAGAACATAACAAATTGTTCATTTGAACTCCTAATGCATTAATTTGCAGTCAAACAGTGAAAATAGGCCAAAGTGTCACTGACCAGTGGTCAACCACATCAAGTGACACTGATCACTGGTCAACCATATCAAAAATTGTTCATTTGAACTCCTAATACACTAATTTGCAGTCAAACAGTCAAAATAGGCCAAGATGACCACTGCTCAGTCCCATAGATTTACCCTTCTAACGTACAGAAGTTGAAAAAGTGATCGGCGACAAAACAAGTCACATTTTGTCGCCGGCGACAAAATGTGATCGGCGACAAAATGTGTCAAAACAGCTCCTCCCGTCTCCTCTCCACCTTGAGGGCGCGTAGTTCAGTGGCCATCAAGCTGTACCTTGGTGAAGATTTGCGCTGGATCACCTGTCGCTGTGTCTCTGGAGCATGGACACCGAGGACAGCTCTTAGCCGACCGTTGAACTCCTCAAAGGACTTGGGGGTGGGGGGTGGGGGGGGGGGGGGGGGGGGGGGGGGGGGGGGGGGGGGTTCTTCCCTCAGTGCGGCAGCAACATCCAGCTGGAACTGCGCCTTGTCCATCTTCTGGAGGTCCCTGACGGACCGGAACACAGGGCGCTTTGGGGGGTTTTGCAATGTCTAGATGACAAATGACAGGCACGTGGTCGGAAGGGGGGAGCAGGGAGAGACAGAACGTAGAATCAAGTCCTCTTCTCTATAAATAACGGGATCAAGCGTGTGACCACGTTCGTGAGTTGTGAAATCATCTGATTGAGATAGCTGAAATTCACCCAATAGATCAAGCACTTTATGTGTGGTATTGTTATTTAACACATGAAAATGAACGTTCAGGTCACCTGTAATAATAGTTTTGCCAGAAAGAAGGTGCAATGTTCTAGAAGGGCGGCAAACTCGGAGAGAAACACACCCGGAATCAGACGACTTGTTCTTCTTGTTGAATGAACAACTTGTGGGGAGCTCAGGGAAAACAGAACCATGCAGCTCGAAGGAGGAGTGGGTGAAAGAGAAGGATGAAGTGACATTTGCGGCTGCGTCCTTTTAGCGCGCTGAAACGCGCACTGTCAGTTAGCGCGCGATTTCAGCTTGTTCAATATAATGGAAAGCCAAATACCTCAAACTCGTTCTGAAATGCGCGCGCATTTTATCAAAACTGCTCGCCCATCTTGATGCTGATTGGTCCCCATTTCCTCGCGCAGTTACCTAGGAGTTCTTTAAAAACTTGAATTGGAAAGTAAGCGGAATAAGTGTTCTTGTTAAGCTTACCTCGGAGACACTGTCTCCTTTGTGGGTGTCAGTGTGCGTGTTTCTGTTACTCATTGACTGAGTCTCTCTCTCACTTACTTTCTTTATCTCTGTTTGTTTCTCTCCTCCCCCCCTTCTCTCTCTCTCTCTCTCTCTCTCTCTCTCTCTCTCTCTCTCTCTCTCTCTCTCTCTCTCTCTCTCTCTCTCTCTCTCTCTCTCTCTCTCTCCCCCTCTCTCTCTCTCTCTGTCTCTCTCGTCTCTTTCTCTCGATCTCTGTCTCTCTCACCCATTGTCTCGATCTCTGTGTCCCCCTCCCCCCTCTCCTTCTGTTCAAATCTGATTCTTTCTGTTTTATGAATGTAATCATAGGTTGATCCTAAGATTGGCGGAAATAAAGTCACAAGAAAAAAAGTCAGAGAAAAAAAGGCCACAGAAAATAAATCACAGAAAAAAAGTCACACCTTTTTGTTCTTGGCTTTTCGCGAAGAACACTTGTGTTTATGGCTTGTACTTGAATTTGTTCAGTAAAGTAAAGGGCGTCAATTAATAAACACTTTCTTTCGTTTCAGTAACTTTTCTGATCTAAGTTTTTATGTTCCAAGCAAAAGTGCGACCCCAGTTTAGAAACTGCGCGCGGACTTTTGAGCGGCGCGGCGTTTACGGATCTGCGCGATCAGAAAATGTCCCACCAATCAGCATCAAGATGGGCGAGCAGTTCTGATAAAATGCGCGCGCATTCTTAATAAAATACGGGCGTATTTCAGAAGCGGGTTTGAGGTATTTGGCTTTCTATATAGTTCAATGCCACAAAACGCGCACTTCGACTGTCTGGAAAGCACGCGCCATCTCTCTCTCTCTCTCTCTCTCTCTCTCTCTCTCTCTCTCTCTCTCTCTCTCTCTCTCTCTCTCTCTCTCTCTCTCTCTCTCTCTCTCTCTCTCTCTCTCTCTCTCTCTCTCCACACACTGAAGATGAACATCATTTTATATTCCGATGTCAAGAGTATAGTATATTTAGAAATGATTGTGTTGTTTTCAGTTCTTACTTAGGTCAAACCCATAATCTTACCGCTATTTTGTCGTGTGAGAGAAGATATTCTGACCTCATTTGCTAAATATGTGGCGGATGCATTTCATTGTAGACAGAAAAACACTTGAAACATTAACTTAAAATGTTATCGTGAAAATTATGTTTGATAAGAAAAGTATTCATTTAATTGCAATTGTTGGATGGATGGTCGCATTTCTTATAAGTTTTCTATATATTAATTGTTTTGTTACCTTATTATTTACAATGCATTTAGTTTTTTTGTGTTAACTCTATTATATTGTGCTTCTTAGTTTATCTACATTATTGCGCATGTACCCCCTTGGCTGTAAAACTATTGTCAATAAGTAATTGTCATTTGTCATTTGTCATTTGTCTCTCCACACACAACTTGGAATTTGAACATTTATCACTCATATTTATTTAAAATAAAACATTCGAAAATTTTTCACTCATATTTATTTAAAATAAAATTAAAATAAAATGAAACAATCTCTCTCATAGAAATGTTATTTTGCATCACACAACTTTGTCATCATATCAATTGCTATAAACGTAACAGCAGCAATGACAGAAAAAATATTAAAAGATTGAAACCAGCGCTATTCATGGAACATCAGGCCGAAGTGGAAGTGTGCGTTTTATTGTTGCTAATTCTGTGCGCGCTTTATGGCATCAAAGTGCGCGTTTTATAGCGTGCACTGTATTCAAGTAGCTAATCCGTGCGCGCTTTATGGCATCAAAGTGCGCGTTTTATAGCGTTTTTTTCTGTGCGCTTTATAGCAGTGCGCGCTTTCTACCGGACGCCACAGTTGCATGGCCCATGGGAGAGGGTGAGTTTATCGTCCAATTGATCGCAGATCCTTATGGACGTTCTCCTTGAAGACCGGGCTGTCTTCTCGCAAAGGATGTCAGGTTTTTTGGCGGATTCAGTGCAGCGTACTACTACTATCGTTAGGCCCGTGAGCTAAGAGACTGTTTCGCGTCTTGTCATAGATTTGGATGGCTTTCCGCTGGCTTGGTCTTTTCCTAGTCATTGCTTGATTGGCACATCTTCAAAATCCTAAGGTTTGCTTTTCGGAACCACCCCCTGGTAATAATATGGATCCACGTGATCCAATGGGGGACCCAGTTCGGGTAGAACACCCTAGCTGGGCAATCCCCCGGCCACCCAGGCCAGAGGACAGGTGATAAGTCGCTGGGTTCCCTTTGGCCTACGAGAGTAGCCTGGGATACCCTTAGTCTTTTTCGGCGTAGGGCTTACCCCTGATCGATTTGTCGAAGTGGTTGGCTGCTAGAACAAGGCGCCAAGACCACTCGAGATTAGGCTATCGGTCAGGACTTTCATTGGCTCGATCCCCAGGGAGGGGTGAGGCGTAAGAAAGTCGTAAGCTCTGAGGCCGTGGGTGTGCCTGTACACCCAGAGTGGTGCCGTGGTGTCAGCCAGTGCTGGACACTCGGTCAGGAGGTGGTCTAGTGAGGCGCCAGCTCCGCACTCACATGTTTTGCCAAGGAGGGCACCCATATGGCAGTTGGTTCTGAGGCGCATCAGTAACCATAGGTTATTTCGAGGAAGTTTCGGTATTCTTGGTTTCCCTATGTCTGGGCGGTGGAGGAAGCCTCGAGACTGGCAGTAATCCTTCATGTAGTCAATTCGGGATTTGTGGACATAGGTGCGTACCTTGTTCACGACTTCGGTTTGGGAGAGTTTCAGATCGAGCGGTGCTCCGATCTTTGTGGCCGATTTTGCAGCTCTGTCTGCTAAGTCGTTACCCTTTATTCCCGAGTGGGAAGGGAGCCACATGAGGGTCAGATCTGTTCCCTTACAGATGATTTGGTGAGCCAGAAATTTGATTTCCATTTGCAGTTCCAGTCTGCGTTTTGTGCCTCCCTTTTGTAGGGCTTGGAGTGAGGATTTGGAGTCTGACAGTATGACTACTGCTCTGGAATGGCCCATGATACTGTCCCGTGCTAAAATAGCAAGACCTCCGCCCGTGTAGCACGAGGGAAAGATCGGAGTCTGTATTTATTTATTTAGGATGTTAATTCCCCCACACCCCCCCCCCCCCCCCCCCCCCCCCGTCTAATTTCCTAAAAGGCTGAGGCTTATAACAGCATTAGCCAATGCATCCCCAGCCCAAGTTTGAGCAATGTAAATCCAACGATGTGAAAGATATGGCCTCAAGAACAAATTTTGGTTTCAAGGTCAAGCTTCAAGGTCAAATTCAACACAGTTATAACCTTTTCTACGGGACTATTGTTTTGCGCGGCGATACACCTCCACACAAAAGTTGAAGCCATTCTGTACACTGGTTCAAGAGATACAGCTATGACATAAAATGTATAGCGGTCCAAGAAGGACATTTCGGTTTTTAAGGTCAATGTCATCACTGTCACATGTTTTTCCTATGGGACATCCGTGTATAATGATACACCACCCCACACAATTTTAAGCGGTTCTGTATACTGGTTCATAAGTTATAGGACAAATAGACAGACACACACACACACACACACACACACACACACACACACACACACACACACACACACACACACACACACACACACACACACACACTCGGAGACACATCCCGAATGAGATTTATTATGAAGGCAGAGATGGCCCTTCACAAGCCAGACACCCAGTTTTTGAAGACTCGTTTGATTAGAGTTTGGAAATCCTTGTCGGATGACAGAAATACAGCCACATAAGGTAGATGGTTACTTTCTGTCTCTCTCTCTCTGTCTCTCTGTCTCTCTCTGTCTCTCTCTCTCTTTCTCTCTCTCTTCTCACTCTCTCTCTCTCTCTCTCTCTCTCTCTCTCTGTCTCTCTCTCTCTCTCTCTCTCTCTCTCTCTCTCTCTCTCTCTCTCTCTCTCTCTCTCTCTCTCTCTCTCTCTCTCTCTCTCTCTCTCTCTCTCTCTCTCTCAAAGAAGTGGGAGTTCGTTTATGTGGCTCGCCATCTTGTGTTTATATTTGTGAAATATAATGAGGAATCGTCGACAAGCAGAAGATCAATTTGTTAATAATTTTACCCCCCCCCCCCACCTCCCCTCCTGCCCCTGTTGTAATGTGAATACATCGTTTTTCCAGAATACCAAGTGCATTACCTAGGCCCAATTTGTTTTTTAATGGTAGTCTTTTTGAAAAAAAAGGAGGAACTATTTTAGCTCTCGGGTTGACCTTGCTTTTACCCTTCACATTGGTAGGACACGCGTTGAAGCATTCAACTTCATTGCACCACTGTACTTCCTCGCGGCTGTTCGAACGTGTAAAGTGTGTAAATTTCAAGAATCATGGCTAAACCTAAGTGTTTCTTTGATATTGCCATTGGGGGCAAACGCGCCGGAAAAATTGTCATGGAGGTAAAAATAATAATCTCCTTAGAAAGGAACTTCAGGCCCTACATTTTGTTAATATTTATGTTTGTGGTGAGCTACTTCCATGCGGTTTTACAAGTTGAAATTTGATTTTTACAGTGTGTGTGCGCGTGCGCGCCCGCGCGCGTGTGTTATTGATAGGCATGTTGGGAAAACAAATGGATAAGCCTATCATTGAAATATACTTTTTAAAAAGTCATTTGAAAGAAGAAAATCAGTTTCATTGAGCTACAAGTTCTATTTTTGGGCAAAGGTTAAGCTTAGCAACACCACAACATATTTTTGTTTAATCTTACATCTTCAATCGAATCATTTTTACTGGCTTGGATTAGGAATACTGAAATAAGATAAAACTACAGCTATTTAATTAAACAGAAAAGTTTATGATACATTGAATGCTATCGATGGAAAGCGATAGACATCGCGTAGGCCTATGTCTGCTGAAACCAACCTTGACCGTAGGCTATTTTACAAGAGAAGTTTTGAATTTAAAAAAACATTATTTTCCAGAACATTTTCTAACCTGATAGCCCAAAAAAGATATGTAACTATCCATCAAGTACAGACTAGAAGTTATGCAACTTTCTAAAAACTTTAAAGTGTCAAGCGAGAACAACAAGACGTTGCTGTCCGATGTAAGAAGCCTACTCAGGCATGTTGATAAGAGGTGATTGTGAAGAAAACATTATCTCCCATAGCCTTTGGACAGTTAAAATCACCATCAACAACTTGTTTGTCTAGATAACGAACGCTTTACATTCTTTCTGGGTGCAATGGCATTTTATTTATTTACTAGCGCAACGCCCCGTACTGGTAATGCCTAATACTGGTAACGCCTAATACAGGTAACGCCAAGTACCGGTAACTCTGAGTACCGGTTTCGTTGGGTCCGTGAAATATTATATTTTTACTTTTGTGGCTGAAAACCCAATTTTTAGACCCCTACTACTTTCAAGGCCTACCGATCTCCATGACCTTGACCGTGACCTTGATCGGTATGCAATCATCAGAAAAACCGTAAGCCAAAGTACCTACATGCCAAGTTTGAAGTCCCTAAGACCAACGGTGTGGACGTTATAGCCCCTTAAATATTTTCGGTTTTCAATGTATGTGCGGATGCCTTCCGCTCATGGTGACACGCCACCACACAAAATTGGAAACGACGATTCGGTGAAGCGGTTCGGGAGATATGCGTGGGACAGAAAACCGCAATTATTAGACACCTACCACTTTCAAGGCATACCGATTGTGACGAGGTAATGGGTTAAAAGGCTAAGCCTCTAGGGAAGACTTTTAGTGTGTTAAATTTTCAAGTAGAAAATTTGCCTTTAACCCACTTCTCTAGGGTATGGGAGGTGAGCAAAATTATATATTTGTATTTGTGCCCGGGTTCTGGCTCGTATGATTGTAAGAAATACAAGTCGTTGATTTGCTCTTAATGGCAGACAGAGAGAAGTAAGGTTTTACATGAAATTACAAGACTCCCACTCTCATCAGTCTGACCAAAGGGTTCAGGATTATTTGACACTTGTATTTTATTTACTCACAAAATCTGCATAAGATTATGCAACAATAATAATAAAGCAGCTCAATGGCGCCAAAACAAAATGTGAATGAAAAACAATGGAATCCGAAAGGATTTACAAGACTTTTGTCTTTCTAGAAGGTTAGCCCCAAACAGGAAGGGTCACTAAGTGTCCTGGGTTCCAGTTAGTGTTTTGGCACTGTCGTGGGGACTTAACTCATGGCTGTGCTGAAGTTCCTCCGTAGGGATCGGCGAGTGCTGGGTTGGCTGGGCTTGCTCGTCAGGTGAGAGTAGCTCCCAGTCATTCCGGTTACGGCTTCACGGGATGGCACGGTTCAGGCGTGGTCTCCTCGCGGAGTCTTGGCGGCGTTCCCGTCTTGGTGCTTGTGAGTCAGGGATAATGCGTCCTGCCCACGATGCCCTGCTGATAATCACAGGAGAAGGTGGATGTAGGTCTCTATGGCTTAGAGACAAGGGGCTTCAGTCGGCAGGGAATTAGTGGATCCCAACCGGCTAGAAGGCTTCCCTTGTACAATAGCACTAGTTAATAAATAAACTGAATTTCAGTTAACAAACTGAGATCAGTAAAACATAAAAGGTGATCAAGCCAACATCACTCTCCATCCAACACCTGGAAAGGAATGGTATCATAAAGTGCAAGATTGCAACCCACAGGCTTCCTACTAAAAATATACAAAAGGGTTAGTAGGCATAAAATCCGGTTCTGGTACCAAAAGAGTTAAAGTCAAAAAAACACACACACAAATAATCAGTGCACATAAATAGAACAGAATGTTTACTACTTCTTTTCAATAACATATCTATCTACTCCTTATTCATCATTGAACATAGGATCTAGATCAAAAATAGGATCAAACAAAACACAAATCTCAATCACCAGCCATCAATAATACTCACTAGTTGGGCTATGAAGACTGGCTGGGAGAGAGGTTGAGTCTGCAATGTTGCTCCAGCTAGGTTTCAGCGTCTTGTGTCAAAGTATGTGTAAGCTAACTTTTTCTCACTACTCAAATTATAGCCTTTACTTTCAAACAATGAAAGCCTGTGATTGGTTTATAGCAGTCGTCACGTCACAAGATGATGCTATAATATTATGCATACTAGTACCGAACAATCACGCGCCGGTTACATCCTTATCACATGCCGAAATTCCTATCCTTCTCGTGATTGGAAAGGAAGGGTTCAAAAGGGCGCTGACTGTGGGGTTCACTTTCTCGTGATGGGGAGGTAGATCGGGCTTCAAAGAGACAAATGCCTTAATCGGCGTCTGTTTGATGGTGACGGGCAATTAAAGTGGCGGCTGGAGAGAAGAAATGAAAAGGGGAGAGAGAGGGGGGGGGGTGTAGATAAGAAACAAAGAAAGCGGGTCGTGCGGGTCAATTACGTCACACTGATCTCCCTGACCTTGACCTTGACCTTCATTGGTACGCCATCAGCAGAACGGCCATAAGGGAAAGTACCTCCATGCCAAGTGTGAAGACTCTAGGACCTGCGGTGTGGAAGTTATGGCCCCTTAACGATTTTCGGTTTTCAAGGTCATACACCAAGGTCAAGGTCAGGGCGGCAAAACGTTTTGCGCGGATGCCCTCCTCTCATGGGGACACACAACCACACAAAATTTTAAGCGATTCGGTCAAGCGGTTCGGGAGATCCTTGGGACAGACAGAAAAGAAGAACAAACAAACAAAAAAAGGAAACAAACCTGAACGAAAACATACTCCTTTGCGATCGTAGATCGGCAAAGGACAAAAGGAAAAACGAACTGAAAGCCTACTTAGATAAACCAGAGAGGTTCTTAATCTGTGGTTCAACCATTGTAGCTCCGTTTTAATCAATCTGGGGACCCACAACTAAAGCAAAAAAAGCATTCATTCTTCTCCATGAACACCCCCCACTGTACCCCACCCCCAACCATCCCCCGTCCCCCCCATCCCCCCTTGAACACCCCCCACCACACCCTCCACCATCCCCTCCATCAGCCCCCCTCCCCTCACCAGCCCCCCTCCCCCCTCCAACCCCCGTCCTCCGTCTGGAGCAGGCACAGAGGCAGACAGACAGACAGACAGAGAGAGAGAGAGAGAGAGAGAGAGAGAGAGAGAGAGAGAGAGAGAGAGAGAGAGAGAGAGAGAGACAGACAACAGAGAGAGACAGACAGACAGAGAGAGAGACACATACACATACAGAGACATGAGAACACAGAGAGAGAGACAGACAGACAAATACAGAGAGAGAGACAGACAGAGAGAGAGAGAGACAGAGACAGACAGACAGCGACGCGGGCGCCCCCGCCCCCCCCCCCCCCCCCCTCTGAAATGTAGGGGGGGGGGGGGGGGCACATCTTGACCTATCGCAGAAAGAGTGTTTCATAATCATTTGTAAATACAAAGATTGTGGGAACAAGCAATACTGGAGGCAATGCCCGGAGGCAGTGCTAAACCAGTAAAGTCCCGATTTTTTAATGATACAGATACGTGTAGTCTCATCCCGGTGTAATCGCCACTGCCCCCCCCCCCATAACACCATCCCCCCACCCCCCACCACCCCACCGGTTTGGCACAGGGATCGTCACCGTCCCCGTCATCTACCTTCCAAATTCGAAGAAGAAGTACCTAGCGAGACAGACAGACAGAAAGAAAGACAAAGAGCAAAGAGAACAACTGCTGTTCCGGTTGGATGAGTGAACATTTGTTTAACGTCCTCCGCCCGCGGAGCAGGCACAGAGACAGACACAGACAGACAGAGAGAGAGAGACAGAGATTAACCGAGAAATGTAGGGGGTTGGCACATCTTGACCTATACCAGAAAGTGTTTCATAATGATTTAAACTTTGACCGCGCGCACGCGCGCACCCCCCCCCCCCCCCCCCCCCCCCCCCCCCCCCCCCTTCCTATCCCCCTGCTAACATCAGTTTTTTTTCGACTCAGGCTACAGAGAGAGAGTTGTAGTTCTTCTTCTTCTTCATTCTTCTTCTACTTCTT